>CM037848.1:3697239-4923489 GCA_021234535.1 Stichopus chloronotus | reverse complement strand
GATTTTTGCGGAAACTGGAAATCAAATGAAAGCTCATGACTTTATACAAACTGATATGTACACTCTTATCACAGACTTCTTGGCCACATGGAAGTTGACAAGGTTCTCTTAAAATTAATTCTAAACTTTTTGGAATATGTCACTTAAGGTTACTGGGTATATTTAAAGTGTCAAATTCATGGAATTATATTTATTTTGTCTTCAAGGTGTGAGTTAAGCAATAACAGACTGGGACTGTCTATTCCTCTCTGTGTGCAGTATATTTTCATGAAATGAATATCTGCTTAAACCAAAGTTTAAATATTCACAAGAAATAATCTATTTGTAAGGAATCCATAGTTTTCTGGTTCTCAATACTTTACACATCTACCCATCAGTCAGCACAGTTAGAAATTTCAAAACCAACTTTTACAAAGAGTAAATCTTACATAATATTCTCTGTCGTTAACTTTTGCAAAGTGTTCTCTATGATTGGATGTTTGCTGTAAATGCAGAAAACAAAGGAACTATCAATCAAACAAATAATAAATAATTCAATCAATCTTTGATAATTTTTGACATAATTTGAATCAGCTTGATAAACACCATCATTTACTTTGACCAGTTAATGGTGAAACTGACCCAGTAATTTGTTTCACTGGCCATCCAGACATGTAACAATGGCCCTATGCCTTTTCACTTCCACTTCGAAGAACTGTCACCATGGCCACTGGACTGGCCATTCTGATTTGAAATATAAGTTGGTAACACTTTGTCTAGCATTACATTGGCCATTACGACTTGTCATACTGTCAGAACAATTTGTCACAATGGTCAACAAGAAGTGTCACTGTGGTCTTCTTGACTTGTCACACTACAATATGTCTCATCTCACTGGCCGGTAAGACTTCACTGGCCATAATGACTTGAAACATCGACCAAAAAGAGCCTTCAAACAGGTCAGCAATACTTTGAACACATTTCAACAATAACTTGTCTCATTGTAACTACTATTTGTCATTCTGTCCAGCAAAATTTGTTACAATGTCCTCTCACACAGTGGTACATTCTGCTACTATACTGCCTATATCTATATTTGTCTGCCACTATTTAATATAATTGTTTTCAATGAATCTTTCTCTCACCAGAAAATAATGCTGGGTCCCTTCATCCTCATTAGCAGCTAAATAATTTCTTTGAGTTGGTTCTTGGCTCAATCTGAAAGAAAACAAGCCAAACATATCATTCACCTCCAGAATATGATCTACTTATTTAACGCTTGCATAATATTAACTGTGTATAAATCTCAAAGTTGCTGTCATCAGGATAATTTTCTTTTGTTAAGAATATTTAAAAAGAATATTTTTAGGCTATATTTAATACAAAAATACATTCCCACAAAGAAATTTATACAAAAGAGACTAGGGCTTTTGAAGAGTCAGTAAAGTATGAGCTAACTGGACATGTTTTGCATGAACTTAAAAACTAAACAAAACACTTTGTTTTGTACTCGGTATTGCACATTGCTGCAAATACTTTCCAATATCAAAGTGAAAATCAGGTAAACTTTTACAAAACAAGGACAAAAAGCACTTACAGTGTTTGACTCTACATATTCAGGTTCATCCTGGATTATCTGAGCTCCTAAATCAGTAGACTACATAACCTATGAGGCAATAGATATATCATTGAATTAACTTTTGTAAGTGATAAAAGTTCATATCCTTTTTGAGAGCTCTTCTTACAAAATTCCTCACTATGCCAGAGAAAGAAAAAAAGACAAAAGAGAACAAGAAGAAAACAAAACTATGACAATTGACTGACTGAACAATATCTTGGATTGAAGGGAGTATGAATTGGATTGTAGGGTGTGTTAAATGTTTGAAGAGTAGCACTTAAAGGCAGTACTTGAAATTGTCAAAACCACTTGATGTACTGCATATTCATTACGTTTTCCACCTTTTGCTAGGTTGAACTATTAAGAGGACAACATTTGCACAAAATTCGCACAAATTGATTCCATACAACTAGTGTTATGAAAGTTCAAAAATTGTTGTGTGGTAAACAATAACAGTACCTCTTTTGGTATCTATTATTAATATAATTGATGAAAAGAACAAACTGAATGACTCATTGCAGTGAACCCAACAAGGATAGACCATTGCCCAGGGGAATACTAATAAGTTCAGAGAGAATAATAAATGCTTGTGAGAAACAGCAAGGCATCTGAATAAAATTCACTTTTATACGTGTAAATGTACTGAATAAAAGAACTTTAACAAGGGATAAGCAGGGAGAGAGAGAGTGGATGGTACATTATTTACTAAGGCAACGACATCAGCTATGAATCAGTGACTTAATTAATCCAGACTCAACAATTTGGAAAGGAATGTTTCCCTTAGTTACCGTCATGACTTCAATGTTCAAAGGAGAACTTACTGTCACAGATGGCCAACGACGATCAGTAGTAGAAACAACCCTGTTTGGTTTTTCTATACTTCTGATTAGAATGAGAAATTAAGTAGAAATAATTGTTACACAAAGTATTATAAATGTATAACGAATAATTGTTCCACAAACTGCCCCTAAGTCAGCCATTCTTTATAATAGTGACACATTTTATTACTCACTTTTCTTCTGCACAGTGGCGGCGCTATGGGGGGTGGGGGGGGACGAGGGGGAATTTGCCCCCCAGATTGTTTCCTTGCCCCCCAGTTGCTCTCACCCTTCCCAATCAGATCTTGTACTCATCCAAAATTAATTTAATCACAAAACTATGTATTGGCATTGGACTGAATAAGAACAGCTTCCAGGGAACCATGATTGATAAATGCCTAATTTACGTTACACAGGCTGCCATTTTTCATATGCTCATAGGCACTTCAACAGTAGGTCAGCCTGGCCAGACCAATTTTCTCTGGAATGTTTACCATCCAGCATAAGGTAAGGGCGGGTAGGTGGTTGTTTTCCTAAATATTGGAATGGAAGTGTATTTAGCCTATGTGTGCGCGTGTGTATATGTGTGTGTGTACTCGGTGGCACCGCGTAAATGTGAAATAGTACCCCCAAAGAAAAAAGTTGGGAACCTTGGAGTGCGGTCAATCGAAAAAATGAATAATATAAAAATAAATAAAATACCTCTCTTGGGGCTTAATTTCCCACCCAGAGATATGCTTAAACCTCAGAGCTTCCGGGGGCTTTGCCCCCTGGACCCCACCAGGGGCCCTAAGGCAGGCCCCTGGACCCCACCCACAAGGCCTTGTGCTTCGCGCTCGGTCTCACGCTGTGCACGAAAACCTTTGCCCCCCAACACTTTCCTCTGGCCCTCAGTTTGCCCCCCCCAAGTCTGACATTCTGGCGCCGCCACTGTTTCTGCATTATTGGAGAATACTTCCAGTTGAAGTAATACGTGCCACTAAATTGAAAAGGAAAGTTAATTTGAAGACTAGTACCTTGGATTGATAACTTTATTTAAATGCATGTGGTAATGCACATGGTGGTAGATGCCCAAATGGAAAAGGAATATAGCAGGACAAAAACGTTGAAGAACTAAAGAACTGAAATGAAAAGTTGCATGCAAAGGTAAATTGATGTAGTTTAACCATGTTCCTTTTCATTGTTGAATCTGTATATTTTCTATCAATATTTCTAACATTTCAACTCAAGAGGAAGTTTAAGTACAATAAAACTAATACATGTCTTGGTTACATATCACTCTAAATGGAACAACAGCTCTGTTAGGGTACCTGACTCTGTGCCTCTCGGCCATGCCCCATTCTGTAGGAGCTTACTGACATCTCAGTATCTTCACCTGTCTTCACATCTGACTGAGATGTATTGTCAACTTGAAGCTTTCAAAATAAAAGAACCAATAAAGAGAGGTCTGGATTATTACATCACAGAAAATGTTTATGTCTACACTGAGAGAATGGTTTATCTGATATCGTATCTCATCTTGCTACACAAAGTGGTCAAACTGGTATGTATTAGATGTTCTGTACTTGTAACTGTGTTTCAATTAAAGAGGCTACTACAGAAAGCTCAAAACACTAATTCTGACTATGTACAATGTGAAAGCTAAATTATTGCATGGTATTAGTATATTACCACTGCCAATATTTTTGTTATAAGGCTACAGTAATAAAATAACTACATCAAATAATGACTTAAAGTCTCTAGGACTCACAGGCTATTTTACTTATTAACAATGGAATATTAGCCAATGTAATGAAACCAAAGAGAAAAGTTGCTACTGATCAAATCTTAGACATTACCTGATACAGTTATTCAATATCTGAGTATTTGGGTTGATGATATTACATCATGATATAGAGTCAAAGCATACCACGACTTGTTTCACTGATGCTCTGCTTCTTTGATGGTCAGTGGAAGTTGAGTCTAGAGAGATTTCTTCCAGATCTTCAACTTTCATCATTTCTTCAACTGCAGTCTTATGCTGAATGTAAGAAAAAGGAACTTCAGAATCATATTTAACATGTACACAGTGCTTTGTGCTGTAGATTATACCTGTTCTGGGATCGTCTGCTGTATTTCAAATTGAATCGCAGCAGGAATCAAATTGCTTCAGTGCAACCTTTAGTGTAAATTACAGTATGTGATGCCTTCAAAAACATCCATGGTGAGATAATTAATTATACTAATTAATTATACTAATTAATTGTACTTATAAGTTACGACTTTGTGGATAGTAGCCATTGATGGTTTGGCTTCAGAAGGGTTTTGCTACTGAATGTTAAAAAACATAAAATACAACAAATTACCAGTGTATTTATAATTACACTGTAGCAATATGGAATTTTCTTATCCAAACAATACCAATCATTCCCAAACTTTCACAGGTGTAACGTGCCAACAAAACATTAAGTAGCTCGTATTCTCACACTGCAAATCCACACATGAATATGGCTCTTTTGGCATCCAATGACTTTTATTTTTGGAGTTAGGTAACATTTAATATCAGATAGTCCATAACACGGTGTTCAGGTATTAAGGAATTGCTCTTGTCATGATTGACAACAAAATGTTTCTAAACAATTTGCTGTCATCCATATTAATCTTGCAAAAATTTCAAAGAAAAAAAACAAAGATTTACAGAAAATTCATCTAGAATTTTTTCACAGAGGGTCCATATAGCATTTTAACTAATTTAAAATTATTTCCTCTCTCTTTAGAGGAGAGTGCTCCTTAGAACTGGTCAATTTTATCATAAACAGAGATGGATTATATGTACGTCATTTTCCTAACATACATTAGTCTAGGATGTCAGTGTTAGTTACAAATATTCAAAACAACTAACCACATGTTCCTTTGATCTTCTTTGGTCAACAGATGAAGTTTGTCTCTTTTCACCTTCTGTCTTACTTTAAGCACTTTTTACCTGAAACAAGAATACAAAAATGCATTGGGCTTTCGATGTACTCATTACAGTTACAGTTACAGTTACAGTGTCTCAAAGATAACTCTGAAGCTAAGAATCAAGGGTTTATTTTTGCTGCAAAAATTTAAAGTCATCACCTGAAGTGAAACACTGGAAAAACACCAGAAACCTTGTGCCTGTTATATTTCAAGAAGCCTAAGGTTTCATACCATGTGTTGAAATGCCTTACATTTAGTATAAGAACCTCTTTATTTTGGCAGAGGTTAAAGGCCCCTTGAAGTAATGATCGGTGGTAGACTGAAAATCTGTTGCATGTGATATATCTCAAGAAGGCAAATTTTGATAAAAAATCAATGTCAACCAAAACAACAGTTTTGCAATAAACTTTTTGGAGTTTAAAATTGCAAGAGTTTGAAAGAAGCAAGAGTCATGTGTGTGCTACTATTCTTATTACAGGGCATGCAGAAGATCTTGACCTTTAGTGACCACAAACAACTTTTGACATCCACTAAAAAATACGAAGGTTTTGCACCCAATATAGGGTAACACGTAAATTTCAATATTCTTAAAAGAATTTCTGTGCATGAGGTTTCCAGTTTTTAATGTCTGGTGACCCTTAATGCCCCTCCTACCAAAAACAATATTTTTTTATTTACTGTCATACCTGCCATGATAAGTGCAAAAAGTTGTAAGTGTAAAAAGTTGTAAATTAAAAACTTTCTTGAATGCTCCATGCCAACTGATGGTGGTGCTCCGCTTTGTCCTGCCAGCAAACAAACCATCCTGGGCATGACCCTTTATATGACCTCTGGTGACCCCAGATGACCTTTGACCTTCACCAAAACCCTTTCTCTTAATATGACAAACCTACATACCAAGTATGAAGAGTATCCATCACTCCTATATGGAGATATTGCATGCACAAGGTTTTCACAATTTGACCTCTGGTGACCCCAGATGACCCTTTGACTTCCACAAAAAACAATAGGGTTCTCTCTCTCAATATGTGAAAGGTATACACCAACTATAAAGAGTATCCATCAATCCTACCTGGAGATATTGGTGCAAAAATTTTCAGTTTTTGACCTCTGGTGACCACAGATGACCTTTGACCTGTACCAAAACCATAGGGTCCTTCTTCTTGATATGACAATCCGCATACCAAGTATGGAGAGTATCTATTACTCCCATGTGGAGATATCATGCACACAAGGTTTTCCCTATTTGATCTCTGGTGACCCCCATATGACCTTTAACCTTCACATTAAACAATAGGAATCTTCCTTTCAATATGTAAAACCTACATACCAGCTATGAAGAGTATCCATCAATCCTACCTGGAGATACTGCATGCACAAAATTTTCAATTACTTACCCCTGGTGACCCCAGATGACTTTTTACCTCCATTAAGACAATAGTCTTCTTCCTCTCAACATGGGAAACCTATGCATCAACTATGAAGAGTATCCATCAATTCCACCTGGAGATACTGTGTGCACAAAAGTTTCAGTCTTTTACAGCTGAAGATGACCTTTGACCTTCACCAAAAGCAATACGGTTCTTCCTATCAATCTAACAGACCTACATACCACACATATGAGGAGTATCCGTCATTCCTAACCTGGGATATTGCATGTACAAAGATTTCAATCTTTGACCTCTGGTGACCACGAATGACCTTTGACCTCAACCAAAAAAGGCCTTTCCTGTCAATATGGCAAACCTGCCTACCAAGTGTGAAGAGTATACATCACTCCCATCTAGAGATATCATGTGCACAAGATTTTTACTATTTGACCTCTGGGGACCCTAGATGACCTTTGACCTCTACAAAAAACAATAGCCTTCTTCCTCTCAATATGGGAATTAACCTACACACCCAACTATGAAGAGTATCCATCAATACTACCTGGAGATATTGCATGCACAATGATTTCAGTGTTCGACCTCTGGTGACCCAAATGACTTTTGACCTTCAGCAAAAACAATAGGGTCTTGAAATATCAGTTTTATAAAACATATTCCATAAACATAAACATGCCAATATGGTTGGAAAGGATACTATTTGATCAAGATTAATTGATGCTATGGTGATTAACTATTACCAGAACTTCAGTAGGTCTTAATTGTTGGCTTGATTTGTTGGTGATGTGGTAGCCGATGTGCATTTGATCATCACCGGTTATGTGAGTGCCAGGAGCTGAGATATTAGCAGCATCACTGACATACATACTGCATGCAGCAGCAACAGCAGGGAGCTACATTGAAGAAACATCACTACAGATAAACAAAGAAAAAAAAATCTAAAAAGGAGAGATGGGCAACAAAGAAACTGCTTTAATCTTTCATAACAGCTGTAACAAATGGAATATGTAGAATTGAACATGTTATAAGACTCAAGTCAAGTCACTTATGAATCCCATGTAATAAACTATTAATTAACGCTGTTACAAATTATATCATAATTTAATAAAATATGACAGTTTTACAGGTGAATACAGTCATCTTCAGTTTTGATATCAGTTTAAAGTTACATTTGCATACTCTAAATACACTCTTAATCTATCAAATTACCTTGTTTTGGGTAGGTTTTCCCCTGTGTTGCATAACAGGGGTCTCTGCTGCTGGCTTGACATGAATCACTCTGCCCTGTTAAGTGAGAAATCAATGATGAAGCAGATGGAAGTTAGGCCAAGTGCAAAAAAAAAAAAACTAGTTTCTCGTCCTCACATTTCAAACATTTTGGGTGTGCGAGTCTTTTTCTTTTTACACTCAGGAACCCAGAAGGCCCATTGGTGGTACAGCAAATTTTTTTTTAATATGCTTTATCACTGTATCAATGAGTGCACATATGTTGCAAAGACATGGCTAAAGTCTTGGAGATTTGATTTCTGTGGTCGGTACATGACCTTTTTTGGTTAAAAATCCTACATTTGACAGTAAAAAAAAAACTTCATACAGGAGGAAAAATTCGTGTGGGCCGGTAACAGAAACTAGTTTTACTTGGCCTTCAGAATTTGAGGTAAAGATCTGATGTACCTGAAGGGCACCAAGTGAATGCTTCAATTTTCTTTGATGATGCTAGTTCACCCATTGAATCTTAATTCTCCATTTGAATTCATTCCACATGCATCCTTACTATTCCCTTGATCACCTAATTACTAAAATTAAATGACTTAAATTTAAACTACCTTAAGGCTAACTGGATGGTTAGACTTCCTTGCATTGTTTTCCTTTTTTGGTTGATCTACTTTAATGGTCTGCAAGAACAATGTCAAGAGACATGAAAAGGTGGCTTAGAGGATGGCAAATCTGCCTCTCCTCGATCCTTCCTTGCAGTTAAGAGGCAAAGAAATTTCCTGTCAGGCTCATAAGCATTTTTGTAGCTATGATTGTGAGACTATAACAGTCTGGCTACTGCTGGCAGAGACGAATCAACGTACTTGTGGCTGTGTAGGAACAATTGTTGTTCAAAGTTTGTTCAATGATGATTCTGTTTGTGTGGTTGAGCTTATGTTGTGATCTTCAGTTAGTAGGTTCAAGGAGTACAAGCTTACCCTACAGAATGGTGGAAGTTTATGAATGGTCTTCACTTTCCCAGTCTCAGCCTCTGAACTGCTGTTAGAATGAAACAACAATAAAACAATAAACTTCTTAAAATTATAAATTTATGCAAGGACATATTCATGACATAATTTCATATTGTATCTAGGGAAACAGATCACTTTCTGAAATCTCTTGGAAACCATGTATGAGTCATGAATCATAAACAAATGTGCAAAGATAACATAATCTGAATCAGCTAGGGTATACATTCCATGTTGTGATGAGAAGGCTGGATTATTTTGTGTTGGAACAAATTTAGCATACCGTATGTGGTCTGTAAAAAGTAACAAACATGTTATCCATCAAATGGTGATGAAGCTTTTAATTAAACAGAAATAATGAGAAAGGTGTGACGCTCATAATTTCAAATTTTACTAATATGTTATGATTTGACCATTATAATCACATACATCACATCTAACAACAGTCATGTTGTGGCATGAGGTGTCTAGACATACAATCAAATTATTAATTTAAATTATTATTATTATATATATATTTAAATTATTATTATTATTATTAAATTATTGCTCATTTTTGTGAAACATTACTTTCCTACTACAACCAAACACAGCAGCTCATTTTACAAAGTTTTCTGTTGAAAAGTATAAAAAAAAGTGACATGAGAGAAAAAAGAAATACTGACAGTAGTTCAGCAACCATAATTCTACATTTGATATTACCAGTAAGGATATGTAACAAACAAGAATGTAATAAAGTAGAGGTGGAAAGTGAAAAATAACAAACCTGATTGCAATTAATTCTTGTTTGGCTCATCTAGGTTTCCCAAGACTTATTCCGTACAGTCATCTTCTTTATCCAGAGAGTCATTTGAGGCAGGATCATTCTAAAATAAAATCAAAACAAACTCAGGATAATTAATATGACTAACACATGCAACACTTCACAGAGCTCAGCATTTTCATTTTCGTAATCAAGCATACCTTCTTCTGGTCCTTTGATCTGCTGAGCTGATTGGAGTCCTTCATTTCCTGGTTTGTAACTTTGAATGTATGAACATGGAATGTATGCCCTAGCTGATTCAGATTATGTTATCTTTGCACATTTGAGCTAATGAGTTGGAGAAACAGCAGCTGTTTGACTGCTTTGTGGAGACAAAGAAAGGTGGTCTCAGTGATGTTG
This sequence comes from Stichopus chloronotus, assembly GCA_021234535.1. Taxonomy (NCBI): domain Eukaryota; kingdom Metazoa; phylum Echinodermata; class Holothuroidea; order Aspidochirotida; family Stichopodidae; genus Stichopus; species Stichopus chloronotus. The sequence goes on along the minus strand of CM037848.1, from coordinate 4,913,362 downwards.
GGGATGTTCGTATTGGACATGATCAAACAAAATGGGAGCAGTTAGAATATAAGAAATTAAAAGAGGAGCTTATAAGAAGGAAGCAAAATGGTGAATCTGACCTAGTGATTAGGGACCTGCAAATTCGGAAGCGTGTTCGGAATTGGACAGGGACAAACGCATAAAGGAAATGTAAGACAAGGAAACAGTGTGCTTGTAAATAGTGTAAATAGTTCAAAGGTAAAGCTTGTATACACCAATTGCGATTCACTTCCAGACAAGATCGATGAATTGAAAGTTTATGTTGAGGAGTTTAAACCACACATAATTGCATTGACAGAATGTATACCAAAGAGTATGCAAAAAAGTTTACATAAAAGGGATGAGCTTATTGTTAGTTTGCAGATAGAAGGTTTTGAACTGTATCACAATTGGACAAGTACAGGGAGAGGAGTTGCACTTTATGTTAGTAAGTCTATTAAATCAGTTGCCCATCAGACTACTAGCCTGTTTACTGAGGCTTTGCTTGTTGATATTAACTTGGGGTGCGGTAGACCATCCTTGGAAGTTTTTAAAAGGCGACTTGATAACTTTTGGTCAAGCAAACCGAGTTTATACAGGATTGACGGTGATAATTTAGAAACGTAACTGTTGACTTTTGAACTGCAATGGATGATATTTTTGGAGCGATGAAATGGCCCTTGGCCAACAGCATCGAAGTAGATGTGATGTGATGTGATGAGTCCTTGTACTGGAATGTAACTGTCATCGCTCTGATGAAAATATGAAACCATTTAGTTAATACAGCAAACATTTAAAGCAATGCTTGAGAAGGTGGCATTAGAATAATTTAAGAACATCCTTCCCTCTGCCTGATTATATTGATGATATTGACAGTATTATGTCTATGAAAAAAAAATTACGTCTTTGACACTGGTACATCAGGTCAACCAAAATCATCAAATCAATCATCTGAAATTATCAACTTATCTGAAGTCATCTGAGATTTCACAAAAATGCTATTAGTTGATTATTATGCTGAAATACACTTAAACTGACATTTGCTTTATACATAATCCATTAATGATACCATTAACATATGGGTTTTCCCTTACCCTTGGACTATGGGGCATATCTCATCATAACCCACAAATGTTGTTATTTTATTGATAGGTCTGTCTGTCACCCCCATTGTGGATCAATAAACTCTTTCATTACAATATGGAAAAATTGAAAATCGTCTCTTTTCATATTTTGTTTCACTTTTAAGGAATGACAAATTGAAAGCAAGAAAAGAATGTATGAATACAAGAGCCAATGCATTAATATATGACTGCATTTTATTTTATTATTGCAAAATGAAAATTACTTTACAGATCTGCTATGTGCAGCCACAAGAACACACAGATTATTAAGAGTTAAACATTAAACCTACAGAAATTGTTCACAGCAGTTTGATGAGTCATATGTAGATTTAGTGGACAATGAAATTTCGAGTGAATTAAAATTAGTTTATTTTCAGAGTAGGAATCAAAGATGCTGTAATTAATGAGATGTAAACTAAACTGATGACTTTTAATTCAGTAACGTTTCCCCTTTTTTTCTAAATTACGTAAATTAGAACAGCTTGTAAATACAACAGTGAATATGAAACAGGTAAGTCAAGATCACATCCTTTGCCATGTCTTAAAACATTTGTTAGTGTGCTAAAAGATTGCAGTGTAAATTAATTAATAGTTCATTCAAACAATCAGACTGAATGCAGCGGTCACACTTACAGCTGGAATTTTCATGCTATACTGAAGTCTTCCCATGACATTGGGTCGAAAGACAAATCTTGTAATGTAGGACAGTTCCTGCAAATGATATTATATTAAAAATTAATTTTCACCATTTCAAAAAGCATTCACATATGGCATATTAATACTATGAACTACAGTAGAAGGGTGGGGTTAAAAAGACAAATTTATACTAGAAGGTATATACACACCTATCTTTTTAACACCTGGAGTACCCTTAAAAAGTGGAACACATTTTAGTCAACAAGAGACAATAAAATGATAAAGTACATTATCCACAGCATACAGAACATATACAGGCAAGTAAACCAAAATGACTGCACTTTTAACTTCATAAAGATAAAATATCTAACCATTAGGCACGAAAAATCAAAAGAAATGGAAAGCAATATAACCAGCATGAATTAATTGCAGTTAACCCTGGTGTTGACTGTAAAGTGGTATGGTGGCACAGTGCTGACTTGGAACAAATAACCTCTGTCAATAAACTTGCAATACCAACAAAAACAATCCCAGTGATGCAGCACCTCTGGAATGACCTTGTAAGTTTATTAATTTGCACTGAATGACACTTTTGGTAAAGTACAACCACATTTTGAGTAGTTGCTGGTCTTGGGCTGATCAAATGAAATTGCTTACATTTTAGCTCTGCAAATGAAACTCTGCAATGCTTTAGCCTTAGGGAAAGAAGAGAGATCTACACTAACAGCTTAGAACAAGGATATTCGTGTAAGTGTGAACACTGAACAACAGGATTTGGTTGTACCTGCCTATTAAACATAGAATGTCTACTGTACATAGTACTTTTGTATTGCACCAATGCTTGTTCCAAACTTATCAAAGTAATGGGGTCTTCACTAATAGTTCAATTAGAATCATTTTCCTGCAAAAGTTTGGGTCAAATTATACAAAATGGGAGCATTTATACTGCCACAATGCTTCTGCACCAAATTTAGCCAGAAGAACAGCTTTCCTTGATTCCTGAACTGAACAATATGTCATTGGTATTTGAAAACACACAAACATATACTGTAAAATTTGAATGAAATGTTTAATACATGTACATAAGGCCTAAGTAAATAACACAATATTGAGTAGTATTTTAAAAGGATCTAAATGGTATTTTCTGATAACACTGATTCTTTGTGAACTTTATGAGAGACAAGTAAAAAGTAGCATAGCTTACAATGAAGTTTGTCATACACTACTATGTCATTGCCTAAAGTAAAAAGTTTCAAGCCTCTGTCCCCACAGGGAGCACCAAAGTTATTACTTATTTGAGGTCATAGCTGGCTGTAGCAGGCTGACCGAATTAATATCTGATGGAAGTAGGTTTAGTCAGGCACACATTACACAAAAGAAACAATGTTACCTATAGGGCCTTACCATAATAAGGAAGGAATCACTTAATTATTCAAAGATGGATAGTAAGTAATTGATCCCCTTCACCAAGTAAAATGACAGTCATTCAGTTGTTTACAAACCTTTTGTATCATACTCTGTCATAACCCAAAATTAAGACTTAAAACTTAAGATAAACATAGGGATAATAATTAAGTTAAAAAGGTCTTTTTCCAAGGGTGCTAATGAATTAGAGGCTGTTTTCTATCAAATCTGGAATATGAGCTTTATTATTGATGAATTGAGAAGACACAAATGTTAAATTTGAATGTTACACATGATTTTCAATAAAGAATGATCCATTCACTTTTCTTTGCTAAATTTCTCTAGGCCTAAGTGAAAAATCATTTAAATTTACAAAAGATCACAAGCAAAGTGATGCAATTGTGGCCTAATGCCTAGACAAGGTCCATTGTTGCAACTCAACTGCAAGGAATAATTTATTTTCCAAAATTTGAATAGCATTTTTCAAGTTTCTTTGCTTGCATTTTGTAGCAAAATCAGTAAATGCAATAATGTTGTGTGTACAAAAACTGATAGGCTACACATTATTTGCCATTTGAGGCTACACAATATTCCCTTTGTGCAGCGATTTGACCATTTTGTGTAGCAAAATGAGATGCCATACTGGATAAATTATTCCCTGTAAGTGTGTTCGTTTTTGACATAAATGTCATCACCTGCAAAATTTGCTTTAGATCTTGGTTGGCTTTACATAAACAAGTTACATCATGTGTTGTGATATATCCTAAACAATAACGTAAAGATATCGTCACTATCGTTACGTAAGGCCTAGTTATTGTTGTTGCTAAGTTACTGGATATCTATGTGCATATCACTTGCAATGCTGTGATTGGTTGGTTGGTTGTCAAAGTACACGCTTACGTCACAAATAAACGTCACAAAGACGCACCAAGCCCAGTGTGACTGATTGGCTGGGCTGCACGACTCTAAGTTGCATAGTAACGGTGAGACATTAAAGCCTAACAAGTAACATATGTAGGGCTATAACCTAGCCTAGGTGTACGTTAGCTAGGATACTGACGCTCATATCCTACCGTCGTTTATTGCCATTCGTTGACAGGCCAAACGCAGTCTAATTTACGCCTAATCTAGGAAAATATGGATAGCTTTAGGCCTGTATCTTCTTCTTATGAAAGGCGGTTACTACTTAGACACTGTAACAGAGTAAAATACTGTACAAATAACCTATGCAGCTACAAACACTCATTACAAAGAAAAAAAAAAACACAGAATAGGCCCAGCCTCTCGGGATCTGGGCCTAATGAGAAACTGGAACTGACTGAACTGCGAACACAGGCCCTAATAATAAACACAATCGCACACATTTCTGATCAAAATACATTTTCTTTGAGGCTTTGTTTATGGCCACTAGCCTTAGGGAAATATTTAGACCTAGGCTATATTCGTTCTGTAAAGGATAGGCCTTGGTCTAACGTTTCTCAAGTTCAAGTGAAGTCGACGTTCTCTCTGTAAAGGCCACCTAAAATAAAGCCGAATGAGGGCTAGGCGAAATTGAGAGTCTGAAAATAGAATCAATTAACCTGGTGGTAACATTAAATGCAACAAAAGTTGAAGTTAATTAGCACAACTTAGCCTGATAGAAGAACTTAACTTCGCCTAGGTCTGCCTAGCATTACACTTCGGAAGAAGGCCTTAGTTACTATAAGTTACTATACCGTTTGGAAGTCTTCTACGGACGGTCATTTAACACGCAGTGAGTTTCCGTTTGTCACTGCAAATGCAGATAACCAAGTAGAATACATATTTTCAACGCTAATTCCATTTCCGAATTTCTCATCAAGAAACCGAAGTTTCTTTAAAAGACTCCCACGATTCGGAATACGTCTGTACACAAGAAAACGAGTACACAATCTACATGACAATAATATGCATGTGTCATATACATACGTACGTACGTACGTATGTTGTATTCACTTCATCTATGACGGGCAACCATCTGTAACAATGACATTCCAACAGTTGATTGGTCGACAGTTTTTTTTTTTCAGGTAAATTACGTAACAATAATTGCCAAGGCTGAGACGTGGAACCCGTGTTTGGCATAGAAATCGGAATCCTAATTGAAAGTATTCGAATGTGTTTGGTAAGAAATTTAGCATATTGCTTACGCAGAGAAATAACACTTTTTAGGACAATTGCACGACAAGAGGGAGAAGCTATACTTTCCAAGAAAAGATGCGGGATAAGCTAAGAAACCTTGTTGTTATTGTAGATATATCAGATAATGCTAATTTTGTGAGGGTTTTTTTCTTTAATTATTGCGTTTTGGGGTACATTATATTGTTCAGTGGAAAGTCAGTTGCTGAATCAGTCAGTGAAGCAGTTGTCCTGTAAGGGCCATGTGATTTTTCAAGTTTCATTACACAAATGAAAATCCAATTTTTACTCTTATTAAGCAAGATAATACGTTGATTAAACAACTAAAAGTCTAATTAATGATTTTAAAATCAGTCAAAGTAAATAATTTGACTAGGAAAATTGACGTGTCCCTAATGGGCTTTCGTACTAATGATACATGTTTACCGAGTGATTATCCATGCCCAGCATGAAGGTTGATACGACAATGAACAGAGCCTGATCGCAGTCCTTCTCTTCTGATCATTCCCTGTTTCTCGATGAGTCCTCATACAAATATTCTCTGGAATGTGGCTTTGTTGATGAATAGCTTCATAATCGAGAAAAGAAAGTCTAAGGGATCCTTCCAGTGATAGAAGTTTGAAACGTTTTTAGAATTATGGCCTTTTTATTTTTTTATTGGTGGTTTAAGTCATATATACAACAAGACACTGTGTTTACAAGTTATGGCCTTTCAAGAATTTTTTATTTCAGAGTGGTACATTTGCATTACGTGAAAATTCGGGCGTCACCACAGATCAACTAATTAAATGTCCTTTGCATTTCTTTATGATCTCAGATGGCATAAAAAGAAAACATTAGGATCGTTTAAGAGTTATGACATTTATTTACGTTTTACCTTAGGGTACAATAAACACAATCTATTTTGAGTAAACTGAAAATATTCTTGATCAGAGCAGGCTTTATAGAAACCGCAATATCTTGAGTTATGGACAAGAAATTCAACATGGTCTTTACAGTTTTGGGAGCACGACCTTAGAAAGGGGGTAGGGATGGGCAAATGGAGGTAGGAGAAACTTTTAGCGGCAAACAATATGGCGCATTGGGCGAAAATGATCGTGCAGCTAAAGCATTAACGAGAGGGGTCCGGGACCCGTCCTGTGACCCCTGGTAGGTTCACGGGGTCTAGGGGACAAGGAGCCAGACACCTTAAGGTTTGCCCTCTGAGTGGCAAACGAAGTCTCAGGATAAGAATAATTTGTTTCATAATGCATCATTCAATGAAAAGATTAGAGATGATTTTAATATATTATGTTATTCCTCTAAGTTGACCACAAACACAAACATGAAGACTTAAGGCTCCTGATGGGGTCCAAGGGGAAGACGACGCCGATGGGGTCCCTTCAAAAGTCTGAGATTTTATCACAAGTGTGAATGAAAAAGTTGAATCAAGGCAGAGAAAAGTAGATGCAATATCACGGCAAATAAACCGAGCATATGGAGTTCTTTCTTGATACCAGTTTGTCCCATCTTTCTGATGGAGGAAAGCACAAACAACAGAAAACACTTATACATCATTGTACTGTTAAAGTCACAGTACTTAACATGCTGCCAGTAGAATAAATTTCCACAATTGTTAGAAAAGGTAAAATCAAAACTTGTAGAAGTCTCGATCAAATCCCTTATTCCATATGTTTCTAATGAACGATGTGTCCAGACGATGAACGATAACACTACATTATGTTGAAAACTAATTTTGGTTGTTGGGAAAACGACAACAGCAATATTCTTTTTTTTTTCCATAGTAAATTTGGAATCATAACATAATAACATTTTCAAGATTGAAATGTTACGATATAATGCAAATAGTAAAATGGCTTTACATGGGAAATGTACATTATATAAGATGAATTCCTATATAACCAATGATATGCAATAGATGCGCAACATAGACATTTTGCACTTTTATCCCTAAAAGTAAACTAAAAACACGCACCAAAGTTCTGTACCTAATATTCAAAAGATATACATATTTGGTCTATTTGATGAATATTCAAAGAAATATCAGCAAATATGGTACAGGAATAACATTCTTCAACACACATATCTTTGTACTCACCTCAGGCACTTGTTCAATTACATCCTCAATGGTGAGCTCTAATCTCTGGGTCTTGTAAGATTTCTTTCTCCTCTAAAGTTGAAACGAAATAAAAGTACTCATCAAACTTGGATGTTACAGTTCTAATAAATACTGAAAAACAAATAACAGTGAGTCCTTTGGACAAATATCGATTGTTTAATATCTCTTCACTGGTGGCTGGCTACATGCTCCAGTAGTAAACTCATCGATCTCAGAAGTAAGTCTATCACAAAATTGCTTCCCTTGATTCTGAGGCTGAAGTAACAGTGTAAGAAAAAATGTCACTTCAAATACTTAGGACAAATTTACAATTACAAATTTAGATTTAAAAACAGACCGTTGCAATATATTTGAGTAACACTTATACTGTTGCTTTGTTCATACAGTCAAAACAAAACATGACATAGTAATGTCACAGAAGAATTGTTCATCAAATTAAGATGAACAAATGGACAATCTCTACCTGTATTTCTTGAAACATTCTGCATTTTACCTTGAAGAAGGATAAATAGAGCTTATTGAAAACTAGTCATCATATTTTTGTTCTTTGCAATGCACTTGCAATTTAATACTCTTCATCATTCATGCAATGTCTTCAAGTCAGTGAAGAGAAACAAGATTATTTGAAAAACAGATTCAGGTCAGGAAAGATACTTACCAAAGTTTCTTGTTCATGTCGGTGCTCCATTGAAAAGGTAACTGAAGGCTCATGATGTTTGGATCTTTGCTGAGACTAAAATGTAAGATATTACAGTTTCTAATGAAAAAGAAGAGGATGACACAACACATGCATTTCTAAGAAAAGTAACATTTCCATTTACATAGTTCTGTCGGTGCTCCATTGAAAAGGTAACTGAAGGCTCATGATGTTTGGATCTTTGCTGAGACTAAAATGTAAGATATTACAGTTTCTAATGAAAAAGAAGAGGATGACACAACACATGCATTTCTAAGAAAAATAACATTTCCATTTACATAATTCTGGTTACATCAAATCAGATCTGTGGGTGACAGTAAATTACTAAACACCTGATATGCAATAAGCACAACAAATAGAGTTCCCTGATAATAAATTTGGTATTTCACCCTCATAATCTGATGGCTACATAGAACCAATCACAAAGTCTGGATACTAATTTGAGTATCATAATACATTTCTAATACTTCACTGAGTTGAATGTAGAAATAATGTGTTGATGCTGAAATGCTATGATATTGTTTAACCAGGAAATACAGAAAACTTCCAAAGAATAAGTGTGCAAAGTTGTCCAAAACTAGTGACTCATCAATTTCTAAAAGGAACCTTACTCCTGAGAAATTTTTACCCTCCTATTTCTCATACAAATCCTCAGTAGGACAGCATTACAACATCATGAGAAAATTTTCAAAGGGAGCAACAGGCTAAACCTATTTTGAAATAGCTGTTCAAAGGACCACAACCAGAAGTACCTCTTGCAAAATACCCACAAGTTGGAATTTGAAAAACGAGCTTTATGAAGATATATTGTTGTAGGGGGATCATCAAGGAAAGTGCTGCCGAGATACAAATTGAGAGTAGTTGGTGCAAGCCTTACAAAGAACAATTTCCTAAGATTTTGACATGCCGTGGGCCTTTAAAGGAAAAATTCATTCACCCCAAATTAAATTTGTATAACCCCCTATGCTAATTCAAGAATGGACTTTTTGTGATATCCTTTTGAATGTGATGTCATTTTTGTTGTTAAATTGCCTAATTTTGCAGCATAACAGCTTGCTTATAAAGTAGACCTACTGATATTCAGCAACATCCTGAAAAATACTAATAAGAAATGACAAGAGAATTGCACAATTTTGATAATTTTGCATAATAAAATAGGGAGAACTTCAACACTGAGTGTGACTGCAGTTGACACACATACAGTGAGAGAAAAACATACCTTTGTTACAAAGTAAAACTGTCACAGAGATTTCACTCTCTGTATAGATTGCCTTGTTTGCGAAAAACTCAGTGACAGAGATAGTGACACGGTTTGAAGAACAACCTATACTACAACACAGGTATCAGTTCCATTGTTTTCATTTACTATTGAACTGCTTATTCGCTTCAACAGTTGATGCTATTCCTTTGTCAAGATAACAATAATCTCAGTAAGAAATGTCATGTACCCTGAATGAATGCGACCCTGTGTGTTCAATTCCTAACTCATCTTAAACAAGTGAAGTATGTGTGTCAGATGAACAGCCTGAGAGCCATATCATACACTCAAAGACAGTCTTTGCCACTTAACTCACATTTTTCATGCAAAATTTTTTTAAATATGCTGTAATGATCATTCTTTTCCAAAAACGAAAATCTATCTAAGTTAATTTTGGAATTTGGTTCACTGATTCTTTTTTCTCCCTTTCCATACATTTAATAAATGTAAGATACAAATATTCTGTTCACTTTTATACAGCAAATCTTTGTTGCACTATGTACATGCATGTGCTTACCCATTTACACTGGAAACTAGAAAATGTGGTTACGTACCGTAACCACAATGGACATGACCATGTACAAGTCTCTGGTTGCCGATGCAGGGTGAGGATAGACTGTCTGGTTAATCCGACAACAGGGACGTAGAACTGGTATGTGAACGGGGAGGGGGTGGGGGAGTAAATATTTTCAAAAATCCAACATCCTGTCGAACCCTTGATCGGTTCAAGGACCGGAGTCATCTATAACCAATCCACCCACGCACACACACACAACCAAACATACACACACTCTGTCATTGGCAAGCACATATGTACACACATAGTGATGTGTTTTGGAACCCTAAAATCGTAAAATGTTTTTGTATTTTGTTTATTTTGTTTGTTGTTTTTTATTTTAAATCTGCCTGAATTATTGAAGCCTGGGCAAAGCAGTGTGATTGTTCCCCCGAGTATTTTCAATGGGCTGACAACTGCCCACCTGCCCCCATCCCAGATTGTAGCACACCCCTGGCTCTCATATTCAGAATATGAGTGCCTGAAATGAAGTGAACCTGCAAATATACGTACAGTTAATGTACTCCGTTTTACGTTTTGACTTCAGCTCAAATTTATACATATGGCAAAATACGAGATTTGCATCGAAAATTCGGACTTGAGGTTTGATTGCACTTGCCTTCGTAGGACGTTAGAAATTCCTTTTGTTTATTACAAACATTTACCTTAAACACGTTAGAAAACTAATTCGTTCAATTGGTCACATCGTTTGTACAGTGTGACTGGAGTAGACCGCATACATACTGGCTTTCTACTGATCGCTGATCCAGCTACTACTGTACACATATTGTACATTCGTAAACTATGCAGTTCAAACGACGAACGGAGACATCGTAGCAGACCGCTAGGCCGAAATTCCAGGGAATTGCCAGAAAGAATTATTCTTATTTTTCACATTTATACAGATGTCTTCATAACCATTTCATAAATCGATTATAAAATTAATTTGACGGTAACCAGACGGTTCTAAAAAAAATGATTTTGAAAATATATATAAAACGGTAGCAAACACCAACGATCTAGAACGAGAGTAAGAAACCCAGTCCACTTAGCACAGCATCTTTCGTTCATGACTGCGTCATGTGTAAAGTACCAGGCCTAGGCGTATTAGCCTACTCAATATTGTAATTAGCCTACTTAATGTTTAAATTTAGAGCATTGGAGGAAAAATGTACCGCATTTCGTAATTAGCGACATTTTTCACACAATCTTGTCACATACCCGTCTCCTTTGCTGTAAAAATCTTCTCCCAAAAGATCGGTTTGTTTCTTGATGGGAGTCGTCCGATAAACTGAACAAAGAAATGTGGTCACGTGATCATCAGAAAGTGCGACCAACCACAATAATGGACATGCTGTCATGTCCATTAATAAATGTGTCACACCCAAAATGAAAAAAATTCAAACTCAGTTATTTCAATAGCAATGTAATTCTTTCTGTGAATGAGCACAGACAACTTCACCTCTTGTGATCTTCAATCGGGGGCACATTTAGGGGGGGGGGGGCTGAGAGGTACTCCCACTTCCAAAAATGTTGATTTTTTTTCCAACTTCATAAAACAGTGCGAAGCCCTATTCAATCAGAGCACTAGATCTGTGTGATTTTGACCGGAAAATATTGGTAGGATTACTCCCCTGAAGAGTCTGTTACTCAGAATGTTAGCACCCTTATAATATTATGGCACATATGGACCAAAGTATAACTTCGGCCAACTCATGACATTGGGAGTATAATTCTCTGTGGTTACTCATGAGCGCTATATTGCTAACTTCAGTCTATTACCAGGGTAACTACAGACCCTGGCCACAGAAAACTGCTTTCCATTTTCAAGTGACTTTAACTATAATTTTACATAATCTCGGGCTTTTGTGCCATAACTCTCTGCACTATGAGTGTCTTACTCAAGGTCGTGCAATTGTTTTTGGCTGGAAATTATCCGTAATCTAAAGAGAAAACTAACTTATGCAAAACATCCTTCAAGAGCCATCAATCTCATACTTTTTGGTGAACTTTGTGGAGAACTTCAACACTGAGTGTGACTGCAGTTGACGCACATACAGTGAGAGAAAAACATACCTTTGTTACAAAGTAAAACTGTCACAGAGATTTTACTCTCTAGATTGCCTTATTTGCGAAAAACTCAGTGACAGAGATAGTGACACGGTTTGAAGAACAACCTATACTACAACACAGGTATCAGTTCCACTGTTTGCATTTACTATTGAACGTCTAAATTTTTAAATGGTTTTCAGTAATTCACTAATGGCCGGGATTATCAACCTCTCTATACCCTCTGATGGCAGCATATCCATATAATAAATAAAAATGACAAAACTGAGACAATTTACATTCTTTGTCATCTCATACCAAAAAGCACAAACAATTGCAGCAGTTTGTATAGAGTGAGACCTGTTCGTTGAAAAAACTTTAAAGGGGAATGGAGACCTCATCTTAGAAACCTCCTCCAAGGCCAGTTGTTTATCAAATCACTATGACCTTGGCAGGGGTGTAGACTGAGATGCAGCTGGTGTGTCACATGAAAAAAACAATTACCTGTAAGTATGCCAGAACTACCAAGAAAGATGAAAAAATAGAAACATCTCTCAAAAAGCAGGTGCTCCTGAAATATTCAATTCAAATCTAACATCAAATGTAGCACCATTTTGCATATAGCTCAACAAACGTTAACGAAAATTTTCCAAAGGGAAAGGGCTGCCCCTCCTCTTTGACAGTTCCACAAGGATGGCGATCAGCTGCATCCCCCCCCCCCCTTTCTGCTAAATCCTGGATCCGCCACTGTTTATTATTTAAAACTTTTCTAGACTTTTTTGTTTTGTTTCTTTTTAACTGACCAAATGTGAAAACAATTCAAGTTGGTGATATTGATGTAATGGCAAACAGTAAGCCTCAGTGACTTTCTAAACATATTGTGCCTTTTATTTTACTTTGGTTGCTGAAAATAGAGATTGAAAAAGTCAGGCTACTTGAGTTACAAAAGTATTTTTATTTTATCCTCAAAATTGCCAACATCAAAATTAGAATTTCTTAAAAAGTGGGTTGTGAGTTATCGCTGTGATGAGTACGAATCGTTAAATCGTAAGAGGACAAACTTCATCATTTTTGATCTGTATAGGATGATCAACGCAATGAGTAGCAGATTAACATCATAGTCACACAGTTACTTGTGATTTCCATCTGTCGCCCTCACATTAACGAAGATTTGATCGATTGCGCAATCGAAAGCTTCATCGAGCACATATTCAAGGTTAAAAAAAAAATGGTAAATTTCGGGAAATTTCATTGCTTTCAAAAAGTGTTCCGAGAAAAAATTTTCCTCATTCTGTGTGCATTCTTAATTTGGTAAATTTTATTTGGGGGAACTAAAATCAAAATTCCCGAAAATTTTGAGACTATTTTCGGGGAGCCTTCATGGATTTGTGGAAACTTTTTGCACAATTTACGCACGAATCCGTCAATGAGTGAGCGGCAAGTACAAATTGGTGTGACTTCACATTTCGATCGTTTTTCTAGAACTCTTGTCGGCAGTGAATCAAACATCGGTAAGAATGGCAGTTTCAACAATTCCAACGTTTGTTTCATGTATGGCTTCAAAATCAGTTTAGGCTGCTCAGTACGCCCTAACTGTTGGTGGTAATATTACTCCTCCAGAAGAGCTGTGGCTTTCGTTTACATTGCACTCCACTGCACTCCACTGAACTTACGACCCAGTCTTTGAAGCTAAGGCTAGCTGTAACTTACGATATACCCAATTGGCTAGGCCATAGGCTTTATAGCATAGGATTAAGTTAGGCAATAGAAATCCAAGACCTAAAGTCTTGGCTAATTAAGTTTGAAATGTCAACAACCCTGACCTGATGCAGATCTGGGAGCAACTGCAGAATGCAACGTCCCTCCTGGAGCAATTATAGAATACCCCGCAGCACGAGAATTACCCTTGGAATTTAATGGCTACGTTGTCGAATCCCGTGGCAAATTCTTTAGAGAACGACTCATCATGAGCCCTACATGCTTGATCATTATCAAATTGAGTGAAAAAATCCTAAGTCCAACCAATTTCCCCATAGTGGCTACGTCGGCTACTCTGGCTGCACTGTGAAGGAAAAATATATTGCGCAGTTTTATCGTTACAAAAGGGAGAGAAAAAATTCTCAGTCCAACCAATGATTTCAGAGTGGCTACACCGGCTCCGTCGGCTTCATCGTGGACTGTACACTCCGTATATCATAGTCAGGAATCAACCAGAATTTTCATAAGTCTCAACGGTTTGCCCAGAGTGGCTACTGAATACTGCTGTTTAATAGTGTAATTGAGAATGCTTGCAAAATTGTTCTAAGTCTAAGACATTTATCCGGAGTGGCTACACCCACTCCGTCGGCTTCATCGTAAACTGTACACTCTTTATATCATAGTCATGAATGCCCCAGAATTTTGCTAAGTCTCAACGGTTTGCCCGGAGTGGCTACACCGGCTCCTCTTTGCATTTAATTGTCCCCGTAGTGGCTACGTCGACTACTCCGACTGCACCGTGAAGGAAAACGGAAATGAGATGTGATTCACAGCCACTTGGTGTTTGTTTCTGTATTGTGAGCATTGTATGCAAACGCGTGAGTGTGATGCTGTAGCCGACTACACCGTGGACTTATTTCTTGGCGGGGTATTCTATAGTTGTACCTTCCTCCTAGATCTGCCTTTGCAGAGTGCAGGATGCAAGCTTTGTAAATGATGTAATGTAACTTAGGCTAGAACTAGCCCTTGAACAGGGGTGGGCGTTAAGTTACAAGGCGTAAGCTCACTACAGTCCACATCACAGCCCTTAGAACAAATTTTTAACCCATGAGGCATAGCTGACCCTCGCCATCGTTATTTCTCACGTTCACAAACAGTTATGTTTTCTTACCAAACTTTATACAAACAATCTCCAGCACAGCACTAGCCTTTCTGCAGAAAGCTTTTTACCAAAATGTGATGAGGAAATGGAGGAATCATTTTTACTGATTTTGGGGTATTTTTCAGCAAAGCTTAAATGGGTAAAAAACATCAATGGAACTGTTTAAAAAAGGAGAGCTGTTAAACCTGCAACTGTTTAAGGACTAGAGTAGACCTAACAGTCCTAACCTACCTCTAGGCTATGCTGAGCCACTGGTCCGCCACAAGTTCACTTATTTTGTCACATTTTTCATGACCATCAATCTAACTGGGTACTAATTAGGAATCCTCACCTGTGTAATTAGTGTAACAGTAGTGATATGAATTAAGATTCTGTGGCCTAAAGTAATTCAACCAAGGTATAAGACAACTTTAGAAGACTGTTGGTATAGGGTCTATGTAGACCTACTTTTTTCTGTTGCTTTTTCCCTTTATTTCACTATAAGTTATAAACATTGTGAAAGGAACAACTGAAAACCTGGTTGAGAAAGGAGAGAAGTTAAACCTGTAAAAGAAAGAGGTTAGAAGACTCAAACCAAGGATATTAAGATAACAGTCGTATTGTAAGTCCTAAGCATAACACACTTACTGTACGAGAGCAAATTTGGTTGTTGGGTGTTTGAAGATAAATGCAATACATCCCAGAACCCCTAAACCTGTAATATGCTAACCATATATTATATACACATATATGCTAACCCTATGATCTACGCTATTTCTAGTAGTACTATGAGTGCTCAGTCATCAGTCAAGCATATTATTGCCTTCAGTCGATTGTGTGCATGTGGTCACGGATTCTAAATTTGGGCCACAATAGCTCACTAGCCTAATCTTTGCTTGTTTCCTATTCCTGTTCTCAGAAACAACACTACACTTAGCCAGTTACCTGCATAGGATGTATCCATCCTGTGTTAACTGCATGCTACTGTGTAAGACGGATTAATACATTCTGTAATATTTGCACAAAACTACGTCACATGACCCCTAGCTGAACAACAATACAGCATTGAATGATTGTTCACCATACACAGAAAATGTTTTAGCAAATTTATCTGTTTGCTATTTGCCACAGGACGTGGTACATTCATATTCAAATTGTATATTGATCATCTAAGAAGAACATGAAAGTGTTCTTGAACTCACTGCATTGGTTGAAATTCTTTCTGCAAAGGACCATCTGGTGTATTTTCTTTCTGATTTCAATATTGGGATGGCCCCCAACATTTAAGAAAAGCAGGTTTTTTAGACCTACTGTAAGAAGCTCTGCAGGGTTTATTTGACTATAATTTCGAGTCCAATAGTGACTCAAGAAATGAGGAAGAGAATGATTTTTCAGTAGGACTTAGAAAAAACCTGCACAAATTAAATAAAATAAAGACACTGCCTTTGGCATGCATTGACAGTACTTCAAAAAAGGAGAAAAATAATGTGATGACATGAAATTGTGTTAAATATTTACAGTGAAGTGTTTTTCTTGTGTTAAGTTGAAATTTTAGAAAGAGACATTTTTGTGGAAATTAATTCCGCAGTGGGAAGTAAGTTACAATATTTTAATTCCGCAGTTAACTGGTTAATGTAGGGGTATTCAACTAATAATTTGAAGGTGGAAAGACTCAAAATGAAAGGGAGAAAATCCCTACTTGACAGACTTTGCCACTGAGTGTAGTGTGTGTTGGTAGTATATCTGCTAAGACTACATAAGTTTGTGAGGCAACATGTGCTACGCTTGTGTCAGTACCAGTCTGAAGCTAGTATAGGATTCACTGCAGCACAGAATTCTGTGATGAAATCTTGTGCTGAACATATGCTCTGGAATAATGCATTGGGTAAATTCTGAGCTGGAATCGTGTACTAGCTTCAGTCTGGTAAAGTCAGTAGGGAGTTGGAAATGATGTGAAGCAGTCAATCAAATTCCTGATTTTCTCTGTGTGCAAGTTGGTTATTTTTGGAGTGGTACCCAGTGATACACACTTTGGTAAATTTTAAAAGCTGTTACAAGCAGGCTAAAATGGCAATTAGCACAGTACAAAAGTATAACTGTTCACATTCACAATGAATCTACATTTAACATGCAAGCACAAACACATATTTCTTGGAAGCCACCCAAGATAAAAAAAAGAGAAAAAAAAGCACATGACGAGCTGAGTAAACCCAAGTATTAAAGCTATGGGCTTCAATTAATGATGTGGAGTGTTGCAGAGTTTTTGTTACGCCACTATTTCTTGTCTCTGAATTGCTTAATACCTGAGTTTCAAAGTTGGTAAGCGATATCAGCATTTTTTAAAAGACAATACATGTTTCCAAAATGAAACCCTCAGAGGCATATACATATTCAATTGTCCATAAAATAAAAGATGAGTAAACAAAGGGTAACATTTAGCCATATCATTGGAGTCCCCTCATGATGTCAAAGATTTGCATTTTTGACGTATGTTGTATTCATGATGCATGTGTAAAACAGAAAGTTGTAAAATGGTCAGTGTGTGATGGATTTGGATGGAAATTGTGGCTAATTTCAACATTTTAAGGCTAATTCAGCCAATACTCAAAAACATGTCACATGTACTTAGAATGCAGTTTCCATTCTTTGATACACGTATAGCTTATCATGTATAGCGCCACCAAATTTAACTGTGTAAATCCATACTAAAAAAAAAATTCTGTACAACCCCCCTCCATGCTCAGTGGTGGCTGTCATAGGGGGAAAAAAGAGGAATACATTAGTTCAGTTAATGTACTCTCAACACAATAAATGAACGGTAATTGTGGCAACTTTTTTCAAGTCTGATTTGAAATTTGTTTCAAACTTGTTGTAACTTCTTTTGTACAGAGATCTTCAGAGGGATTGGAATGTATGGAGTGGAGTTACACCTGGTATAAACTTCTGTACCCCTATGTATTGCCTCAAAGGTTTACATCCTAAATACTGTACATACAGGTAAATGTGGTCTTCAAAATCTTGCAGAAATTTATCACTTTATGTGGACTACCACTCACTGGAAAGCTATCCCATAGACCATTCATTGCATTTTCAGTTTTCCATATCTTAGACAGATATGTCGCCAGAGGTCATTCAACTTTCTTGATATTTTGTAAAGTGAGTAAAAGGGCCAAAAATAAAAGTTTCTTTACCATCCTAAAGGTCCGACACAATAGCTGAAGTAGCATCAGTTGTCTCCATTTTCACACCATGGACTCATTATCTCACCTGCTTTAGTGTTCAGTTGACAAGAATACCGAAATTTAAAAGAAAGAATGTCAATGTATCTACAGGTCCAAAGGTCAGACCCGGGTACCTGCAATCCTTCGTTTGTTGGATGCCCATGTACCAGAAAATAAAGCTCTGATAGGCTACAAGTGGTTGTGAAGTCAAAATGAGACATTTTGCTCTGTACGTTAATATAGCACCATATATAGTACGCATGACAATGAAGTCCTCTACATGTGTACAAGCTGAATTTTGCCACACTATAACATACCTTAATGAAACGTTGGATCCGGTTTGCAATTTTAGAACTGAATCGTGGCATCAACGATCAGCTACCATGTGCAAATTCTCATATGGGGTACAGTCTGTCATATTTATCACCACGCACTAGTACTGTATGTCTTTACAAGTTCTGTTTCTGATGGATACTGTGGAAATGCAATTTGCAAAAGTCGCTTCACGGTACAGGTCCGTGTTCAGGGAAAATGGTTAACTGATTTGCTCAGGCTGTAATCTTGTTATTACAAAGTGATAAAATGGCCTCAGATAATTTAAGATAGCAACTTAAGTCCATAGCTATTCTCAGAAACAGTGAGATTAACTGGTGACAAATTTTGTTCATTGATTACCAAGGAAATGTATACACAGTCAGAAACCATTCAATGTTTTATAGGCATGACTACATAAGAGTTAGAATTTGCTTAGACTTGAATGGCCAAATGTTTTAACTGCTTAAGTATAGATGTTTAATTCACTTCTGCAGGATGAACTCCTGGATTTGCTATCTCATTTTCTTTACAAGCATCACATCTACAACTGCACTTTGGATCCATTTAATGCATGACTTTTGTCTGGCATTTTAGTTGTTGCACACGCTATTGAGGTTCCTCTCGATTTGATAGTAATCATCGATCACACTTCTACAGTAGAATTAACATGTGCTGAACATAGAAGTGTGCACAGTAATCTTCATATATTCCAGCACTACATGCTAACATTGTACATACGTCCAGAAGAAAATATAACATCATCGCAATGTTAATTATCATCTTGACTGTTTTTTATCATCAATGTCGCCAGATTCAGACAAAGTTAGATTACTGTTAGACAAAAAACCTGTCCTAGAGTGAACCATCCAGAGATCGAACCCCAAACCTCCCTGTGCTGATTGTCATTGCTTCTAATGCCACCGTCTATCCACTCGGTCTCAGCACTGGTTTGCATCTCAAGTGAAATTACAGAAAGTCTTTTTGTCTGCCCAATTGTCCCAGCTAATGGAAGAATCGAACTGTTTAATAACCATTGTACTGACTCTTAAAGTTCTATGCCAAAGGCTGGTTGTACAGTAATCTATCAGATCATCCAGTTCTAATCCTTTTTCCTTTGGCCACATATGGCCCTTACTGTTGGTTACAAACAATATGTATATCTCTCTACCTTTCATTGTTGTATAAATGACTTACATCGTTACATCATTTTGTTTTTATACAGAAGCCTTTTGTATTTCTTCTTTATGTAATTCTAACCATTTTTTCCAGTTTGTAAGCAAAAGCAGTTAAGTGTTTATGGCAGAGCTTTAAAGGTTGGGTGCATTGCCACCTGCCTGCCCAGTTGGACCCTGAAATAGACAGAGGTTCAATTAATAATACAATATAAATTCAGCCTGAGGTCACTTTTAAATGGACTTCAAACACAAGGACTGTCTCTTTAATCTTTTGGTTATTCAGGGATTTACGATTGGAATGTCTTTTTCCATTGAATTTAACCAGGCCATAGTCACACAATCAATAAATTATTGATTTTTGCTATCATTTGGGACAATGCATAATGCTTTAGGCCCTGGGTAACTCTACAGTAGCCTTGACTCAGTGCACATGTTTATCAGCAGATGGGCCAGTGATTGCATTGCTGTTGGTTAAAGGAAACTGAGAATTAAGTTCTGAGCAAGCTTAACACTCTGTGCAACCTTTCCTGCAAATAAGCCATTAAGTGTGTAATAATTATAAATAACACCGGCTTTAACAGCAAAACTTTTAATAAACATATCACCATAATTTGCACAAAACACTGTTTAAATTGAAATAAGCTGTGCTGTGGCTGAGTTGATAAAGGTGGTGGCATTTGAAACTTGGCAACTGGGAGGTAAATGTGGGGTTCAATCCCCGGCTGGGTCACAGCAAGATGGATTTTTCATTCATGAGCAGTCTAAGCTCTGCCCATCAGAATATTGACCTTGTGAGAATGAAAAGGTGCAGAATTTTATCTAGAACACCGAGTTGGTAGTCACCTGATGTGAAGTATATGTCACAAACTTTCTCCACACAATGTAATTGCTTACAGTGGCATCTTAAAAAGAAAACAAATCCCTTCAGTTCCTAAAATTAATGTCAATGCATCCTTGTGGGTGGGACCAACATCTTAGGAAACGCTGAATTTAAACTGTGAACATAAACAATTTTTCCAACAGTTTGGCATTTAATTTAATGTATCACTTTTTCAATCGTTTAAGGATGGATGCATGCAATAGACCTTGTGGAAGGGGTTTGCACAAAATAGTCACAACAATTTTTCTATGCACCTTTTAGATTTGACTAGACAGAGAATATGAAAGACATCACATCACAGTAAATGCAAGGAAACGTGAAAATTCTGAAGTTGCCTACGGATACTGTAGTATGTATGTAAAGGCAGTGAATATCTCAGAAATGGTTTGTTTGGAAGTGAAAAATGCAAATTCTCTCTACTGTACATGCTCTTTCTTCTCTTCTAGTTTTTGCATTCCTAGAATTATCACGATAAACAAGCACTCAGTCTGCATCATTATAGATAGATGGGGGTAAGATATCATTTTTGTTTTCTTGACTGCATTGGCAAGGAATCTATGCGGTCATGAGGGCTTGCGTGTGTGTGTGTGACGTTTTGGCTTGTGAACATAATATCTCATGGTGCCTGAAAGTTTCCTGAACTTCAAAGTCAGTGTGTAGGTAGTCCAATGTGAGTAAATGATCCCTACTGTTGTTCATGCAGGTCAAAGGTCATTTGAGGTCACCAGAGCTTAAAGTATGAAAACCACCTAAGGGAGATATCTCAGCAACTGAACGTTGCTGGAACTTCATGCTACGTAGTAGACACATTGGTAGCCATTGATGAACAGATAACTTCTGTCATTTTTATAGAGGTCAAAGGTCATGTGAGCCTGTGAGGTTGATAGAGGTCATAGTTTGAAAACCTTGTAAACATGGTATCTCAATAAGGGAAAGTTGCTAGAACTTCCAACTTGATGTGTTAGTTGTCCATTGCAAGTGGATGATCCTCATTTTTCTTGGTGGTCAAAGGTCATTTGAGGTCATCAGAGCTTACGGTATGAAAATATACTAAGGGAGATATTTCAGCAACTGAATGTTGCTGGAAGTTCATACTCATCACATTTTTTAGCCATTGATGAGTAGATAATTTCTGTCATTTTTTTTATGGAGGTCAAAGGCCATTTGAGGTCATAGTTTGAAAACCTTGTAAACAGCCCCTAAATATTGTTGTTCACCCCCCCCCAACATTCGCCAAGTACTCCAAGACAAAAAATGGAAAAGAATTTGTAATCATATGATTCTTGTATCATCTCAACTCAACTGATGTGTTTTACCATTTTTCATACATTGATTTTTTCACATGAATTGAGGAGATGCAGACATGATATCCCTATTTCAAGGCTGGGTACATGCAGGTCAAGTAGGCTACACCAGGGTGTGCTGTTTCCTGCCATGGGGGGAGTTGAAAAGCCAAAATATTCTTGTTTTCTCCACCCAAACTAATTGTGACTCTCAGCTTAGTCCTGCCATTGTTCAACTCAACCCTCACGTATAATTTTTTCTTTATGTCAAGTCTGATAGTGCCCTTTTCATGAAGCCCCCTGTTTGCAGTCCTGGATCAAAATCTACAGTAATAAGCTATTTGTGTCCGAAATTGTGGCAGTGGTGTCGCCACTCAGTTGGGGAAAAAAAAACGTCCAGCCAGCCGTAACTTTTGATCTTCACACCCCTCCAAAGATACGACCCCAGCTACTGTCCTGTTGGCAATCTTGTCAAATTTCATATATAAGGGTACATATCATATTTGCACAGTGTCTCGAGGACTTGGACTCGACCTTCAAGGACTCTGACTCTGTCTTCAAGAACTCAAACTCGAAAGGTGACTCAGACTCAGATTGGGTGGACTTATCTCCAGCACTGTTGACTGTCTTAAAAGCATTATTACAGTAACGTCAGGGATGTGACCTTAATTTCCATGGTGTCAACAAAACTAAGACCTAAGACCTTACCAACTACAAAACTACAAGCAGGGGGGTGGTGGGGTGGGAACATGTGACGTATGACCCACTTTCATGTATAGATTAACTACATCTAGCAGTACATGTAAGCTAGGCCTCAAAGGCCCATAATCTTTGCCTTACATAGTACGGTATTAAACTTGAGCACATGTTAGTGAGGCTTCACCTCACGTTGGTTTTGAAACTGATGTTGTCTTAGTTGTATAGTTGGTATTAGGTCTTAGTTTTGTAGTTGGTGAGGTCTTAGTTTTATAGTTGGTAGGGTCTTAGGTCTTGGTTTTGTAGGCACTGACATCCATATGTACCTTGCTGCTCTTCCAGAAGAGTGTTTACTCCCCTCATTGATTGCTGCCCTCGCAGGCTCTGGACACAACCATTGTTTTTCGCTACCAAATTCGGTAGAAGCCAATCATGGCCATTGTGAGAAATGATGGGAGTACTGAAGGGGAAAGGACCTACCACTGATTAGTTTTGTAAATATCATGGTAATTTTCTACTCTTCTTCAACTGTTTTAGGTCTCTCTTAGCGATATCCTATTTTGGCCGTAGGCAAATCTGGTGATAGGATGAAATTTAGCCTAGGTACTACTGTACTCAAAAAGTTTTTCTTTAAGTCGAGGCGAAGTAGATCAGACCAAAAAAGGGGTATAGCAAAACTAAAATAAAGATTGTCAGATATTGATGCAATATATCTTAAAACACTTTTCATGACCCTTTTTATAATCCAGTTTGCACTCTATCATTCTTGTATTATAAAATATCACCCTTTTAAAAAGTTCTTCCCTTCATATTTGAAAGTACCATATTTTCTCTCATTGTTTGATCGCTGCTATTGGCTCATTTCATGAGACCAACTGCGTAGTATTTTAATCTGTTAACAGTAGTGTCAAACGTGACTATTCATGTGTCATAATTATATAGAGTTTCCAAAGGCTTTCCGGCGGATGGCGATCACAGGGAAACAGGATTATTAGATGAGTGCATATTTTTGGTTGGGTATAAGTAAGCTGCAGCTCAAATTGTGAGGGATGTATCAAAGGAAGGGAATTCATTCGGCGAGAAAGACTTTGCAAAGTCTACAATGCACCCTAGTCTACATTTTCGCTCGTGTCAAATTTCAAGGTTAACCGAATCCTTAAATTTCAAAGAAAAACAGAGACTTGTGGCAAGTATAAGTTGCCACTGTTGCATGGCATTTTGGTAACCATGAGGCGGCTGAAAATCTTTCATTACCAGAGAAGTCTTTCTTTAACAGCAATATCTTGAGTTAGGTATAAGATATTTTCATGGAGTTTGAAGTATCTGTGCACAGTGGAAAAATCATTTAAGAACCGCTTTATTTGTCAGTACCTGCTTTAAGTGTAAGAAATGTTCAATTTACCAGTCAGAGATGATTGTGCTCTCTGCAAAAAGTTTCAAAATCATTAAAATTTTGTATTATTGTTTGCAGTTACAACACATGATGCATACAATAGCGCGCATTTAACAGTCACAATATTAAATGTACAGAACAATTGTCAATCACTTTTTAAAAGTGATTTATCCCAGTGAATAATTTATCCGGTATTGCATCTCAGTTTTCTACACAAAATGATTAATTAATTGCTTAATTAATTGCTACACAAATGAAATACAACATGAGAGTTTTTTGCAACAAAATAGAAGAAACCGGGAAGCTGCTGTGCAATTTTGTATTACTAAATTATTCGATGTCATAAAAACTACCTACCCACAGTATCTCTCAAATGTTGCTTTAAAGCTCCTGCTGTTTTTTCTTTGTGCATCAGCAGTGGGGTAATTTTTACCTCACTTAATGTTGATTTTTTTTTCCTCTCACCCATAACAACTTTTTGAAGCAGCTTTACTCTTTGTTCATTTTGACCACATGTTTGTGACAAGTGGTTGTTATTTAGTAAATGAATGACCCCAGGAATAAGGAATTTGGCATTGACAGCGAGATGAAAGGCTGTTGACACACGCACACACACACACAAAGAAAAGTGAGCTGCAACTCACCTAAGTTAAAAAAGTCCAATCAAACAGGTAAGCTTTATCTTCTGTCTAGTTTGGAGGATTTCAGTGTGGACACACTATTTACTGAATGTTTGCATATATTTTATGTTTATACCTTTGATGTACTGTAGTAGCTTGAATTCTCAAGGACTAAGTGGGTGAAATTAAATCGAAGATCAGAATCTAGTAACACTTTTGGAATATTTCTATTAGAATCACTGAATTGATCAAACAGTGTCACTTTATTCAAAGTTGGCACTGTATATATGTAAACTTTGTTGTATTAATGGGAGACCCCATAAATATAAATACAGAAAGGCATTTGTAAGGCTGCCTCTCCCCTCCCCCCAGAGTAGAATGGTATTACATTGTAGGGAATAATTTCATTATTCAGTTTGAAAAAAGGAAGTGTTTGATATGCAATATAGTGAGTGGTGAGAGTACAACACAACCCCCCCCTTCCCCTACTCCTTCCCTTTCCCACTCCTTTCTCTTCCCATTCCTTTCCTCCCCTCCCAGTCCTCCCAAACTCCTTTCCACTCTCTCCCCTTCCCCACTCTCTCCCACTCTTCTTCCCAGCCTCACTCCCCTTCCCTGCCCCACTCCCTTCCCTGCCCCACTCCCTTCCCTGCCCCACTCCCTTCCCTGCCCCATCTCCCTGTACTATAAGAAAGGTCATAGGTTTGTAAACAACACATACATGATGAAAACTGTAAGATATAACTATGTATGATACCTCAGTATACAAGGTGAAATTTTGATCACTGATCCAGTAGTCAACAGGTTTCATTTCTATCAAATTCTGTTGCCAGATCAAATGCAGTGCAAATTCAACATGTTGGTCTGTCAAGAATGTGCAGTGCCCCGTGGTTTCTTCAGAGAATTCACAACAAGGAGCATATGCTTTTTACCATGGAGTATCCGCACTGAATATTTCTGTCTTAATTTCAAAGTTCTCTCGCACTTTACTGTAGCTTCGTTCAATTAATACTTTCGAAAGAAAATAACAAGGAAAGAAAACCTGTCATAAAGATCCTGTTGACTAAATAAAAACAAAACATGGTAAACCCTGTAATGAGCCCAGAAATATGCATCAAATTGATCCTTTAAAAGTATGTTGTCCACCCTATTTCTCTAAAACAATGGAAAACAATGGAAACCATTTGAAAATACACCTTTTTTTTTCTGATAATCCTTACTTAAACTACACCTTTTCTTACTTTAAACCTTAACTATGCAAGTGATGCTCACATTTTGGAGATATAACTGAGGGATCCTCATTGCATAGAAGTAGTTTGACTGAACACAGATCATCATAACGTCAATTTGGTCTCACCTGATACTAAGCCCATGCACCCCCCTTCCATCTAAAATGCTGAGATATGTGTGCAGTTCTCCTCAAGCACTAACCTAGTTTTGGTACAAGTGCATTTTTAAGCCTATCACTGATTGTAATATTTATCAATGACTTGCACATAAGTCCATTCATCCATCTGTTTAAAGCCCTAGACGGTCACCTCATGGAAACAGTCGCGTCTGTTCACAAACTGTTACACTTGACAGGTTACAAAGTATAGTCAACTCATCCAATGGACATGCACAATACAGCACTCTCTTGCAGTTTGCACATCCCCTGCCTAACTTCTCCCTTTCCAAACCTCCAGTGTCTTCATTAGAAAGTTTGGTCAGATTACAGAGCGAACTCCTGGAGCCTTTGTATCGCCAGTGAAGAACTCCTCCGTTATGTTTACACTTTGCCTTTCACCGAAGATTGGAGAGATCTCTGTTTTGCATTGATAGATCAGTGGTGGATTCTTATGTCACTTGTCATTCATTGTTGTTGCATTCGGGCTGTTCCGTTCGCTCTGACTCTACAGGTCGTTTCAACTTGTCATTGTCTGGATGTCTCAGCATAGTCAGTCTCTATGTGTTAATTAATCTTCAGGGTTCACATTGTAGTAAGATTACCAACAGGAGGAGTTGGAAAATTTGTCAGCCTGTGGAGAGATTAAAATAAATTGGTTCCTTTATTTTCAGTAGTATTGCTTTGGACATGCTGCAGTCCTAGTGGGAAGAACTTTTTAGTTGAGGTATTTTTTTTTCATAACTTAAGCTACAGCAAACCACCAAAGATGCTGTTCTTCTTATCCCTGCTTCTGTTCGTGACTTCTTTTTCCAGTGGTGAGTTAGCTACTTTTTTGACATTTCTTTTACAGTCTTGTTCAGGTAAAGTGCCTTCTTTAAATTTGAGAACTTGTTTTGAAAGTGGGTGAAATACACTATTATCTAACACATGTGGATACCTTGTATACCTTTGCCAAAACTGCATGCAGAAGTGTCAAGTCATCTTTTATTCAAGTTTAATTTTACATACAACTGTTAGTTTGAAAGAAGTTTGGCTCTCTGGAGTGTTGAATGAGGTGCTGTTTTTTTCTTTGTCTTAATAATGTATTTTGATCATCAATGATGCTGAACATAATAGAAAGAGAATATTTTAAAATATATATATACATATGAGTACAGTACAGTAACTTGATTTCTACCATCAACTTTGAGTAATGGTTTGGAAAAGAAATGCCTGCACGTCATGTACTGGGGAATTTATGACACTTTTAACCTCTATGCTTTTCACAGGTGTTTACTCCACTTTTTGCCTTAAAGCTGTTAAGATACACTTATCTCCCACACAACATTTGAGGTGTTATTTCTTGTGGGTTTCTTTTTCTTTTGTCTAAATAATCCTTCGGTATTGATGGTCAGTGATCTTCTAGGTAAGGTGATTGAGTCACACAAAACCTTTGAAAAGAACTCAGAGATTAACCTCAGACCCTGACAGGACAAAAATGAAAGCAAACAGTTGGTTGCGGTATACAGGCAACAGTTTCTGTAAATACTAGCGTACAAACAATTGGATGAGTATGAATCTTTACAATACTGCTACATGACTTCAGCGGAAAAGTTTTTTTTTTTTTTGATGTTGAATTCTTCACCCACTGTTCTTTCCCCAATTAGATGATTGATTGCACTATTAGAGTAGCAGGAGGCCATTCACATGACCTCATGCCCATATTTATGCACTGCAGTGTATGCAGTGGAAAAACTTAAGGCAGTGCAATAGCAAAAATACCAGAGTCAACTCCAATCTTAATTTTGGAACTTCCATCCTACATCTCCTGTATGAAAAATATCAGAATGGTTTTGAAACAAACCTATCTGTAGTAGGATTATATCGTATTCATATTTATCAGCTCCGATAAGATTGGAATAATTTGTATAAGAATACATCAAGCATCAGTTACTGGTATAAAGGTGACCAACACATAAAGGAATAGTAATAGCTAGAAAATCAGTGGTCTGATATTTTTTCAAAAATGTGGATTGTATATGTGTTGTACATTACATACGCTTGACAGTCTGACAATGCATTGTGTTGATTGGTTAAGGATTCCTGTACATATATACTGCAGTGATTTACATTTGTTCTGCTTCCACATGATGATTAATTCTAAATTCAACTATAGTATATGAGCAGTGTCTGGGAGTACTGCACTCGTCTCTTAGTTTCTTATTAATAACGCAAAATTTGTATTCTTTCACACTGATTGATTAGTTTTTATTTTTACTAGTTGTATTTGTACTATTAAGTGTGCCAAACTTGTTCCTTTGGTGTTTCGCTTGCACTGTACACTGTCACACAATGCAAAGTACCTGAAACATGTTGTCATTGGATACCAGTTGAAATTCCCCCACTGTAGCAGTAGGATATTCAACGGAAACCCTTTCCTTTTAACAACAACATTAGATTAAACAACAACCACTTAAGTTTAAACAACAATGTAAGTTTAAACAAACAACTAAGTTGAAACAAATTAAGTCAAGAACTCATCTTCATGTCATCTTCAAGTCATCTTCAATGTCATTCAGCCATTCTAATTGCTGATCACATGATCAAAGTTGAGAAATACAGTGTATGTGATGTTCTGTTGTGGTTGCATTTTTAACAAACATATGAACATCAACTTTGTGCATGCTGTCCCTCAGTTTCAGATGTTCCACTGTATGTATTACAAGTAATCTGTTTTGACTGTGTGATTATGAATTAAAGGAGATTTTGGAAAACAATGGGTAATGAATAGTAGTGAATTATTTTAATTTTTGTAGAGTGTGTGTACTTATTGCTCATTTGGTCAAATTTACATCAAGTACAGCATCACAAGTATGTGCAGACAGTTTAGAAAACACAGAGGACAGTAGAAAGTCAATTGCCCTACATCTTTATTCTTTCAAAGACAAGGTTATTCTTTCTTTGCATCTCAAAGGCAACTGTCCATGAAACGCAGCCCTGAACCAAACAAGGCGTGTGAGTGCACGTCAGGTGTTGACACCATGCAGATGTTTTAACAAATTGAGTGTCCCTGTCATGTTTACTGAACCAACCTACTTCACCCTTTGAGAAAGAAAAAAGTGTTGCACTTTTCACGTTTTGTCCTTTGTTTTTTTCTTTTTAGCACAAGGCCAAATATTTTAACAATTCCTACATCTTATTGTCTTTTGCTTGTGAAGTGAATCCACTTGGCCAAGGCTGCATATAATATAGCTTCTCATTAACTGCTTGTGTTATAGTCATTTACCTCAATTATCCTCTTGTTTTTTTTTTCATACCCTTCCGATGTTTAACTGTTTTGTTGTCACAGCGCTGACATTGTGGTCAATGGATGCCACCATTGCATGTGTGCATTTGTCAGGTTAATAGGCCAAGCAAGTGGTTGGATACAGAGAAAATTAAGTGATTTCCAAAATTTCAAAGCCAGTGTAATTTTAAAATCACTGACAAATTTATCTATTGTCTTTGTACAGTATGTGAGAAATCATCTTACCATGATAAATGTATGAAGGGAGTCCCAGGGAGATTCCATCTTGATATGACACAGTTGATGCAGGAAGCTTTGCACTATAGTCACTCAAACTTTAAATCAGTTTTCCAGTATGATCACCCTTTTACAAGTTACAGAATTTTTAAGATGCTGTCTGACAACCTAGCTCATGGAATATACTGCACTTTTCTCACTGAGACTTCCAAATCATGCAAGCAATTGTTTCTCAACATCTGAGATCAATATGGAAGGTATGGTGGGGACACAAGGGATAATGGCAAAGTTTTACAATTTTCTTAATGTAGTGTTAGTCACCTTCAAGTGATTGAGTGTGTATTGAAAAACCAAAAAGATAAGATTATGTTTGATCTTAACTTTTTCTTTATTTTTAAATGTACACGCGACGTTGTACATGAACGGACTATGTCTTTCAATGAAGGAAAATGACAGTAATTACCTGGTAAAGCAATGGGATTGGCATAAAAACAGTAAAAAACAGAAATCATATTTGAAAATTAACGGTTCTTACTATAACCGCCTACATAATGAATATGCAACAATACAGGTCTCACTAGTGTATTAAAAACATAGCACTCAAGTCGTCGCTCACTGGTAGGTATCGGGAATTGTAGTATTTGGTGAAAGGAAACACTGTATTTACAAATAACCTACAAACTGAACACAACCTTGCCCGCGGCGTCAGTGATCCTGAGTTGTTAACTGAATATTCAATACTAGTATACTTCCCATTGGCTTGCTCAAAGAAGCACACTGTTGATTTGAATGAAAACTGTCAACCACTACATTATCATATTCTACACTTTTTGTTGTTATGTTAGAAGAATTTGAAATCATATGGCAAAATTAACCAACTGAAACTTAGTTACTATCCCAGATTGTCTGAATGGTATAATTAAAAGCCTTACCAAAATTTTGGAGATGAAATTTCAATGTTTTTACTTTTTGCCTATGCACGGAATCACTTTAAACGTCGAATCCAATGACCGAGTGACCAAAGACCGACCTTAGGTGGCAAGATACTGCACACTCACTTGTGTTTTCAGTTTGGCTGCTGAGTCACTCAGGTCTTGTCATTAGGAACCACTGGACCATTAACAGTGCTAAAGCATTTTTGCATACAATGGTTTTTGTCCAAGCAATTCATAAAGCCGTGGGTACTATCCTCGCTAGGCACTATGCCAACAGTGGATATTGTATTGTAGAATGGTAAATATAGTACACCTTAAACAGTTGTTACGAAGAAGTTGCGAATAAGGGAATTCCAACAACTGTTCCTAGTTTTTTTTTTTCTTTTAATGTGAGTTAGACTGAATAGCTGTTATTTTTATGTGGCTAGCTATTGGATCTGACAGCCATTGCATGCCACTGCAGTTGTGCAGAATAGGATTTCCTCCAACTTGATGTGTTTCATTTGACTATTCTTAAAGTTAAGTTTGTTGTATAGAAGAAGCAAAAAAATTATGCTCCCCCAGGAAAAATTTTGAAAAAAATTTGATCTCAGCTTCCTCCCCCCTCCCAGCCACTCAAAAATCCTGGCTATGCTACTGATTAAGAGACAAAATGTCAGATGTTCTTGCTCAATGTACAGTATGAAGTCTCCAAAATGTGGGTCGGTTTGTTCAAACTTTGATTTAATACTCTAATACTTGCTTCTTTTTGAGAAGCAGCATAGCCAGCTGGCCAAATAAATTCAAGAAAAGGTCATGTCCCTCCATGAGGAGTGATGATGCAATACAAAGCAATAGCCTATGTCTTTAGACTCGATCATTTTTCGTCTAAACTTTCCATTTCAGTGGCTCTCTAAATTTGAAAGTTTAAGGATCAGGAAGCACATATGGGCTCATCAAGGACCCTATACCATTGTTGATCATGGATGAACACCTACTCTTTTGATAAGTGTTCAGCAGATAACGAGGCAGAGGTGAATTATGACAATTGCCAATGAAAACCCAAACCTGCTCCCGGAACCACCATGTATCATCCCCATCCAACAGACCAGAGTGTATCGCCCGGTCTTTAGCCACTTTCTCAAAGGCAAGGAGGGGTGGAGAACCTGCCCAATTCAGCAGCCTTTCAGCTGTACTGAACAACCTGAAGTAGACAAGACCTAAATTGGACAGCAGGTACCCAAATAACCCACTCAACACCCAAGACCCAAAGATTGCAAGACACTCTAACCACCAAGCTACAATCTTGGACAAAATTGTTGGGACACTTTGTCGTACGTTGCAAATATAATACTGAATTTTAGGTGAGAGGATAACATGAAACCCCGCGCCCCTTTCCAAGGTTGCGCTATAGAAGTGAATGTACCTTTTGAACAGCAATCCTATAGCCAACATTGAACGGGGGTGCAGGGTGTCCCAAGGTATTTTGTCCAAGATTGTATGAGTTTTTTGGGAGCAATTGTGGAGTGAAATTTGAAGAGAAAATTGAACATTTTTGGACAAAGTGCATCATAAAAATTAGTTATCGGTGCCCATGGGTCTGGGGATTTTCAAATGAAAGTATTCTGAATTTCGACTCTGAACATAACAAGTTTAAATTTAATTAGGGGGTTTATTTGTGTATGTTTTGTTGGAAAAGAGTGATCATGAATGGATAGATTGTTTCATGGTTTTATATGCAGACAGAAATAGTTGCGTTTAGAAATAACATTGATGGGCAGCTGTTGCATTGCGTTGCAACAGGAATGTTACTGCAATTGTAGAGTGCTGGTAGGACTCCAGGTTATAATATATTCTGAAGTAGCTCCATGCTCTACCAAAATGCGTTAAAGTCAGAACTGTAGATTCAGTTTAATATTAAATAATGGTAGAACGTTAGTAAAGGCTGGTTTTTTACATTTTTGGCTGCTAAATCAAGATTTGTGACTGCAATTTTTACATTGCATGAAGCTGGTAACATATGTTATCTTCAGTCTTGTGATCTACTGTACTCAATTTTCCCTCGGATTGCTTAAAGGGAAATATGGCGTTTAGAATACACCAACATGACATAAAACAGAAATAGCTTTAGTCATTGTTAAACCATCCAGTCTCATCAATAAACACCTGCCAAAGCTTCATCTCCTCAAAACATTATGCATGTGATGAGTAACGGAAGATGCATCATTTGAATTTTGAAAAGTTTGGGTGAACAAATTGGTGTTGAGCGACAAATAACTGAGTTTCTCTCTGTGAGAAACTTATTTCTTGAAAAGAAGGCTACTGTCCTTCCTTATTTTCAATAATCTATCATTCTATGTCCACAAACATTGGTTTTAATAGTATGGATGTTTTCTGTAAAACAAACGCCCTGTTTCCCTTTAAATTTTCCTGTCAAAACATTTGGTAGAACGTGGGTTTTATTAACCTATACTGTCAAACGCTGTTGTTAGGTCTAAGTCAGCTTGGATGGGGAGGCCGGGGTTCGATTCACGGCATGACCATAGTGTTTTTCACTGCTCAATTATCCATTTATAACCTCAAATGTCTGTCAACTTCTCACTTTTCATTCATTCGTATATAACATAAGGTAATATGTATATTAATATAATGATACAGCTCTAACAACAAATATGTACTCTGAAGTACGTTGAAACTGCTTAAAATGACTGACATATTACAGTGCACCATGTACGGTACAATAGAATGGGTGCCACAATGTCACTGTTATGTGAATATGAGCAAACGTCACATTTATTAAATTTGCATTTTAGGGGTTTATTTTGTATAATGGTAATACACTTTTTTACCTAGATTAAACTGCAAGTCAGTCGTAACAGTCATTAAGCATAGTTACTTTAATACCAGACACCACGTCATCACTGTAAACAATTTTACTAAATAACACATATACATCGATCTTCTTCAACGGACCACAGTGACTAACATTTTAGTTCTTTTTTGGGGTTTTTTTGTTTTTGTTTGTTTTTTTTCTTCGGTACCCGTCTCACTATCAGAGTTTGAACCGAAAGTACGTCATTTGTATTATACAAAATGTTTTAAAGTAGTTCCCTGGTCGACAAGATGCATTGGAGTTATGTCGTTACCTCCCCAATGACTGCATTTTATTCAGTGCAAAAACATGGATTTGACTGACTCATTCTTCCCTTTACTCCGTAATAACATTGACAACATTCACACAATAATATTATCACAGTAAACCAACTTCAATATAGGCCCAAAACATGCCAAACATGCACTGCTGATGTTCGCTTGTTGCAAGGAATGTCACCCCCCTTTTGCCGTTTAACTTATTTCAAATTGACGATTTTTCCTGTGTCCCGCGCATGCCTCTAAACTGTCAAAATTCTCAGACAATCTTGGACAAAATTGTTGGGACAAAGTATTTTGTCCAAGATTGAATCTTGGACAAAATACCTTGGGACACCCCGTGCCCCCGTTCAATGTTGGCTATAAGATTGCTTTTCAAAGGGTACATTCCCTTCTATAGCGCTACATTGGGGTTTCATGTTATCCCCTCCTCTAAAATTCAGTATTACATTTACAGCGTACGACGTAGTGCCCCAACAATTTTGTCCAAGATTGTAGCTCTCTACCCCAGCGGTGCCCGTTGATTATGAAAACACCCTTGGCTTTGGAAGTGACATTTATGTGAATCTTTGTCTTTAGTGCATTCTTTCACATTACTGTCTTTTCCATGTTTTGCTTGTCTTGTTTTCACTGAGCCTTTTTTCTTTTAACAGCCATATGAATATTTTGAAATTCAGATCATCACACCATACGGTATATTTCTTTTATTCATTTGTTTCCCAAGTGATAGATATTAATAAAAGAAAATCTGACAAAATTATATTGATCTCTGTCAATTCTGTGCCAGTCTATGAGTGTCACTAGAGACAAGTTTCTGTTTTGTTTCTCACACTGCATGCCAGATTACGTCTGCGTGGCAGTCATTAGATTGTATTGGGGATATTTGCAGCATATTGTTTAGCACTTTACATACAGTATATACCATGTACAATAGTACTGTAAACTTGTAACACAGTCAGTGGCAATGTTTTGTTTTACTTGTTGTGTTAGTAGAGTGTGGATTCACCTTTTAATTCAGCATGTGCACACATTTTGGGCATTTGAAAATGAAGTAGCACAGCATTTGAGGATCGATTGCCATGACATTGCGTTATGTTGTGTCACAGAACTGGTTGCAGCTCACGAACATACGTCTGAGAATCAGTTACAAGTTTCGTGTCAGAAAGTCAACCAATGTAACAGTTTTGAGTTGATTTTCCATGAACAGAGTATCTGTCATGGATGGTGAAGAGTCCTACTTGGTGCATTAAAAAATTGATGCAATTGCTTGAAAAAAGGGTTAAGGTACCATAGGGGTTGGGGTGCATGAGGATGGACACAATAATTGTACATGATGTGAACTGTTTGAAACAGAAGGAATTAGCTGTAAAATTATTTATTTGTCACTTAGAAAATCGTCTTATGATATGGAAAGCAGATAAATAATAAAAAGGACTGGACAAATAAAATCAATGCAGTCAAACAAACAATCAGTTTCATACTGTTCCATATGACCTTCGGTTCCTCAGAGTCTGAAGAACACTGTCACAACAAAGCCATATCTCTTTTCGATGATGCATACTTTCACCCCTCGTTGTCATTTGGGTGTTAGACATTAATAATGCCAGCAAAACATGTCTTCCTAAGACTTTTGTATGTCGTAACTCCTGATTAGGAAAACCCGGAATCCTCCACATTCTAGACACATCAGGATGGCAGAATGGGAAGGAGGCGCTAGTCCAGTATTGGACTGGAAGGCCCCAGGGACAGTGTTAAAGGTTACCAGAACTCTTGGCACGGTAGATGGGAGTGCATTTGTTGTGTTGAGACAGATAAGTTAGTGGTTCTTTAAATAACCAAACCAGGTGAGTTTTGGGATTTATGTCATAAGCCCTAAAAATTTATCTGTGGAAGAAAATGGCTGGCATATGTTGACTTAACCATGAATCAGATTTTCATTTAAGAAGCACTCCAGTTTTTTACATTATTGTCAAAGTTTCTGACAATTGGATCAAACAAATCAAGGTTGTTTCATAATCTGTATGCATGATTTATATTCACGAAGGTGTAAATATTCACGAAGGTGTAAATAGGGAAGTTCATGGTTGCTTGCTTAAATTGTGTGTTTGTGTACTATGTCAGTGGGTGACTCAATTGGCCTAAGAATACACAATGCATCTGAACATTCCCTTGGGGTCAAGAGTTTGAGAAAAATATTTGCCAAATTAAGTTGCTCCAGTACTCATACAGTATGAGTGCGTATTTTTGGCTTTGACCAAGAATTTTGATTGGAAAGTAATGACACTTTTTGATCTGCTAGCTAACGTTTAAGCTGAGAAGATTAACACCCAAGGAAGCCAGTACCCAGTACATTCATGTCAGTGAATTTATTTTACTCCTCGTTGATAGCAGGGACTTTTCGATTCAGGACGGTAGAGCAACAGAGCGGAGAGTTAAAATGCACCCACACACGGCGCTCCGTCCTGACATTTAAGGTGTTTCGTTTTTTTTTTTTTTTGTAAGATGATGGTGCGTCAGGATGACATCCTAACAATCTCACATGCATGAATAAGAAAGTTACAAAGCTTTGTTGGCTTCCACATTTATCACTATTCTGTCACAATGGAAGAGGGAAATTCCCATATCAACTCTTGTACCGTCCGTGGATGTACGTCCGTTGACGACCATTCTGAAAATCAACAGGATGGAGGAACGCTGGCCTCTGCTCATGCACTGTCCTAACCTTTGTTGGGCATTCCATCATCTTTGTCTACCATCCTGATATCGAAGAAAAGTCCCTAATATTGAATGAATACATCTTTGTACGGAGAGTGATCAAAGTAAATAAACTCTTTGTTCTTGATAATTTATTGTAGAAACCTTTTGGTGGTTAAGTGGTGGATAATTCATTACAGTTCAAACAACTCCCTTTAGTGTATACTTGTACTGTAAGTCATTGATTACTGAAGATTAATTATGTTTGCCTGTTTACTGCTAGGCCTAATGCTCACATTTGGTGAAAACAAGCCTGATAACAAACATTTCTGATGAAAAGTGGTCTTTTGATGACCATTGAAGAATCAAGTGTTTGTATGCAAGTTCAACAGTCACCTGTTTGTTTTAAGCCTCTTGACTGTAAGTTAAAGCCAAGTTACTTTGGTGTATTTGTCTTTAAGATATTGTTGTAGGGTAACTGAGGCAGATTTCCATACAACTTAAAGTTGCTCTGTTTGCTTTGAAAATGTTACATCATCATTGCAGCAGGCATAAACAATTTCCTGTTGAAGTCCATAAGATCTCCATATATTCTCAAAGTTAATCATTTGCTTAATTGTGTTAAAAAATAAATCTTTTGAGGCATTAGTGGCAATTAATTCATGAAAGATCACATCAACCAAGGAAGAACACCCTAGATGTGGGTGTAAGCAAAACGAAGACGGAAGAACGAAGACCGAAGACCGAAAATGGAAGACGGAAGACTGAAGCTCATATACACAAACGCATTTACAGTTAATCATAGCCAAGCTCCCTGCCTCGTTGAAATCTATGCGTTCCAACTATGAATACGTTTTCAAAAAAATATGTAGCGTTATTGCAGTGGCGGAACTAGGGAATGCGGTCAGAGGGAACGATCAAGATTGGACTGCATAGGCGTTTAGAAGTAGTAAAAATGTACCAACGTTCGGTGGGGGGGAGAACGACACCGGACAATATGGAAGTGCGGCCACTGACAACCCCTTCCATTAGTATACATATATATGCATGTTTTATTTTGATTTGCACCCAATCAGCTTTCGGGTGGTGACACGTCTCCGTTTTGAATATCCCGACCTGCAAATGAAGCTTTGAACGCTACTTTCCTTGCGACACTGCCTTAATTATTAGTTAATTGTTGACAAAACTGACTGATAACTAAGAGAGTCTTACAAGAAATGTAGTGATCAAAGATAAATTTGTATATCATGATCTTCAAAACGAAAACGTGCCACAAACCAAACCACGGAGGTCCGCAGACAAATTGAAGCGTATAAAAAGTTATGTGAAAGGAGGCAGGCACTGGTTGTGCGTCCACACAGTCCGGAGGGCGTTCCTCCCCCCCCCCCTCCCGACAGACTCAAATCGCCTGTACGCGTCCTTGTTAGGTTTTATTCGAATTGTGGCATAGGTTATATATCAACTTTAGTACGTCCATACAAGCTACACCCGCCCCCTCCCACCTAACCCACTGGTTTCGCCACTACAATAAATCTAGTTTTTTAAAACGAAGACCAGACTTTTGTACCCTCATGCAAATTTGATAAAACCTACCGTACAATTGATGACTTTATTTGCAAACATTCTGAGTGAATTACCGACAAAATCAAACCAATAATGCAGGCAGTATCGCAAGAAAAGTATCAGTCAAAGCTACATTTGCAGATCGGGATATTTAAAACGAAGACGTGTCACAACCGGACCTCTGGTGGGGGCAAATCAAACTAAAACATATGAAAACTTATGGGAAGGGGAGCGGAAAATGAATGAAGGTCCCGACAGTTTGGGGTGTTCATAGCTCTTCTCCCCCATCCCATATACGGACTTCAATGACCTGTCGGCATCCTTTTATATTTTTCACGAATTGAGACGTAGGGTATATTTTTACTTCTGAACACCTGTAAATGCTATTATTGCACTCTTGACCGAATTCCTTAGCTACACCTCATGGGATGACTCTAAAGTTTCAAAATGAAGACATGACTTTTAGACCCTTTGCATTCATGGAAACTCGCTGAAACTTATCGTGCATATGGAGACTTTACTTGCAAATATTCTGACTGGTTTACCGAAAACTTGTCACGAAAAGAACCCCAGAGAGGCACAAGTCAAATTGGAAGGTATAAAAACATATGGGAAAGGAAGCGGGCAACAGTTGTGTGTCCATATAGTTCGGGGGGGCGTTCCACCTCCCGACGGACTCAGGGTCTCAGGGTCCTTGTAATGTTTTATTCGAATTGGGGCATAGGGTATATATCAACCTTAGTAGGTCCATACATGTCCAATCTTGATCGTTCCCTCTGACTGAATTCCCTAGCTCCGCCACTGCAATAACGCTACATATTTTTTTGAAAACGAAGACAAACAACTTTTGAAAGAACTATGGGGCCTAGCTCCTGCGTGTGCGGAACTGCGACTAGCTCCGTTGCATTGATAGTTGGAACGCATAGATTTCACCGAGGCAGGGAGCTTGGCTATGCTTCTAAGATTAATTGTAAATGGGTCTGTGTATGAGCTTCAGTCTTCTGTCTTCGTTCTTCCGTCTTCGGTCTTCGTTTTGCTTACACCCCCGTAGGTGTGTATAAATTTGTTCAAGCTAACCATCTGCCTAAGGTATGATTTCCCCAATTTTAAAGGCTGTATTGCATCACCCTAAGCTATATTTTTACCTCCCTGAAAGGAAAATTCTCAACTGGTTCTAAGTTACAGTACTCTTAGATTGCCAGCAAATTCGAAAGATGCAGAGCAGCTCGTATTACACAGTGTACACAGGGATCCATTGTTTTGATTACACATGTGGAAGAATGTAAGACAGGCTGAGGGAGGGACTAGAGGTAGGTGGTTGGGAGACTTGAAACTGTCTGGGGTGATGCATTACAGCCTTTAAGCACAACATTGGTTTCATACATGGATAAAAAAATGCAATGCATTCAGGATAATGTCCCATTTCCCCCCCCCCCCCTCACCCTGAGGTATGTAACTTGCAACCAAATGTGGCAAGTTGATTACACAATCGTAAAACTTTATCTTGTTTTGAACTTACTGTAAAGACTGGTTGAAAGATAATTGTGTTCTACAGGTGTTCTACAGTTGTTCAACGGGTGTTGCAGGGAAGTATATGCATGCACATCATAATCTCAGGAAACAGCAAAATCATTAAATGAACTGAATTTGGTTGTGCCTTAGTGATTTATGTAAAATTAATATGATTATGGTAGGTTTTGTTAAGTCATTAAAAGTTGAGATTTGTTAGGGTAAAATCAATCAGATGTGATTACATTCTAGTACAGCTTTTAAGGTTGCACCGTGATTTTTCAAAATCATTCTTTTCAGAAGGGTGGTGTAGGCTTTTCTCTTCAATTTGTTATATATTTTGCTTCAATCATGGTTGTCAGTATTTTTAGTTGATTGTAGTAGATTGTGTCATGATACAATGGACTACTGAATTCCCCCAAAAGTTGTGTTGTTGTATTTTATTCTTCTTTTCAATTATATACCTGCTTTGATGGCTTTTTTTTGGCACAGATACCCTCGCGTGCCTGTCAAGTGTGACATAAAGGTAGAAACTGTTTAAACGCCCTTTTGCATTGCACTTGCAGACAATTTGTAGGTGTAAATGGGTAAACAATCAGTGACTCTGTGACTCATATAAAATTTTACTAACGTGACTGACTTTGTTATGTATTAAAAGTTGTGAATGGTACGGCATCGCCTTAAAATAGACAAACTGAGTCCAACTTACAAAACTTTCTGATCTCAGCCAACTTTGTCAAAGTCCCTGTCAAGGACTGTGAAAGCCAGGTCAAATATAAAAATAAAACAAGCAAAATGTCTTTTTTTTTGAGGACACCGGAAGCACACACTGTTAGATTTGGTAAAAATGAAAATATTTTTAACATGTCTGCACGAGATAATTGTTCAACTATAAGAATGTTTAAATGAGAAAGCTGTTTCAGGTATGAGGAAATGTTGAAGTGTACCCTTTTTGATTGTAAGCTCGGTGTTTATTCCATGTTGCTGTAGAATGAGCATGTTGTGTGGGATCATGAGTCTTTACTGGGTTTGTGACTTCAAAGTTAACCCTTCTTTCCAGTGCAGTGGTATCCATGCTGATCAGACACTGTAGTCTGGTAACGAAGAAGGAATAATTCTTGATAGTTTATTTTAAGCTTTTTAAACACTTTTTTGGGAGTGGATAGGAAAGGTTTTATGTTCTGTTTTGGGTATAACTAAACTGTGATACTCAAGGAGATGAAGATCCAAGTACTTGAGCAAATATTGTTCAAATGACAATGCTATTTTCCACTCACAGCTCTCCAACCTAGCTACCCCCTCCCCTACTAAATGAAGAAAAATCGACAGAAAATGATGTCCTGAAATCAATTTTTAAGGACATAACATGCTTGCTAGCTGTAGCCAGTGAATTGTGCTCACACCTGAAGAGTATGTGTACCATAGAATTATATCAACTTTTAATGCTAAGATGTGAATGTGAGCAAACTACAGACTATTGACTCGTTTTAACCCAAGTGCCAATGTTGATAGATCACATGACCTTGTTGCTAGGCAACAGTACTAACTCAATAATGTGATTGGCAGGTTGAGCCAGTTGTCACTTTCTTGACTAGTACAGTGAAGATATGTGCTGTGCTAGTGATCTTAGGGAATCCATTAGTTTTTCCAGGTGCCATTGTTCTTCAGAAATGACATGCCAGTGAGTAAGACTGCAATATTTTTTTTAGAATGCCCATGAAGGTAACATGACAATGAAAAAGTTGTTATACTGTACATACGAGGAAGATTTTCCACAACTACTTTGTGCAGTTTTCCTCAGCCATTGAACTTAGTTCTATATTTTAAATAGCAATTGAAAGATTTTGCTTTGTGGCAAAATTTCTCACAAAAAAACTCATATAATAGAGTAGAAACACTTTTGAAATTGAAATCTTGCAAATTAAAAGCTTGCCGTAAGTGAAGGATGTATGCACATTTCCAAAAATTTAAATTGCTTTTTTTTTCGCTTCTCTTTGTCTTCTTTGTATTATGCGTTATATGGTTCTTTTGGGGATGAGGGCTATCTTCTTTTCTCACAACTACCCATTCAATGTTCATCTGTATGTGGTCAAGTTTGGTAGCGTTTACCTTTACTGTGGCTGCATGAGTAGAGGAAGGTGGCATTATTTAAAAACAATGAAACTTTAAGAGTAAATGGGAGGTTTGATCCCCAACCAGGCCACAGTAAGGTGGGTTTTCATCCAAGAGTAATTAAAGGTTTTCCCATATGATCTGACTTTTGAAAAAAGGTGCCAAATTTAATTAAAACTTGTTGAGATGGTGCATCACCCAACATGAAAATGTAATATATATGCAGTAAGCTACAGTACAGGCATCCTCCACACTTATGTTGTTGCTTGAGCATCATAAAGTAACTCTCCATCAAGGCCTGTATTTATATCAGAGATATAGGTTGGATGGAGAGAGAGTGGGGGTAGAGAGGAAAGTTGGCTGGGAAGGGGCATTGGGTTGGGTATTGTGTAGACTCTGCAGAGTCTGCTTTGGTAATCTTGGTTCCGCCACCTCTGAAGGAACATCCATATACTTGTACTGCTCTTCCGGAATGTTTACTCCCCTCATTGATCGCTGCCCTCGCAGACTCTGGACACTCGTTTTAATTATGCACACAACTTTTAACTAAAACCAATGTTTTTTGCTACCAAATTCAGTAGAAGCCAATCACGGCCATCGTGAGAAATGATGGGAGCAATGACAGGGAAAGGACCTACGACTGATTAGTTTCGTAACTATCATGGTAATATTCTACTCTCCTCAACTGTTTTAGGTCTC
This sequence comes from Stichopus chloronotus, assembly GCA_021234535.1. Classification (NCBI taxonomy): domain Eukaryota; kingdom Metazoa; phylum Echinodermata; class Holothuroidea; order Aspidochirotida; family Stichopodidae; genus Stichopus; species Stichopus chloronotus. The sequence continues at coordinate 4,871,410 of CM037848.1, read as the reverse complement.
TCTTAGCGATATCCTATTTCTGCCGTAGGCAAATAAGTTTTGATAGGGTGAAAGGTAGTCTAGGTACCGTTATTTTCTCTCATTGTTCGATCGCTGCTATTGGCTCATTTCATGAGACCAACGTGTTGTATTTTAATATGTGTTAACCGTAATGTCAAACGTGACTATTCATTTGTACATAATTATGTTGAGTGTCCAAAGTCTTTGCAGCGGACAGCGGTCACAGGGAAACGCGATTACTAGATGAGTACGTTTCCTCGGTTAGGTATAAGTAGGTTGCGGCTCAAATTGTGAGGAATGTATCAAAGGAGGGGAATTCATTCCCCGAGAAAGTCTTTGCAAAGTGTAGGTATTGTGGTGTTGTTACAGTATATTCGTCTTTGTTGTGAGCTACTTTGTTAGACTCCGTCAACACTGCCTTTTGTTGTTATTTCACGTCATTTCTCCTTTCTATTTGCTCAGATTCTAAACTATGCATAGAAAAAGTAATGATTTAAATTGTGTAATGATTCTGTTAGTTTCCAAATTGGGCAATTAACATTTAGAAAACAGAGCTCAATGCAATTAATGTAAGATTAGATAATAGAGATAAATGCCAAACAAGAAAAATAATTTGCTGCCCATCCCAGGGAAGTAAAAATATATCCAGAAATATTGATTTTTGTTGAAAATGACAAAACAGTAAAAATTAAGGTGTCAACCATTAATTGCAGCTGGTAAGACTGGTGTAAATCTGTGCCGTTCATCTTTGAATGAATGGCTACAGAAGAGATCAGTCATTGAATGAAGTCTCACTCTGTGGTTAAGCATACTGTATGTCATCCACTGGCTGGTACATAACATGCTGTACATTCAAAAATCTGTTTACGTAATGAAAGACCTTCGTTTGCACAGAACTCCCATAGCAAACCTGAGCCAGAATAAAGATGAGGTGAATTCCTGACATCATGCACAAGCAGTTTGCATATTCACAGATTCTGTTTACTTTCCATAAGTACTACCTTAGGTGAAGCTTTGCACTATGCTTGCAGTGTGACGAAAAATCAAGAGTTTTTAACACTGGGTCAAGGGATAACAGTGGTCGTTTTGAGCTTGTACTTTTAACGCTGTCTCGTCTTGAGAAATACTGTACATTCATAATTTATTGGATCAGTGCAAGCCTGATAATGGTTTTTATTCTGTGATTCAATAATATGACTTTTCAAGAACCCAGTCAAACCCTTGATCACACCCATTTCTCCCCTCTTCCCTTCTCCCCATATGGTGTTACATCATATTTAATGATGTCACCCTTAGGGCTTCAAAATTAAATCTGTTAGCTGTTTTGTTTGCCTGTAAATGTTAATCAAATGTTACATGGAATGATAAAGACTGCCCTCATCATTTAATTGTCTTCTTCAATCCTTTAGTTGTCTCTGCCATGTCAGAATTGGTTAAATTATAATAGTTATTTTTCTTTTATAATGAGCCATGGGCAATCATCCAAATTTTCATCATTACAATAAGTTGATCTTATCAATACACCAATTGTGATAAATTTCACTACGGCCACTTCTGATTTGAACTTTGCTATTCATTCCGTCAGGAAAAAGATTCTGTCAGTGTCCTGTTTGACCTGAGGGTATGATGGGAAAAAAAATAGATTTTTCATAAATCCCAAAGACAGAGTTTTGAAAAGTTAGCCAGATGATGAAATGGTTCTCTTATATACTTTTAATGTCACTTCATTAAAGTTCAGTGATTAGCTACACTGAATTGCTGCAGATAATGATCAGCTATTTTGGGCTGAAATTTAAGCTGGCTTAAATTTGTTGCTGCAAGTTGAGAACTTAAGAACATAATTTTCAGAGACTTAAACCCATAATATTCATGAAAAAGAGAGTGAAAGCATAACACAATTGATCGGCAGCTTCTCTAAGAATTGTTACACCAAAGTTAGAAGACTTACATGAAAGTTGAGCATATGACAAATGAACCAAAATATGGAGCAGTGCAGACTTTTACAGCAATCAGAACATTGCATTTATTTCTCTGAAAAAAAAATAATATACACAGCAAGAGTATTGCAGTAAAGTGCAATAAAGTGTTTTACCCTTTCTAACAATCTTGAAACCAAAGTACCTGGAGGTTCGTGAAGTATCCTTGTTTTCTTTCCCTTCAGCTCACTGCAACTTGTATATGTAGAGTACCATGAAAGGAAAGTTTCGCACGAATGGGTCGGAGAAGTAAAATGATCAAGGCAGGCGTACAGTTGTAATACTAACTGTGTCTATGGATGTGTTAGCTTTTGTGTTGATTTTATGTGGTGGATTAGAGATGCATTATCAGGGAAGGTTAATCAGCCATCAATCCTTAAAACGCCATTTTCACCGTCCTCCTTTTTTTGTGTTTTTTTTTTCTTTTATTTTTTTTTCTTTTATTTGTGAGATTTTTTTCCTGAAGGTTACTGTATTTCAACTCCCCCTTTCTTTTCAAAGAGGTGTGTTTGTCTTTATACAAAGGATTGTACCAAGGTTAGCCCTTTTTTGCCGTATCTTTTTAACATTCCATCACATTTGTACTAGACTCTTGGAGGAACACACAGTCTCTCCTTGGCCTAGAAAACAAGTGAAAGTCCTTGAATATATGCCACTTTGTAGTACCCCAAGTTGTGCCCCATTCTCATCTTAACACTGTTGGTGATTTTCCCCTCAGTATTTCCTACTCTAAAAAGATAACATTTTCATTGTTTTCTCTCATTCAGTATGATTCTGTAACTTGTCAGTTCTAATAAAGATATCATACAAACTAGATTAATCACTTTATACTGTTCCAGAAAGTGAAAGTAGAGTATTGTGAGTATTTTCCAGACAAAAGCAAACATTAAAAACCAACATTTATGGACACAGAATGATAGATTATTCAAACTAATGCAAGATGATGGTCTTCTTTTCAAGTAAAAGGTTTCCCACAGATAGAAATTTAGCTATTTATTTTGCAAGAATAATTTGTTTGCACAAACTTTTAGAAATTCAAATGATGCATCTTCTGTAGCTCATTTTACGCAAAGTGTTTTGAGAAGATTCATCTCATGTATTGCTGATGTTTATTGGTGATACTGAATTGTTCAACAATCATTAAAGCTTTTTTCTTTGTATCCAGTGTTGGTGTATTTTAACTAGAAGGGGTATTTCTTTCTGTTAGATTTTGTCTGCAGCACAGTACTGTATCTTAGTATTCCCCATAAGGTATTACTGAAGTTCAGTTTTCTTTGTCTACCATATACAGAATATGTAATGTCTTTGCCATTGTTTCTGATTAAAAAATTTTAAAAATTAAAAAAGATTAAAAACTCGAAACACTTTCGAGAGTTTCACTAATTCAAGAGATTTTCTGTCGAATAATACCTTGTGGCAATCAGTGAGCATTCATTACTACTGTTGAGTATAAATTTGCACCAATGAATTATTACAGATCTTTTGTTGGGTCTAAAATCTGAAGTTATTGGCAAAATGGCCTGCTGGTCTTCATAGCATTGTTCTCGTGGATAAAAAAGTCAACTAATCAAACTGTGATATGTGTGCCCTACAGTAGCAAGTTGTACAGAGTCTGTTATCAATTGCTGACTGACAATACCCTGCCAAAATTGACAGAAATTTCATTTCCGTTCGGTCACAATCAGAATAGCATGGCTTTCTCATTAACAGAGTCAATTAGTTTTAGGACATTTGACCTAGTAGTCATCTACTGTAAGTTGCAGGTGGGTGCTTTTTTTTTTACAATACCACATTGCATGAAGTACCAATATGTACAGTGCAAACAAACAGTATGGGTCAGTTAATACAGCCCAATGATTTTAATGAAAAGAAAACTTGATTCCAAGTGATCCGGCCATTCCTGTTTAATTAAATGCAATGCAAGTATATGCATAGTACAAGAAGGATCACTTTTGCTGTTGTGTATGGGAGCATCTTTCAACCCCATCCTCTTTGTTTGCATTATTGCTACAACTCAGTCTATATTATGTATGCCTGCATTCTAACTTTTATTAAATCCTTTGCTGTCCAATGTTGGTCTTCATTGTCATGTTTGCCTTGAAGCGAACAACGTACATGTATGTCAATTACTTATGCTCTCTCAAGTTTACACACCTCCGAAGATGGGTGGATATATATGCAATGTACATTAGCAAGTGCTGAGAAGTGTGAGCCATTTATACTTGTCAGCAAGGAACAGAGTCAGACCTCACCAGTAGGGTATGTGCAAATGCAGATCAGACCAGGCATGTCGTTCAGATTCTGTGATATAGATGAGGGGGGGGGGGGCTAGGATTTGATATACATGTAACAGTCTAATGGTGTGAGGCTGTGAGCACAAGGACCAACAAATATCATGGTCTGGGTACAATATTTGAAGCATGAAAAGCACAAAACCTCGAGTTAGAACTTTAACGAGTACAATAAACCTCTAGAGTATGAGTACAAGCATAAGCACAGTATCTTGAGTGCAATTACAAAGTGCCAAATGTTGATACAATTACAAATACCTGAACCTTCTCAAAATGTGATTATGTGCATGAGTACAAGAAAGAGCACTAGAAAACATTCCCATGTAGAAGTGTGTAGTCCAGCACCGCAGATTTGGTTTGTAGAATTCAGTAAAGATTGAGGATACATCCTCTACTGAGAAAGGATTCTTATTGACTGATGCACCTCTCTGTGTATTCATTGTTGGTGTGAAGCAAATTGCCACTCGAAAACTGTATCCATCCATCCAGTGATGATGCATTTAAAACTACATGCAGCGGAATATCGAATGGAATTGGTCATGAGTGTTCATCTTGATTGGATGGTCTGACCCAGCCCTCAGGATCAGAAACTTTTCATTTAGTGTTAAATGGGAAACATAAAAAGGTAATGCTATTAAACAGTCATCAGTCCATCAATGGACAAGTTGAAATATACCCTTGACCCTCCTCGGTGGGTATTAAAATACTAACCTTGTCTGTCGATTTGACAGAGCTTACCTTTAACTGTCAGACCTTGATACAGAAAATTGATACAGAATTGAATGAAAAGTCAGTTTCTTTGATGAAATTCATTTTCATTAAAGATTAAAACTGAAGAAAAACAAATTCTGCAAAAGTGAAACAATGTTACAGCACTATTTGATATCTCTTTTCTAATATACTGTAAAACAACACACTAATAAAATAATCTGACAGAAAAGTATTTGTATTGATCTAAATTACTTGATATTTTGAACGAAAGAAGGACAAGTACTTATCAATGAGTGTTACTATGCCTTGATGTCTCTTTATTGATAACAAAAGGGAAATATAGAACAGAAAGAAACGTTTGAGCACAACCAGTGGATCATCTTAGCGCTATAAAATAATGTGAGTGGGGTTCATCCTTTACTTAAGATACTTGGTAACATGTAATATATGACCTCTGATGCTGTATGGCCTATTCTGGACTAGGACTTCCTTTCCATTTTGCCATCCCTATTTGCCAGGGTTATCATTTTTTTCCAAGCTTTGCATACTTGTGATCTATTTCTGAACACAAATTCATAGAAAAGTTGATAAGTGCAAGTGATTTTTCATAATTATTGTTTTTCCAGAATCAATATGAAATGCATGTGATCTAATTGGTCCTCTGCAGGTGGTTGCTATCATGGCTTTAAAATACCGGTATTGCTGTTACTGTAAATAGATCAAAGTGCATAGTAGTTAATGTTGCAACATTTTAGAACAAAAGGGTTAAAATGTAGAACAGCTCATAATCAGGGGGAAAAAAATATTTGTCATACCAATCTTTGAAGAGGTATCAGAATCACAGACATACCCTGGGAGTTTTACAGAAATAATAGAAAAGTTAGAAACGAAAGCCAATGAAAGCATGGAAGAGAATACCTTGGTGGTTAAGATGGTGAGTAATTGTCTCATTTTGGCAACAAGCAACAAAGAACTAAGTAAGAAGGAATCCCAGTAAATTTTTGTGGTTTCTATGAATCCTAGGCCCGCTACTCTGTTCATTGTTCAATTATGCATTGTGACAATGCCTGTACCGCAAGAACAATGACGGTCACGCTCCGGTCTGCAGCTCACGTGTGATCCTGTCATGAATCTGTGGTCAGATGTCTGGGGTTTTGCGTCATGGCCAGCTGATCTGTGCATATCGCAACTTCCTTGGAGTGAGAAACTGTCACAAGTTTAGCTGTCATCAGCTTTTCCCATGTAAAGTTGATGCATGACCCCACCTCTCTCAAAACAACCAAGTTGCCCAACTGTCAATCACTCTGTACATGGTACATGTCTGCATGGATACCTGCGTGAAGACAGAAGAATCTGAGCAGTTTTTTTTCTTTACAAGCCAAGCGGGAGGGATTTCATTTGGGAAAAGTGGCAACACTTCTTAGAGATACAGATTTGAGATTAGATCTCCTGCACAGCTTCTGCTGTCTGGCATGAAATGGTCGGTGGTGGTAAGATTTCTTATGTTAAACAGGGATACAGCTTGTCTAGAGTTCCCCTTTACCGTCTAAATTATCTTCCCGTTCGGTCCCTATTCATCATCATCACACCATTACCCTCTCCTCCCCCCATTTCCTATCTTCCTTTAACTTTTTCCCCTCGTCTCTTTTCCCTCCTTTAGTTTTCCTTCGTCCTCCTGGTCACATTCTCTCCTTAAACCTCCCATGCATCCTGTTACCCTTTCATTTCTTCGACTATAAGATTCCTCCTTTTGTCTCTGTGTATGTACTGTTTGAATATATCAACCTTCCAGCATTAACTTCAGCATGCAATCACCTTTTTAATTTATACAAACTGTTTGTACTGAGTGTATTACCAAGTTTTTTTAGTGTTTTTACTTTTTAAAGGTCTTACTTAAAGTTAGAGTGAGGAGCTTTTAATTTGATGATCAAGGAATAATATCGGGAGGGGAAAACTTGATTAAATGGTTCTGCCTGTTCTTTCTTTCTTTCTTCAGAGCAGCAGGGCTTGGCATAATTGAGGGGTTCTAATGAGCAAATTCAGGAGTGAAAAGAAAAAGGGACGGGTAAAGAGAGGAAGTTGATGGGGGAACTAAAGAGGGAAGCTTAACAAGAATACATCAAAATTACAACAATGTAAAAAATGGATGAATTTAATTAGGAGATAATACTTTGTATTACTATAGTTCAGAGTTGGCCAACCTTCCGGAATCAAGTCGTCACATTGTCACTTGACTTTGAACTTTGTCATGGGCCACACATTTTACAAGCCCGCCCTCTTCTATGCTTCTGTATTGTCCCTGCCCGAAAATGTTACAAGTGAGACACTAAAATTGCATGGAAGAAGTGGCATGTAGTAAGCATGCAGGCATGTCTGTGGCAAGACTAATTCAAAAATGTAGAGAGTGGAAGATTTGATAGCAAATATTAGTTATCACAGACTTTTACTACTTCTGCCCCCCCCCCCCTTTCGTTTTCTTACATTTCTGTAATTTTTACTGCTGATTAAAATTGGGTTGGGTGGCCAAATGGTGCCTCTCTGCAGGCTGCATTTGGCCTGTGAGCTGCAGGTTGTCCATCCCTTGTGTAGTTGTACAATTAAGAGAGGAAAAGGTGATACAAATGATTGGTATGCAATAATTGGTGGCAATTTGGTGAATGGAAGTTTCTCAAATTGATTAAAGCTTGACGTTTTGGTTGAATGTGGGCTTCATAATTTCAGAAAAAAAAGGTCAACATGGATGGTAAACCAAAAACAACCTTAATGGAAAGCAGTAATCATAAGTGGTATTCAGTTTAAGAGATTGATGCTGTGTTCATAGTCCATTACACTTGAGGATCAGATCTTGTAAAATTGACCTGCTAGTGTGAATACTAGTACACTGAGCACCTGATCCAGAGATGGCAATTGCCCTTTTAGGAAAATCTGACTGCAACTTTTCTTCTTTTTTTGGGGGGGGGGTAGGGGGTGCTAAGCATGCATGGCAGAATTATGTGTTAGCTCTAACTTTCTGTTTCCAAAACTAAGGGAATTACGAGTTCAAGAAGTATGCGCATTGTCAAATAAAGGAAGAAATTTTGAAGTGTAATTATGACTCATCCCACACTTGCACCAGAGACCAGTGTGGCCATTTTGTTTGTTTTATACAAGTGTCTGACTTCATTGTGTCTTGGTAATTCACATTCCTACTCGTCACCTCCAGAGCCAAAGGCATGCTAAAGAAGCTTTTATTGAAAACCTACCAGTTTTTGTCTTTTAGCAAAATGTTCAACACAAAGTTTAACCAACCACCAGAATTTCTTTTAACTTTCTTAACAATACAAGCTCTGGTAATATAAATAGAAATTTTGTTGCCAATGGCAACCTCCTGTCCACAATAATCAAGTGCCCACCCATTACAACTGTTTGGCGCCTAACTATTGCATAATCGCAGGCTGTAGTTGAATTGATAAAAGAAACAAAAGAGTTTTCGTCAGAATTAATGCCAGTGAACAGAATCTATGCATATGCAACATGGTAAATTGTTATGAAGATTTTTAGAAATCTTTCCACTTGTCGTGATCTCCTTGATGAAAGGTAAGTGGTATACCTCAGGAAAAGGTGAGGAATGGTGGTACAAGTGGGAGGAGGGGGGGGGAGGAGTTGGTTGCATGGTACGACAGAGTGGCATTAGGGAGTGCTTTTAATTTAAACCAATGCTTGGTGAGTGCATATGATCAGAGGACAGCATCTCAATGTAAATGTGTATCATTGTGATATCAAATGAACAGACTATTAAAGACCATTATCATGAGTTCTTAACCGAAGTCTAGAAAAATATAGCAGTGTTCTCTCAAGGTAGCTTTTTATATGGTGGTTATCCCTCCAGTGAAAATAAATGCTAACCACTTAAATGTAGCGATCACCTCCTAGTGTTGTATAGAGATGGTCATTCTATGCCACCGTACTCAAAAGGGTCATACAAAGTTTAGTCTTCCGGTGTTTACTAGAGGTTATTAACCTTTTCTCTATTCCCTTGGGACAGTCAGATTAGACAAGGCAATACATTAAAAGTAGGAAACGTAGACCCTGTTCTTAGAAAGATTTTGCAATACTTTGCTGATTGGTAGATCATGGGTAGCGACCATTAGCATATGTCGTCAAAGACAATCGTTGTTCTATGATTGGTCAACCTTGTCAGGTAGACCATGTGACCATCTAACCACGGGAAGCCACGAGGCCAAGCGTCAGCCACTAGGCCCGCACTGGCTATCTGGCTATCAAAGTGTAAACGTCTCTCTCTCGTGTACTGTGTAGGCCTGTGTCACCGTTGTAAACTCTCTCTCCATCCTTTCGTTTCTCTCTTCCAATCATCATCGTCAACTAATTCAAATCAATTTGTGTGTGCCAGTTGAATCATCAAATAAATAGAACTCTTATCGCTAAATCTCACTCTTTCTTTGGATTATTCTGTTCTGACGTCTCTCTACTGTACCTGGAACTTAAGTGTGTTGTCAACAACGTAAACATCAGTCGCTGGGGCAGTCATACCAAGACTGTAAAAGCCCCAAAACCCCAGATAACATGACACTAGATGTCAAACATTCCACCAACCTACAGATTATAAAACTCCACTTGTTCGAAATCAACTTGAGAGTAGGCTTCTGCCATTTTGAACAAGATGTAGTCTGTAAGTGACATCATCATGTAGCATCCCGATAGTCAAAACTGTCTGGATATGTGGTCGACTCTCTCCTCTCACACCTGCTTCACATGTGGCTATCCCCCCTTCCATCTTTAGAAAATCTGTGTTGAACACTGTATCTACAGGCTTGCGATTCATAATCAAAGTTGATGTGTAATAGCATGGACACATGAAGTGACAGTGTCACTTTGTAACATATCACTTCAGTGCAGTGTCACAAGAGCGAGCATTATGGAGAGCCCACTGGTTGGGGCCTTTCTGGGGGGTAAGCTTTGGTAGATGTGGTCAATTGAGATGACACAAAATTTTTAAAAGGAAGAGCAGTTTTTGATAGGCATGTAGGGGCTATATCTTGAAACGTTACTCCTATGCTACATTTCATACATGAAAAGGATTTTCAAACCCTCATAGGTTTTTTTTTTGGGGGGGGGAACAAGCTTACCATTTTTTGGGGGGGAAACAGCTTACCATTCGTTTCATGGGGACCAAAGTTTCGAACACCTTGCCCACCCATGTTAAAGATTGTGAAACACTGTATACATTCAAAAAGTACCTAAAGGATTATCTCATTATGAACTATCACTGATTAGTTTCTTTTTTTGTACGTTCACTTTGTCTCTTTTGTTTCTTTTGTTTTTTGTTTTTCTTTGTTTGTGTTTTTTTCCTATCTGTTTTTACTTGTGTTTTTTCTGTCTTGTATATATGTGCAGGGGTGGCAATGTAAACAAGCTCTCTCGAGCTTTTTGTTGTCACTCCACGATCTCTTTTGATTCATGTATTACGATAATTATATTAAATATTCATTTGTACCCTCAAAAGAGATTGAAATAAAGTCCGTTGAATTGAACTGACAATTGTTGTGTCTATACACAGCCAGACATTATGTATGAGTGTGCAAAATAAAGTTTGTACTAAATTTTGCCATTGTAAGTTGCCCTGTGCTTCTGTGTGATGGGCTGTTGAGTTCTAAAAAAAGCCTGTCCATTGTGTAAGGTATAGTTATTGCAGCACTTACAGAGCAGCGTACTGTCAAAAGTTACAAGTTTACAAGAGTTAGTTGTGTAGCAAGTGTAATGTTTTGTATACTGGGTGGAGCTAACAAAAACTAGCACTTGTGTACTTTGGTGCAAAGTTTAACAAGTTTATACTGTAGATGACATTGTTTGATCTGCAGTTCTTTAAAGACAATTCCAAATGCCTTCTAAAACATAATCTGATTTTGCTACTGCTCTCTAGCAGACATCTAAATCATTTGAATACTAAGTTCACTTTTGATTAATATTTGCAACAATACAATAAAATTTGACAATGAATTTGAATCGTTTCACAGCACAGTGCCAGAAGAAAATGCCTTAAAGTTAAGAACTGTGAAACTCATCACACAGTATTCTAGTGCAATATTTGGTACATTTCCCCAACCTGTGTATGAATCAGGTAGAAGTAGTTTTACCTCTGATTAGATACTGTCACAGTCCATTGACAAGCGTAAATATTAGCCTACTGTACATTGAAGAAAACACAGTATCTACATAGATGCATTATTTTGTGCAGAAGTGAAGTCTTACTTTACTGTCTAGTGCAAGGACGATAATAAAATGTATGTAATGTACGATGCAAAATCTATACAACCAATACCAAGCTAACAATTGATTTCTACAGTATGGAATATTCAAAGTGTATCCATGGCAACACTAGTGTTGTATTAAAGAGGACTTTACAACTGGGGGTTGATTTTGTAAGCCGTGTGTTTTGTTGCTTTGTGATCTATAATCGACGATGCTGTTCAGTTATAACATGAACTTTTTTCTTTGCATGTGTGTATAGTGTTCAATATAAAATAGAGCACATGAAGATTGGCAAAGTTCCTTTCAGGGCTTATGTGTAGACTTTGGTGAAAGGAACTATATGCTCAAGGTAGAAAGTAAACATGCATTTTCTTGATATTTGGCCATAAATCTTAAATCTTGCCACCAGGCTTCATGCTCATAGTGCATCACTTTCTATTTGTAGGTGCAATACAGTTTGCATCACAAAATGTTTTGTCAATTAATGGTCTTAATTTTGAAGTGGAGGCAACATGTGTGATCAGACTACTTAGACAAAAATACAGAAAGCAACCGGAGTGAAGTTTTTGTCTTTGCATTACTTTATTGCTACAATTTTTCTAACGTGCTATCATAGATGCATTAGTCCTACCTCCTTGCTACATGCAAGCTTTGCCTAAGGTAGTACAGTAGATCCAGTTTTAAACGATTTCAAACGTCAGTTCCATAAATTTACTTCTTGATATTGAGCAAGCAGGAAGTGCAACTTCACATTTATCACGGAGCTGATACACTGTGTGCACCTTTAAACCAAAGATCATTGTTGTAAACACCAAGAAAGTAAAGAGAACAGTTGGTTGTGGCAAGTATTTATTAATACCATACTGTGGATCTGCAAGAAATATTCTCTGCTAGAGAGGGGACTTTTCAAAAGTTTATTTGATTTCCTTTGACTGCCCTCTGTGGTATAAACACCCATTAAACCTTCGAAGCAGGTGTTGGTATGTACCATTTTTGTGATGTACATACCATAACTACCCCCAACCAAATACAGATTTGCAATCCAAGCTCTCTGTATCAATAAGTCTTTGTTCACATTTGATGATTGACGCAAAAAGGCATGAACAGTTTTATCGTAAGGAAAAGACACATTGAGTGCTACTGAGTGCAACTGATTATGTTGGCTTACATGAACATGAATTTTAATAGCATACAAGCTGTACACAGACTGAGTCGGAATCCAATTTCGACTCAGATAGCCTCAAATAGTTCGTGAATGTCAGTATTGTGAATGCACGTCAGACCTCATGCATGAGTAATAAACATCCATTGTTAGGGCTATAAACACTCATGATTGGGAACCCCCAAAACATATACAAAATTTAAAAAAAAAAAATACTCATCCTGTATTTCAAGTATAACTCAAAGGGAATTACCCTTCAATGTAACTTTATAATCTGCAACTTTATCTCTGTTTATTAAGTGATTTATGCAGTGTGAATTTATTTCCATTAACTGTTATATGTGACAAAATTCATATAGTTAAGATTTTCTTTTGTTTTAATATAGTCACTCAAACAGGATTCCCCTTCATCTTTTTGACATGTTTCCCTTTTTCCATTTTTCACAGTCGCCAGCCAGTCTGATTGCTCAGGTGATTATGTGTTCGAGTGCCAAAATGGCAAATGTATACCTGCTACATGGGTCTGTAATACTGAAGATGATTGTGATGATGGAAGCGATGAATCACCAATCTACGATTGTGGTAATTATCTATCTACTGTACAGTGTCCTGATATAATTGCACCGACAGTGTCATGTTTATTTTTTGATATGTGCAGAAGTCAAAAAAAAAGTTTCATCCTGTTTGTTCCAAGAGAGTCTACTGTTATCGCTATCAGCATTTTTTTTTTTAATTTTTTTAATTTTTTTTTTGCTATCAGCATTTGATATTTGACCAAACCATGTAGGATATTATGTTAATGGTCACAGGCTCTACACTTTACCCTTGCCCCCTCTCCCTCTCTCCTCCTTCTTGAGTTGCAACCATTCAGATGGTGTTTTGATTTGCAAGGTCCATTGCACAATGTTTAATAACTAGTCAATGGTACTGTTTTAATGGTTAGTTACACATATAAGTTGCCTTCCCTCACACTATGAGAGGGAGAGAGGATGCCATCTGCTCCACAAATACTTGATTGTTCTCAACTTTGATGTTGGAAAACCCAGACATGCTAACAAACTTTTGTGTTTCGTCATATTTGCACGGTACCGTAGATACTGTACTGTGGCTTTATACTAAACTGCCACCATTTAATTTGCAAGTAATGAGACTGACAGAGTATTTAAATCTCACACACTGTTTTATTTGAATAGGATGTCAGATACTTCATCATGCCCAAGATAGTGACTTAAATTGTGATCCCTGCAGCTTTTCTTTCTACAGAAGGTCAACATTAGATAATACTCAGAGAATTTGGCAGTTCAGTTACTTTGACAGAAGTATCCACTCCAAAATAAAAGTAGCTTCATAATCCTTTGTGACTATCTACTGTAGTTTGGTGAACAAAAACCAAAAAGTTTACTGTCTTGATGTGATGGATTTTAATACAGACTCTTGTGCTGATGAGTTTTTCACCTGCAATGAGGCCCGTCCAGGCCAGGACCGATGCATCCTGCAAAGCCAAGTTTGTGATGGAGTCAGTGACTGCGAGAAAGCTGAAGACGAGATGCAAGACTGCCGTGAGTTATGCCTTTTTTAAGTGGATAATTTCAACCGTTAATAGATTGATCGTTTATTTTGCAGTCCATGATGTGCGGTTGTTCAAAATGTTGTCTTCATCTAGCTTTATTTTCCCCACGTTCAGAGGGGAAAAGGAAATAGATTCATACAGGTCTTGGTACCTTGGTATGGAACTGAGAGACACAGCTCATCCCTAAACAGAGCTATGAATATTCTGTATGACTTTCAAAACCCTTTTCAATAGCCTTCCCAGTCTCAGCAAAGACATTTGATACAATGGGAAAAAAAACTTAAAAAGAAAACTGCACTTGTGAATTTGAATATAAAGTACAAATTGCAAAACCATTACCAAGCAATTGATAGACACTGTAAACAGGACTGCTAATGTGAAAACAAAATACTTTGAATAAGATTGAGGCTGCAGCCATCATTTGGGATGAAAAATAAGGTTAATGATATGTAAGATGAATGAATATTCATCAAGGACGAAATGAAATTTCCAGAATAACTTGATGATGTAAATAAAATCATTAATGTGACAGCAAAGCCCTGTTTCTAATAAGGAACAGTTTGCTTTGGACTAACTTTCATTGGTGAATAACGGACAAGACACCACTACCTGAATCTGTTATTTGACAAAAATGTACGATCAATAAATTTTAAGGCAATTAATTCCTTTGTGACCTTTTATTTATGTTGAAATTTGTGACTTTAGGAACACTGCAACATCCGTCCTCCTTTTCCATTCACCTTTCCAGCTTCGTTTCCGTGCAGCATACAGAGGGATTTCAGGTGCAGCAATGGCCTCTGCATTCCAAGGGCGTTGTACTGTGATCACAACAATGACTGTGGCGACGGATCTGATGAAGGGTCCATGTGTAGTAGGTGTTACTTTAAGCACTCGTTGAGGTCAAACTGGGAAATCTCGATGAATTTCCTCGCCAATTGAATCTTGGTCATGGACAATTTGGCATCATTGTCCAATATGCCCATGTTACATTGTGAACCTCCATTCATATATTCTCATTGCTAATACATGTATCCCACTTTTGAACAGTCAGTGGGTAATGTAAAGAGAAATCAGTTCGTTGAATTAACTCTGCCTATGAAGTTGTTTAATAATCAAAACTTTTCAAGTCATGTTCTACAACAACTGGTATGTGAAAAGTGTTCACAGGGTCTTTGTGAAATATCAGTTTTAATGACACATACCAGTGGCAACATGGGTGTATCTTTCCTAGGTGGGGGGGATTCTCAAGTGACACCCATTATCACTTACATGCTAGCTAGAACTGCAGGAAAACTAAGCAGAGCACCACCACCGGTTGGTGTGACACGCACCAGAAAATTTTTTATGAAATAATCCCAAGATCACCGGAGATCCTGTTCCCTGGCTTCCAAGGTGCCTTTCCACTGTAGCAGTGTTCCTCCCAAAAGACTCCCTGGGATCTCCAGTTGAGAAAATGAGGAATAGGAAGGGGTTTTGCATGTTACAAGTGATTTAGAAATAACCCCTACCAAAAAGACACTATTGTTGCCTGTATTTGCTGAAAGAAAAAAGGAAGGTGATTACATATTTTTGTATTATATATTTACAGTGTATTATTTTTCAGTGTAAATTAAAATTCGCAAGAAAGACATGTATGTGAATTTAAATTCCTGCAGTGGAATGAAAGGTGCGATATTTTAATTCAGCAGCGCAATCAACTGAGCCATGCAATTGTGCAAACAAAACACATCATTTTATTAAGATTTAAAATGTGGTTATTTCAAGTCAAATTTGTATTCCTTTGCTAGGTCTGGTTTAGTTTCTGGTATGTACTAAAGATGAGGTTTATTTTTTATTCCATTTCAAAACTAAGATTAAGTATGATAGCATATGATGAACAGTTTACTTTACAGGTGGGAAAAACTGGAACCGCAGAATGTAACAAATGTTAATGGAAAAGTTGAACCAGCAAAAGACAACAACTTTTCAAGTTTGGTCCCTTTCGTGAGATACAAAACAAAAAAGGGAAAACAAAGAAGAAAAACAAAAGAAAAGACAAGCACGACCCATATAAGAGTATCAAATTGAACAGATCCTGTTGCAGAATTGTAAATCACATTGAATTGTTTCTTGAGAAGATGTTTTTAAGCTTCTTCTTAAATGTATCCGAATACTTGGGGAGGATTTTGCATCTGGAATTATCAAAGTGGTCACTTGTGCTTTTTAGTTGAAAATTAGCTTTGGTATGTAACTATTACAAATAGTACTAATAAAACTGTACAGTGATTGCCAGAAATCATAATCACTCGTTACACTGCCTACAGTGTGAACTTTATTATAAAAAAAAAAAATAGACATAGCATCCTGATATTTTGCACTCTCGGCCAGACAGATGTCCAGTTCGTTAGTGTTGCATTTGACAGTACTCGTAAAGTAAGCTGAAAAGTTGTTTTCGTTAGAGCCTTGGAGTATGTACCACTCTGTAGGAATAGAACGTGATATCAGTGTTTTCACTAGCAACAAATCTTGGTACTTTGAAAGATTTTAAAGTTAGTTATTTTTTTTTTTTTCGTCAAAGTAGTACAAGCATTTGTGTACTGTTAAGTGCCATATTTTACAAAAATATTCATTTATGCGTGCATTTTTGCCCTGCTACGATATGGTAACATTTGTCGGATAGTTACCATGGTGATTTGTTTTATTGTCATTTTAAATTAAATGTCAACAGATGAAAGCTGAATCATGTGATTAATGCATAAGTGGTTGTTTCATCAGTGCAGTGTCAGGCAGCACCAGGAATGGAAAATTAAAAGTGACTTCCAAATGGACTGTTCAGATATATATGTAGGTTGAAGGCCACCATGTTGGACTTATCAGACCTGAAAATGTTGTAAAAACATGCAGAGATGTTGAAATTGATCACTGAGATACCGAACATGAAAATATTGACATTTTATTCCGCAGATGTCATGCACGTAGATAAAACAAATATTGATAGCTGTGACCGCCACAGAAGTTATGAAATTCAGTTATAAAAAGTGCAAGCAGTCAGTTGTAAAAATCACATGATAAGTGTTTTTAATTCTTCTGTAATTTCAAAAATGTGAAGAAGAAATTCGTTTAAAAATAAGTAAATTTCTTTTTATTAGTCCTGGTTTAATTTAAAACCTGCAAAGAGCAACCATATTTAATAGTCACCAGTGAGGTAGTCACTGCTGTGTGTTTGTCCTTAAACTGGTATGCACAAGATCAATCATGCCTATGTCTGCCTGTACCAAGCTTTGTTTGTATTCAGTTGTGGGGGATTATTCATTAGAACAATAAAAGTAGACAGTTCTTCAAAGTACAGCATCTGTTACCACACTGGGTGTTCAATTTTCAAACTGAGAACAGAGAAGGAAAGTTATTTGGAAAACCAAATAACTTTTGTTTTTATGTTGTAGTTCTGCATTTGCTGTCACAAATGATAGTGATGGAATATTCTGACAATGAAACATAAAATGCAAAAGTCATTTCAAAGGGCCATTCATACTTATGCAAATTCATTTTTATCTCTCTCGTAATGTATGAACTTTCCATTGCGAGGAAAATTTGACAATGATTTTCAGTAATTTGTCCAGATGAAACCATGTTGTTTGCTGTAACTAGGTGCACTTATAAAAGTTTGAAAAATAAAGTTGTATCTTTGAAAAGTAACCTTGTAATTGGGGTGATATTTTGTTTATCTGTAATTACAGGAAGTTAAAAATTATCAGGCATTCATCTTTGATGAACACGTTATAATTTTAAGTTATTCATCATAAGGTAAGATTAATCTTTCATCCCCAATTTATGTCCTCACAGCTTACGAAGAATGCTCTCCGTCGACAGAATTTACCTGCGGAAATGGAAGGTGTATTTCAAGGAGGCTACTTTGTAATGGACAGGACGATTGCCGTGACAACACAGATGAAACTCACGAAGACTGTGGTAGGTATTTGTACTTTGGCAAATGTTAGACATTTCCGGGGAATCAGGACTGGTAAAGACAGTGATGATGGTCTTTTGAAATTGTTGCTATTGTAAAATGGAATTTCTTATTGATACTTAGCTGAAACCAAGACATTAGTTTGTGCTCAAAAAAAGAAGCTTGAACAGTCCTATACAGAAGTGCGGACTCAGTATTGTTTTACTAAGTATCCTGACAATATGCGTTTCTCGTGACAGGCTGCTGGTTTTACCCTGAATTGCTCAGATATGTATTGTTTAAAGACATCTTCAGGACAAATCATTTTTTTGAAATGAGGTGGGTAGGTTCTTGATTGGATGTGATATTACAACACCCCCCCCCCTCTAATTCTCCTGTCTGAGGATGTGGTTCAGTATTTCCTGGTTAATGATTTTAATCAGCAGTTCACTCTTTTAAAGGTAAGGAACTTTGTTCTGCTTTAACAGAATATGAGTCCATACCTTATCCATCAGTACACTATAATCATCATCAGTAGATGTGAACATTCCCATCAGCACTGTCTACTAGGAGAATGTTTCAATTTTTAATTTACACATCCACTTTTTGGAATTTCTTTTATCATACATTTTCCTGCACTGCAGTTTTAAAGCAGTAACATTCCAACAACAAATATATCACCTCTCCGAATGCCCTCAGACTGAAAGCTCATCAATGCAGAGATGTAATGATAGTCAGTCTGTCTGTCTGTCTGTCTGTCTGTCTGATGATGATGTTAATTATGTTGCTGAGATGGTTTCTTTGAACTGTCATCAATGGTGTATAGTCAAGTAGTTGGCCTTTGTAATGAACAGAAAGCCAGTTCCTTCAAAGTTAAAAGTGTCAGTTGACAGAAGTTGGCTGTGAAAAGTCAGTAACCAATAGTACATGCAAAAATTCCTTTGTCTGTTGTTAACTGCATTAATCAACAAACACATCAAGAGTACAAGTGAAGTGAACTTTTCAAAGCTGTTTGAGGATAGAGTTGCTTCTGTGTGATCATGTGATAATTTAAAGTCAAAGATATACAACCACCTTCCATTAGGTAAGCCCTCCCCATGAGAATTTCTTCATTTTCTTTGTTTTTATTGTGTTTATGTTTACAGCTTGCTTTAACTTTACATTGAAAGCACTTCATTGGTTCAATTTTTTTTTCATAGAAGTGTGTAAAATGTTCAGAAAATTATGGAATAAAGACTATTAAATTTATCATGACAATGGTCCCCTATTTTGCTCTCTTTGTTTTTTAAAGTTGAGCCTTCTTGCCCAATGGACCACTTCCTTTGCGATGGTCGTAGGTGTATACCAGACAGCCAAGTATGTGACAACAATCCCAACTGCAACGACCAATCGGATGAAATAGGATGTGGTAAGACACTTCCATCTCAATTTCAAGTGATATCAACTCCAGGGTGATTTGATTTAAATCAAGCAGATTAAAATCAGAGTTGAAAACCATGATTTTGAATAAAAAGAGCATGATTTAAAGTGATTTGCTTGATTGCTAATCATGATTTAAAAATAAATCCACCCTGCTTAACTCCACTTCAAAGGAATTTTAATTTTTTGTGGGTATTTTTCTCTTTGCTGCTTTGGATGACTATGCATGTTTGTTAATTGCTTGGATTTCTCAGCAGTGTACCACCTTGCCAGAGTTGTATCTCAACTTTGTGACCTCAAGTGAATTATACTCTGCATATATAAGTACCTCTACTCAGAGAAGAATAGTTAATGAGCCCAATGTTTTTTATGTACAACCATGCCAGAAAAATTCTGTGATGTAGGAATGTCACTGATAGAGCAGCCTCATTGACGTTGATGGTTCCATAATTACCAAGAATCCTCGGTGACAGCTTTGTATACAGTCCTCTTTGTTTCCATGGTAACATGTCTTATGTAGTCCCTCACTTGTTTTGGACAGGATGCAAAATTCAATTTTAAGTCACTGTATGTCAGTGACTATTCCACAAATATGCTGATAAGCCACTGTGTAAATTTTTTGTTGTAATCATGAAATCTTAGAGACTGGATTTTAAAATCTCTGCCTGTGTGCTGCCGGTGAAAGGCCTCTTATGGTTTATCCATTTGTCATGTGTGCAGAACGATGGTTCATACACTTTCCCCACTTGTACATTTCCAACTTTGCATCGTCCACTCATCAGTCAGTTTGTTTCCATGTTGATGTTTTGTACATAACATTAATTTTTCAGGAATAAATGAATGTGACAGTTCCCCTTGTTCAATGAGCTGTACAGATACTAAAACCAGTTTCTACTGTTCCTGTGACACTGGGGGTTTTAGGCTCAACGAAGATGGGACTACTTGCTCCAGTGAGTATATTTTGTTGTGTGTCATGGGACTTCCTTTTTTCAGGTGGTCATTTTGTACCACTAAGTCACTATTAAACTAAATACTGACTGTTTCTGATCAGGATTAATTTAGTGTTTAAATTTGGTGTAGTAGATTTGGGAATTTTGTACTAGGTCTTTGGGTAAAATGTTGGTGAAAATGCAAGAATTGTGCATGCAAAAAGTTGCTTCACATTTTTCATTTGTGTAGCAATTTGGCCTGTTTGTGTCACAAATTGCACTGGATAAACCATTCGACGGTGATAACAGAGTGTGGAAAGTTAATGTCCCATAGAAGAGAGCATTACCCACCTTGCCTCCGATGTTCACCAATGGGCCTATGTCCTACATCTGTTGATTGGAAATATTGATTGATTTAAGACTGATGACATTTCTTGCTCAGCATACCGACTGGAAAACGTTACTCACTTTGTTACCAAACTCACATTCTATGTTTAAGGTTTAAAAGGCAGAAAACTGTGTGGACAAATTGATACTCTGCTATTTGCACGCAAAACTCAGATTAGTTCATTTTTGTTCTTCATAATGCAGAAGAGATCTCTTGGCTTTTCATGATAGCACGTACACAATGATGTATTTATCGTTTAGATCACTCTTTTTTTGTTGTGTGGGGTCAGTTTTGTGGCATTTGTTGTCCTTTGATATATTAATCACTGTTTTGTGTGAGCCTTTCCTTCTGTTGTGAAATTTGCAGAAAAGGAAAGCAAGATTTTGGGGATTCATAGAAGTTGTAAATTTTAAAAAACTAATAACTACAATGATTTCTTTGTAACTGGTTTGTGAGTTTTCATATTGCTGACGTATGGCTACCCTCTTGCTGACACTAATGCATTTATTTAACTCTGCTCGAAGAGCACAAAAAATCCAAAAGCAACTCTAGCACTGCACCCTCTTATCCTAGGTTCATCCTCATTTGTTTTATGCTCAAGAGCACATGTTTTCTTGTCTGGGGATACAAATACCATATTAACTTGGCATTAATATAAGAAGAATAACCCTTTTCCATCTGACCAAATCTCGGAAGCTGAACACTGAAAAAGAAATTTCAGCATAATAGTGGCCTCAAGACCAACAAACGTGGAGAAATTAGTGATAAATTTTTTAATCTCAAGTGTTTACTTATTTTCCTCTCATTTCCACATTTCCAGACATCAATGAATGCGATGAAAGTCCTGAGGTATGTGACCAGGTTTGTGAAGACACATTGGGATCCTACAACTGTAAATGTGCACCTGGATATGGACAATTGGACCCTAACACTGTTACATGCGTTCACATGTCAGGTATGTATCGTATGCAAAATGGAAACTGTGAAGCAACTGTCTCCTTTTCCAGTAGATTATGTTCACAACTAAGGCTGGCATGCCACATTTTGGTCATTAGATTCTTGTAGCTGAGTTTTCTGCTTGAAGTGGTCAGTCTGATACATAAATGTAAGATTCGAGTCCAGATTTGTGATTAAGCTGTAAGGGCAAGTCGTTCACTTCTTCCTGATGCTCCTAAAGGAATGTTTCCAGAGCTTTAAAACCACCTTTGTCCTCCTCCACAGGTGGAGATCCCAAGTTGACCTTTGCCAACAGATATTACGTCCGGAACTCTGGCACTGAAGAGAAGGACCCTGATTACAATATCCTCATCCAGGATTTTGATTTTGTTGTCGCCATTGATTTTGATTGGGTGGGACAGAAGCTGTATTTCTCAGACGTCATCAAGAATATGGTATATCGAATGAACTTAGACGGTACCAATCTGGAAACCATAATCCACAGCAATGTTCCTGACGTAGAAGGTCTCGCTGTGGACTGGATCGGAAGGTCTGACTCTTGTCTGTTTTTTTTTTTCTGATGGTTTGTGGATCTATTTGATTGCTAATTGCCCTTGGCAAAACATTCATCCTTGTCAACTCAAACATTTTTCTTTTGTGCTACATTTATGTTGTATGTCATGTGTACAAGATGATGTGATATTACTGCTATTGTGAGGGCTCGTGAATTGTCTCAAGCAGAGAGAAACTGACGTCATGTGAGGATTGGCTTTTAATGTTCCATTTAAGGATAAAACAGAGAGAAGATTAGGTGCTCTCATTTTGTAGGCAGAACATACCAGACAACATTGTAATTGCCACATTTGTATTCAGAAAGTGTTTTGGAAATGTTCAATGACTTCAAATTGATAAAATTATGACAATGTTTATTCACTTGCCCATCTGTATATTCATTGTCAACAGTGAGAAAATAATTGGATAAGGTGATCCTTCATTGGGAATATGATACTTCAGGTTTTAAAATTAGAAAGTGTCTGGTAAACTAGGAATCAACCTAGCTGTAATAATATGAAGTGGTAAAATTTGCCAGTCCTTACAAACGTGTTAGCTAGAGGTATAGTAATTGTGCGGTGACTGGTAAATATTGTCACTTGCAATTATCCAAGCTAGTTTTAATATTGAGATCTCAAAAGCTTAGATCTTGTGACAGAATTCTCAAATTTAACCACCTGGTACCAAGCACCAGTTTTTTTTTTTCATGTGTTTGTCAATCAAGCAGTTTCTTTGAAGTCTTTGTATTCATGGATAAATTTTCTTAAGAGCTTTTAACAGTTTACAGTGTGAAATGTTGAATTATGAAAGTCAACCTCTCAAGGTCATTTTGCACTCCATGAAACACTAAGGATTGGTAATGTTTATTTCAAAATGTTTTGAAGAGCAATGAGGCTTGTGATTAACCTCTTTCTTTAAAGCCACAACTCACCAAAGGGTGACTTTTTACAACTTTGCATTTTTGCCTGCCATACATAAGTAGGCCAGTTCATACATCATGACATTTACTTAGAATTCGATATACAATTCAAATACAATGCTGAAGATAACCAGTATACATCTATCTTGTGCATTTTTTTTTCTTCAGGAAATTGTATTTTACTGATAGAGCACTGGAGATTCTTCAAGTTTGTGAACTAGACGGTAAATCTAGGAAGACCCTTCTCCGAGATTATCTGGTGGAACCAAGAGGTGTTGTTGTTCATCCAAAGAGAGGGTGAGTCAGAGACAGAAGCTTCTCTGCATGTTTGAAATGCTATTGAGTAGTTCCAGAGTGCCTGCTGATTGACTAGCAATAAAAATGTGTGTTTTAATTCAAAGTTTATTAGTCCTCTAGAGTCACTCTGAAAATACACAGCAAAAGTACAGTAATTGTCTCAAAGAACTGACTCTGTAGTTACTCAGTCAATTTGTTGTTTCTTATTGTTTCTTTATAAGTAGTTACTGCTTGCCTAGAAGAGCTCAAAGTTGAATGTTTTAATACCCATTATTTTGTCTTCCATAAATATTTCAAGATATTTCTCTTTTCATCTCTTATCCACACTTGTTCCAAGATATTTCATTTTTGTCTGTAATGGTTTCCAACCAATCTTTATATATAGTCTTGTCATCCAGTCGTTATCTGAAGGTAATGATCCAGGTTTTGTCCTTCTCTTTGACAGATACGTCTTTTGGACTGACTGGGGTTTCAGGTCTTACATTGGTCGCCTGGGGATGGATGGCAGCGACCTGTTGCAGATTCACAACCACAACATCATTTGGCCAAATGGAATTACCATCGATTATACCACAGATAAACTTTATTGGACAGATGCAAGCCTCGACCACCTTTCGTAAGCGAACGTCATCCTTGTCATTTTGCACAAAACTTCTAACTTTAATGGCAGTTCAAAGTGGACACTGGGAAGGGTGTGGACTTGGGTTGACATCAGTAGAATCCAAAAGTAATGCAGAATTAAGTCTGATTTAAACTCATCTTGATAAATGAAATACACTACATTATTTTTAATGTAGTCCAAACACCATCGGTATATGTTAGAAGTTTTATGGTCTCTCTGAACCATTCCATTCTTTTATCTTTTTTTGTGTTTGGTACATTTGCTTTGACTTAATGCCATTCATCTGGTATATCTAGTCATCCATATCCAACCCAACAAGGAGGAAACCGCAACCAACGAACCAATCAACCAACTTATTTGTTCAGGTCAAATGGAATTTTGCTGCTTTGTTTTCTAAGATAACAGTCCAAATGCACGTGAGTTAATAATGTAACATCATTTCCCTCTGCTTGCAGTTTTTCTAACCTGGACGGTTCTTACATGCAAGAATTCATCAATGATGATGCAGAACATAATGTGGCCCATCCATTTGGCATCACCATCTTTGAGAACCAAGTCTATTGGACGGATTGGAATGAGAAGGTCGTCTACAAAGCTCACAAGTTCTCTGGTGAAAACTTGAAGGTCATCCAGGAAACAGTTCATCGTCCAATGGGCATTGTGATAGTTCATCCTCTCCGACAAGACAGCTGTAAGTCGATCGGGATAGTCAAGGCCAGTTGGGATTCCCCGAGTTGTGCCTTCTAGTGAACTCTGTTATCACCATGGCAGTTGTTGCTATGGCACCTGAGATTGCTGTAAATGCTTATGGTCCACTTGGCAACACTTACCAGAGTATCTCATCATCCCATTTAGAGAAATGAAATGCTAAGCAAGAAAACCAAAAAAAAAAAAAAAAAATAATTGAGATGAATTCACAAGTGTGTGATTGGTTTTCGTTGATGGTGATAATAGTGATGATAATAGTGATGATATTGGTGGTGTTGATGAAACATGATGACAATAGTTATGATGATGATGAATATGATGATGAAAGTGATGATGATTGATGATGGTGGTGATGATGATATTGATAATGTTGATAATTATGATGCCAGTAGTGATATGCTGACAATGATGAGTGACTGTAATGTTTCTTCACTATCTAACAGCAATCCCAAACCCCTGTGCAGTCAACAATGGTGGCTGTTCCCATCTGTGCCTCCTGTCACCCTCTGGGGAGGGTGTGTGTGCATGCCCCGATAACCATTTCCTTGATAACAATGGTAACTGCCAAACTGCCTGTACCAACATCCAGCTCTATTGTGAGGCCGATTCTTACTGCTACCCATTCTACCTTCAGTGTGATGGAAAGAATGACTGCTCTGATGGAAGTGATGAAGTTGGATGCGGTAAGTTCATCATCTGGAATCGCTCTCTCTTTCTCTGACAAAGTGGCAAAACTGAGTGATAAATTTTAATTTGTCATCAATCAGTTTGCTGTTTATGAGTCCTATTTTATGATGTCATCTTCTGCATTTAATTTTTTTGTTGCTACTTCTGTAGTCTTGAGTGTTAAAACAGAGCTTATCATCACAGCTGCACCAGGTTTACAAAATGTAGTACCATCGTAACATTTGAATCCACCAACCTCAATACTTTCGACTAACTCCAGCTCACTCGTCAATCTAAGTCTTGATGTCTTTCTACTAAGGGAAGAAAATCGCAATTTGCTGCTATGCATCAACTCTTTTCACTGCAATCCTCATCCACCAAAAGTAAAAATTCACAATACAACGAAGAGTTTGCTCAAAGAAAAGTTATCATATCTCCTTTTTATGTCTGCTCATGATTGTTCACCAGCGGAGAGAGTGTGTCCCCTTGGTGTTCACCAGTGTCCTAACTCTGAGTGTATATACAACCTCTGGCTCTGTGACGGGGATGACGACTGTGGTGATAATTCTGACGAATCATTTTGTGGTAACGACGCTCCCCTACATTTTACTTATTGCTTCAGTTAGCATCCCTTTTTTATCCCCATGATTTAAGCTTTCTCCTTTTTAAATATGCTTCCTGCTGTATCAGTTTTCAGATATGTTAAGATATAATGCCTCTCTGTTAAAAAATTTAGTGAACAAACATGCACAAAGAAACCATAAGACTTTGAATAACAAGATTACATCAACTTTTTCGATTTCTTATCATCTTTTTCAGCAACTGCAGAATGCAGTGCATGGCAGTTCAAGTGCAACAATGGTCGTTGCATTTCCAGGGAGGATGTCTGTAATTTTAGAAATGACTGCCAGGACATGTCTGATGAGTCACTGGAACTTTGCCGTGAGTCAGGATTCATTTTCTTTAATTTTTTTTTTTTATTTTGTCTGTAATTCCTTTTCTCGTAATAGGTTTCATGTTTTCGTACTGAGAATGTGCCTTTGGTAAATTTTTAGTGAATGTTGAGACAAACTCGAGGGATTGTATCCATTAAAGTTTTGGCATTTTAAGAAGGAGTTTAGGCATGCTTTTTTTTTTTTCTGACAATGATCGTGCCTCACCCGATGTCTATTTATGATTTTTTTTTTTTTTTTGTTCTGTGAAATACTTTCAGCGTCTTCCACATGTGCCCCTGGCTTATTTTCATGTGATAATGGTTACTGCGTCCCTCAGAGTTGGTTTTGTGACCTGGATAATGATTGTGGAGACTATTCGGATGAGCCTCACTACCAGTGTCGTAAGTCTATCATGAACAATCAAGTGTCCAAAAACAGATATTTACAAGCTGGCTTAGGGGTACTAGGGTTATTTTAAGTGTTTGCTTTTTCATGAAGCCAAATTTGGCAAAATGTCAGGTTTGATTATAACTGAAAAGAAAAATCAATAAAAAACTTGCAAACATGATTTGTAGATGACCCAGCACTGTCCATGCAGATCCACCACGGTGGTACCTCGGAGATCACCTGCTTGGTGACTTTATTGTAATTCCTTATTATTTCATTTAAGCAATATTTCACCAGAGTTGTACTAGAAGTGACGAATGAGAAGAGATGAATTTAAACTCTGAGCAGACAATTTTCATTTGTTAGCATGAATTTGAAAATTGATTAGTAGGAATTAGTTACAGCAACATTTTAACTTCAAATAATTTGCCGACATTAGTCACTGCTTTTGTAATATCTTGTCTTTTCTGTGCAATGTTTAGATGAGTGATATGGTAGTATAGCAAATCCAGACATAGTTTTAAAGCCATCATGAAAACGAAGTGCAGTGTAAATTTCTGTCATCCAATCTGGAATAAATCTGCCAATTTTGTGATCGTTCATTAACATGTCACTTCATGCAGATGAACCCACTGGGGTTGCTATGGTACTCTGGTTTGTCTGACCAATCAGGAATTTGAGATTTGAGTTCTCGGTCAAATTTCTGATATTTTTCTACTGCTTTTTACTTTTGATGAGTATAGAATCTCAGGTTTGTCCTCCTGGCTGGTTCTCATGTAGTAGCAACTATCGCTGCATCCCAGAATTCCATCGTTGCAATGGTCGAGATGACTGCAGGGACAATTCAGATGAAGAAGGCTGCCGTAAGTAACTCAATGCCCTTGTTTTTCCTCATCTTCACATCTTTCCTTAATTTTCAGTTGAAATGGATTCAATTCTCAAGTGCATTATCAATGTTTTTCTAATTCTGTCACTAGTTCTGAAGGCACTTTCCTGCAGAATCAACAACATCTTGATACAACATTGAATTGACCTTAGCTGGTCACAAAATGATCAAAAAGGTCAAAATCTCCCCTGACTCCTGTTTGGTACATTCTTGACTGTTTCCCCAATAATTGGATTCACCAAATACTTTCAACGCCTTTTGATGATAGCGAGACCCAGTCAAGCAACTTAGATTGGGTTCCCCTGACAATCATCTGACAGTAGGTACCTTGACAATCAACTGACACTGGATACCCTAACAATCAGTAACACTTTAAAATGTTTCTGTAATAAGACTTTTTTATTGGATTACTGCAGATAAAATGTTGCTTTTCATGTATTAGCCACACAGGGCATATCTCCACTCGCATGAAACCAATCTTCCCGTAATTTTGAATCCACAGATCAAGTTACCTGTGATCCGTTGGGTGAATTCCGGTGTAACAATCATCGCTGCATCCCCTGAGATGGTACTGCGACTTCGAAAATGACTGTGGGGACTTTTCTGATGAGCACATTGGTTGTGGTAAGATTTATCAGTCATTTTTGTGGTCATCTGTGAAAAGTAGCTTCATGATTAACCATTCACTTAATGCTCAAGAAGAACCATCTGAGTGATTTGCTGTCCATCTGAGTGATTTGCTGTCTATCGTACAGACAAAACTTAGATTAGACTGATAAAGAGAAAGATATCATATTGAGTAGCAGAAAGATATCAGATTGAGTAGCAGAAAGATATCAGCACACATAGAAGAAATGATTACATTTAATGAGCTATTCATGTAGTCATTAAAGTTAATGGTCAGATTGATTAGGTTGTAAAGATACTGTAATCACAGAGACAAATATTAGATTTGTGTATCTGATGAAGGGTTAGGATAAGATTGATTAGCAATTCTTATAGTCATCAAGAACAAACAGATCAATAAATTATTGACCCATTCATCATTCAAACCCAATGGCCAGTGGCAAGGAGTTTTTTTTGCATGGCAGTCCGGTCAAGACAGTGTGTGATATCCCTAAAAATAATTCCGATCTCGAAGGGCTGTTGTTTTACAATGCCGAACAACCATGTAAGTGTGAATGAAGTCTATAGCTCATAGGTTACAATTTCATGATAAGTGATTACCAACTTAACAACTTAAGGTCAAATTTGACATCTAAATGCCTTGTAGAGTAGAAATATTGGGTTTATTATTGCACCACCTGTAGGAAGCTTCTGAATTTTGTTTAATCCAGTCAAGTTCACTGTCTTGATGATTTCATCGTGATGGTTACCCAGTTATCAAATTTAAATGTAATCAGAAGTTGGTCTCCTTTTTGACCCTCACCAAATTTAACAAGTCACTAATTTTTTTTTTTTTCGGTGTTCCACCTCATGCTCCTCTAATTTTCAGTACCAAGGGATTGCAGTGAGAGTGAATTCCGCTGTTCAGACCAAAGGTGTATCCGAGGATTTTGGGTTTGTGACGGCAACAACGATTGTTCTGATGGTTCAGATGAAGAAGAGTGCGGTAGGTATTTCCAGTCATTTCCTGTATTGGGAGATGTGATAGATGGAGGCTGGGAGCTTATAGTGTTGCTAATACAGTAGATTTAGAATTGGTAAACTACCTGGGAAGATATCCTAGATTTCGGTTCAAAGGAAAGTTCTAGTGTACATCATTGTTGACTTTAAGTTGTTTTTTTCCAATCCAATCATCTTGAAAAACAAACTGTCTTTAATGTAGCATTTTTCTATGTTGAATGTTACAGATAGGTTTTCCATCCTTGATCTAAATCCTGATTTTGATTCAGAGGGATTTTCCAAAGCCTGTTGTTAGTTCTAACATACATCGTTGTTATATTAAAAAGTTCTTTTATCCTAATCCTTTCATCTTAATTATTAAACTTCAATATACAGTGTTTTGAATATCGAATGTTTTTTTAGCTCATACCAGCATGCTGGTGTGAGCTTTTGTGATCACGCAGCATCACTCTGTCTGTCTGTCTGTCCGTCTGTCCATCCATCCCTCCCTCCCTCCCTCCAGGAGTTTTTGGTCCAAGGTCCCATGTGGGCCCTTTGGCCCATTTTATGAAATTCTTCAAAATGCTTCTTCTCCTGCAGATTATATTGTGCAATGTTGATGGCTTGTCACAATGATGCTCAGTTATTGGCCCCTTCAGGGTGTTCAGGAATTGGTAGTCCAAGACCCCATGTGGGCTCAATGGCCCATTATGTGAGATTCTGTCTGAAATGTTGCTTCTTACACATGCATCCATGGATTTACATTTAACTTGGACACAATAATCTTTGGGTGGTGCTTCATGTGGGTTGTACAAAAAAGTTTCAGTCTAAGGTACCATGTGGACCCTATGGTCCATTTTAGGAAATTCTACAAAGTTGTTGTCCTCCTATACATTCTCTTGTGCAATGTTGATGGTTTGTCATAATGATACTCTGCTAGTTGTTATCTTAGGGTGTTCATGAATATGTAGTCTATGGTTCCATGAGGACCGTATGGCCCATTTTATGGAATTCTGCAAATTGCCTCTCCTTCTACTGTTAAAGTGCCCCTGTTAACTGTCCTACACATCTCAAATATCCCTATCGTACATGAATGATAGGTAATTGAGTAATTGGACAGTGTCAGTTGGTATGCAAACTGAAACTCTGTATTGCCCTCAGGTATGTTGACCAGTATATGGACTTAAAGGGGCATTTTGAGTTGTTTCATGAACTTCAGTTAGTCTTAACAAACATGTCACTTTTGTGTCAAGTTTCTTGTGACTGATCAATGTTCAACTAAGAGGGCCCCATTATGAGTCACAAACAAATGACCACTAATGAGTGAGTAGTTAATGATTTAAATTGGTTTGGGAAAACTTGTGACCATTCACCTTTCCACATTAGCACTAATTGATATACCCACAGCCAGTACAAACCATAAAGAAAAATTAGTATAGATTGACAGTTTTCATAATTATTTGATGTGAATAGTGATGCGAATTATAAGCATTGTTCTTTGGTTGTACCTATCAAAATTTTCACAACTTTAATTTATTGACAAACATCAAACTTCTGCACTGTTGGGGATGTAGTATATGAAATACTGAAAATTGTGCAGTCCTACAGATTCTCTTGTACAGTGTTGATGATTTGGTATAATGATACTCAGTGGTACCTATGATTTGACATAATGATACATTAATGGTACCTTCAGGATGTTGAGGTATGATCTTCTGCATCGTTGATGCTATAGTTTCTGTTTGAGTCTAAAATTTGCATGTCTTTGTTCCAGATGATATTACCTGCCCGCCACACCAAATCAAGTGTAATTTGGGAGGCTGCATCAATGCCAATTTGACCTGTGACAGGACAGACGACTGCATTGACGGCTCAGATGAATATGGCTGTGGTAGGTGTCTCTAACTAAGTTCATTGAGGCATTGCAAAACCTATCAGCATTTGTTGGAAAATTTATAGAGAAAGACCATAGAGAAGTTGATCATTTTGTTCCACAATCGTTTTCAGTAACTGATTGGTTCTCTTTCATGCAGTTCTGATGGAGCTATTAAAGAAACCTTAACACATGCAGTGAAAATCTGTCGAACAGAGAATTTCCCTTCCCTCTTAACCCCTCTCCAAATTAGTAAATTTTTATGGAGTGGTCTAACTTCATCCTAACTATTGTGATCTAAACACATTTCTCAGTTTTCAGGTAGATTTGACTTGTTAGGATTGATGTGTATTTTCATTTGTCTTACAGAATACACCTGTTTGTCGTCTGAGTTCCAGTGCAGTAACAGCAGGTGCATTCCAGAAGTGGATCGGTGCGACGGCCAAGATGATTGCGGAGACGGCAGTGATGAGCTTCGCGATGTTTGCAGTAAGTGGAACCCGTGCACATGCCAACTCATTTCATTCTGCATAGATTTTAAGGCAAACTGCTGGAGTGAATGTTGATGAAGTTAATTATAAGACACATTCATGAGAAAGCAATGATCATCTTAATGAAAGCAATTATTGATGACTTGCCGAAGGCAGAAGGAATCTATGCGATGGTGATGTCGTGTGTGGGTGTACGTGGGTGTGTGTGTGTATGTGACACTTCTTTTAAACACGATGGTGGGTTAGTAATAATGAGCAGAAGATCACTATTGTTTTTGGTCGGGGTCAAAGGTCATTTGAGGTCACCAGAGGTCAAAATGTAAAAACCTTGTACACTGAATATATCAAGAACGGTAACTGTGACTGATGTCATACTTGGTGTGTGGGTTGGTCATATTGAGTAAATGATACCTTTTGTCTTTGGTGGAGGTCAAAGGTCATTTGAGGTCACCAGAGGCCAAATCGTAAAAACGTTTTAAACACAGTATCTCCAGAAAGCTAACTCTGACTGTTGTCATAGTGTGTGGATTGTATGTAGTGAGTAGAATGCTCCTTTTGATTTTGGTGGAAGTCTAAGTTCATTTGAGGTCACCAGAGGTCGAACTGTAAAAGCCTTGTAAACACAATATCTCCAGAAGAGTAACCGTGACTGATGTAATACTTGGTGTGTGGGTTGGTAATAACAAGCAGAAGACTCGTTTTGTTTTTGGTGGAGGTCAAAGGCCGTTTCAGGTCACCCGAGGTTAAACTTTGCAAACTTATTAACTCCACAAGGGTAATGTTGACTGATGTCATACCTGATGTGTGGGTTGCCCATACTGGGTTGGTGATCCCTATTGCTTTTGTGGCCGTCAAATGTCATTTGCGGTCACCAAAATAAATGTCATTTTGGGTTAAAGGCTTATTAATGTGATGTTTCAAGAACAATAACAGCAGTTGATCTCATACTTGTCATGTGGATAATTCATGTTTGTTATAATATAACCATGTTGCAAGGAATCACAAAGCCTTTTGGCTTTCTGTTTTTTTTTTTAGTGGATGTAAACATCAAACATCCCTCTCTATCTGTCAAAACAAATACTGTTGGACAGTTTGAGGTATTAACCATGTGTAATATATGGCACCAACATATCTCAGGGAAGTTTTTTTTCTAAATGCAAGTTTTATTTTAAAGGGTACAATGAACCACTATATTTTAACTATACTTACATGGTTTCAGAAACTTAGACGCTAGAAATGAAGTTTGATTATCGAACATGCTAACTTAGTCGGTACTTCACACTTCAGGTAAGTGTCTTCCACTCTTAGTCTGAATGACAGTCACCAAGTCTTTTATATCCTGTGATTGTATCAACAGTGGAAACTTCCTGCGACCGACCATTTCATTTTGCCTGCACGGATGGAACGTGCATTTGGAATTGGCAGGTTTGTAACGGATTCACAGACTGTCCTGATATTTCAGATGAAGACAGCACAGTGTGTAAGTAAGATTGTTTTGTACCCATATATCTAGACAATTTGAAATTATGGACGGATATCACGAGAACTTAAAAGTACGATCAGCTTTAAAATATGATAATTTGACTATGAGATATATGTTACATGAATGTAAACCAATATGATTGTGTGTCTGTAGAAACAGCAACTTTCATTGTGTAAATGGATGATGAAGAAAAGTGTGAAAATCTGCAAAGATGTAAGGATAGAGGTGAATCTAATCAATTTCTTTTACAAAATCCAAGAGAGAGAACTGATTTTGTTGTTTGTTTTTTTTTTTTGTTACGATAGGTAATGCCTGTGCTAGCGATGAGTTTCAGTGTAAGGATGACAGAAGTTGCATAAGCATCGACCAGAAATGTGATCAAGTCCTGGACTGTGGAGATGGCTCAGATGAAGAAGGCTGCTGTAAGTTTTTTCTGTTTTTCTCATAATTTAAAGTTAGACATCTCGTTGAAAGTAATGAGCATCACAGGACAAAAGCTACCAACATGTAATGCACTCCACTGGGTTTGATTGAGCATATTACATATCAAATTGATACAAGTTTGGATTTCACTTGAAACTTTTGGGAGGAAAATACCTCTTCATGAATTTCAGTGGTATGGTTTCACTCCAACTGTTTCACATTGACAGCCATCTTAGCTTAGAATCATCAACCTTTGTGTCAGGAATGTTACCAAGGTAAATAAAACTTTCCAATGAGTGCGCACATGTTCTTTATTTCTGTTGATTGCGTCCTTAGATGAAAAGTATTTTTAGGTGGGGTTCAGCTGATTGACAGGGTGAGGCAAAACTGTTTTCAGGAGGGGCACATTCATGGCCACCTTGTTGCTATGGCACTCATTGGTGATGATGAAGTATCAAAATGAAATTGTTCTTAAAAGGGTTGTCCAAATGAATATTTTGTTTCCAAATCGATGAACTTGCAGGGGGTTTCAGAGGGTAGCTTAGCTTAATATCACAAGATTTTTCTATGCAGTAGAAGATTTTTACCTACATCAGGCTCTGCATCTATCAATCATCATTTTAGAAATGTTTGACTTTTTTTTTTGCACTTGACAGATGAGGTGGAGAAAGGATCCTGTGGTAACAATAATGGTGGATGTCAACACATTTGCACAGATAGTAACGATGATGGGGGTAGCTACTATTGTTCCTGTTTCAGTGGTTATTATCCGGTGGGCCGCCAATGTATGGGTAAGTGTGAACAATTTTTGACAAACTCTGACAGTCAGTGGTGCCATGGACCCCTCCCAACATTGCCTTTTTTGGAGGGTGCCCTTATAGCAAAGGGCACCCCAGGATGTGACTGATGGGGGGTAGCTACCGACAGAAGTTGTAACGATAAAAATTTGATCATGATAGACGTCCCGCCTGGCTGAATCATAAGAAAGCGGAAACGAATGTTAGTTTAGGTTTCTATATATGGAGTCGCCATCATCTGTATGCTGGCCAACATCTAGGTGATGGATCGGTGCTGCTTGAGCTGTGTGGTGTTGACCAATAATAGTGGATCCACTCGACTTTACAAATATGGTGCAGGATTGTCTGAAATTTTGATGTGAATAAAAGCATGAACTGAATGACTCGCTCTTTTGCAGATGTCGATGAATGTGGGAGCAACCCGTGTGGCCAGGTGTGTGTTAACCTCAAGGACAGTTATAGTTGTCAATGTGCAGAAGGATTCTTGGATACTTCGCCTAATGAACATGGAATGGATTGCTTATCTGAAGGTAAACAAACCCATGTTCTCTTCATTTACAACTGGGAGAGCAAAATAGTGAGGGGGAGGAGGGGGGAGGAGGGAGGGAGGGAAGGGAGGGTGAAGGGAGGGTGAAGGGAGGGTGAAGGGAAGAATGGGAAAGATGCAGCCAACTTAAAAGATGTAGAGAAAAGTGTATAATAGTTGGTGTGCCTACTAACATGTTAGCTTTGTCTCCTTCAGAGGCGAAGTCAAGCATTTTGTGATTAAATCAAACAGAAAAACCTTTTGTCACATTCCTCACAAAATTTGTCCTGTAATGTGTGTTTGACTCCGAATCTGTCCCTCTCAGTCAGCTGTTTATGGTAATTTTAGCAGGCAACTTTTTGAATGAGCCGTGAATATACAATGTTGAGATGATTCTTCTCAAGTACCCCCTCCTCCTCACCATTTGTAAAATTCTGACCAGTTTTATCGTTTACATATCTCTGACAGATTTTAATTTCGGAGAGTTTACTTATTTTCCTTTTTGTCCTTTTTAACTTGAAGATCGAGAAACGATCGTGATAATTGGAGATGGCACAGAGATAAGAAAGTATGATGTTTTGAAAGCCAGATACAATGACCTGGTAGAACTCCACT
Source organism: Stichopus chloronotus (assembly GCA_021234535.1). Taxonomy (NCBI): domain Eukaryota; kingdom Metazoa; phylum Echinodermata; class Holothuroidea; order Aspidochirotida; family Stichopodidae; genus Stichopus; species Stichopus chloronotus. Next base: position 4,836,069 of record CM037848.1, on the reverse strand, counting down.
CAGGACATATTGATGGTATGGACTTCCATGCCCGGGACCCTGAAGATGGTAAGCCTTCTTGCTCATCATCAGCAGTCCTTTCATTCCTTCTTTGTTTTGTACTATCCAGCTCTGCATGTTTCATAACACCCTCCTCCAGCCTCCTGCCATTACAAGAGAAAAAGCTTGTATTCCAGATTGTGAAATGTTCTTTGTTAAAAGTTTTATTTTTACAGTTGAAAGTTGGATGCCTACTCCATCTCAAATATCTCAGCTTAAATTACCACTGAGGACAATGTGCTTCCCAAGCAGTCTGAAAGTGATTATTATGTGTACATTATCCTGTAGAGGAGATGAAAAAGAATGGAATGACAGAATTTGATAAAAGAAATTTCCAGCTATTTTTTTAAACACTAAATTAATCATTGTAACTGGTGATTTGATGCTTTCCAGCATGTGGGCCTCACAACAATATCAATTTGTTTAAATCTGAAATCTACTTCAACTAGATGCCTCAAATAAGTAGAAGTTTAAAAAAAGCTCCCTGTTCAAAGTACATGCATCATTTCTCCCAGTTATGCTCTTTATTCATGTATTTGCTCACATGAGGAATATATTTCTCAAATTGTAAATTTTTTCTTTCTACCGACAGTGACCATTTTCTTCGTGGACAACAAATTCCGTTCCATCGAAAGCATACACCTCGAAGGTGATCTTTCGTCGGCCTCTGACAATCTTGGAATCGACAACATTCACCGACCTCGCGGTCTGGCTGTTGATTGGCTGACGGAGTGAGTTAACCCTTTTCATATGATGCAAGAATCAACATCCAATCGTCCATTTCTACTGCTGAAACACTTTTGAAGGCAGATTTGTGATATAACTTGTTATTATAGTCACTTTCTGTAATAGTAGTAGTCACCCCAGTGTATGCAACCTATCATAAAATATTTATATACCACCAAAGATCCTAGGAATCTTAAAGTCACTTCAAGTTGAAAATAAAGCTGGGATTCCCAAACTTTTTCTTGTGTCGACCCCTTTTCAGGTAGCACCATCAGAGTATGATCCCATTTCTATATCTCGTGTCCAGCTAAGTTTTACACCCAACAAATGCATCAAGTTAACCCATGTGATATTGATATATTTTCTGTATATTTCTTCCTCTTTCCTGGGATGTAGTAAGTTTAATTATTTTCAAGCTCAGATCTCAACTCCACAAGAGTTATCTCCGACCCCAACTGTAGTCGTGACCTCATCTCAAGTTTTGGAAACCATGAAATGAAGGATTTTTTTATTTACCTGCTAGGATAAACACTGTTAGGATAAACACTAACATGTTACCATGTTAGGAATATTTTGTATTAGACAAATTCACAACATCTAATGATAGGTCATAAAAGAATAACCTTCACAGTTTTTTTCTTCTTTTTATAACATGTTTATTGTTAAATGTTCTTACATGTTCCTTTATTCGATAGTAAACTTTACTTCACTGACCTCGGGGTAGAAGATTTAGACTTTGGACCATTGGCAAGGAGAAGGAGAGCTGCTTCAGACCCAAATCCAAAGATTGCAATTGCTACGCTGGATGGGTCACACGAAATGACGGTACTCAGCGGTTCAAACATAACATACCCCACCGACATAGCTGTCAACCCAAGAAAAGGGTAAGCTGTTCTATCTTCCAGATAATTACCAGTAGCATGATACTTCCATTAAGTAACCTCTGATCTAACTTCATATTGACTATTGGTATGGGTTACAGTATGAAGCTACAGCACCATTTATTTTTAACAGTGGATTTTCAAAGGTATAAAGCTTTCCTTCATTGTGAGTTTCCCTGACATCATTTCTAAAACATATCATTCCCATGTTCTCTCCAATTTTTTTTTGACATGCAGCCTGATGTACTGGATAGATCTCGGACCTGGACAGTCGTCACCGGCCATTCTGCTCGCGGGCATGGATGGGTCAAAGTTCAGACAGATAGTTTCGTCAATGCTTTTGGAACCCTCTGGCCTGACAATAGACTATTCAAACAATGATACCCTGTACTGGTGCGATTCAAAGAAAAACTCGCTGGAGTTTGTCTTTAGCGATGGAAGTTCCAGGGGAATGGTTGCCGAGTCATTTGGTGAGTTTTTTGGTGAAATTACATTTAGCGGAGGTGTAGCCTTTGCTCTGATCCATTTCGTAAATTGCAAGCTACTAGATTCTGGAAAATTTCGGTATGCCATCTTCCCAGGAGATCTGTTTATACCTGCCACGAACATATACATTGCAGAAACAATTCGGTGGCCAAAACTGAACAAATTCTATGTTGAGGATTTTCCTCTAATTGTTTTCACGCTATTGAAGTGATTCAATCTGACCATCTGAAGTACCTCTAAACTGCTGGATGTGTTTAAAACTTTCAAGTGAAAGACTGATCATTTTAAATCATGACCAACCATAATATTTATTGAGTTAAAATTTTTTGCTGGCAAAACATGTCCATGGCTGCAGTGGGGGGAGGGGGAGGTAGAGGAGGTATTTACCCCCCAAATTTCTAGATGCAGTACCATTTGTGACAGAAAGTGTCTATATTTTTTCAGAGTGCCATTTTAGATATTCCCACCCCATATGATTTTTCAAAGTTTTCTTTTAGACATTTAGTCCCAATTGTGAGAGGGTTGTGCCAGCCAGCCCTTCTCTACCCCTCCCCCTACACCTTTCAAAACTGTCAGCTGTTCCCTACATCTTTTCCCTACCAGTCGATGGTGTCATTTATTGGAATGCTCTAGACATTCATGTTTGACTTACTTCAGTGAAACTCTGGTGAACACCCGCTATTGCCCCTTTTCCAATGTCCCCTTCCCTCATGCTTTTTTTCTTATTCCTGATTGTTCTTTGCACTATTATCAAATCTTTTCTTTTTAATCTGGTATCTTGTTCAGGCTTGTCAAACCCTTTCAGGGTAGAGGTCTTCGAATCCCACATCTACTGGACCACCAGCTCCCTGACAGAACGAGGGCAGGTGAAGAGAATGAATAAGAGAGGTGTGCTAGAGACACCTGAAGTTTATCTCACCGGCTTCAACAGACCTACATCAATCAAAATATATAACAAACAGAGATACCCCACTGGAAGTATGTTATTTATTTTTTTATTTATTTATGTATTTGTTTCTTTGTTTCTTTATCAAAAATTCAATTGAAGTAAAGTGACAACCGTTGGATTTGGACAGTTGCAGATAAACATTTTTAAATGTCACACATTTTACCTCAGCACTAAGACGACCACCACTTAGATTTATTGAGTACATTCATGTCACAGTTTTGAAGTGGTCTTGTGCAATTGCTGGTTCTAAACCTGGAAATGTTCAACGTTCAGGTTTCATTGAATTCACAGAAAACACGCTTTGCTAGTGTCTTGTGTTGTATGTATTCTAGTAGATAATGTGTCATATGAATCTAATGCTTTAAAATTTTCATGAACAAAGTCATCCACTTTGCTTTTACCTGGTATTGCTGACAGCTTGCATGTCGCAAAAGACATACAAATTGTGAATTTAGTTTGCTCATCCACCTTTCATCTCTCTGTCAAGAACTTACATTTCCACCTTCGTGAACAGTATCTGGTGGCCAATGATGATATTTGGTCACAGTGATCACCAATAAATGGGTGCCAGGGTTACTCAGAGTGACTAAGGTCAAAGGTTATCTGGAAGTCATCCTTAATCATTTGTGAAAATCATGTATGTAGATTTAGAAACTTTTCTCATTCATGAAAATGTGCCAGTTTGTGGTCTGTTAAAATATTTTTCGCATTTTTATCTCAACAGTTGACAACCCTTGCCTAAGGGCTTATTGCTCTCATTTCTGCTTGTTGAGACCAGGCAGCAGGGGTCTCAGCTACACCTGTGGTTGTCCAAGCGGGGAAAGTTTCTTAGCGGGCAGCATTACCGTGTGTACATCAGGTGCGGAAAAATAAAAACAGCACTTTACTGCCAGCTGATCAAATTTAAGTGAATGATGGGGATGGAGAGAGAGGACAGAAGGAGGTGTATTGGATGGGATGCTGTTACTGTCGTACATATTCACTCTTACCGTCTGTACATTCAGCAATTTGGGTCATTGAAAAAAAAATGTTATCGCTTTATGATGAATAATATACCAAATAACTGGTTTTGCCATTTCTCATTGGCACTTTTCAGCACTTTAGAAGATTAAACTTGCTGTGATTGAGATAATCAGTGCTGTAATTTGGTATCTTTTCAGTCCAATTTAGGAGGCTTTATATGTTTGATTTTTTTCCTTTTTTATATTTTTTACTCCACAGAACCATTTCCCAAGCCTCCCTCGACGACCACGGTCGCTTCAGTTGGTTGTTTGAATGGAGTCTTAGAGTCATCAGGAGTCAGCTGCAGGTGAGTCTTGTCAGTGGTCCGTTTGCATGAATTTGCACTTGAGTAACTGGGTCACACCAATTTCTTGATTCTACCCTCTCATTTTGTCTCAAGCAACAAGCTGATATATTTGCCTATATGGTCTCACTCTTTTATTCCCTCAGAGACAAATTCACCCATGCTTTAGGACAATGGAGACTGCCTACATTATGTACAATGGTCCTGCTTGAATTTACCAGGAGATTGGTGATCTTGTTACATTAGACATGGTAGTACCTAGGTTATCTGTGTGGCACACCTAAACAAATAAGTGGACTAAGAGATTTATATCTGGGTGGTACACCTTAGCAAATAAATTGACCATTTTGTGTAGAATTACAAACAATTAAAGAATGCAGTCCCACAGTTACAACAAGATTGATTTCACTAAACTCTGGTTTCCTGAAAATATGTATTTGTTGTTATTTTGCTTATACATGGATTAATATGAAGCCTGACTTGCAGAATGTGAAGAGCAATGCAAGCCAAACTTCTTCAAACTTTGTGAAATAGCAAATATTTACAAGAAGACACACCCTTATGACTGTATGACAGCAAGCTTTTTAATATCACAGTAAACATAGATGGTTTGATATTTCAAGTTTTTTTTCTTCACTAAATGCATAATAAGCTCAGGAAAATGCTTGCATGAAGTCAGTGCATGACAGCTATAGCACATGGCAAGTATCCCTGATTGTATTTTAAATGGATGTTTGTGGTTGCAACCAAGCATTTCATCTCATCAGAATACAGCCACACTGTTTTCATTGCAAAGTATCTCAAGGGCAGGATGAAAGATAGCCCATCCTGTAATTAGCAATAGTCTGTGGTGGAAGCATGATTGGTGCTGCAATGGAGATCACAATCCCCATTACAAATTCTTGGTAATGTTGATGTAAACTTGAAAAAATGTTTGTTCATAGAGTATGTCCATTTGACTTACCTGGCCTTTGTGACTGCTGCCATTGTCTTTTCAGGTGCTACGATGGTTACGAGGGTACAAGTTGTGAGAAATTTGTTGGTGAACAACCCGCTGACAAACCAGGTAACGTAAACAAAGTGCATTAAATTGCTTAAGCTTATGTTTGTTTGTGGCCATATGCGAAATTCCTGAAGTGGCTATAGAATTCACTTCGATATTGCTCTAGGAACATTTGACCTATTTCACCGTTGGTAATGCTCTTGTGGTGACACAGTCTGCAGCTGTCCTGTAAGTCTGCCATTTTTTATTAGTTTGTTGCTATTGCTTGTTTTAGAATGTCTTTTGCCTGTTCGTTTCTTTTTCAACTTCGTATCTACTTGCTGCTATTCTAATGAATGTGCCAAGAAAAGGCCAGGATGCATCATCAGAAAGCATTCTGTCATTAGTGAGTTTGGTCTAAAAGATCAGCGTATAGAATAACTACGGAGTTTGTGGAAAGATCCTAGTCATCCTCTTTATGAGCAATTATCCAAATACACTATTGAGACAAGCCAAGGTGGAATGAGACAACTGACCCCTTACACAAAATCAATATGGTAATTCTTTCATAGACCCACCAATATGCCATCATAATTTTTAAGATAATGGTGACTAGTATCCTTCCTCACTGGCTTTATCAAATGTCAATTCTCAGCCTTTCAGAATGCTTTACTCTCACTTTTTTCTATTTGTATAGTCTTATTTTTGCATTCACTTCTTCATTTGTGATTTTGCTTTCTCTGTTCATCTTTAATGGTGTTTTTTGTTGGTTGATCTTATATCTTTGTGTATGTTATATTTTGTCTTTTGTTTTACCGCAGATTTAATAAAATTTATTTTTTGGATTCAATCAAGTCGTTTTACCTTTCCACACCCCCTTCTTTTGTTTTTGTTTTGCTTCACACACACATCTATCCCTTTGGGACTTTTTCTCTTGGTACAAAAGTACATTGGTCTTTATTTTTGTGTCTTTGCTTTGTGGAACAATTTTATTGCTTTCTTGGCCTTTGAAAGTTGTGTAATTAACAGTCTCATTACCGTATCGTGAAGTTACATTATTTTAGTCTGCAGTCTCAGTTAATACTTAGTGTGTAGTGTTATTAATGTCCTGTGCAGTGTTATTTATATAGTGTGCTGTTTCATAAATGTAGGAGTGCAATCTCATCGGTATAGTATGCACTGTCATTAGTATAGTAAGCAATCACATTAGTAAAGTATGCAGTCTCATGAATGTAGAGCACAGTCTCATTAATGTAGTGTGCAGTCTTATTCGGTAAAGTGTGTTGTCTCATTAATTTTATTTCTTTTCTTTGGAATGTAAGTTTTTGAATGCATATTAGTTCTTATTTCCTGCAAGATATTTGCAATCCCTTAATTTATTGTTTTAATAAATATGTCTCTGTTGTATTTCATTCCACTCATTTCAGACACTACCATCGTTGTCCTGTTGGCCATCATAGCTATCGTTGTCATCTTGGCACTCCTGCTCGCCACTCTTCTCTTCATGTTCATCAGGAAACGAGCGTAAGTTTGTCGCCCTCCTTCAGGCTCACTGCATTGTTTTGGTGTGACTGTGGGCCGCAACATCTGAACTTTTTTTGGTTTTACCTCTTTATCAGCATAATACCTCATCACAATGCAAGGGAGAATATCACAATATGTAATTTTGATAATTTTTATATTTTTGTAATTTGCAACAAAAGTATTCTAAAAGATGAAAATGACAAAGTAAGTCTTTCTTCTGTATCAAATGTGATTGCTGATACATGCCAGCTCTGTGAAAAGTTCAGGGACCACACTTATGATTTATAGTTCTCCTAAATAGAACGATTAATATTGAGCAACATTTATAGAGACGTATAGTCATATTTTAAGAAGACAAAGTGTGATCTTCTGCCATAAAAAGAAATAAAGAAAGGAGAGTATTCTTGGACCCTGATTGCCACTTTAACAAGTGTTTAGCTACATTGTAACAAATACAGAGTTCAACCAAATATCCCAATGCAAAAGAGGCTAAGGTAGTTATCAGGTAGATAAAAATATTAGAAAAAATATGGGGCTTGATATTTTAAGACATTTGTCACCAGTTTTGTTTTCTTTAAGTCTGGATTTCTTTTAATTGTTTTTCATTTTTGATTTATTCTTGCTAGTGAAAATATTGTAAGCATAAGAGGTAAAACATTATGAGCAGGAAGATAATAGCAAAAATTATTAATATAATGTTTAAACATGGACAGAAAAATTTTTAAAATGGGATCCAAACAATGACATCAGAAGAAGTGTTTCTCTTTTGTACTAATTGAGCTATCCAGCCATCATAAGCCACTTCAGGAAAGGACTCTATGTGTGGAAGCAGGTTGTGAAAGAGGTGGATACAGCTACAGTAGCTTACCTAGTACATTAACATTCACCCCAGTTTCAGTCATTAAAACAAAGCAAGTGATCAGAATGTGCTCATGTAATTAAAGCAATGTTGTTGTCTTATTCTTATTAACAGAAAGAAGCCTTCAGGGGGTGCAGCATACTATTCAAATGACCCTAATGTTGTTCTCGATGCAGCAGGCCCTTCCACCTCCGGCGGACTTCCTTCCTCAGCAGTTTCGGTGAGAATCAATATGTGACTGTTGTCGATGTCAGATGTAATTTTTTCTGTCCATCCTATGATTTGAGAAATAAGGAGTGGGGATAAAGCTGTATTTATCTGACTGAGAATACTTAGGCAAACTTGAAAGGTCGCCTCAAAATCAGAATACTATATTTCTGTCAAGCATATACTTCAACTGTTGGATGATAACCCCTGGATCCCACCTTACATTCACACATCACTTTTCACCTGTAAATGAATTAAGACTGTGCAATGTGTAACTGTCATTAGCGCCATATTGATCCTGACAAAATGTCCCCTCTCTAGTTATTCTCCTTCTGCCCCATCTTTCTTTAGAAGAAAGGAATGGTTTCACTTGCATGCTTTGCATTAATAATTTTTAAAATCAGTCCATACCTGCATCCTCATACTTCTCATTGAGGTCAGTTTGCAAGGAAAGTGATTGTATATTTAAATCTTGTGCATTCCTCCTTGAAGAATTTGCACATCAACAAAGACTTTTGTAACACAACCGGTAGGCACACCCAACTTGCACTACATTTATAAATATGGCCACTCATACAACATGTTAACTAGCTATTTGTAAGGTGAAAGTTAATGTTGAAAAAAATGACCTCTAATGAACACCCTCTTTTGAAAATGCAATGTACTTGGGGTGTTCATTAGTGGATATGTGGTACATCAATTGTCTTATTTCTTGCCACTCTGGTCGTTTTCACAAATCATGAATAATATTATCAGTTGCTGATGATACACTTTCACACTACATTACTAATATTGTGACATTGTACTGTATTACTCAGTGTGCTTACCACTGATCAGGCGAAATACTTGTCAACTTTGGGTAAATCTGCTCTACCCTTACCAAGGAGACCACCATCATAAAGAATAAGAATCTCTTTGAGTGAGTGAAGATAAAAAATTGAGTTTGATTACATTAGTTTAAATGAGTGATTTGGGAGGGGGGTAGAATTGGAATGATTATGAATAGTGTTTGTCCAGAGTCGGTCAAAAACCCTGATGTTACGGGCTCTTTTAATGCATAATTGAAATGATGAAGCAACGTGGCATGTAGTCGGTCCACCCTCTGGCCCCTTGGCTTTATTTACACTTTGTACATGTGAGATGTGATGGAAATGAGAAAGGAACATGGCTCCTGGTTATTCCCTCAAAACAGGTGCGACAGACATCATTAGTCCGTAGCATAGGTGTATCGATAAACCGTGAACTCACACATGCTGTACCCTAGCCTGCTGCAGTTTGCATAGTGTGTGACCACTCCACACTTCTGCATGACTTTACCATGCAGTACAGAGTAGGCTACATGCAGTTCACCCAACTTCTGCCCAAACTTAAATTGACAGTAACAGGCAGTTGCCCCAAATAACCAAAACTACTTCACTACATATACTGAATGGCTTTCTCTGGTCAGTGCCCTGTAAGCAATGTTTCACCTGTACATACACCATTTGCATCTCTGATTAGGTAGCACCCTTACATTGGAAATTTCTATTCCACGCTAGATATTAGCGCAAAATGGGTGATGAGCATATGACACCCAAAAAAAATTTCTCCCATAAGGCTTCATGTTTGTCAGGAAGTCATAATACAACATTTTGCTTTGCACTTAAAGATAACACCATGTATCTTTAATTGGCATGACAATGAAGTCGTTTGTAGATACATGCTTAATTTTGTCACTCCTACAGTTATGTTGGTAAAGCTTTGTATCCAATTTCAGAACCTGGACATCGTCGATCGGTACAAACACTAGTTGTGAAGCATAAATGACATGAACCGTATTTTGTTAAGTGAATGGTTTAGACTGCATCTGGTATTTTTTAATTCTTTTAATTGTCAATTCTTTGTTATTAACCAGTCTGTGATATTGATGAGAAATGCCACACTTGAAGTAGCTACAACATTGAACAATTCCTACAATATTGACCAATATCTTAATCAACAGTGGCTTATTTAAGTCTACCAACAACAGCTTCTCTCAACCAAAAACTTTTAAGCCATTGTCTGTCATTTCTTCTGTGTTTTTAGTCAGTTTTTCAACCTTTTTTTGTGCACATTTCAAAAATCATGTGTAGAATGTTACTCCATCTGCTTTATGCATGAGTGAAAATCACATTAATAAACCGACATTGACCATCGACAGCAAATACTGTTTTTCTTCTAAAAAGTATTTTTCATCCCAAATATTTCTTGTTGTGATTCTACCCTCCAGGATGTTCCCACCTCCATGGTATTCCATAACCCACAGTTTACCTCTGATTCTGGTGCTGTCGGTGGAACAGACCAAGGCGATTATGACAACATTGTTGAGAAGAAGGACCACCCCGAGAAGGGAGACGTAGCCTACAACCTCTATGTGCCAACAGAGTTCATGCCACAATCGCATCCTGTTGACCCCCCGCCAGCTTACAGTGTCCATGTTGGAGAGGATTTTGATGAACTCCCAATGAAGAGAGACTTGGAAAATGAGATGGAAAGATAAAATCTGACAACAGCAGAAGTTTGCAGAGAAGGAAATTCATCATCTTCAAAAGTAACATCAATATTTTCCATCTGTGGAAAATTTGAAGTATGTTTGAATGAGCAAAGAGACATGGTTTCAGTCAAACAAATTTGGAAGAGCGACAGAACTTAACTTCACATGGCATCAGACTGAAGCGTTGTTTGAGTGACTGAATTGGACATAATAAATATTCAATCAGATAGTAGAATGTGTGTATCTTGAAATTTTCAATATTTTTCTATTTCTCTTTAATTTCCTGCAAACATATCAAACATCTGCAGTTTGAAATCCTGCCAGGGTAGTTAAAATTTGGAGAGGGAAGACTGCCTTGCGTAAGATTGACCGGTCTCTTGTCATTTCAGATGTTCTAGACTGTTCTATCATGTTGAAATAGAGCTGTCACCTCCAGCCAATTTTTCATTTTATTCTATGAAATCTATGCAACGGTTTAGTATGCAGGTGCTTTTATCTTCTTTGAAAAACAATTTTCGATAAATTTTATCTTGCTTAATGGTCATTTACTGGTAGTCGATGTTTGGACAAACTGAAATGTTTTTTTTTCAAACATAGTCCAAACCTCTTTTAGTTGGTCACAAACCAAATTTGCCTGTGACTGTAGATATGTGGTTTCTTTCATGGATGCCAGTTCGACCTTTGCCTTCCACCCCCCCCCCCCCTCCCAAGATGCTGTCTTGACCAGGAAAGACACAGAATTTTTTATGACCAATTTTCTAGTAAAATGATAAATGTTCACCTCTCTATATTCAAAGATGTTTTGTCACAAAATGCAACTTTTATCAAAAGTATTAAAATTTTATTCTTTACATGGGTACTTTTGACATAAATGATACTACATTTGCATCTTTCAGTCCAAAGTTAAAATTAGGATCGCTATTTAGATAAGAGAGAATCTTAGTAATTTACATTGCTGAAATTACAATAAATGGAATTTGTATTTATTGAAACCATTAATGTGATGGCCAGTGTCTTGAAACAATTATCATTCAAGACCAGGTGACAATTCAAGAGAAGTTAAAGTGACTGATGATATAGTAGTTTCAGATACTTAACTACTTTAAGTTTTGAGATAATCGTTATATTGTAAGATTACATTTGTTGTTATTATGATCTCTCTGTATTAACCCCAATCTCTGTGAAAGTGGGGAAGGGGCTGCATCTGGCTTTAAACTTTTCACCTATCCAAGGGAGGTTAGATCCAAAATGGTGCCAAATGTTTCAGTAGTTTAAAGGTAGTGTTTTAGAGTTTTTTGAGAGTTGCTGTTGTAGTAATAACATAGTTCTTAAAAGATAGTTCACAATAGGACTATTGTAATGGAAGCCATTGTTCCATGACCTACAGTAGTATTTGGTTACCCCACTATTTAGTTTCAAACCACAACAAGTGGGGGGTGGCATATGTGTTATCTCACCTAACTAAAGTCAGAGAATATTTTTGTCACCCCCTCCCATTCGGTGCCCATCCTCAGAATCTACAAATTATCGTGCATTGCATCTTTATTGTTTGAGCATCTGGTGTGTGACAACTTTGTAGAATTAAAAATCCTGCGGTAACAGGTCAGGTGTGTGGCTTAAACACCAGTAATTGTTACCTATTACAATACTTGCAACAGTCAGATGTGCATATTGAGAAATACTAGGGGGAAAAAATGAGGCATGCACCATGCTTCATAAGCATTAAACACAAATAATACCTGTCGAGTACTTGGCTTGCAATTTTTTTTTTCATACATGTTAGCCACAGAGATGTTGTTCTGAACAGATAAATGAGCAAATGAATTGTTATGAGAGCTTCTAGGCGCAAAAGTTTCAAGTGATTTAATAATGTCCTTGATATACTGTATATGTAAGCAGATCCAAACAGTAGTATTTATCCTTCGAAAGCTTTATTCGTTACATGAAAACTCACAACCAAAACATTGCTTTAGTGTAAATTGCTCTGGCAGAGGAGTGAAAATTTAAATTATGTAATGGAATATAGAAAATATTTAAGAATCTTTCAACATTTTTTAAATTAATGTCGTAGTTTCACATGAAAGTAGAGACTTTTATTAAAGTAAATCTGTATTTTAAATGATAAAAAAGACATTTTTCATTATGAAATATAGAATTTTCCCTTTGAGCTTAGCTAAGATTGGTATTATTCTCAAATGGATTGGATCAACCACCTATTCCGCACAGAATTTCCATAATATGCAAAATCATGTCTCGAGAAGAACCTTCCTACATGAAAACAAATTACACAATGGCCAGATGTAGCATGATGGTTATGGTAGGTACCTCTCGAGAATGGATAAACATGCATGATATCATGTTAAGACTGGCTGGGATCAACAGTTGATGGATGCATTTTAAAGCAGGGTTACTAAAATTTAAGTGGCATTTTAAGAATGAAAATACTTGAATGAATAATGATCATACGAATGAACGTTGAATAAATAACGATTGAAAAAATGATGAATGAATATGATGAATGATGAATGAAGGTGATGGTGAATGAATATGAATGAAACAAAATGAATAAACAATGAATCTAAAAATAAGAATGTAAATACTTTTATTTTTTTACCATAAAGCCAATGATATATTATGGTATGATATATGATTATGAAGGTGGAACCATCTTAAGAGAAGGGGAGCTAACCAGGTTTTACATAAGTCTCAAAATTGAAAGAAAGTTGTGCACCATGGCAAGCACAAAGATTATGGCTGTTCTTATGCTTTAGTTTTTATTCCTTATTTACACTTTCAGTAATTCATCTGCAGATTGAGGTATGAGAATAGTCGTGAATTTTTTATGGAATTTTACCGGTAAGCAAACGATACTGAACACAGTTTCGATATGAGCTTTGCACATTGACTTTGCAAAATTTGACACTAACTGCCACAAGTAACCTAAATGATAGAAGGGGGAAAGGGGTCATGAAAAATTCACAGACTTTGATAACGTTTCGAGGGAGCCTGTCAGACTCTACTGCAACAGGCAAATGATTTGCAGAAAAGGTCGTCAACTGAAAGTACGCTAGACCGCTTATGATTGGGTTCGTTCTTTCTTCTCGCATTTACTTAAAATTTTAATTTGATCTTTCCTATCTCACCCTGTATGTGATCTGTTACATACTCTGTTCAGTGCACATTACCATTCTGCTTACATTGCAATGACTTCATCATCAGCAGATGAGCAACAAATAGTTTGTACAGTGCTCTTCATACACAGCATGGCCGAGAGGCACATCCCATGGAAGGTTGCTGTAGGGTATTTTCACCATTTGATGCAACTTTTGACATTAAATGTCATTTGGTATAAACGATCACTTTTGATAAATGCTAAGGCCAAACGTGTGGAAAGAAATGAACCACTGTGTTACAGTGTATGTTGTGTTATCTGATTTACAGCTAGTAATGTTTTTTTTTTTTTTGTGAGATATCTACAACGTATGCCCTAGCTGATGTGTCTAGTAGGACTTCTTGTGGTGATTAGTGTTTGGGGAAAGATTTTGCCACTAAAGTCTCTTTTTGGGAATGAAAGATTTTTTTATCATCCCCAGTTTTCTTTATTTTTTTAATATATTTTACTGTGAGCTTTTTCATTGCTTGCTAAAAATGCAAATATTAATCAAGAGAAAGAGGAAGGTGTTAAAAAAAGAGAGTTAGAGTAATAATTACAACTTTTTGAAGATAGGTTTATTGTATTCATTGACATCAAATGAAAAATGCAATATTTCCTTCATACATTTGACTTTCTATTGCTTGTTGATATTTTTCCATTAATCTTTCATCCAGCTCAACTCCTGGAATCACGACGGTGTTTTGTTTTTTTTTTCAATCTTTTCATCTTTTTTTAATTTTCATTAATGTTTTCTTAGCTATACAAATTGTTGTGTTTCTTTATTGCATCTTAAGCAATGAATACAGAATCTCTGAACCTGTTTCAAAATTGGTACAGTGTAGTAAAGCCTCTCTTTACACCCGCATTGAGACATTTTATGCCCTGCATTTAAAATTCGCTGTATTTTTTTGTAGCCAGTTTATCAGTTTATTCTTTTTCTTACAAAAGATCAATTTCTACATCTAGTAAAGTCGTGCCTCACACATTGTCTTTTTTTCCTTTAATTTCAGCCTCTGTCTTTCCTTATTCATCCATCTTTCATTCCTCGTTCAATTGTTAAAGTTTTACAGTACTTTAAAAAAATAAATTAATACTGCAATATCAAAGATTTATTGTGTTGTCATTTATGTGGTTAACTTAGGGTTAAAATTATTTATTTCTTCAAAACAGGCCAGGACGGCAACCTCCTCCTGACAATTCCCATCAGGGCAATCCCCAACGCGGAGCCCCCTCCCCCTCCCTCAGACAACTACTCCCTTCAAGGTAATCCTTCGGGTAAGGGTTAAGGTGAAGTTTAAGTATGTGGGAATTGTCAGGGGGAAGTTGTCCGGGAACCATGACAATATCTTTATGTGAGGGTTATTTATTTATTTGTTTATTTATTATTTATATTTTTTTCACTTGCAATTGTGGATCATTCTGGAGTTCGGGTGAACACACGTAACTGACTTCTCGTAACTGCAATCAACCCTTAAAGAGAACCCGTAAAGAGAGAAATGCATTAATTACTTCGTTAAGTGTCATCCTTTCCCTTTGAAAGTGTTTGACATCAAACTTGAAGTGACCTTGGTAACAGTACTGTGTTAACAAATGACGTAGAAGATTTTATGAGTTGATTGTTGGCGTGAAGGGGTTAAAATCAATGCCTGTGAAAGGGATAAAATGAAACAAAAGAATCCAAGTCTCATGGCTACCAGTTAAGTGCCAGTAGAACCATAAGTATTGCATTTCACCAGTTTTAACGCTTAAAAAAACATTAACGAAGTCCCGAACGTTCGAGGCCCATTCACGCAAGGTTCTGCAAAGTTTTTTTTTTTTTTTAATGAATGGTCAATGAATCAGCTGCACTTTGGTGAAAATAGAGAGGAATCAATGGATATAAGCTTTTATCAATCACCGTTTTTCTGAGAGTCGGAAACTTCAATAGTATTTCTGGAAAGCTTAAAAAAGTCTAGCGTATGATAAATATGACAAAAGAGAAATTACATTCAGATACTATGAAGTGGTCCTTTGGGAGCAATATGCTTTTTGTAATGTTCTGACCAGAAGTTGAGCTTCGCTTGTTCTCGAATTTGCAATAAATGTGACATATGTGATGGTGGACCCAACAGTGGGTAAATGGGGAGGAGGCACGGGAAGAACAGAGGGACCTCCTCTAGAAATGAGAGAACTGTACGAGTAGACAAGGTTTTGACTAACCTTTTCCTGCCTTTTCCTAGTCTAGATGATCAAGTGCAATTTTCCAGTATCGGAACTGCCGTCCAATTTCTTGTTGGAGTTCCCGATTTAGCTTACCCTACCTCCACCTTTCACCGAAAATCACCTGCTTAAATTCATGAATTAAGCTTCAATCATAACCAGTTCTTGGACCATGTGTATTAATCAGAGGCGTACCCAGGAATTTGTGGAGGGGGAGGCCGTAGCCTCTGGCGGAATTATTGCAATTGAAAGATCCGAGCATAGCGCCACGATCGGTTGGCACGGAGCGTACAAGAAAGTTTTTGCTAGGGGAGGAGGGATGCTTTTCGAGCAAAATTGTGAAATCTGCAGATCTCTTGCAATCTGGAGCATTTAAGAAGACCTTAAAAGACCTTCCAAGGAGAGGGGGTGCAAACTCGTGAAGACTATCTAAGCGGAGCGCCACCGTCGGTTGGCGCGGAGCGTACAACAAAATTTTGGGTTTTACAAACCCCCCAGATGGCCGGAAATAGCCCTTCCCAAGATTTTTTCAGCTGCATGAACCCAGCCTTGAAATATAGATCTCATGTCTACAATTTCTCAATTACTGAGAAAATAATTAGTCTGTGAAAAATAAAGCAATGCCGAGATGAGCACTGAAAGAAACGTTTGGCTCTACAAACCACTCAGAGAGATGAAAACTGCCCTTCCTGGGTGTTTATCATGCAGACATACATGCTCCCAACCCTGCATTCCACCCCTGCCTTGGTAGGCCTGCCGCATAAACTGAGGGAATTACTATTTAGCGATATCGCGGGAGGAAAAAAAGCGAAAATGAGATCAAGCAGGGTCGCCCTGTTCGCCCTACTTTCCCTGGCTATACCTATGCTCCTGGGTGTTTTCTAGTCCTAAAACAAAAAATACCACAATATGGCCGGGGGGGGGGGGGCGATCGCCTCCATCGCCCCTCCTTGGCTACGCGCCTGAGTAGACACTTTGGTAGTCGTGGCGGCTTTGAACAGGGCTTAAAATGCACCGACTGCACCCGACTACAATTGCCGGCGACGTCTTACGACACAACTGAACTCTAGTCGTGGAACCGGTCACACCGCCACGATTACAGCAAACGCGGTGGGTGGTCGCCGTCGTGTCGCAGCTTGTCGTGGCAGTGTGTCCCGGGCTTTTTATTGTATCTAGTTCAATGATATCCACAGCCACAATGACATAACCATGAATGCTCGTTTTTTAGCTTATTATCTCATCACCCCACATAGTATATGTATCTAGTGAAGATATATTGTGGTCAGTTTGGGCCTGTATACATTTTATGACATAAGTGGAGAGGTTTTATCTTCCTACTAAAAGTGAACGACATTTCAAGATAAAAAAATATTTCATAGCTGACCCTTCAAACACATGGCTGGAAAAAATGGACCTCCCTCAACTTGTGATTTGTCGTTCGAACGCTCCGACCCCCCCCCCCCCTGACTACGTGCCTGTATTCCCTCAAGTTTACCTATATACATATAGTAGGCCTATATTGATACTAATCATGTCAATTCCCGCTTATTTCTGATATTTTCAGCAAGATATGCGGTATTTAAAAAAAAAAGGGAATGTGAGGGGGGCCATGGCCCAATGCCCCCCTGTGTACGCTAGTGGCGTTAATCCCAATTTCCCTCATGGACTGTCCAGTTAGGGTAACAACCGCTCCTCCTGAAAACTATACGGTGATAAAGTTATTCGAGATCTCACTGTCTCACCATGTAAACCATTGTGAAAATGTATATACCCGCCACCATATGTAACACAAGGAGACCCTGGAGACATCCATATTGTAGGGAAGAACGTCAAATCATTCCTTCGTCATTTAAGATAAACATTTTTCACTTTTACTGACACCGTCTCACACGTCTCACACCTAAGTCTTAAAGGAATCCATCGTGCTTCGACCTTTCGTTTCTCTATGAAATACATATCTGATGAAGCAATAAATAATGCACAATGGAGTGATGATTATACTAAATATTTAAAAAAAAAAATAACCCAGCAATTGTTCTTAATTCGCGATAAACAAATTACACGTACAAATACATTTTCAGTTTCTTTTTTTAAGTTTTAATCTAGATGACCGTGGAGTTACTGAGGTACAGTTTATGCATCGTTGTGGTTAGTCGCAAGAAGGTCCTGTGCATTTATCAAAGAACCTTGCTTCTGCCTAAACTTGTTTCTTAGTTTGAAAATAAAACGAAGTGGCTATAGAGTAACAGGACCAGTTAATATTGGAGGTTAGGGTTATGTGGGCTTGCGGAGGGCGTTCAACGACAGAGGGCGTAGGAGCACTGATTGATTTCACATGACTACAGATGCCAATAACCACCATCTTTATTTTATTCGTGCAGATATATCGGACCAGCCGAGGTAACTGTAGTTAATATTTACATATATGCATATCTTGAATCAAATGAACAATTCTCACACATATATGCGCTAACGTAAGCTAACAAGATCTGTGGTAAGTACAAGTCTATTAAGAATACAATTTGCATATAATACAGACAACTGCATGCGGATCTCAACTTAAACGTTATGTGCCTGTGCATCCCGTGTGTTATAGGAATCAATCGTCTTGTTTCCTCGCTGGTGAATAACTTTGGAAAATATCGTTCGTATTAGACTTTTGAACGTCTTTCTTAAATACAACCCTCAACAATTAAAATAAAAAAACCTCGGTTAATAGAGAAATCTGCCCAATGGAAGGATTATGTTAATACATTTATATTTACCCACCTTCCATTGGTGCCGTTTTTTTTTTTTGGGTGGGGGGCAGGGAGACCCTGATGGGGAGTCACTACTGCTTCCCCCATTTCAACCCTTTGCTCAAAGTCTGCTCACACCACTTAGCGACAGAATGGAATGGGGAGGTATGTTCAACCCCCAATATATTTGCCACATGAGTTTCAGAAATAAATGAAAGGCGGATGCATAATTTAGGAATGATTCTTCTATTAACCCATTTGAAAATGTATTAGTATTGTTTATAGGTGGATTTTTCCTCATTGCTGCGAAATTGCAGACACTTTCAATAACAATTCGACTCCCATGTCACCTTCCAATAAGACTTGCACATTCATACTTTCACAATAATTACCAGATTCTTCGTGAAGTCACTAACATGTATAATGCTGTGTTCCAGTTTATGACATGCAACACGAGATCATCAAGAGTTTGGAACGGTAATGATCTCTGCTTCACAGGATTTGATCCCCTCCCCCCCACCACCGTGCCCTGTGCCAGCCATTGAAGTGGAGAGGCACAACCGTCGCCAGGATACATAGATAAGTGCAAGCTAAGGAAAAGGGAACGGTGAGAACACTTACGTTGAAGTAAATTCTTTTCGGGGAAACATCGGAATGCACCTTGCTTACATTTTTTAAGGATGGCGAAACTATGAACTGCACGTTAGATACTTTCAAACCAAGCTACCCCTTCCACCCCTACGGTCCTCATCATATACGCAAAACATCCCCTTGTACACTGAAACGCCGTGACTCATACCTATTTCCAGCAAGTTGATATATAGCACAATAGATTTGAACCGTCCAGTTGCTAGCATAGCAGTACAATGGATTCGTTATGAACCTGAAGTCAGAAACATTTTCTGGTTATAATAAACATAGGTAGTATCTTTGGAACCAACTATGAGATTGACTGGCCCTCTGGAAACTTTTGCTCCTAAATGATGGAATCACATGTGAGGAAGGATGAGCCTCTTCTCAGATACTAGATTCTCCTGAAACACTGTTGGTTAAAAAACATGGCAACGCTGATTATCATTTCATAGCGATCAGTTCCGTTCTCAGCTATCTTTGTTTTCTTGTGATTCTGCAATTTCGAGGAGAGCGCCGTAACCACCGAGGAACGATATCAGCGTGTAACCGAATTTTCCGTTCTCCATGAATGTAGGAATATAATCTCGTAAAAATATTACGTGGGTGTACATCGTTGTTACAATATCTGGATGTCCGTAAGCGAGCAGAAGTATCACGGACGATAAAAGGTCATCGGCTGACATAGAAAACTTCACGTCTGTTGAAGACAGAAACGAATTGAATAAAAAAGGCAATGAGGGGGGAGAGTTGTCGAAAATCTATCTACGAAATCTGTTGATTTTCTGTGAAAAGTTTCTGTATTTCATTGTCTTTTATATATATTACTGAATTTTTATTTTTTTTTTGTATTTATAATGCATTAAAGAAATATTCCCGTGACGATTTACGGTAAGTCAGATGAAAAAGTTAATGAAATATAACACTTTTTTTCACCCAGGTCGTAAGCACTTCAACTTCCACAACAATATCTTCTTCATAACTCAATGTATTAATTTTTTCCCTTTTTACTTTGGAAAAACTGCTCTGGTAAAAAATGATTGCCAGCTACCTGATGACTATCATACGTTATGCAACATAGACAAAAATACTGCAACAGTGTCTTGTGGTCCTTTGAAGCTGAAGTGCATATTTAACCTTGACATTTGACAATGATTCTTTTTTTTTGTAGACTGAACTTGAAATGTCGAAAATTAATAGAGGTCATAACTCTTTAATTATGGGTATGTCGAGATTTCAAAGAAATGCAAAGGATATCGCAATAAGTTTGTCGGATGTGATGTTATAAATTTCCCATAATGCAATGCGACACTGTGAAATCGAAATTAGTTTAAAAATTATTTTCAAAGAAAAACAAACTCTTCTTGCTGTAATTTGCCACTGTTACATAAAATTCTCTTAAACTTGAGGCAACTGGAAATCTTTCTCGACCAGAGAAGCAATATTTTGAGTTAGAAACAAAATATTGACATGGGGTTTGAAATGCCTGCAGCGGAAGATTATTCCCTTTCATTTAAGAATCCTTCGGATTGTCAGTAAAACAATGAAATGGAGTTTTAATGCCCGTTCGCACTTGACGAGACAAGATGCGATGCGATTTTTTCTTTATCGCTTTTCTTTATCGCTCCGCGATTTTTCCATTGTCATTTTCATCATGTGATTTTATCGAGGGCAAAGATTGGTCGTAAGTCATATATCGTCGCGTTAAGCGATAAAATAAAAGTTGAATCTTCGCATCGTATCGAACCTGGTGTGAAAAGTTCTAAGTGAGAATGTGTGAAAAGTCTAAGTAAGAATATTACTTCAACATTTTTTTATCTCGTCGTATCGCATTTAGTGGGAAGGGCCTTTATTGCTATTGTCGACGATATTTTCCTTGCATGTGACCAATCGTCCGGTCTCCATAAAATCCCATGATTGACTATGCAAAAGTCGCCGAGAGATTTAAAAAAAATCACCCTAGGCTGGAGCGTGAAAGCAAAATTATTGCTGCACGACAATTCTATAGCAGCGCGGATCGTATCTCATCTGCTGTGAAAGGGTTTCAACGGGGATAACGAAATCCCTGGTATATTGGTACCTTTTTTTTAGTATTTTGTTTAACAAGTATGAGATTTCCTTACTTTGAGTACTGGCTTGTTGGCTCATGACGTAGGTAAACTTGGACAAACACTTCGTGAGTCGCTCCAACTTGATGTACGGAATCGGATCAGACAACGCCTGGGAGAAATAGGTAAAAACTTGTTGAAATCTCTTTTGAAATTCATGCACGTTGACTTTTTGTCTTGTAGATGTCCTGTTTGAGCCACTGCCGGGTCTAACTTTCAGTGGTCTCATTTCGAGTCCGTCCATCTCTTTCTTTCCAACTTTTCGACTTTCATCTTCGATCTCTTGAACGTCTGGAATGTCGTCATCGTCGACGAAATCCCAAGTTTCATCGGTCACACTCCTCCTGAAAGGTACAAAGTTGAGAGGCTTCGAATCCTCGACAATGTCGACGCTCGCCTGGCGATGGAAGCAGAGTCGTCTTGCCGACGCGCTCAGCAGTTTCTCTTTCTTCTGATTGGCCAGATTCGCCGACACGTAAGGCGATAGTTCCTCCGTCGATAATTCGTTCTTCTCGTTGAGAGATCCTTTCGTTTTTGCGAAATTGTTATTATTGCTATCTCCGTTTGCTTCGAAAGTCAGACCGAGAAGTTTCAGTAGTTGGACTTCATTTTCTAGCCCGAGCTTCTTAAGAGTGACCGTTCTCAGAACATATTGTAACTTGTTCAAGTCGAGTTGATGAGCCCGCTGAGTAAATAGAAAAAAAAAAAGGAGCAAGGGGAACACACAAGAAAGATTGCATTTCTTTTCTTCTTCTTCTTCGTCAGAAAAACTGAAGTTGGTAGAAGTTCTCCTTTTTTTACCTATATAAATATGTCTTTATGACGAATAACATTATGAAGAAAAAGTTAAAGACCACACCGATGCATTGGTTATTGGGGTTAATTGTATTCTCAACTCTAAGAATTGTATTTCTTAGTAATACCAGAGTTTTTAGAGTTGAGAATACAATTGTTAATCAAGTTGCTTTGAAAACGCAGGGCCAAAGGTAATGTTAATCAAATTCCCCTGTGGTAATCTAATTTTGGATTGATCTAAAACATTATTCTACCTGTTTTAAGAGTTCTAGATTTAGCCTAGGAAAAGACTGAAGATTAATGGGCGTTGTCAAGATAGTTACACGTTTCAATTATCACCAGTCTGCTCAAGTAGGTATGCACACTTTTGATAATCTTAGGAGGTTTATTTTATTTGAAAATGTACCAGTTGGTGATATCGCTTCGACAATGAGGGGGAAAGGCCTTGATATCATTGTCTGGTATTATACTGTCTTACGATTGCTTACAGAGGCATTCTATTAATCGTACAATATTTACTCAACCAAGGGTTTCGTTTTCTTTTTTGAACTTTACCGTATTGTGTTCCGTGAATAGACGACAGGCTGAGTAATCATTGCGGTTTCAATTACGTCACTAATGATAACAATAGTCTCAGTCCCCTCCCCCCCCCCCCCTCATTGAATGAATTGAAATAAACTGAAATGTTTTGAGAACAGTATGAACTTGTTCTCGAAATTAGTTTCCGCTCTCACCTGATACATCGGAATGATATAGGGAAACAGCAAATCCGGGAACACGAATTTCTCGTAGCATATCCAAAGGCGTTGCACGTTGTTACTGTTGAATGTGTTATCCTTCAAAAACTTTTCTGTCACCTGTTTGAATAAATTCAAATTAGAGAAGTATTTTCATTGTTCAAATCGACTCAAATATCACAACTGGGATTATGTAAGGTGTAAAGGTAATCAGCAACTTAATTTTGAAAGCTCCAAAGTGACTACATGGGTGGACTTGTGAAGCCAAAGGTTGAACTGGGTCCCGCAAGAGGAGTAAACTTTTTGCCATGTTTCCTCTTAGTGGCCTAACATGGCTTCAATTGTCATAGTCTAAAGTTAAGGAAGGCATATGGCATACAGGCATAGAGACAGATAGAGGGGCCAAAGGCATCGTAAGGGACGGACAGCTTGATGCACAAACAAACAGTGAGAATCAAACTGAATCATAAACGGGGATATAAAAATACAAAAACTCACCCTTTCAAATAGATTTTTTATCTCTGTCTTAACTTTCGTTGTGAGGGCGCCGAACATATCGGATGGTGAGGTCATAAGGAAGGAAGTGCAAAACAAACTGACTTTCTGTTCGTAACAGTTTTCCTTCGAGGAAAGAAAAGCCAAGAATTAAATCTATACCAATGCATATCACTTGCGTATTGGAAATTTCACTTTTAATAATGGTTGACCTCCTCCAAAATGTTTACCGCCAAATGAAATGACACAGTACTTCATTTGAGATCGAGCAGACGGAACATGACGTAATCACAAGCCTTGGATACGATAACAACGATGTAAAAATGATTATGGACTAAACAATGCAGCAATTAGCATTACACAATCACAGAGGGATTAAATTGAAATATATTGGTATTCGAATTTTGGACAAATTTTCATACTTTGAAAAGATCCAATTTTTTGATGCTCTCCCTTCTTCTTATTCCTCCTTTTCGTTGTAGTCTGCTACTGTCTCTTCTATGCTGGCTTTGTTGATGATTGTTGTTCATGGTGTTGATTGGTGAAGTCGCGCAAAGGTTCATAATTGAAGCCTTCCCCGCACCGTGTATCGCGACCAGCTCTTCGTTGTTCTCTAGAGCCTGAAATTATAAAATGTTAGTTCGCATGCGCATATTCCATGTAGACGTCACACTCCGAAGAGCGTAAATAACTCTTCTAATATGTAGTCCATAAAGGGACATTTTGGATAGTTTTCTCTCTCCGAAAGCCTGAAGACCAGCTGCAGGTGGGGGGGGGGGGGGTACACATACACACATGTATAAGAGGACAATTGTGTAAATAAAATAACATTAAGTTATACTTTGAAAAGGAAGAAGAGATGGAAACCTTAGAACAACATCAGGCGGACTTTACAGAACTAACCGTATTTTGCTTAGAGTCACAGAAATTATAAATGGAATGGAATCGTTGTTTTTTATCTAGAAACTACCAAATTTCTGGAGATGCTTCATAAAATGCAAGGAAGAAAAAAAAATGTCTGATTTCTGTGGAAAATCAGTACAACTGCCAAATTTGTGAACATTTGTCAATGATTACACCATTTCCTATCCGAGCACATATTATTAAAAAATTCTTTTTCTAAAGTGAAGTGTACACCTCTTTCTCTTACACACAGGCTTAGCCTTCACCGGGACACAGCTCAAGAGTCATGCATCCCCTTCACAAATGTTTAGAACCCCCCTGACTTTATTTTTTAATTCTTCATGGGTCAATCTATGCATTGGTAGTGAAAAGAAACAACTTGTGATGTCAATAAAATAAAGTTACGAGTTAATTCGTTGTAGGAGTGATCAATTCTGACAAAGAAAAATATTTTGATATTGTTACAATCTTGTAAATGGATACTTATAGAACAATTTGTATCACATTAATTTATTGAAATGTATCGTACTAAATTTCATGACATAAAGACTCTGATTAAAAATAGATAGATTAAAAATACATTAAAATAAATTAAAATAGATTAAAAATAGATATAGTAAAAGTCTGATTAAAAATAGACTTGTAGTGTCTTACCAAAACTTAGTTTGTTGCTTCCTATGAGAGACAACAATGGATGATTTTACATCAACCAAAAGAAAATTGAATAATTTGGTTACCTTGGTAACTTGTTCGTCTATCGTCTGCCATTCTGTCGGTATCGAATCTCGACCCATAACTGTTAAACAATTGACATCAAAGAAAATAAGTCTATCATCTGAAAACGAGGCGATTACATAATTGTGGACTAACATTGACATATTGTCATTAAAATAAGAAATTTTCGGCAAGTTTGATAAAGAATTTTAGATCAGATTCAGTTATCATGGCAAGTGGTGGTAGTTTTGGTCTTCGTTGTTTCGTATTTACGTTACCAGCGATATTTTGACAAAACTTGTGACTATATGCCAACAAAGGCAAACTTGAATGTAGAATTTATGCAAAATGCCAAAAGGAAAGAGTGTTCTTCTCTTCTAAGGATTGTCAAAGAAAGCTATACATGTTCACCTTGATTCAAGAAAAAATATCAGTGTGGCTAAAGAGCGGAAGGGTGGGGGGAGCAGTGTCGTAATCGTGACGTCACGTTTGGCGTTCGTTCAAATGAGACGAACAATAGGCTCAAGTAATGGTGGACTTTTGGAGAGTATAGGTGGAGCTCAGGTACCTTCAAATTTGTAAGTATATTGCATATACCCTTTTCAGACATACAACCAAGGAAAGACAGAATGATTGAGTATAAGGTGGGTGTGCGGATGATGGGGAGAGGTGGTGGGGGATTGCCATGTATTATCCAATAACACCGTGGCTCTTCAGAGTCCCTGTCAACCAATTGAAACCCTTTAGTTCCAGTAAGTGCCATGTTACCTGATGCACTGTTCAGATAATGTTACCTTTGATGGAGAAAGTTGTTGTTCTTGGACTGTCTGTGCTGAATTTCATCTCCAACTGTTGAAAACTGAGAGCTTCTCTGATACTGACCGCGTGAATCTAGTCAATGGAAGTGGGGAATTCACGGATTACGTACATCCAAGATGATAGTTGCATGTTGAACTACGGCAGAGGTCTAAAATATTACCATTATACCAATTGTAATTCACAACTTTCTAATGTATTACTTAATTGTAATTTCTTAAAAAATCATGCATGCAAAAATAACATGTTTTCAGTCATGGTAATTATCGCTGTATCGATACTGCAAAAAACATGGTTTGCTTCCACGAATCTGTTACAAACAGGATATTAAATTAATGAGCCAGTATTAATTGCCATATGTCTAATACTGATTTTCAAGATAACAACCAATTTTGTACAAACAAAGACAACCACAAAGCATTAAACGGTTTTGAATCCAAATTTGAGATAATTTCCTTTATTCTGTTTCATTGTATTGTATTATTCGATCGTTGATAGGGAACTACTGAAATATTTCACACATGCAGTAAACTTTTTTAAACCTAGGGTCTGTTCGTTTCTCTTAAACGAAATAAATTTATTTACACTTCTTCGTTAAGAAAAAGGTAAACCTTGATAGTAGAAAAAACAACTTCTATGTATTCTGGGTTCGAATTATTTACTCTGTTACTGGGGATAACAGTTGTAGTTTCTGAGGGGAAATAGAGATGAAACTTTAAAACAACTTATTTTCTATTTTTACTTTAGATGTTGATATATAAATTTTAAGGAAACAAGCAGTGCATACTTCCATAATTACCATTTGATCGAGCATCCATTAAACTCCCTAATTTTCTTCAGAATGAAATATTATATTTTCCAGAGGAAACGAAAGATGATTTAAAATGCATTGCGTTTTGAAGTGCACGCCAGTTATCATTATTATTAGTATTTCTTGTTCTTTCTCAGCTTCTAGGTTGGTATGTCTTGGACCTTGATCTCGAAGTGCTACCCGGACTCTGGGAGATCGAGTATCCTTATGAGGATGTGGACATTGCTTAGTAATGCTGTCTTTGTAAGTTTTTATTATTATGTCAGTGGTTTACACAGAATCTCAATTTTTGA
The DNA here is from genome assembly GCA_021234535.1 of Stichopus chloronotus. Classification (NCBI taxonomy): domain Eukaryota; kingdom Metazoa; phylum Echinodermata; class Holothuroidea; order Aspidochirotida; family Stichopodidae; genus Stichopus; species Stichopus chloronotus. The sequence goes on along the minus strand of CM037848.1, from coordinate 4,809,205 downwards.
ATTATGTATAATTTTAATGATAAAAGGATGTTGTTCGAGAGAATACAAACAACAACTTTGTTAATAAAATGTATTTGAAGAACGAAGTTTTCTCGGTTAAACGTAACTAAAAGAAGAATGTATTACAGTGCATTCGCGTTGAAAAGCTCACTGGAGCGAATCACGTCTGAATAATCAGTTATCATTGAATTGTAATGAATTAAGGTAATTAGATCATCTTAATGATGTGAATGCATAAGAAATTAGACTGGTACAATGCCTTTCATTTTCCATCTTCCATTTCATTTTTTAATACTTTATTTTGCAAGCTCAGGGATTTGGTTAACTTCCGACCGAGTTTCGTTCGTGTATGGTTTTCAGTCGTGAGGACTGCAATTGATTCAGTCTCGCTAAAATTGTTAAAATAGTTCTGATTATTTTTGTAATATATAATTTGTTTACGAAATTGTCCCAAAATATCGAGTATTGTTCACGTGATGATGACTCATCCAGCATATTGGAATATATTTCTCATCATACTTATGATTGTTTGAGCATTACTTTATAATACTTATACTCCTAGAAAATACTGAAAGTTGTAATCATTATAAGTTTTGTGATAAGTTACCTCCAGTTATATGAACAATTGCTTATATTTGGATGTAACTGATGGACAATGCCAATGAACTATTTCTATAGAGCTCGTGTTTTAGTTTTAGCTGTAATACTAAATTATAAGGGGTCCATACTAAAGTGTCTTATAACCCCTCCCTGTTCAAACAAACGTTCAAGCGAGGAGCCAGCTGTCTAGGCTACTTTGTAGCCAACCTAGTTATTTCATCCATTATGAAGAGCAATACAGAGCGCAGATTTTAACACTTACTTCATCGCAGTGCTTAATAAAACAAATAGAAGGCCTTGTCTACCTTTGTCCAAAATAACTTTTCTGCCACGTTGCTTAGAAGCTTCCATTTTGCTGCCTCCTCCATGTACTCTTTTTGAATTTCTGTTATCTTGCATGCGGATGAAGGGAAAAAAAGAAGAGAGAAAAAAAAAGACAAGTGAAAATGCGGGGAGTCACAAGGAACTTCTTCGTAATTGGGAGGAATAGGAATTTCGAATGTGTAATTACTTTACAGTTTCGCCAACAGGCGGAGCTACTGCGTCATTGCGTCAGTGCTGCAGTTTACCTCTTTTTCTTCGACTGTGGAAGGACTTTCCCGACAAAAGTTCTCGATTTCCTCTCGGACGACTAGAACTGTCGACAGATAAACCATATACTCGTCTCTTTCCTTTTTAATCCTGATTGGAAAACAAAACACATAGTGGAGTGAGAATATGAAAAAAAATAATAAAAGCTCAATAAAATGGCATACAAAGAGCTTAAATATGGCTAAATATACCTTAAAACAGGATAATTACATGCTACAAAACAAAGAAAGGAATTTGAAATTGAGATCAAGGAAAAATAGAATACTGAGGGTAGAAAATGGATGATATTTGTGAAGACAAGGGAAGACAGGGAAAACAAAACAACTTGCTTACAAGTGCAGGCCGCGCCGTTCTCCGTACATACATTGATATGGGCCTACTGTTAGTTATCAATGCGCCTTCTTTTTGCTATATTTGCAGGAAATGGGTAGGACGTCAGTCCGGGCATATTCATCGACATCCTATAATTTAGCTGGAAGAATTATTCCACAGTGAAAAATGGCCGATACTCTAGGGTCACCCGCTGCGGGAATGTAATCTTACAGAGAGTACAATGAATAGATGTACAAAAGATGGCAATTAAACCTCAACCGTACGAAATAAGGATTGATCACAAGAGAGCACAATTTTCAGCATTTGAGGGGCAAATCACTCGACTGTTACTCTGCTACAACTGATGAAATGACTTAGCAGCACAGCCTACTGCACAGTACTTCTACAGAAAACTATAAAAGACACCTCATACAGAGTGACTATTTCTCCAAGTTCTCTTGTAACTATCGTGCGGCAAATGGAACGTTAATTACATCATCATTTGATGCATTTCCTACCTAGCTAAGGTTTCATCAAATTTTGTCTTGCCATTCGACCTTTTTTCCATCTGGGTAAGTTCTTCTATTTCACAGCAAAAGTTATCAATCTGAGAAATGGGAGAAGAAAAATATGATCATTTATTACAAACGAATGGAAACCAATGTACCTAATGGAAGATTGTAACTATACAAATATGGTCACATTCCTCATAAGATGACCTCAGCGTGGTAAGACCATCTATTTCCCTGGGTAAGACGTTAAATTTAATCATCAAAATCCTTCGTGTTTGGCTTTGTTAGTTTTCCTGATAGTTTTCTCACGTGACTCCAAATTTTTTTATTTGTTTCACACTTTGTGCTTTCTTCAGTGGGGCTCACAGTGCAGTGTGGAAACTTAGATACTCACAATCCCTTTTTTATATTTCATCAAAATCCGAGCAAAAAAAGTGTGTTTAGTTGAAAACGAACTTTCTGTGGAGCCAAAATTACAAACGTGGTTTATAAAAACTATCTCTTCACCGTTACAATTAACAAGAATTCACACACAGCATCAAGTATGTCTGTATACCTACGTATACATATTTCCAGTTAACAGGTAGGAATATGATGCGATAAAGATGGCTTAATAAAACTTCACGTTTTCTTCTCTGTAACTGGCATACGGGAAGACACGTGATTCTTCTACCGGTACATTGCCTACAGTATCAATTAAAAGATGCTCTCATATAATAATTCACTATTCGAAAGTTGTCCTGCCTCATCCGTTTGCGAGACCTCCCGGTATACGTTTTGTGACATTAGTTATGACTTTCGTAAATTATCCATGCCCAAGGAAATTTATAAGTTGTCTAACTAAAGTACTTTGCAGCAAAACTACGTAGAAAAAAGATGTACAACATAGCATCTCGTCTAAACTATAAAATGTTAAGTAAGAAAGTTTCCCAAAGTACAAGTATACTAACAGGATATGCTCATACCTCTGTGAAAGCAAACTTTAAGTCTTCGCTTAGACCTCCTTCTAGGATTGTAATGAACTCATTGCAGTATTCTTCTAGATTAAACCCATCCTGTGGAAGTAAAGACATATTTGAAGTGAGTTCATTTATATCAACCCAGGAGAGTGATGGGCGGGTAAAAAGAGTACGTGACAAATCAAAATACAACTTGCTTAAAAACAAAATTACGCGTCTATGCATGTCTCAACTTTCTTGTGCGCAAAACAAGTTTAATCTAATTCTTTCTCTCGGTTTTTATCCACTATTAGCGCTGAGAGTAATTCAAAGACAGAAAATCTTGTGCTTTTACAGTGACGTCACTATACTAACCGTTCATTATTACTTCCGGTCCCTTCAATATACACCCGACAATACACCGGATAATTACACAGCTGCTTCCAATCGAGCCTGACTTAAGTAGACTGTGGCATTTCGACGTGAAGGTATCTTAGTTTATTCTTCAGGCGTCAGTCCTCCTTTTACCTCAAGATCCAACGGATATTTTTAAGTTACAACAATTACATTCTAAGCTTTTTACACGACCCCCGGAGTTGAAGAAATAATACCCCATTACCACCTTTCTTTCCTGCTCTGCTGTATATCTTCATGCTGTACATAAATTTTTACCTCTTCCAGCATCTTACATATGCTTTGTCGCCTTGAGCATAATTCCTTCTGTAAGAGTCTTCTCTCTTCACTTTTTTCGTCTAGTTTTTGCTCAACCTCTTTGAGAACCTTGTTCTAATTTCATGAAAATAAAATATATCTTAGGAGCATTTATAAAGAAGTGAAAAGCACAAAACATTTACGATGATGAAGAGGTCTACTGTATGTATGACTCTCCTGTTACATCATGTCTGAATTTTGGCACGCTCATATCACGTTACATATTGCATACTGTTGCATCACACCAAATACCCTTCCTTCAACAGAACATTACAACACTTGTCCATGTGACTGTGACATTACATCTCAACCATTACAACAATATTAGAGAACACTTTATTATATGTATCATTATTACACTTACTGATAACAAAACCTTACATAGGCGTTATTTTGTGCAATACATCGTCACCAACTGTAAGAAAGTTAATGTCTTGGTATCAGATTTCAATGAGAATAAGAGGTTATATCCCCTTACTAGAAGACTTTATTTCCATTGCCCCTCTTGGCAACCCACCCATAGATCTTGGTATCCTCATAGCGATAAACAAACCTGGTTTTCCAAAGCTCGATCAACCTCTGCCTCGTCTTCATCTTTTGTGAAGTATATGAGGGGCAGAACGTGAAGATGGAGGAGACGGAATATTTCCCAGAGAAGATTTTGTGAGGTCGGCGATAATCTCAAAGCCCCGGTCGTTATTTTCAACAGTTCGTCGAAATCGCACTGCCGCACAATTTCATCGCTGTCTAGTCGAACTTGTAAAGAAACATAACCACGTGATCATATAACTGAGTAGACTTTGAAAATTCTTTATGAGAGTATCAGCAAACTTCAAATCTTCTTAAACTTTTATTCCACAAGAATTAAGTTAGTACGCTTGCAGTTTATCTCTCTCTCTCTTAAATTATAACTGAAATACGTGTTTATCTCAACGACCCGTTAATATGGATGTTATACCATTTAGCATTATGTAATTCATATGTAATTTGCAATCGTGCCATCCCATGAAATGATCAAATTGTTGTCTTTATGTTGAAAACCCACGGATCACCTTGCTGAGCCTTGTTGACTTGTTGTATAAATACAGTAACTCTTAATTCCCGAAACACAGTAGCCCCACTAGGATTTAATATATGGGAGGGACAAATGAAGTCGCAGGATAATATTATGCTTCAAATGTAAAAGCTTACCACCCATTTTGGGATCTAGGGGGGGGAGGGGGGACGAGCAAAGCCCCTTGAAGCTTTGAGAATTTAGCATATCTCTGGGTGAAAAAAATAAGTCTCATGGACCTCCTAGGACAGAAAGGGAAATGCAAAATTATAAATATAATCAGGGAATAGAAATCTACATGTATATATTTGTCAGGACTTCATCTCATTGTGGGCAATGGGAAAAGGAAGGAAAGGGTTTGACTGGACATGAAATTCGACAACAATCGTCCCCACAATTTCTGCACTTTTTGTTTCGGAGTCCCTACACACCGTGGCGACAATATGCTAGAAGAAAGTGAACCTTGTTTACTATTTTATTATGAATTTTCTTTATGAATGTAATTTTTTCGCCATGAGGTGTGTTGACACTAGATACTAGACTTTCACAAATTTCATGACAGAGGACACTCACCACTATGTGTGTGCTTGCATTGTTTTTTTATTTCGTCGTTGCCATGGTAACCTTTCCTTTGGGTACATTCTTGAGGACGGCACGTGGTCCAGTGCAGCACCTTCTCGGTGATGTTTATCACAACTAGTTGCAGCACTTTCACCTTAGAAGATAAAATTATAATTATAATCACGTCAATGACCACAGTGTCATGCATGAGCCATGCATTAAAACTGTATTGAAATATATCCTTGGCAAACATTACACCCAGCTGATTTACACCTCGTCTCTTACGTGTTGGTTCTTGTGTCTTTAGCCGAACGTTGTTTTCAAACTGAATACCCGCATACAGTTGTACAAGTTTCCTTACACCTGCCAATCAAATCCAAAGTCAACATCTGTACCACATCCTATATCAGCGTAGCTTGTGTGACGGATGAGTAGAATGGAGAGGGGAGGGGGTGATATTATATTTGCTGGGCTTTAACTGGATAACTTGTTACCCTCCGAATGCTATGTCTAATGTCCTACGATCTCACTAACATTCAAAAGGGACCTTTAATTTTCTCATTTAGTCTCGTGCTATGGCCAGGCCCCCATCCAGGTCAGATTCCACGGAGTGAGGGGGCTGAGGAGGGGGAAAGTGGGAGGGTTGGCTTACCTGCATATGTGACAAAATGTTTATAATCTTTTTTTCACTAAAAAAATTCTGGCCTGGCGAAAAGTTCAAGAGGGATTTCCCTCGACTACTGATCTGGCTAAGGTTTGTATAGGAGGCCGAATCCATGTGTCCAATATACATTGAAGACGGTATCATTTCGGAGAAAAGAGAAAGTTAACTCACTTTAGCCCAAACGGCTGGCTCTAAGCCTATGATATTAGCCGATTGACCACATATCGTCGGCAGAGCACCGTCTTTCAGATTCACGTCTTTAATCCAGAAAATTCTGTCTGACCAAGTTTCCTCTTCCAGGATGACTAAATGCATAATTATATCTGAGGAGTTTGTGGAAGAGAAACGAATACAATACTTAATTTTCAATAAATATATGTAACATTGTAACACGCTAATTCATAGGTTTTAATTTAAGATTCGGTCAATTGTCGACAGTTGAAATATGATGAACCTCTAACAACATAGCTACGATACGAGCCTGGTGCCAGTAGCCACGAATCGGGAAGGGGATAGACGGGGACTCCATGTTCCCTCAATTCAGCCATGATATTGTCGGCCAATAAATTATAATTTCAACTCGCCTTTTATCACAGAATGTACCCGTTTCTTGTTCTGGCCATAGGTGCTCAGCCTGTGACGAAGGTCAATTATTGTATACTTGTTACATCTGACTTAACGATAGCACACAATATCAATGATCCAGGTCAGATTTCTACAGACACCAATATAGAAATAGGGGAGACTCACCGACCAGTACATGTGACATAATGTTAATAATTTTTCCAACCGAAAAAATTCGAGATTGGAAAGGGGGGGGGGGGGTTGCAAAATTTGTTTAGGGCACTCCTCTTGACTACGGGTCTGCAATAAGCCCACTGAGCATTTTTGGACCGAAATGAGTCTCTTTATTTTAACTGTTGTTTTATTTTCCAATATGATACACTATACTCACTACATGGCGTACAAATTATTCGTTACGTATGAGTGCCGCCAAACACATGGCAGTCGATGGAGCTAATTCATCAGAAAACACAGCTGAGTAATAACTATGTGATGACTTATTTAATTTCTAAGGTATATACAATTTTCTGCGTTTGCACCTACGCTTTTTCTCTTTTACTTGATACTCGCTTGATATGTATGGAATTTAACCCATGCATGATCAACAGAAAGTAAAACGAAATAATTCCAACACGGTTTTTTTTTTTTTTAACTGATGACTCATTTCATTGAGTGAAAATAATCATTCTCATAGGTGAAATAGTTACACGCTAACTTTGAAAAGAAACCATCTCATGATTTCAGTTTCAAGAAACGTAAATTAGCAATTTGAGACATGAAGTAGAAGTAGCTAAACCGCGGGAACGTTTTGGTTTGGGGACGTTTTGACGGGATAGCTTATACATCTAGCAATTTACAATCTTTTAAGAACTTTGTTGGATAAAAATATTGCTACAAAAGCTCTGTAGCTGTCGATCAAGTCTCCAAGTGACCTACGTAACACAGTGATAGCAGTTTCAGCAAAACTAAAACTACGCAATGTGAATCATAAGACATTAGAGGTTTAGCCATTCTCTGAACTATACATGAGGAGAAAAATTTATGTAAATATCGAGTTCTGTATCGACATTTCTTGTCACGAAATAAATGAGAAAAAAAAAGACATAATTTTATATATGAAGTACTCTTTGTAGGTTATTAGTTATACAAGAGGCTCAGTTTAACTTGTCTTACATGGGCTCACTGAGTTGATCTCCATAAGTGTGTGAGGATTTTGAAAGATACAAACATATGACAATGCGCTTACAATTAACATACTTACTCAAGTTACACGTTCAACAATTATGAAAATTGTCAAACTTTTGATTTTATTATTCTGACTTGTACTGGCCGTATGCATGTGAATAAGTGTGAAAATTGTCAAAAACCTGATTTAATCGTTAATTACTCACTCTTTACTGTTCCTTTGTATGTGACACATGGCGATCTTCTTAGTTTTATCATTTGCCATAAGTATTTGAAGGAAACTAGGCATGGAAACTAGGCATGGATTAGGGGACATCAACGAGTGTGATATGAAAATACAGTATGTCCCTGTTGCATTAGCATAATCAGAACAATTCATTAGGGGTGAACTGAGAATTCTTTGAGGACTATCTAAGAGGGGGGGCTAGCATCTTTTGGTTTGGAGCGGAGCGTACCAAAAAAAAAATAGAAATCCCCCTCCCTTGATTGCCGGAAATCGTCCTCCCAGGGCTCATCAAGTATAAGCTCCAGAAAATGGTATTGTTAGTATTCTCTTGGATGGAAAATTAACCTCATGAAGGAGTTTCCCCTGAAAAGTTTGATACTTTTCAAAATGAATACTGTACTTGCTTGAATTTAAAGGCAGATAATTGGCAACACCATCATCATTTCCTGGATGGGGGGGGGGGGGGCACTGAGGTACTCAAACTTGCATTTTCTTTACCTTCTCTTTGATTTTTTTCTCATTCTTGTCGTTCTCTATTTACTTTATCTCTTTCAGTGTGAAAAGCTGAAAATGGCGCAGGTAACGTATTTAAGTGGGTCGGGGAGGGGGGGGGGTGGTGTCGGCTGTCGCCCTGACCATATGGTAGCTCCGCCACTGAATCAGTGAAAACTGTACCGCGCAGCCTGAAGGGAACGAGACCAACATTAGACTCAAGGAACCAAAAATGAAGTCGCCAGGTATAGTCCCCTACAACATAACTGTCAGTGTAAGAGGCTTTGTTGGACAAGTAATTTTGAATCCATACAAAAGTCTTCTTCCGGAGACCCATAGATTGTCTACTGATTGATAGACACTCCAATCATCAAGCCCCCCCCCCCCCCACAACACTCCAAATGTACAAGTGATGAGGCAGGGAGATCGTTTCATTGTCATTTCATTATGGTAGATATACCAGAATAGAATGGCTCCTGTAACAGATATATGCTATATACAGCGCTTGGCAACGTGTAACCTTTGACCCCCATGCAAACCTGGCAACAAGATCGGACATAACAGCAGAATAAAAATTTCCAATTTAGCTCTCTTAGTTACTAAGAACATTTTTCAAAATTTGAAAATAAACGATCGTACCTGCTCTGTTTCACCATACGTAAGTATGCTAGAATATGAATCGCTTTTGAAAGTTAATTGTCAGTGCGGAATCTGAACGTTTTACTTTCGTGATGCGAACTTAGGCCCTAACATACTTGGGCATTCGTGGAGTGTGTGTTAGGTTAGGCTTAGTACGTATTACTACAGAGAGTGTCAATAACGTCAGATCTGCGAACGCTGGTATTGATCATACTCATAGCCAGACGTTACGGCTGGTCCAAGATGAGGTAGAATGATGTAAACTGAATCGATATTGCACCGTAAAAGGGCAGCAATTCACAAAAATGGCATGATAACTGGTTGTTCCACCCCCTTGGAAGTTCACCACCGACCAGTTTGCCCCAAATTACCATTGGCAGTTTGCCGCGAAATCTTGCCAGTTCGCCCCGAAGTGCAGACCAGTTTTCCACTTTTCTCTCTAACATGATGGTTGCGTTACGTGAAAAAGGTGTCACTTGATCTTGTTTTATTGACATACTATTAGGTTGTGTCTGATGAATGGCTTTGCAGTTCATGTTCATGTGTTTTGTCATCTTACATTCTCTCCTCAAAATTTCAATTATTCATTTTGCTTGATTGGTGAAATGACAACCATATTTAAGTCAGTTGGAAAAAATGTAACTAAAAACAAGTCTTCAATTAAAAACAGCAAAAAATAACTGAACTTCACCTAGCACAGACATTGAGAACAAAATCATCTGAACAAGGTCATTTTTTTTATCAATGGTGGCAGTATACTAGTTCCAAGGTTTCTTTCCTTTTTCCACAAGTTACCTAGGTACGGTAGTCACTGTAGCAGTTTTTGCTACTGTGAAAACTGTTTTGTTATTGTAAAAATTATTACTGAAAGTGTCACAGTGGCACCTGAAGTTAGTTCAATGGGTGAGCTGGTAGGTATTCGGGGGTGAAATGGCTTCTACTTTGGGACAAACTTGCAAGTTGGTGAAACAACTAGGCAAACTGGTTTGGGGAAAAATTGCAAGGGGGCAAAATGACTGGTAACCTGTGAAATAGCCGAAGCAATTAATTTATCAGTTTCCCTCCAGTTGGCATTAAGTGCACATCAGTCCAGTATGCTCAACTAACAGTGTACAGTAGGTCTAAGCCAAATTGGAAAGTTCACTAAATGCAGGGATAAATTGCCCCATGCAGAAATAAGGACAAAGATGAGCTGTCTGCACAAATGTAAAAATGACGACTATCTGCACAAGTTAACCAAAATCTTAGTGTCATCCAGTACTTTGTATATAGTAAGTAATCATAAGTCGATCAGTGTCATGAGTTGATCAATGCGTTTCAAATGCCAGTGTAGCATGTAGACCTGAGGTGATTTCAATGTACAGTAAACATGACTGGCAATGTACATGCTCCAAACAACACCAAAAATAATTATTTGCTAATTCATTTTGATGTTCAAAGCGAATATGACACTCAGTCTGAGCCAAATTTTTCACTCTGTGCTTACATATGAACTAGAAGTATGCAAAAATTACCAAAGTTAGTGGTGACAATTGTCTCTGATGAAATTTTGCAGTAAACTTTGAAAGAAAAAACAACATTCTCTTTGTTGCAAACACTATTCTTCTTAAATGTGGTAATTTATCGTATTAACTGTGTGGTTTTTTTTTTTGAGTGATTGACTCAAGATTCCTCCGTAGGCATTTTGTTGTGTTCCACCACCTTCATTTCAAAATTAATTTTCTACAGATTTCTTAATCCAGACAACACCATCATATAGCACAATGAGGAAGACATATAACAAGATATTAATGCATAATTTTATTGATTTTGGTAAATGTTTTAATATTTTTATGGTCACGATCTTTGTTACTGTAAGTGATCGACTCATGATTACCCCAGTGTACAATAACACACATTTTTTGACCTAGCCAACCACGTAACTAGGAGGTCCAGACGTAAAATTACTGCTGATAGGTTTCTGATCTAAATGACCTTCCCACAAAAAATCACAGAAGAAGACACAATAATCCGCACCCTCTTGAATTGCCCAAAAAATATCCCCCACACAGTTTGCAAACATTTCAGACTGAACTGTGAGTTAATGTTACTTGTGAAACTAGGCTAGGCTGTATTAAGGAGAATTCCCGCAAGAAAGAAGTCCCACAAGAGTCAAGGCCCACAAAACTTAAAACCTGCAAGACTGAATGTGAATAAGCTCTAGCGAGATTGAAAGTTATAAGCAACCTGAACAAAAAATCTGAATATTTACCAGAGGACCCAGTTACTGTATGCTAAATTTTTAGCCAAGAAAAACTGCATTAGTCTTTATCTATGGTAATTCACACTCCATTACTAGAAGTAAAATTTCTCCCTAGAGAAATGTGAAGATTTTGTTCTTAAGGTACTTGGTATCAAATGGAAGAGGAAGATTCAGGATTAATTATGAAAGCTATTTTTGATTCCTTGCTGAAGGCAGGCAAGGAATCTATGCGATGGTGATGTCGTGTGTATGTGTGTGTGCGTGTGTATGTGACGCCTTGCTTGTAAACACGATATCTCAAGAAGGGTAACCATAACTGACCTCATACTTGCTGTGTGGGTTGGTCGTAGTAACCAAGAGGTCAAAATGTGAAAACCTTGTAAACGCGATATCTCAAGAAGGTACCTGCAACTGCTCTCATACTTTGTGTGTGGCTTGTTCATTGTAAGTAGATGATCCCTAATGTTTTTGGTGGGGGTCAAAGGTCATATGAGGTCACAAGGGGTCAGAATGTGAAAACCTTGTAAACACGATTTCTCAAGAAGGGTAACTGTGACTGATATCATACTTGGTGTGTGGGTTGGCCATATTGAGTAGATGATTCCTATTGTTTTTGGTGGAGGTCAAAGGTCATTTGAGGTCACCAGAGGTCAAAATGTGAAACCTTGTAAACACGATATCTCAAGAAGGGTAATTGTGACTGATCTCATACTTCATCTGTGGGTTGGTCAAATTGAGTTGATGATCCCTATTGTTTTTGGTGGAGGTCAAAGGTCATTTGAGGTCGCCAGAGGTCAAACTGTAAAAACCTTGTAAATACAGTGTCAGAAGGGTAACTGTGACTAATTTCATACTTGGTGTGTTGCTTGGTCATACTGAATAGCTGATCCCTACTATTTTTTGGTCAGGGCAATGGTCATTTGAGGTCGCCATAGGTCAAACTGTAAAAATGAATAAACACAATATCTCCAGGAGTCTAATCTTGACTGATGTCATACTTGATGTGTGGATTGTATATACTGAGTAGGAGACTCCTTTTGTTTTTGGTGGAGTTCAAAGGTCGTTTGAGGTCACCCGAGGTCAAACTGTGGAAACGTTGCAAACACATTATCTCCAGAAGGGTGATGTTGACTGATGTCATACTTGATGTTTGGGTTGCCCATACTGGGTAGGTGATCCCTATTGCTTTTGGTGGACATCAAATGTCATTTGAGGTCACCAAAAAGAGGTCATTTTGGGTTAAAAGCTTATTAACGTGGTGTTTCAAGAACAATAACTGTAGTTGATCTCATACTTGCCATGTGGATAATTCATGCTTGTTATAATATAACCATGTCGCAAGGAATCACAATGCCTTTTGGCTTTCTGGTTTTTTTTTTTTGCTGATCAAACAGCACATCCTGCCTTAGTTTACATCTCCACGAAAGAGTCGCCCAATAATGGCCCAGCAAAAGTGCATAACTTGCAAAATTCAGTTTTGAAGCTTCCATGCCAATAAATTTGTTGTTGTTTTCTCTATTTTAACCTGATTTTGAAATCTGCAGTCAAAACACAGTCAAGAGACAAGGAGTGATTTGCAGATCTATAAATGCTCCAATAATAATGAGAGCTCTTGTAACGTGAGGTCTCCAGAATGTGTACATGTACTAAAGATGGTGTAGCATGCATCCGTACACTAAACTTCCATAAAGTCAAAAAGCTTGTCTGAAAATGCTCAAATTTTTTGATTTGTTATTAAGTAATGTACTGTTATACAAGTATGCAGCTAAACCTAAGAGAGGACCTGACAAAGTATCCTGACTATTGATTTCAATTTTAACAAATAGTTTAAAATAAAAATAATTTTTTTTTAAAGAAATTTTCTTCACAACTTTGAATCACAAAAGTTTTCCCTGTTAAATCCCAAAGTGTGTTTCTTTGTTTCTATTGAAAAACAAGAAGTTTTTCTCACTTTGGAATAGGTTTATAATGTACTGTACTGTACCGTAGAAGCGATGTCAGCTGGCTACATGTTGCTGTTGGGCAGGAGTGATGGTGGTTTCTCACTCCACAAAGTGCATTCAGTCTTATAGGCCTGCGGTCTGTGAGGCCTTCGGTGTCACTTAGGCCTAACGTGTGTTGCTATTTAAGCTTGGCTGCTATCCCTTGTCCCAACTTAGACTGGGTGCACTGTTTGCAAGACTGAAATAAGGAATCCATGGGCCTATCAAGCAAATGCCTATTGAAAATGTTGCAATTTTTTCATGAATGGTGTGATGCGAAATGTTATGACCGGTATAATCTACTTGCCCCTGGGATTTGCGTAAACTTACCTTAAAAATTCCCTATCACTGTGGTAGTGATATTGAGCCTAACCTTCTTGAATCTATCCAACAGTTACATATTTGATGATTATGAATAATGATTGCTTAATATTAAGCTCTTGGACAGTTTCGATTGTTAGAGTAAGTAATATGTATGTGAGAGTAATTTTTTCCCTTCATATTCTATTTTAGGTTGGCCTTTTGACTGATTTATGAGTGCTACCGGAAGAAAGGCCAAAGAAATGTCAATATACTGTACCCTTTTTTTGTATTAACTTTGCAGGTTATGTGAAACTAGGGTAGTCTCAAATTGAGATTCTGTAAACATGATTCATTCATTTTGGTCATAGTTGCTATATTTTCAATGCATTGCAATTATACAAGAAGGATATCAGTTAAAGTAGAGATTCTTGCTGGTGACTTTCCGGTGTGATTGTTAATTCATGGATATTCCCCATTTTGGATGCAGTGTTGAGGGAATTGTGATTGTCCAATCATGTGACCGTCAAACAAATATTGTTTGAAGTTTGCGTATTGAGTAAATTTGAGAGTACAGACTTACTGTAATTTAAGAATCATTTTAAACTGATAGATATTGATTGTGTTTGCTTCCAGAAATGAGCAGGCTCTAAAACATGCCAGGGAAAAAGGAACAGATTGCTTTGCAAAAAGAAGTCACAAATCAAGAACAATGGGAGGATCTCATGACCACAGAAGGTGTTATTGGTAAGAACATATACAGAATACTCTGAACCAACAGAATACTCTGAACCAATCAGTCAGTTTTAGGAGTGGAAGATGACATTGTAGAACTTTGTAGCAAAGCCATGATTGCCTTCATGTGTTTTTTGTTTGCTTGAGGAAACATGCAAAAGAAGAAATTAAGAAATTGGTAATTAAAGCAATCAATAAGTCCAAACTACACTGTGGAAGCTGTAATATGATTGCTCATGTTCTTCGTCAGTGCTACCCAGATGGAATCAACTGATTAATCAAACTGCATGTCGTCTTCATTACTGTCAGATTCACAATTTGTAAAATAATGTGCAACTCTGTCATATTTGTAACATGCACAGTGCCCTGCTCATGCTGTGAATTTCACTCAGGTCTGTTTCTGTTTCGACAATTCATTGTGCTGACCGTATAGCCTGCTATTTTTTTTTTTTTTCAATTGACTGTAGTTTCTTGTAAAGTGTAGTATGATGTTGGTAGTAGTTTGGGCTTGCGTTTCAAGCGCATACTGTACGTTACGACATAAAGTCAATAGCATACAGTTGGCAGTGTTTGTAAGTGGTTGGAAGTATCCTTCTGACATTGTCTGAATATTTCATGTCATAAAAGTTCACTTCAGGGATAGTGAAGTGACTATACACTAGATATTTTATTGATGTTTTAGATGAAGCACTGTGTGTGCATCTCTTGAGGTTCAAAGAAATGTATTTGAACAAACAGCATCCTGCTGCTGACTACAGTATTCAGTTACAGAATTTTAAAGGTCATGCAACATGAAATGACATTTTGGACTATTGGGTGTATTCATCATTGAAAGTGCTAAAGACAGCCACAAATTCCATCAAAGATTGACAGTTTTACAGGCAAATTCCTGCCTCACAGCTGCATCATGAATAAAGATTGGCTGAGTATACAAATTTGTGATGTCAAGAGATGGACTCCTATGATATGTTTTACGTTAGTCCTTTGTTTACTTACTCTTTATTTAAAGGACGATTGAGAATTTTGTATGCCCAGGGGGTTTTATTTTAGAAGCATATATTTTCATCTTCAAAAATATCGGTATCACTTAAGAATGTGAAAATAAGTAATTACGACATCACTATGTAAAGAGTCAACAAAAGAAGTACTGACACTGTGCAACACTGCATTTTCATCTAACGTTATGAAAAGTCATATCTCAAAGATGGTAATAGATATGAACAATAACTCCAAAAGATTGTGATTTACGGTTTCACTCTGCAACTTCTGAATGTTTACACTCAGAAACTTTAGGGAACACCTGGTAATAGTTGTATGAAACTTTGCAAGTGAAGTGACTCCTACAATCAATGTGAAAAATGCTAAATATTTCAGGAATTATTTACTGTAAGGCAACAAGGTACAGATTATTGCTTGTGAAGAGTTCACTTTCTTCTATGTGTAACTAGTCAAATCATATGCTTGTAATCAGTCTAAGAGAAGTATTTAAGTCATTACGTCGAAGCATTACCCAGTCAACACTTTTCATCATATTTTGCCCTGAAGCTACACTTTTTTTCTCTCAGTTCTTCACCTACTGTCCATATCTTTTGTAATATTTCAAATTCTAATTGGCTAATAATTAAGCACAATCAGACATATGCAGTATGATAATAAATGCCCTGGATACCAATCAAGAATCAAATCATGCATTTCTTAATTTCCTTCGAGTTAACGAAATCGAAATACAAAGATTTCAGGCATGTTGCATTGTACTGAAAGTGAAATCCTAAGTCTCGTATTTACATGCACTGAACCTTCTAAACTACGAAATATGTAGTTTGAAAGGTTGAAAGAATGAGTCCGTGAACCCTCTGTCTTATCGAATTTGCATGAAAATAAAATACAGAAGTTCTTATTGCAGGAATTTCTTTCAGAACATTCACAGTCACAATATTGGTTGTGTAATTGAAATTTCCTGTGAGCCATTTTTACCAAGGTGCAGTGCATGTTGACTTTGTTCTAAAAGTTAAAATGTGCAGTAATTTCTGACTGTTTCTATCAGATGAAATCGAAAATGTGCTGTCTTCAAACAGAAGACATTTACTGCTGATAGCACATGGGCTAGTTGAATGCATTCTTTGTACTGATGTGACATGTCATTGTTTAATCGAAAATGCTCTGCTATGTAAAACGTTATTTACTTTACAACTACTGTACTGTAGTATTAAACACATTGATATTTACTGTAGTATGTCACATTACAAGTCTGAAAAATACAGTGCACGAATGTTTAACAGGAGCGTTTTTTGTGTTCACTGTTGTTATTCTAACTTTGTTCTCTTCGGGCCATTTACATTCTAAAGGAGTTTTACGTAAGGGAATAATTAGCTATTGTATCACATTTGGGTACCATTGTAGTGGTCAAACTGTATATGCAAATCAAAACATTTTATAGCAGATGTTCTGTATTAGTAAATGTGGAATTTTCAAAGATTTTACCATCAGAAACTCAATAGTCAACAGATTTCAAACCTGCTGAGCAAAAATGTGAAAGCTGAAGTGTTTCCTGTACACTGTTCTGTATGTCTCATTTTCCTAACTTTGCTTGTCTTCTGCAGTGGTGGATGTCTACCAAAAGTGGTGTGGACCCTGTAATGCTGTGGTCAGCCTCTTCCGGAGAATGCGAAATGAAACTGGAGATGATCTGCTTAAGCTGGCAGTGGTTAGTTTGCATGTTTTCTTATCTACTTTAGTATAAAGAGATGAGACTGTGGGTGGGAGAGGGGGTGGGAGGACAGGTGCACTGTTTGTTTCATGGTTTGGGGGGTTGAGGAAAGCTTTTGCAGGTAGTGATAGAAGGAATAAAGTACCAGACGAAGCCAAAACAAAAGAAGGTGGAACAAAGAGAACAGAAATGTTCCAGTGTGAAACAGCACTTACAAAGGACAGACTATACAGTATATGTGGGTGTTTTGGCAACAATACGGATAAGTATGGGAAATGCATCAATGGTAGAGAAGCAGGAATAGTATGTAGTAGTTACAGTATGGTCATCTTTGATCTTGCTTGTAATGGAACATGTCATCTGCTTTCTGTTTGTCGTAGTAAATACTAAAGAGGCACAGTAGGTATTCAAATTAGGATACATTGCAAGAGATGTTGTCTTCACTTGGAAATACTTTGCCCTGTTTCTTGACAACTGATAATGATAATGTTTTTATGTCCACATATCAGTTTGAGTGTCAAATGATCACTATGCCATGTGTAGGTGAGCTGTGAGCATACAATTCTTGATGTACAGTGTTTCTCAGGGAAAATCAATTCAGATCAGTTAACATATATAGAAAATACCATACTTCAAGGGAGCTCAGTTGGTATTTGTAAAGGTTGTCAGTGCATACCTTTTAATTTTCATCCAGTCTTTTGCCAGTCGGTAAACCATGAATGCACACAATGTTTCAATTGTACAATGGAAGTACTGGACAGTGGAAGTATTGTACAATGGCTCTTCCTGAGTGATGCTACAAGTATTGTTTTCTTATGCAGTGCTTGTTTTGTGTGTACATCTTTGAGTTTCAAAGTGATCAGAAGTAATGTATACATGGTATGACTGCATTTCTAGCTAGAAGATGACACTTATTCTACTTAAACATTAATATGTAAGAGCAATGCTGTCTTTAATTCTTGGAAACACTTCTTGACAGGCGGAAGCAGACAGCATCGATGCCCTGGAAAAATACAGAGGAAAATGTGAACCCTGCTTTCTGTTTTTTGCCGGTGGTCAGTTGGTCCATGTGATCAGGGGGGCCCAAGGGCCATCATTGGCAAAGGGTATTGTGGACCAGTTGGCTATGGAGCACAGGGTCTTGGATGAAGGGGCTGAGAGACAAGTGGTAAGATAACCTTTGTTTTAAGAAAGTTTACAATCAACTTTGGAAGACAGAAATTGTATATATGGAAAGTGTGTAGTTTAGTAGGCCTGTGACAGGTTTTCAGTCATTTAATTGAATGCCTGGAGAGTCTTGGAAAAGCTCTCTTACGAAGGCACAGAATACTTCATTACAGCAGTATCAGCCATGTATGACAATGAAACCAATGAATTGTACTCGAGTAGCATGTCACAATACTAGGCAAGTTTTGTGCTCCATGCAGTAAAGCCAAGATGGTATACTTAAAGTTAATGTCCAGTCTGATTTATTGACACTGGCTGAAAAATGTAGTTCCAGTATGCCTACCAAAAGGTTTGTAGTACCTTATGGTTGCTTGATATTGTATGGTAAATAAGCAACAATGCTATGTTCTGAGTTGGAAGAAGCTGAAGCAGAATAGTTTGCAAAATGAAGTATGCAAAGTCTTGTCACAAAGTGGGTGTTGACGATGTGTCTAGGGCTCCTTGTGGTCACGACGATACGTTCATTGCACGTGTGACATCGTTATTATCATTTGAAAAGTGCAGAAATGTCGTTAACATGTAGGCATGCTAGTTACAAGGTCCATACTATTTAAGGTGGTAAGTTCTGCAGCCAGTGTAGGTGGTAGCTAACATCAGATGGACACTGTGGCCACGTAGCCGTAGCGGGTTTGGTCACTTTGGTGTGATGTAATTCCTAACTGAAGCAGATATTGGAATAAGAAAGAGTTGTGACTGTTTCTTAGAGAAATGGCAACCACTTGTTTTCTCTTACAACCTGTTTTGGTTAGATATTTAATCATTCTGTGACAGCTGTAGTAGAAAAGTCACAGTTCACATTTTGGGCGCAATTAATCAGACTCACAGAGTGTAACTGTGATCACTGGGGAGAAACTGGTTACAACTGGCAGCACAACCAACTTAGCTGAACACTAAAATGTAAATATTACCTGCATTTCATCAAAGATCCTGCTCCCCAAAAAGGAAGTTCTATCTCCAGAAGTAGGCCATATAGGATAGGATGTTCATACGGTGAGCACTTCTTTGAAATGCTGGTTTGTGTGACTGTAATGCTGTTCTTGAGTCAAGAATATTAGTTTCAGGCAGATTGCTGTCGTACGTGAATGTCAATTGAATATATGGCTATGGCGTGGTCTTGTCATTGGCATTGTGACTGTGACTTTTTTCCTTGACTGGATCATACGATCATTCAAGACCATATTTGTTTACTTCAAGTGGAACTCTATCACTGATATTAAACTTAAGCTGCATTGCATCAAAGGTCTATTCAAAACATAGTTCAATTTTAAAGAGGTCAGCAGGAGAGGTGAATTCTGACAATCAGTGTATCTTCACAGTACTGATTTCTCCCAGTGTGAGCAATTCGTAAAAAACTAGCGGTGTATGATTTCTGTCGTGGTTTATCGGTAGTCTATATCATCTGTTTTTATCTCTGCATGTTTTTAGTGAGGAATTTACAAGTTATCCCTGGACTACAACGAAACATCACCGCCCTTTTAGCATGTCACATAATACTCTATCTCCCTACTAACTCAGTGCAAAGTTACAGTGTAAAGATGTACAAATCCTGAAAATCAGCAGATATCTGTCAAGTGCTTGTTTGTGCCATGTGTGTAGTTTGTGAAGAATAGCAACTATGCATGACTTTGGGATGAATGTAACTTTGCTGCACAGGTCAAGGCAGGAAACTGTAGGCTATGTTACCAAGTGACATGAGATTCAAGAGCTTATGCTTTGACTAGTTTGATGAGCTTTAACTTTGACAAGCTTTGATTGTGATAAACTTGAACAAGCTGTGAGTGTGATGAGCTTTGATTATGATAAGCTTAGACTATGATAAACTTTGATTGCTTTAAAGCTGGAAGATGAGTTGATAATTGGTCATATTTTGCTGTTGCAAATCAAATATGTTATAGTCAGTACAAAAATACTTTGTGTAAGTCCCATTTTTGCTAGACTTGCCTCAAGTCTCTTGTGATTGTCCTTGCCCAGCTGAAGCAGTTAATAGGATCTCTATGGTTCTCTTCTCCTTTCATGGACTGCCCCTTACAAGGAACATCTCCCACCTTTCTAACGAGTCATGGTAACCTTGTTACACTGTGCTACCAACACCAGCCGGCTGCCAAGAGAGACTTGTAGCTTTTACAATTGGTGACGTCATACTTTGAGTCCGCAGTATTAAACATAAATATTCACAAATTTCTTGCAGCCAATGAAAAGCTTTTAATTTGTAAACTGACAGTTTTATCACCTTTTATACAGTGCTAGCTAAAGGCAGTAGTGTTCGTATTTGAGCCAAATTATTTTTGATTGGCGCACTGTGTCACTGATTGAACCAAGTAAATTGATGAGTATGCAGGCACATAGACATGGAAGAGATTTTGCAAATGTTTCATTTGTTTTCAAGAGTTCTTGTTGTTGGAGAGCTGAAAAGTTCAACCAGGTTAGCCACTAACGTTAATGCACATGTAGTGACACTGTACGTATGTGCTCGTACTGCAGTAATATGTTAGGTATACATGTACTAGTACTATTGCTGTTCTCAACGTTCATAGCAAAAATTTTTGTTTTAATGAATATCCAGCAAGAGTCATACAATATTCAATGCTGATTGGATGATAACAAGCTAGTTGTCTCCAAATATTTTTATCCTTAATTTGGGATAATAAAACAATAAATGAGTAAAAAATGATGACATCAACAGAAGCAAAAGCTACAAGTCTCTCTCGTGTGGCAAGCCACTTCATTGAGCAGTTCTTTGCGTTGTGTGTGTGCAAGGACCATTAGAAACAAGTGCTATACTGTAGGTCGCTAGCTGTACATAGCACTGCAGGAACTGTAAGCGTAGTGGTATCTTCGGATGAAGTCTTGAGCATAGGCAAAATACTTAATTAGAGATAGAAGAGAGCAGAACATGGGGCGACTTGGGACAAGTCCACATTTTTGCATACATGAATATTCATATCCATTACCATTGGTCCACCTAGTCCTCAACAAATTTCCATAATGTGCTAAAATCATTTCTCAAGAAGGCTTTTTCTACATGATAGAACATTACTTGATAGCCAGATGTACCATAATGGTTAGGGTAGGTACCTCTTGAGAAGGGATAAACATGTGTGGTACATGTGAGGAGTGGATGATTGGTCTGATTTCAGGTTACTGTGATTGATGGCTCGGCTTTCATGGAGAGTCTGAATTTTGTAGAGCCAACAAAACTGTCCAGAGAATTTTTATATTCAAATATCCAGAAAATGAATGCATAGGTCTCTTTTAGATTTTGTAACAGGTCATCTTTTCCCTATTTTCCCTTCCTTGAAACACTGACAAAGAACAAAGATAAATGACCAGGCAACTGCCAGTAACACCCACATTCCGGCTTTTGTTGTGATAAGCTTTGTCTTTAATGTATAATTCTGAGTAGTTATGTGATAGGGAGTCAAAGAGTCAGTCAAAGCAGTTCCAATCTTTTTTGTCAAACTTTGTTTGTTTACTTTATGGTAAAAAGTTCACTGCTAGAGTGCACGAGAAGTCTCTCTACTTAAAACAGTGCTTTGCTTTTACAGCAGGTACACAGGAAACAAGATCCCAAGAATCAGCAATGTGTGAAAACGCTGATTTGTGCCATGAGTGCAGTTCTTGAAGTATGAAAATATTTTGATGTGAATATGAATAACATCACATCTCCAAATGACCCATTATGAAAGTGCTGGTGCCCACAAATGACTGCAATTCTGACACAAGTAACTATCAGCAATTACAAACTGCAGACAGAGGTTGAACTCTTCTGCACATTCAGTTCCTGAATCAAGAAAGTTGTCAGAAATACACGCATCCAGTGATGCAAAATGGTGTGAAATTTGTGTCAGTTTTGATATTCCCTTGACTGCGGATCATTTTAGATTGTTCTCTGTTTGCTGAAAATGAGAAACCTAAGACAAAGTAGTTTTTACTTGGCATGTATGGCTGCCTTGATCGTAATCCCTGTCTAATACGATCGTAAGAACATTCCAAAGAACATGCTCATGCAAATGTATGAAATCATATCAAATCCTTTTCGCACAAAATACTACTGAAAAGAGGCTGAAATTTCTCAGTTTTATCAGTTCAGGAAGTGACTCATCGACGTTAAATGTGGGCTCACATCAGCTCACCTCAAACTTCTATAGTTGCATTCTTCGGATCTTTACTTCAATATTTAAAGCAAAATGATACAAAATACTCTCAGAGAGTAAAGAATGTGATGTATTTTTGGACCTGTTTAGGACGGGTCTAGTAGTAACGTGTTACGGCATATAGCATGTGTCTGTATGCATTCGTGGTATATACAGACACTGTGTAGTAAACTCAAAGTTCATGCAGGTGACTGAGATGGAAGCAATTTGCCTATCCCAAAGTCTGGTTGAAGACGGGAACCTATGAGAAAATATTTTGGCTTGATTGGAAGAATAAATCCTCTCCTTTCCAGTGACATTTGAAGGAAATCAGAATAGATTTGTTAAAGAGAGTGCAGAGGACTGGAAGACACTCAACCTGGAAGACTCACCCAATGTGTATATTTTATGTAGTATTTGAATGGAGTCTGGAGCATGGTAAGATGTTGAGCATGGTCTCTTTAATAGTACCAGTCGGGTCGATGAAAAGGGCTTAGACTTTCAAATAATTGTTTGTCAGGAAGTTCATCTTGTAACGGTTCTAAATCTGTTTGAAGGAAGTTAATCGCATTATGTTAAGCGGTTATAATCGTGACAGAAAAGCGAGGTCTCACAGTTAGGCAATTTGCGTAGAATCCTTGCTTGTCAGAGCGGGGTCTGTGGCGCATAGAAAAGAGCGCTTGGATTTGATATGTGTTTACTGTTTCCCATTTGGAGCATGCAGCATGGTGTACCTGTATGCTCACTGCGCAATGTTCATGTGCCACTAAAACAAGTCCAAAGTTCTCTGACTAAGGTTTCCTACACTTGATTTTTTGGTGAATATCCCAGGAACTGAATAATATGTAAATTTTAGGTGACAATTTCTCTCAACAGGATCATACGTAATGAGCGAATGGTTATAATAGATTGATGGAAACATGAAAGATGCAGCTAAAAATATGAACACTGTGTCACATATGTTGGATGTTGTTCAGCTTTGTTGGGAAGCATGTCTACACGATCATACATTTGGTCATGAACATTATCATACAGATGTATGATGGCGTTTTGAACAAACGCATGATCACCGTATAGACGGGGCTTTATCCTCTCTTTATTTTTTGTCATTGGCATTTTAGTGATCAGCTGAAATTAATTCATCATACTTAACACATCACTGCCACTGTACGCATGTGTGATCTCCATCCACGTTGCAGCTTGATATTGGACCCTGCGCACTACCTCGGGCTGTTAGTCTAGAATGGACTAAAATTTTTACCATGTGGAGATACCTACATTGCAGATGTTTCCTTTGGGTCTTCTACTCTGCCCTAGATTAAATTACTATCATATGTAGAGACACGCATGTTGATCTCTCAATATTTCTTGTCCTCTAGATTGTGGACCCTCTGTTAGCAGAGGAGGCTGCCAAAGAAAGGGCAAAGTCTCGAGCGGAAGAGGAGGATAAGAAGAGAACTGACGAAGAAGCGATGAGTAAATTTTTCCTTCATTTGCCTTATTTCTTGAACTTTGATTGTAAATGTTGGTGGAAGGAGACGTTGCATAGAAATTTATCGTGCCTGTGAAAGACAGGTCTAAGCAAAGTGATATTGACAAAGCAAAGATCCAGTGAAGGAGTGGTATGGGGGGATATGGGTAACAGATCAGAGTGCTTGTGACTTGTAGCTAGGGTAAAGTAAGGTCCAAAGTAAAGAAAGCTTTGAGTGCCACTACAATGAACTAATTGAGACACAAGATATAAACCTTACGGGTCACATGGAAATCAGACGTACATGGCTGTAGCTATTAAAAATCATTGAAAGTCTCATAGTAGTTAAACTGTCTTTGCAGGAGCACTAAAATTATAATATCCTCACTGTGAGAAGTATGTAAATGTTGGCTAGAGTGGGCTGCAAACAGCTCAACAGCCCAAAGACATTTTTACACGTACAGAGATAATTACAAAGCGAATCCTACTCTAGAAGATTTCAAATCCTGTGTTCAGACCGATGCAAGCTTCAAACCAAGCAAACACAGGGTTAACACATTTTGACATGTAACTATCTTATCATGTCCAACAAGCTGAGTGTCCCTACATATTGGTAATATGCTGAGGGTCACTACATAATCAGTAATATACTGACAGTCACTACAATTTGCTGAGCGTCACTACATAATCATTTGCTAAGGGTCACAGGTTACGTAGTAATGCACTGTGGTTTACTACGTGTATAGCAATATGCTGAGGGTCACTACATGTAGAAACATGTTGAAAACTAATATAGAACTATGCTGAGGGACACTACATAGTGATATGCTAGAGGTCACTACATATATAGTAATATGCTAATTGTCATACCTTCTACTAAGTGTCACTACATAGTAATATGCTGAAAATCACTACATGTAGTAATTAATATTCCAAGGGTGTTATTGTTTTAAAGTGTATTGACAGAAGTCACTCACAGAGAAAAATCTTCAAGTGGAAATGCAAAGAAAATTTTTGTCAGAAGATGCAAATCATTTGATGAAATGTAGCATGCCAGTACATGTAATTTGTAGTGACATTTCCTATTATCTCTGTAGTAATAATTTTAAAAATAATCTTACAAATTTATGAGTGACATGTACCATACAGTACCACTTTGCTAAGGTCTCCTACAGCTCACTTAAATACACTGCACCTACATACTGTTAAAACATTTACAGGATGAAAAATATAACAACATAATTTAGGGCAATGCCACACTTCATAACTCACTGATTGCTTTAAAACATAAACAAGCGTAGACTCACAGCTCCGGAAAACAAACAGCCGAGGAAAGTAGTTGGCACATGTATGTCATTCTCTGTGTAACACCAATACACGGCACATATAAACAAACAGTCACACAAGTAACATGATGTATCCAGTCTGTCTATTAACCCTAATGAGCTTCTGAATTGAAGTGCAACTAGTATTTATATCTCTCTGTATATATATCCATATCTGGCTGGCTGTGACTGACAGCAGTGACACTGAATGCAAAACTCAGCATTTACCCGCGAGCGATGCATTGATGCATAGCAACTTTCAATTTCATTCTTGGCCAACTGTACTCTCCCCGTGTGGCATGACTGGCTGCTGTACTATACTTGAGCATGTTCCAGGTCGTGAAGGTAGTAAAGTGAAAGTTCAGAAACTGTACTTGCTGTAATATCCATACGTGCCAACCCATTCTAATCAGCTTTGCT
The DNA here is from genome assembly GCA_021234535.1 of Stichopus chloronotus. Classification (NCBI taxonomy): domain Eukaryota; kingdom Metazoa; phylum Echinodermata; class Holothuroidea; order Aspidochirotida; family Stichopodidae; genus Stichopus; species Stichopus chloronotus. Next base: position 4,783,614 of record CM037848.1, on the reverse strand, counting down.
TCATTCCTTCTTTGTAGAGCGATCAGTCGTGCATTTTCTTTTCGTTCTCGTGCTATAAAAAATTAACAATGTTTGCAGAAATACGGGGATGGGTGTGTCCGAATAAAACAAAAGGTTTGCTGAACTGAATAGTCAGGCATCAATACTGGCAACCTGCACAATTTGTTATTGCTTTTACCTTTGGAGATATTCTGAGATACTAAAAATATGTCACATTTGATACAATGAAAATATTGTTGTTGTTTTTCAAAACATCATCCATGTTTGATAGATGTGCCAAGCTAATGTAAACTGAGTGTGTAGTAGTATCCACATCCTCGAGCGAACGCCGTTTGCCCGTCGTGGAACGTGTTCAGAAGACCACGAGTACTTCCTTAGAATTTTAAACAAATTGGAATGTTGCCATGTTGATTTAATGAACCAGGAGGATCCATTAAGGATCTTCTTGGGTCCTTCTGTTTTGCCAACCTGTTTGCAGCATCTGTAAGAAAACAAAACAAACAAAAAGTAAAAAAACAAGGGAAAATTAAATCTACACAAACCAGGTTTCAGTTAAAGGTTGGCAGTATGTGGTCTCAGAGAGTTTGCAAGAGGGAATTTGCCGAGAATCTTACCACTTTACTTCACTCACATACCTGTCTCATCACAACAAATGTATTCCCATCCACTCTGCTAAGAACATTGGTACAGTAACTTTTAACATCGCTTCTGGCACCTTCCAGTCTAATACCAGACTCTACCCTCCTTCCCATTCTGCCATCCTGATACATGTACTAAAAGGTGTGAAGGCTCCATTAAAGTTTCTATCTAGATTTTCTACTCTCCCATCCCCTATCTGATCTACCTTGACTTACATTTTGCTTTTGACGTGATTTTCTGACAAGTCTACCTCATTTTCACTAAGTATCCTTTCCTTATTAGCTTTATTTTCATATAATTAGAAAATTTAGTTTGGTTGCGTGTTGTATTCGCGCCCTTTTATATCACAGGGCCAAGTTGTCATTAGGTACTGCATGTGGTGGCCAAGTTTACATTTAACAAAATTTTGAATGTCTGTGTTGATTAAAGAAGCCCCCATATTGCCAGCCAGAAAGAGCATTTCAATGATCTAACTAAAGATAGCTAAATGTTAATTCTAGTATTTTGGACCAGTGTAGTAGACCTTTAAAAGATGCATCCATAAATAATTGTTGAAGATGGGATGCTGCAAGGTCCAGCCTCTTTTGACCACTGGTGTGCTATGAATCAGACATCAGTTGTGGCATCATTAAGGGAGAAGCTTAAGGACCCTGCTGAATTTATTCTGTTCCACTTTGACATCCTTTTAGTAAGCCCTTTTCCGATACTGTAAGTTGGTATTAATATATTCCTCTTTCGTATCGTTCAACTCAAATTTGCTATTAAGTTTGTCCATTATTATATTGACTTCATCAGCAGATGGTCATCAACTGTTTGTAATCATACTTCTAACTAAATTTGTCTCATGTTTCATCTATTCCTTCAATTGTCTTACTTTCCTGTATTATTGTACATGTGACCCACATTAACCTCACCTCTCCTCCCACACCCTTCTGTCATTTGTTATTTGCTTATAAATTATAGTTCAGTGTCTCTGAACCATCTCAACGTGTTGATTAACCTCTCTCCTTTCTCTCCCTCTCCCCAACCCCCTCCCTCATTCTTCAGTGAAAGTTTGACTTCTAGTTTGACCTCATTTCTCTTATTCCATCTCTCCTAATCTCTCCTCTATCCTCTGTGATCAACTTTCTGTGTGTGTGCATGTTTTGCCCATCTCTAACCACCGGATAGGTCAAGAGATTGAAGCGCTTGGGGTAGACCTTGACCTGAGGAAGGTCAGTCAGAACACATTGGATAATCTGACTGCAGATTTTACTACATCAGGTATTTTCAAGTAAATCTAAAATAATCATCATCTTTGAAAGCTATGAGTCATGACTATCTAAAACATGACTGGACGAATACCTCCCGAACAAATATCCCTGGACGAATGCCCCCTGGAAAATAGCCCCAAGCTTTTGTGTTATTTCACCAGGTGGTAACAGACCAGGGGCTATACAGTATGTCAGGGAGGTATTTGCCTGGGGGAAGGAGGGAGGGGTAAGTGTTAGGACATGCTAAAACAATATTCTGGTGATTGCTCATATCAAGCTGTAATCAAGGGTCTTGTCACTGTTAGTCTTGGTTCCTCACGTTTTCACCAATCGAATAAGCACTTGGGAGAAGTTTTTGACAGGGGACTTTTGATTAAACCTGAAAGACATATTGTGCTGATGAAATTTATATTTTGTCATAATCTTCATTAATTATAAAAACATTCAATCCATTTAAGGATGAGTAACAAACTTTTAAATTAAAAAGATTTTTTTTCATTTTCGTATATCCTTATTTTCATTCTCCTCTGTTAATAGTAACTCATAAACTAAACCCACAAATTTCAGTCATTTTGATATTCCCCAGAACTGCTACTAACTTAAACATTAAATATTATGCAGGTACTCATCAGGAAGTTACAAGCATCACTTTCACTCTTACTTCTGGAACTGTATCTCATTATTACAATCAAAATTGAAAGTAATAAAAGCTTTGACCAAAAATATGTACCACATGGATAGAAAAATCTACATTGTAATTTTCCCATTGATCTGGGCTTGTGTTTTTTTTTCTCCCACAGTGGCCTGCGTTTGTAGTCATTTTCTCATTTGCATCGCTTAAATTTATTTTGAAGATTGTCCAATTGCCCCAGCTAAGATCTTAAAACTGTTCACTGGAATAACAGACCTCCTTTGTCTAATGGATAACAAAAGTTTCAGAACACCTTGAACACTCTAAATTGAAACTATAGTTCTGAAACCTCTTCAAGAATTTTCCATCAATTTTCACTTCGCTAAGGAGGCTGGTTCCAATAGAACAGTGAAAGTTGTTTTGTAATGTTATGGTATCAAACTATTATTATTCCCATGAACTTTGGACAACCAAAGCTCTCACTTTGCCAAACCTAATAGATGTTCAAAATGTGACAACTACAGTAGTATGTAAGGACTTACTGTAGTTATTTTGATACTCTTTCCAGTGACAGACACCACCATCATAATGAAGGGAAATGAAATCTTAGGAATTAAGAATTAAGAATCATGCCAAGTTATAAGAATTGTAGGTGACTAAAGGCTTGTTGACTGAATGCCTATGCAGTTGTCACTAACCCATATTTCCCTCATTCATTGAAAAACAAACAGCAAAAAAAAAACAAAAAAGGCTTTAGCTGTGTAATGGAAATGCCATAATTGCTTTTATCAGCGCATGTTCACAAGGGCTTTCAAGTGCTATGTGCAGACATTGCTTGCTAGGTCATCAGCCTGACACTGAGTTAGATGATGGCTTCTGGTGTTTCATTTTTTTCAGTCCGCTAAATAAGTATGAAAAAGGATTTGCCAGTGAAGAAAAAAAAGATCGAAATGTCATAAAAGTTAGGGAATGTTTTCTGTCTTTATGGGGCAAAACTACATCTCAAAAGCATTGCATTTTGTTTTGGAAGCTGGGGATGTTCTTGCAAATTTATTTATTTAACTGGAAAGACTTTTTTACTTTAATTGGAAACTACTTTAACTGGAAAGAAAATAAAGGTAACAGTTTGTGAGTTGCAAAGTTTATTTTAACAACATTCTTTGCTAAAGGCAGGCAAGGAATCTATGCGGTCATGATGGCATGTGTGTGTGTGTGTATCAACTATCTCGTTAGCACTCTAGTTTTTGAAGGGAAGGTACAAGAAAGGTGAAAGTTGGTGTGTGGGTAGAACATATAAAGATTAAGACTGGGATTGTTTGGTGTGAGTCAAAGATCATATGAGGTCACCAGCAGCCAGTATAGACAAAGTATGTTTGTAGTATCGAAGGTACTACATCTTGAATGAGCTCTAAACTTGGAGGGTATGTACTCCCTTTTGATTTAATAACATTGTGATGATTTAACTTGGAGGTCATAGTTCATACTAAGGTCATCAGAGTCCATAATGTGAAAAGCTTGTGAACATTTATTAACACTCTAGCTTTTGAAGGAAAGGTGCAAGGACAGATCAAAGTCAGTTTGTAGGGATAACATATAAAAATCTTGGCTGGGATTATTTTTGGAGCAAGTCATTAAGGTCATCTGAGGTCACATGTAGGCAGAATGTAGACCTCTAGAATTGACCTCTGAGGTCACTGAGACAGATATTCTCAATCCCAGAGGGATCTTTATCTAACAATTGACACTGTGGATTTCAGCACATCCAGAGAGAAGTGATTTCCATGTCAGTTTGGATTTCATATGAGAGAATTTTTAGTGTAAGATATGATCAGGTAGTAGGTATATTTTGTATATTCCCAGCTGGGGAAAGAGTCAGTAACAGGCTGATATGGAGGTTAAATTCTGAAAAAAAATCTATCAAGGAAGATATCTCAACAACTGAATGTTGCTAGAGCTTCAGATAGTTAACATAGGCAAATCTTAATAAGTAGATGATCTCTGCCATTTTTTATGGAGGTCAAAGGTCATGTGTGGTCAATAGAGGTCATAATTTGAAAACCTTGTAGGCATGGTATCTCAGTAAAGGAAAGTTGCTGGAATTGCAAACTTGACTGTAGATTGTCTCTTGTAAGTAGATGATCCATTTTGTTTTTCATGGAGGTCAAAGGTCATTTGAGGTCACCAGAGGTTAAAGTTTGAAAATCTGCTATGATAGATATCTCAACAATTGAATGTTACTGGAACTTCATACTTCTTGTGTTGGTAGTCCATTGTAAGTAAATGAGGACTGTTTGTTTTCCATTGAGATCAAAGGTCAGTTGAGATCACTAGAGGTTGAGGTACGAGAACCAATCAATGTAACATTTAACATCTAACATTTCACTGGCGTCATTTCAAAGAACAACAAAGAGTTTTTTTTGGTAGTAATTTGCTGGTGTTAATTTCTGTTAAGCATCATTCTGTAACCTTGAGGAAACTGGAAATTTGTCTTGAACAGAACATCTTTCCTTGAACATCAATACCTTGAGTTATGACCAAGATATGGTTGTGGGGTTGAATTCCCTGCAATGTATCCTCTTTCATTTAAGAATCCTTAACATGTCACGTAAATATTACTTCAGAAGAAAGACAAGAAGATTGTGCTGTAGTTAACTATGAATATGTTAACATTTGTTGTGCAGTAATTTAGTAAGAACTGAATACCCAGGAATGTATTTGTGATGTCTAGAATGGGGAATTTTGCAGTGTGTCACATGTTGATTTTTGAATTATATGCTTCCACAGAGCCAATACCGAAAGAGGTTACGGTGTTGTTGGTCAAACCAGATGCTGTACAAGCGTCCCACACAGATGAAATTGTTACAAAGGTAATAAATAATCTCAGTTGCTCTTTTTGTTGTTAATGACCAGTGGAGGGTTAATAATTAGTGTGTAAATGTTAGTGGGGCTTACTTTTCGATCCTGTAAGGTCCTACAATTCAGACTAACCGACAAAAGCTGTTACGACGAAGAAAGGGAAGACGTGCAGTAATGATTTGTTTAAGGTGAAAGGAATAATATGGGATTGAGTGAACAATGGGTGAAAGAAATAATTGTGGGATTAAGTTGACAATGGTGAAGCGATAGAAAAATTGTGAAAGGAATAATTTAAAGAAAGCAGCAAAGAATAAAATGATAAAATTAACAAAGTGGATCAAATGTGGAAAGAATAGGGTACAGACAGAACTGAAATGCCAGGTCCACCCAGTTTTTTTTTTTTTTCTGTATAAAATTTGCCTTTTGTGCTCGAGCACTTTTTGAACACTTTGTTTTTTCTCTCTCTGTGAGTAATGATATTTGTTGGAAAGGTTTTTAAGGTCTATTATAATTTATGAAACACTGTAATTGACAAATTAGACAGAGACATTAAATTCTGATTAATGGTTTAATGTTGCAGGAAACTGAAAGATTAAATCATTTTTTTTTTTGCTGATAGCTTACAATTGCACTTAAGTTCTCTTTGATGAACTTCTTCTCTTCTGAAAATTTTGACTGTTTTTCAAAGTTTCAGTGAATTCCAGTAAAGAAAGGAAAAAAGTAAAAGCAGCACTGCTTGTGTCAACTCTGTATTGCACTCAAGATTATGTCATATAGGACTTACAAGGTCTTAGTTAATTTTTAGTAGTAATGATAAGTTAGTTACTAACAGGGGTTGTGATCCTGGCAGATGCAGGGGGTATATCCTCTCATGAAAATGAGTCCAGTCGATGTGGTACAACATATCCTCCCATATCTTTCTGAGCCAAGAATATTTTCATACCTTTATCTGAACATCAGTACGCTTTTGCAGCTCTATTTGGATGTAGTTCTGGCCAACTGTTCTTTAAGTTCTCAGGTGATTATGTGTAGCCTATTGTTACCATCTTGTCAAAGTTTTGTCAAAGTTTTGTCAAACGTAGCACCACTTTGCATATAAGAAAAATTTCTCAAATGGGGACTCAGGCACCACTTCCCCTTAGACTTCTCCCCCCCCCCCCCAGGATGGTATCCAGTGACTGGGGTTGCGTATGTTTCTACACTTTGCATTGTATTCCCTACAAACACGCTCAAAAATGGATTGATGACCTTGATTGCTAATGTTACCTTTAGTTACTACTGTTTTGTGCTACAGTAATGCTTTGTGACTTTATGCTAGTTGAAAAGTAAATGAAAAAAAAATATCACTGGGAGAGTGTGATTCTTAGAATAAAATCCAAAACTATTATTAGAACATTGTAACAAGCACCAGGTGACTCAGTGGAGAAGTAGAAGGCCTACAGACCATTTTCAGCTAGAGTCGATCAGTTCATGAAACCACCAGTCTGGTGCCAATAATTACCCCCAACTTTAAGAAAAATGAAGAAAAATACAGTTTGCTGTTCACTGTGTGAACTGCTAAACTTTGTTACACTGTGACTGTTGTACAGATATTTAAACAGTAGCCACAACAGATCTGTATTTAGACAAAAAACAAAGTATTCCCCCTTATTTACATAAATCCAACTAGCATGCTAATCTTTTTTACTGATTGCATTGAGAGAGGGGAAGCATTCTTTGACACCAATATCTCAATCGAAAGACAATCTATCACCATTTGCAAAATCCATCCAGTTTCTATGACAGAGTGCAACGCTGAACATATCAAGGAAAGCCGCTGCATGGCTCTGTCTATTTCTGTGTTTTTCACTTCTTCCTCTTAGCTAAATGAACTTGGCTTTGAAATTCTCACACAAACTCGAAGGACACTGACTGAAGAGGAAGCCAGGGAGTTCTACAAAGAGCAAGAAGGAGAGGTATGTAAAAAAAAAGTTTATTAATATTTCTTTGGATACAGTTTACCCATTTACAACACGTCATTACCAACCAGGTAGCCAAGCTGGGTCCAGGGGTTCGTACGAACCCCCCCTGCCCAGACCAATATTTTTAATGGAGTGTTGGCGTTTTCCAGGGAAAATTGCATATTTGTACAAAATGCATGGAAATGCATATTTAAATAACTTTCCCACGACACTTTTCAACTGACCATGCAAAGACATTAGTCATGAACTGCCGAGCATCGGAGCAACCGTGCCAGTAACAAGCTCAGAGTGTGAACGCAGCTTCAGCGTGATGCGAAGATTACCTACCTACGTACCTTATGTACCTACCTTAGGGCTTCCATGACAGAGCCTCTTGCTATGATGCCCATACGTTATTATCTGAACATTGACCTGAACGTGGTGGTAAATCTGTTTGCAAGATATCTCCCTGAGAAGCTGACGAAAGTACATCTCCTATTCAGTGGCAGCACCAGGACATGGAATCTTGGGGGTAGGGAGTATTGGAGGGCAAACCCAATTTCTAGGGGGGAGGGAGGCAACTCCAAGTGCCTCATTTGGGGGTAAAATGGCAAATTTGCAAAATTTCCACAAAATCTGGAAGGCTACTGTGGGGCCGGGGGTGGCATGGGACTGGGCAACACTCTCAACTTAGCCAATTGAAGTTTGCCCTGATACGTGCCTCTGTGAAATGCCTCTGAATCATCTACATAATCACTGTACCCACTTCAGTTTTTGGTTCCTTGCGTCAGCAAAGGAACCTATGCAGTCAGGTTGGCATGTGTGTGTGTGCATCTGCGACACGTGCTTAGGAACGCTCTAACTCAATAGGGGAAAGTTCGATGAAAGTCAAACTTGGTATGTAGGTTTGCCGTGTTGAGAAGGTGTGCCCTATTGTTTTTGGTGGAGGTCAAAGGTCATTTGGGAGAACTGGGGGCAAAAGTCTGTTTTGCTTGGGTACGCTCTAACTCAATGGGGGAAAGTCAGATGAAAGTCAAACTTGGTATGTAGATTTGCCGTATTGAGAAGGTGTGCCGTATCGTTTTTGGTGGAGGTCAAAGGTCATCTGGGGGAACTGGGGGCAAAAGTTTGTTTTGCTTAGGTACGCTCTAACTCAATAGGGGAAAGTCAGATGAAAGTCAAATTTGGTATGTAGGTTTGCCATATAGAGAAGGTGTGCCCTATTGTCTTTGGTGGAGGTCAAAGGTCATCTGGGGGAACTGGGGGCAAAGTATGAAAACCTTGTTATGCTATGGATGCTCGTATGTTCCATCAGTCTCCCTCCAGTGCATCATGGAAGTACTGCTTGAGTTAGCAGTTTCTTGATCAAAGGAAAAAGAAGCAGTGTTGTTTGCACTACTGTAGGTGGTCACACCAGACAAGTTTTGGATAGATCAGTTTACCTCCTCGTACCTGAGTGCTAATGTGTGCATTCATGTAAGTGTCTTTTCAATTAGTGCGGTGAGCAGGACACAATGAAAGAAAATAAGTCAGTTGGTGTTCTTACCAGTTTAAACTAGACCCCAGTAGTTCTCTCCAGGGCATTCTATCAGTTTATTGGACTTTAAAGGGGCATAGATGAGGTAAGCTATGTTCCAATTTGCAGAGCCCCTACTTTAAATGAGAGATTCACAGCTGTTTGCGTTTTGTAAAATGAATGGGATATTGCTGTATATTGCAGTTCAACATCTGCAATTTATTGCATTAATTGAAATGGGTGTTTTGATATTTATGAACTCAGGCATATCATTTCACAGTATGTATATTTCAAGTGCAAGGAACCATAGTGCCCATAGGCTGTTGTGAAATCATGCAAAATATTTCTTCTCTTACAGATTGTATGTAACACTGTTGATAGTTGGTCACATTAGTGCTATGAAAGTGGTTCCATGTGGGTACATGTTTGTCATGTTTGGGGTCCAATGTCTGAAATGGGCCATTTTATAAAAGCATGAAATATGTTTCTCTCTCTACAGATTTTATGTAATGCAGTGAGAGTTCATGGTCAGAAATGGGCCATATGGGCTGTCGTACAAAATAATGCAATATGCTCCCTTTTACTTCATAATTTACATTATATGCTCTCCATCTGTGCAAGGAACCAGAGTGCCCATGAGCTCTTGTTATGAGACTGGATCGCAATAAAAGATCTATTTTAGGTATTTTTGATCATTCATTCCTTCATTCGCAGTAGGTAGGAAGGAAAGATGGGTGTTCATGATGAACACCTATCTAGTGGAGGCAATGAAAGATAAAACGGGCTGAAGGTATGTTCACTCCCCCCAGTATTTTTCCAAGTGTTCCAAGAAGCAAGGAGAATTTCGAAATGTGGGCTGAACTTCTTCTTGCTTTAAACACTCGGGATGTGCCGTTTCCGGCCATCTGGGCGATTTGATAAGCCGAAATTTTTCTTGTACACTCTGCGCCAACCGATGGTGGCGTTCCGCTCAGATAGTCGATGAACCCCTGCTGGGTAAAAGCTGGCTACAGGCCTGCCAACTATTGTTATTTTCTTTTTATGGTACACTACCGTGGCATTTTTATGATAGACTACAAACATTAGTCTTGCAGTCAGATGTTGCTCTCACTTTGTGTCAAGGTTTACATGTAATATAATCATGTTTATATAATCTTGTTCTAAAGTATCATATGACATGAAAAACGCATTTTGGAGTATTGACCAAATAGTCATAGAAAATGTTGAAAATAGTCAAAATTTCCATCACACTCCATGAAACATTTACCAATATATAGACAAATTTCTGTTTCACAATTGCATCATGAATAACTGTAAGCCAGATATGTAAATTTGTGACATCCAGGGAAGAATTTAAATGATATGCTTTATGTTATCCTTTTTTCAAGGTGAATTGAGAATGGTATATGCCTTGAGGGCTTATTTTGGAAGAATGTATTGTCCTTCTTAAAAATAAGTATTGATATCACCAACTAATTGGAAACTTAGTAATGAAGTAAAGAGACAATATATAGAGGCCTAATTAAAGAAGGAGTGGCACTATGCAACACTCTGCATAGTCAGCCTGCATTTTCATTAACCTCTGAAAGTCACATCTCAAAAACTGTAATAGATACAAGCACAATTTTACTGGATTGTGAGTCAAGGTCTCACTGTGCAACTTCTGAGGGGAGCCAGCTGTTTTTTTTTATGCATGTTACTCGGTCTTTAATGAAGAAACTACCGATACCCCTGAGGTGAGAAACAGCAGACTGAACCACATAGGTCATCTCTTTGTTAGGTTGTGAATGATGCTACATCGATGAAATAAGTCAAACATTTTTTTTTTTCAAATGAAGCCCAAAGCCATGAGCATTCTTCCTAGATAAATGAAACAAGAAGTTATTTTGTAGCAGCAATCATGGAATGGTTATAAGCAGAAGAGGAGTAATTTTGAGCTGAGCTTTTTTTTTTTTCTTTTTAATCTTGTCTATTCTTGAATACTGGTAAACGTCTCCTACAATTCTCTTGCAGGAACACTTTGAAGATTTAATAAAATTCATGTCGAGTGGAGATAGCGACATCTTTGTGGTCACCAAAGGGGATACAGGAGAGGGAGTGGTTGGAGAAATTAGAACCCTCCTTGGACCTAAAGATGTTAATGTAGCCAAGGAGGAGGTCCCAGAGAGCTGGAGGGCAGTCTACGGTACCGACACAACAATGAATGCCCTTCATGCGGCAGATTCTGCAGAAAGGGCTGCGAGGTACGTCAAAGAAAGTGTCAATGTTTTCAACCACAACTACAAGTTTAGCAAAAAAGAAAACACAGTAGTCACTTCAACTATGGCATGAACAAAATCTTCATGAACGACCTTCATAATGTTCTCCATAGAAACAGCACAAGAAGAGCAGCAAGTTCAACAACATCAGCAACTTCATGAACAACTGTTTACAACTTCATCAGCAGAGCAATACAAGATGAGCAGCAAGTTTAAAGATATGAACAGTTTCATGAACATTTTTAACATCCTCATATACAACAATTTTGACAACTTCAACAACCTCATCGATAAATTTGACACTAACTTCAACAACTTTGATGACAATCTCAACAACACCACTTTAACATCTCTAGCTCCATCTTTTATGCCTGCCCCTAGCTTGTACATGGAATGTTGTTTGGTCAAAGGTTATCAATGTTTACCTGGACTCTGGAGGTAGACATTGATGGCCTTCAACCGAAAACATTCCTGCTGCAAAGCTAGAAAGAGGAATAAAACACATACTCATGAATATTATCTTGCAGGCCACAACGTAAGAAAAAAATTCGAAAATTAACATTTTTATTTCTCTAGTGGGGCTCTCTCTGACAAAATTTGTCTTTGCAGATCATTTTTTACCACAAGTCTGTTACATAGGTATGCCTCTACTTGATTTGGAGGAAGAAAGAGCAAAAAGATTTGAGATGTATTTTACAACTCCCTATCCTCCTTTAATTGAAGTGCATTTCTGGTTGTCTTCAGTACACTCTCAAATTCCTCCACAGTTGCAGTAGACATTAGATTCCTTCATATTCTCAGCTATCTACAATCTTGGACAAAATACCTCGGGACATCCTGCTACCCCTTTCTATGTTGGCCATAGGATTACTGTTCACAGTGTACATTCACTCCTATAGGGCAACATTGGAAAGGGGTGGGGAGATTTATGTTATCCTCTCAACTAAAGTTGAGTATTGTAATTGCAACGTACGTCAAAGTGTCCCAACAATTTTGTCCCACATAGTCTGAAATTCTGACAAACCACAAGCATGCACTGGGACCAGTGAAATGAGTCAATTTGCAATACGTTAAATGACTAAATCGGGGATGATATTCCTTACAACAAAAAACATTAGCAGTGCATATTCAGCATATATTGACGTTGGATTACTGTAATAATAATATTGTGTGAATGCTGTCAATGTTAGTAGGGGGTGAAGGAAGGACTAAGTCAAATCCATGTAGAGGTTTGCACCACATGTGCTAAATAAAATCCAGTCATGATTGAGGAGGTAACATCATAAGTCCAATACATCTTGTCGACCAGGAGACTACTTTTAGACATTTTGAATGATACAAACGACATACTTTCGTCTCAAATTCTGATACTGAAACAGGCAGCGAAGAACCAAAACCCAAACAAAATACGCTAAAATATTGGTAGTCAGTTTGAGAAGACCAATGTGAATGGAACAAAGTGAACAATGGACTATCAAGCTGTTTGTTTAGATTAGGTTTCTCCTAGATGATGTGTAGACTTTCTTTTATCCAAAGTTGGAGCTTAATGGGAGCTGCTACATAGGGGAAACCCATAGACACTTGGCTACACGCATTTCTGAGCATCTTAAATCTGACAAGAATTCACATTTTTACAAACACATCAGCAAATCTCCAAACTGCAATCGCAAATGCGATTAAAACTCTTGCAAATTATCGACCCAGCCCCCACTGAGCACCAACTTCGGATAAAAGAAAGTCTACACATCAGCTGGGAGAAACGTAATCAAAACAAGTAGCTCCATAGTCCATTGTTCACTTTCTTCCATTTATCTACTTTTCTCATGTTTTTTTTTCTTCTGCAATTTGTCACAAATTCCATGCATTAGAGTTCATTTCAGTTTGTACCTGATGATGAAAGCAGTGCCTTTTGAAACATGTCGTATTTTCTTCATTAATTTGTTTGTTATTTTAATATGAAGCTAAATCAACAGTTCTGACTTTAACGCATAATGGCATAATGTGGTGCTATTTCATGTTATCTCATAACTGGGGGCCCTACCACCATTCTACAACTGGAGTGACACTCCTCCTGCAACGCAACACAACAGCTGCCCATCAATGTTATTTCTAAATGCAACCATTTCTGCCTACATACAAAACCATGAAAAAGTCTAATCGTTATGATCACTCGTTTTCAACAAAACATGTACACAAATAAAAATTTAATTTCATATGTGAATAGTCAAAAATTCACAATACTTTAATTCAAAAATCTCCAAACCCATAGACCTCGATCACTAATTTTTGTGATGCACCTTGTCCAAAAATGAACAATTTTCCTTTAACAATTCAAGCCAAAACTCAGACGATCTTAGACAAAATACCTTGGGACACTGTGCTCCCCCTTTCAATCTTGGCTGTAGGATTGCTGTTCGCAGTGTAAATTCACTCCTATAGCACAACATTGGAAAGGGGTGCGGGGTTTCGTGTTATCCTCTGAACTAAAGTTTAGTATTATAATTGCAAGTGTCGTAACAATTTTGTCCAAGATTGTAGTTGTATTTAGCAGAATGTTGTTTAGTCTGGTTGAATGCTGTAGGGAGCTTTAGTAAAGCATTCTAAAGGATTGAGTTGACTGTAGGTCACATTGGGAGGTCTTCGTTGTTATTAACTCCATTCACTCCCTTAACAGACTTTGGCAAAAGGATAAGGTCAGTTTTGCACTGATGAGTCTGTTTCTCAGTATATTGGCTCCTCTACAACTAGTTTGCATTTAATCATTAGAATTTCAAATCCCTGTGGAAAGAAAGACTGACACAAAATAAAGGAGTGAAGTGTGACCGTAACTTATTTTGTTTCTGTACTTTTCTGATAGCAGTTATTTCACAAGTCATATTTTAGAACTTTCTTCTCGTTAAATTTTCTAGCTACCCTCTTATGCATCTTGACACAGCCAGTGAACCACAAACTTTGCCATTTTCAAAGAACCAACCCCAAGGAACTGTAGCACTCTGATGCTCCTCAGACCTAGTCTCGTTTCATCCTTTGAAGAGGCTGTTTGGAATTGTTTTAGATTTAGTTTACCCCCAAATTAAGTGATGTTGTGTAAATCTTTATAGTCTTGTAATCTAATATCCTTGTATCTCTTTCTCATGTACTTTCAGAGAACTAACATTCTTCTTCCCCGAATTTGTCGTCCCGATTGTCCCAGGAACAGGACCACCACCTAAGATTGAAAAGACCCTGGCTCTGATCAGGCCTGATGCCTTGAAGGAACACAAAGGTAAGCACCAGTCGCATTCAAACATCTGTGTCGCATTCAAATATCACCAAGCTTATGCATTCAAATGTCACCAAGCAGATTTCCTGATGTTTCTTGCCAACTCTTGACTATCAAGCGTTCCTGAAATTTGACAAAAGAGGAAAAAAATGTATTGCAAAATGCTGTTAAAATTGTAACCAGTACGTGAATGTCCCATTCATGTGTGAAACAAGTCGTTAAATTCTGTTTCGCTAGTTTGAGTTCCCTGGTTTGAAAAAAAAAAAGAGAGTGATGTAGCCTGATCAATGTGAATGCAGCAAATTGTTCCACTTAACCACAGAAGACTGAAAAGGGTTTGAATAGATAATACAAGCACATCATTGTCAAAGTTATTACCATGAATGTGAAACCACAGAAAAAAATGCAACTGATGAATTTTTATGTAGAAGCAAGTGTTGGTATCAATACTACTATCAAATTACTGACCCCTTGCATCTTCTTGAACTGTTCCAATTCCCCCTACCCCTCCCCAACCCCCTTCATCCTACCAGTTGTAGCTGGACACTCAACGAAATCTTTTTTCTCAGTTAACATTTTCTTTTTGCAAAAACGTAAAAGACCTGCATAGGGCAGAAATATACTCTGAAGCTTGTATAGAGAACCCAAAGAAAGGTCAGTCAGTTTGACAGGTGAACTTGGTGTAACGCTGCCCTACATCACTCCAGTGATGTGCCATAAATTAACAAGAAGGAACCCAAATCAGTGTCAGTGCCCCCCATTCCCTGTGTACTCTTCAGTGCCCACTTGATACACCCATCGCTTTCCGGGGGGGGGGGCAGCAGGGACAACTTTGACAACCACTATGTTAGACTGCTTTAGATGGATTGATGTCAGATAATACATAACCTCATCATCTACACTGAAAATATATGTCACAGGATTGGATAATTGCAAACAGAACACCAGTCAAAGTAATCTTGTCTTTCTTATCATTCAATATGCAATACAAACATAGCTGATAAAATACAAGTGGAAAGTCAGTGTATGGAGATCACTTTGAAGAATACACTTCTACAATTAAGTGGAAGTGGGTCTGTCAAAGGCCAGACCTTTGGATCTGATGTTACCCATGTTAGTTTTCTGGAGGACTGGACTTTCCTGCTTGTTTAAAAATGAGACATGTGGTATGGAACAATCTGAGGCAAGTTAAGGGAACTATGTCACATGCCATTTGTCGCATGACTGACAAATCTCTTGCTGTTAAAACTGCAAAGTGAGAAGTACTTTCTGTTTGTAAGATGATGTAAGAGCCTGTGGTTTCACAAGATTGAAAGAAACACTTTAAGTTTAAGTACTTTTCACATCATTGAACTCACTAAAATAGTTTTTGCCGTAAGTCCAGCTTCAAATATCCTTCATGTAAAAAGAGACAAAGCTATCCTTCATATTCATAGAAGGCTGTTGCCAAGGACAACCAAGTAACAAAGCAAAAGCATGATAGCCTTGAGTTGACTCATACTCTGTCAGTGTGTTGTATTCATTATCCCCACATTAGACGCCATCTTGGAAAAGATTCATGACGCAGGTTTTGAAGTCTGTCTTCAGAAGGAGGTTCAACTCACAGAGGAACAGGCCAAGGCCTTCTACACAGAACACGAAGGAGAACCGTTTTACGATGATTTAGTAGCTGAAATGACACGGTAGGAAACATTGCATGCACTTTTATCTGAGTTTCTGTCATCCTAGGCTCAAGGGATCAGTGTGGATTGGGTGTGGTATATGTGGATGGGTGGGGGCGGGGGGAGGGTAGAGCTATCGCAATGTGGTTGGAATGGGGTAAGGATAGACTAATAATAGGATGATGTAGGGTGAGTGGGAGAACACTTGAAATTGATTATTATTCATTCAACAGTCAAATCAGAAATTCATGAAGTTGCTTTGATGCTGTTTTACATTTTCTGCATAAATAAGTTATTGATATTTATTCGATTAAAATGGGTCTGATTGGTAAACATAACAAATCCTGGTGGTGGGTTGGGGATTCCAGTAACCTTCCTTTGTGTTCTTTCCATTTTGATATTCAAATTTTGTTCCTTTTTTAAATTGTAGTGGACCCACTTTGGCTCTTGGTCTGGCCAAGGAAGAAGCCATCCAAGGATGGAGGGACCTTTTGGGACCCAAGGAGGTTCAAAAGGCAAAAGAAGAGTCACCAGAAAGGTAAACCTGGCTCCTCCCATACCCCTTTCAAAGATAAAAAAAAAGGAAAGAAAGAGCTCATGCAAGGTAGCACTTCTGTACATTTTACCTATTACAGCATATTCAAGACGTTTGCTGTCAATATAACCTTCTTTGATATTACTGTCTTCCACCTCACACCAACAGATGAATACTGAACAAGTATGGTTTGTGCCTTTTGTTAGAAGTTAATACTTTCTTGTTGTGTGTAATTGTGTACATCAGTCACAGGGCCAGACCACAGTTCAATGATTTATGCTTCAATGATAGTCAGTTGATTATTTAAAGGTGCAGTATTGACCTGATATGCTTAGCAGGCTCTGGTTCTGGGATGGGATAGTTGGTCTTTAAGGAGGAACCGTGGTGGCTGTTTCAGTTTCAACCCACACTTAGTGCCCATCTATTTACAAACAGTCACAACAGTATTTGTTTTATTTTTGTAATACCTTCTTTTTAAGTAAAACTTTAAACTTCCCGCCGTTGTTGTACAGGTTATCGCCATTTTGGAAATGTATGTCGTATCACATGCACCGGCAATACTATGTGACATGCACAGGTGCACGTGTGACATCACAAATCACGTAATTTTGCAACAACATGGTGACTTGCAAGTGAATAAAATGTATATTGATAAAAACTTCATATTTTCTTGGACGTGAACTAATTGTACTATCGAATGGTGTCTTATTGTTTGAAAAACTATATTTGAAGTGTCACGACGATCTGGGAGGCTGTACAACGGTTTTACTTTAATTTGCCCCATAATGGATTCTGGTGTCAGTGCAATCTTTGATTTTGACAGAGACGTTGTCGTAGGGAAAATAAAGAAACTTGTACTGCAGATCTTTAAATAATCAGAGACGCTACTTGTAAAGGTCTGTGTGTGTTTGATCAAACCATGAGTGAGAAGTTTGTCTTTTTTTTTCAAGGAACAGTCTTATTCTTTCCATGCTACATATCTCACAGTAGTGAAAGTATAAATTCAGTGTGATAAATCTTAATACAAAGTAAACAAATTTTTACTTTCAGCTGCAGTGAAAAATTTTGAATAACTCTGCTCTTTCCTCTTTTACTCTTGTCTTATCAGTTGACAGTAAATCAATTTTTTGGTGTATCAGAGAAAATGAAAAAAACGTTCTCATAGTTCTGCTCATATTTCTCTTTATATGTAGCATGAGGGCGCAGTTCAGCATGACAGATGCCTCGATTAATGGACTTCATGGAAGTGATTCCATCCAATCTGCCACCAAGGAGTTGGAATTTTTCTTCCCCAAAGAACACACCTTGGCTGTGATCAAGCCTGATGCTGCTGCTGAACACAAAGGTATATTTTTTTTACTGAAACATGGCTGAGTTTTCTTATGTCATAAGTTCGGAACAAATTGTCAACAATTGAATAGATGGGACTTGTCTCTAACATCAACCGGTAATGTTTGCCTACATTTTTAGAGGTTTAATGAGTGCTTGAGACCTTTGACCAGTTTCGTATCTCTCACCAATTTTTAGAGGCCATTACGGAGAGACTACACGAAGCTGGCTTCCAGATCTCCAGCGAGAAACACATTGAACTCAGCAGAGAAATGGCAGCGCAACTTTATCAAGAACACGAAGGAAAGGAATTTTATGAGAGTTTACTTGATCACATGACAAGGTAAAGGGTTTGCATCTTTTGGAATCTGCCTAGGATTTGCCTGCTTTGAATTGTTCTTTTAATGTGACAGAGGCACTTGCAGGATATTTGATGGTTGAGGGGTTGGGATAATTGTAGAGGGTGCTATAGGAATGTTGTGAGGGAATGGAAGCCTTTCAAGGTGTTTGCTCTGTGAAGGAGGTCTATGGAGGGTAGTCAAGGGAATGTCCTGTTGTTGCTGAGTGAAGTGGTAGAAGTGTGGAGATATACATTGTTATCATGAGGTTGGAAAAAGTGTTTTTAATCCAGAGAGTGGTTCATGCATTGAATGCCTTGTCATCATGCACCATAAAATGTACTGCTAACCTTCAAGAGATTCCTCATATTGATCAGTTTCTCAGAAGATTTTCAAGTGGGGGAAAATAGTGAGTCTTATACTCCCATCCCCAACAACCACCTGACTCTTTCAAGTAGCACAAAAGTGAATACTTAAGATTCGTACTCTCCCTCACTTCACCTGATGTCAATCCTTTCATTTCACAAGACTTTACCGCAGTCACTTCCCTGTTTGATGTTCTGGGGGTGGGAGAGGAAGGTTCTGCCTTTGTTGTGTGGTCTTCACATTTACCACAAACAGAAAAACAGTACCGCCCTCTATTAAGTTTAACTAATATCCATGGAATTTGTTTTTTCTTTCACAGTGGACCCTCGACTGTCCTTCTCTTGCACAGAGAGGATGCTATTCACGGTTTGAGGGCCCTGATGGGGCCAGCCGATCCGGAGGTTGCCAGAGAACAGGCTCCGGAGAGCTTCAGAGCACTCCTGGGGAAGAACATTCTAGAAAACGCCATTCACGGTAGCTCCAGTGTTGAACACGTAGCAAAAAAGGTTGGACATTTCTTCCCAGAGGTCGAAGTCACTGAAGAAGGAAAAATTATTGGTAAGTTTGTTTGTTATATGTTGAGGACAAATATAAGCTAGAGGAGCTGTCATAATGAGTATCCATTTATGGAAGTTTATTGAATATTCTCTCTGGCAACATTAATGGAAGAATGTGGGAGATTCTGATATATTCCTATATTCTACTCCTGTAATGTAATATGAGCTCATATCAAAAAGAGTTTTATTGCTCACTAGGCTATTCTGTTGGGTCTATTATTTTCAATATTTATTCCTTGAACTAGTATTCCACAGTCCTTCCAAAATTTTCCAATTACCTCTTATAATTTGTTAATTTAAATATTTTTAATATTTTAGTTACAACAGAAGAACCAGCAGAAACTGAACCAGAAGAACCAGCAGAAAGTAAGGAAGGAGGTAGGTGCCATAAGGATTATATAAAATTAGAATTAAAGTTGGTGATTTTGAGATGTCATGAGTAGCACATCATAGCACTTTGTAACCTGTATGATTTTTGTTGGCAAATCTGAAATAAAGCTTTGCAAAGGTGCTCCAGTCTGACTGAACAAACAAACAATCAACCAAACAAACAAACAGACAGGGAGACATACACACAGTCTATAAGTCATAAAGATGATAGAGACAGGCAATATAACAGACAATCTGATAGACAGACTAATACATTCATACGACATTTATCCATTTGGTTGGAATGTGACAGTATTGTAATGTGAGTAGACCTACTTTGGCAAAATATGTAACAGTATAAATAAGGGTAAATGTTAACAAAGGCTGAAAATGATAACATCAGCACAGTCAACACCGATTTTTACAGTTCTGTCGTAAAAAACAGAGTTTGATGTGACCTTATAAGAATGGGTCCTATCCTGTAAAAACTTAATTCTGTCATACACACTTGAAATACTGTCTTTGTATCATGGGGTTGGGGAGGGGCTGTCAACCTTGAGATCAATTAATTTGTATAGAACACAGACATTTACAACATATTGCCTTCATGATGATAGATTATCACACAGTTGCTGGCTTTGTGGAGCAGTTTGTGGGTCTGATATTTAAAACTGGCCAAGTTATTTGTTTTGTTTACACATAAGTCAGTCTTGATCCAATGGTGACATTTGCACAGTTCTCTGGTCTGCTTTAATCTCAGTTCCCTCACCACTGTAGTAATCTCCTCAACACTGTAATTCTCCTCACTACTGTGAAAACACCTGAAATGTCACCTGCAGGTTGGTGGAATCACCATGTCACTAGAAGGCAGTTAGGCAAAGTCCCCCAGGGAAAAGACTTGAATTGTCGGCTGAAATCTATCTAGGCATGCTTGACTTTTACCTTCCAATCCTGTTTCCCTAAGTGGAAAATGAACCACTTTGTCCTGGGATGTTCAGTAGGGTAATAATCTATCACATCCATTATGTGATGTAACCCTGATATTCTATCTGGTTTATTACCTGATAAGGCAGGCCTGGGCAGTTGGGTCTCGAGATGACAAAGAAGATAAAACTGCGGCTAAATCGAGCTTTCAGTTTAGCCACTCGTCTAGTCTAAAATTTAGTTCACATGCAGTGAATGCACTCAGGATCGAGTATTGCAGTTTACAACTCTAAGACTTTACTACTCAACAGTGTATGATAAGCTACATGTATGGAACAATGCTGGCTGAGGAAATTTCAAGAAATGGACAAGTTCTTTTTTCCAGAATTAAATGAATTAAGACTGTAAGAGAATTGTTTAGTTTCCATGATGATGTATGATATTTTATTGCACTCTCTCAAAGCTCCACATTGTGTTGATATCGGTAAATATGTGAAGAATGTGAAGGTCACATGCACATGCCAGTGCTTGTAATTAGCATAATCAGTTAAATTTCACCTACTAAGAGATATGAAAACTGTCAATTTTTTTTTAATTGTTGACCATGGCTTGTACTGGCTGTTTGCGTATGCATTAAACATGGAAAAAAGTGTCAGATCACAAATATTCAAAAACTGAATTGAATTGTTAATTACTCATGAATGGTCATTTGTATGTGACACATGGGGATCCAGTCAGTTTGACCATCTTTCAGTAATTTGTAAAAAGAACTTCACGGGTTTGGAAAAGTTTAGTGACTTTACACAAAACAGCTCAAGGTGCCCCCCAGAAGACAACCCCAAGTGACTAGTGCCGTATGAATTAATGCAGTTAGTCTAACTTGTGACATGATTCTATCTTTGATTTGCTATATTATATTCCATCCTTGACATAAATCAGAAACACTTGGTTGTAAGTGGAAACCAAAGGTGTAATACACATGTCACAAAAGATAGAAAATGCAATTTTTGATGTGAAAATAGATGGGTCTGATTCAGGGGAGGACGTTTATCCCTCTGGAGGGATGGATACCGGTGGTGGAACAGAAAATGTAGAACAGGTAGAAGGCAACTCAGGAAAGCTTGGAGGTGAAAATACCAGGTCACAGAACGACAAGGAGGAGAATGATGAAGAAGGTCAGGAAGATGCTGACTACAATGACGAAGAGTTTGAGGATGGAGAAGAGGAGAAACGAGATGACGATCAAGATGATGGACGTACCTCGGATGACAGCCAATCATCCACTGATGAAAAGACCAGTAAAGAAGAAGATGACTCTTTGGGCAAAACTGAGACAGAGGTCGGAGGAAAAGAAGATGAAACCTCAGAGACGGTTGATTCTGGTGAAGATGATGGGAAAGGTATCTGAGCATGCAGCATACCCACCTTACCTCATCTTCTGCATGAATCATTACTGAGACATGAATATTCAACTGATCAACAATAACAGGTGTTATGATTGTTCAACGTAGCGATACTTTTCTGTTTCATTTCTTACATATTCATCATCACAATGATCACCTCTTGGAAAACTGTGTTCATTTTTCAAAAGTCAGACCATCATTTTACATCATTCTTTTGATGTTTGTGTCATTTTCAAGATCGTCAATTTTCTTCATTTGAGACCTGTGATCTGCTCTGTGTTTGCTTACTTTTATCCATATTTTTGGTGGACGTTGGGGAAGGATAGGATGTAGGTATTGAAGTAGTTGTTTTAGTGGGTTTATGAATATTCATTACATTCTAATCAATTTATCCATCCCACTTATGAACTGATGTTGCCCTGCTTCAACCTACATTGTATTAGTAGTTCTTGCTTAGCTCATTAACATCAACTCGTTGATATTAAGTGTATTTATCGCTCCCTGTTTTACCCAATTACCCACCAGCTTAATTTTATAACCACAAGATTGTTTGAGGGTAACACATTTCTGCACATGATTTTCATGGTGTATCAGGTGACCAACTTAACTGGACTTGTAGGCAAGAAAATTAAGATGCACATTCACAAGCAATGCATGAATGAATTAATGCAGAACTCCAGATCTCCCAGCTGGTGAAAGTGTTAAAATATCCTCTTTGCTCAAAATTCTTGCAATTATCACCAAGGATCAGGTAGCACCAGTCTTAGTATTAAGTAAAAATGAAATTTTAAGGGCAAAAAGAAAACTAAAACAGTCACAGGCAAGTGGTATTTTACACATCATTACCTTTGACTGTCCTTTGTCACATGTGTATGACATCATCAGGTAGTGACCTTTCTGTTCTTTTGAAATGATACAATGTTATCAGGGATGATTATTAAAGTGTTGTTAACAGGCTAATCTCTTAAACATCAACATCATCATTCAATTGGCAGTTTCTTTTCCTCATTTCTCCATTTCTTATTTTTTAAGTTTATTTGTGCTGTTATGACTTGTTGCTTTTGCATTTAATCATTTGAAGCATTAAAGACTTTTGGGACAGGGATTTGAAATTCTCCAGTACCTTAAAGGAGAACTGGTATTTTTGAGAAAGTCATTATATTATCTTACTGAACAGTTTTCCTCTCAATAAATGAGCATTCCAGAAAGAGTTTGATTTATGGAAAGTGCAAAGTTTTTGCAGAAAGTGGTCTCCATCTGACACGAAATACAGGTCAAAATGCAAGGTTTCTCGACTGTGTGTTCCACTCGTGAGGAAACTTTTGTTCTTCATATTTTTTTTTGATGATCTGTGCACTTTTTTGTTTTGGTTTTGAGTCAGATTTAAGTCTTACTCTCTTCAGCGGTGAACAGAATTCTTCAGAATTCACGTTCGTAGCTCTTTTAGGAAGTCTACATTTTCACAGTTACCATGTCTTGCCATGCAAAAGATATTTTCACCCAGTCACCTACCTCTTCCATCTCTTTAACATCTGTAGAGTCAAACTCTGATGACTTGTAGAGATCAGAGTCATAGTAGCGGTTTCCTGTATCCGTAGAGGGAGTTTATTCCTTTTATTTCTCACGTCCCTATTTTTGCTGTTCCTATACGTAGTGTTAGATGAATCCTCCTGAATATTAATTCTCTGCATGTTCTGTTGTTGGCCTTGTTATTTGTGTCTATTGTGTTATAACAATGGTTTTGTCCTCCTTCAAACCTGAATGTTTGATGAGTTTGCTTTCAAATATTAAATCTTAATCCAGGTGATGTATGAATATCTACTATTTTTTCTAGGGTTGCAATTAGCGCATCTTTGCCTGCATATTTAGCATATTTCTAGGGTAGTAAAACCTATAGCAAGTTTCTGTGAACATTTTGAGTACATTTCCAACATGCTGGACAAATCAATGTCAACAAACATGTTGAAGAACATTTAACCAGACTGTGAGAGATAAGAAATTTGTTCATAACTATTTTTTGAATGTGTGTTTTCTGTCACTGTTTTACTGCAATCTTTGAAGGTGGAGCAGAAGATACAGAAAAGCCAGAAGAGATGCAAGGAAAATCTGAAGAAACACAAGAAACTACTGAAGAGACTCAAGGAGCAGAAAACCCAGCGGAAGAAAAAGATGGAGAAAAATCAGAGGAAAAAACAGAAGAACCTGCTGCTGCTGCTGATGTGGAAAATGGTGGTAGTGGTGGTGATGATGATGCTGGTGGAGATGGTGAAGGGAAACAAGAGGATGAAGTGAAGACAGAAGAGGCAGCAAAAGATGGTGAAGAAAATGCAGAGCAAAAGGAAGGCACCTCAGAAGAAGAGACAAAAGCAGGTAAAGTGAGACAAATAACAAAGTCACCATCCCTCACCGCAACGATGCTGCAATAAGTTTGTTGTGAATTGCTTTTGTTTGAGCAATACATGGCAATTTTTCATATGAAAATTTTGTTTTAACATTACATTTAGGGTACCTGGCGTGTGACATGAAGTCAGTGCAATAGCAAGTCCATTATTCATTTTTGTTTGTCAAATGTTTATCAGAATATCACAAAGTTCCTTACTTCATGGGTCAAAACTGACAGCCCTGTGGCTTCTGGTGATAACATGGTTGCAGTATTTGGGGTGGGGCCACTTGTGAAGTGTGTAGGTGATCAAGATGCAATTGCCTTGGAGAGGTTTAAGGGGGGAAAGGTTTCTTACTCATCTTCAGAAATTCTTGATAATTGAGGTGCAAATGATCTAAGTGGTGCAAACTTGGAGAATTTTGCTCCATTTGAGATGGTGGCAGTCTATTGTCATTTTTTTTCTGCTGAGTGGAACTATTGTAGGAGGGTGGGATCTGTTTTTTAGGGAATGCTAGCTATTTTAGAGGGGTATCTTGCCCCCTTAAACTCCCCTTGGAGAACATTGGGTCGCATGTTAAGCCAGGTTTGTCATCACTCACCTTCCTCAGCTTTACTCAGATGTGGTTCTGCCATCTGTGCAAACCAAAAATTGCTGCTTATATAAAAGAGAAACATCTTAGTAAAACAAGGCTATACTGTAAAACATGGCTAAACTTGAAGCAGTCAATGGTGTATCCATGATTTCGTTATAGAGACAGCATCAATGGATTGCCCTCCTGGGGGAGGGGCTGTTACTCCTCCCCCTCTTTTGAGAAAATATAAATTGTTGTTGTTTAACAAAGGAATCATCAGAGATTAGGTACTGAATGGACTTGTAAAGAGGTTGTTGAGAATGTGATTCAAGGTAACTTTGGGGCTGAACAATAGCACCATGTCGCAAAGACTCCATTCATAGTAGCTCTATGGTTTGACCATGTACCATCAACATATCAGTTATACTTGTAGGTGTCACAAAATATTATGAATTTTGTGAACCAACTCACCGAGCACATGTTAAAGCCTTGAATACCACTTGAAACATTTCGCAGTAAATGTTTCAGTTTACAGCATATTTTTCTTGGCTCTTCAACGTTACATTTGTCATGTTCCCTTTCAACTTTGCATTTTAGAAGGAGCAGCAGAGGAGGAGAATGCTGTTGCCACGGATGAGGCACCAACAGAAGAGAAACAAGAAGAGACACCTGCTGAGACTGAACAGAAACCAGAAGATGCAGCTCCCGCTGAAGGTGCCGAGGTTGTCAGCGGTGAAGATGCACCTGCAGCAACAGAAGAAGAGACAGCAGAGGCTGCCCCTGCTGATGCTCCTTCTGGTGGTGTCCCACCTGGTGATGATGCCACCCCTGGTGATGCCCCTACTGGTGATGCCTCTCCTGCTGATGCCCCTCCTGATGGAGAGGAAGAAAAGAAAGAAGAGGGCACTCCTGCTGAACAACCAGCCGAATAAAGAACAACACATTGGTGATATATGCTCAGTTTGGTCTTGGTGCAACAGACCTAATTGCTCTTGCATTCTTTGTCCTAAGTTTAATGGGTTTTCGTTGTGAAAGAATTGCAAGTCATGAGGTGTCTATCTCTTCCCTTAAGGACTACATTGCCAAGACAAACATAATGCTTTCTAACCTTAACCGGTAATGTCTGAAACAAGATCATCACAACCAAAGATATAAATAAAGTGCCAAAGGACTTAGAATGGCACTAAATTCATTGATTTTACAAATCAAGTTTTATGTCCTCCAAGATTATTTTAGGGCTTCATTTAGTATCTTATCTGCTTCACCAGAAGATTTAGGAGAGCTTTGCACATGTATTTCTTCCAATAGGTGGTCATTTCTATGTAACACTTCAATTATTCCAATATCCTATTAGCACAAATTTGTTTACTTGAAAGTCACATCTTATACGCATATTTTATGACCCACGATACAAAGTCTTAAATTTGGGTCAGCTTTCAAGATTTTGAAAGGAAAGTGGGTATCTTTAAATTTGTCTATCACCTTGATATGATTTCTCTTTAGTATACCCAAGTTTGACAGGATCTCAGACTGGGATGTTTTCCGTCCATTTGCAATTTATCTAGCAGGCATTCCATGATTCAACTTAGGTATGTACCTACTAGTATATTGGACCACTTCCATTGTATATGTATATATTGTATGAAAATGAGAATAAAATGTCAAAAGGAGTCAACAAAAATTGTTACTCAGTTTCTCTATCAGTTCACTATGAACACCTCTCTATGATTTCTTGATGCAGCTAGACCATTGTCATGATCCATTTCAGATTTAAAGCCAGAAAAATCAATCTGAGATACCATTTTGTTATAGTTTTGTTCTCACAATCGATCTCTCACATCTCATGTACTGATGAAATGACCCAAGGTACTTGACGGGTCACCAAACTAATACTAGGAGTGGCATCTGGCAGGGCAACATTTTGCACTGAAGGTGATATCACCTCCGCTCCAGTCCCCCTCCCCCCTCTGGGACCGTTCCAAGGAGTCAGGAGGCACACAGGAGCAGATCTTCTACATATAAAGCTGAGAAGCAGTTAGCTACCTAGAGCACTAAACTTGAAAGAAATGAGAGGTAAAATTAATTTTTTGGGGGGTGTTGAACACCATTTATTAAAAATGTCATCTACATCAGCCAAAGAGAGAAGACTGCATGCAGTCCTCTCAATGACGGGATATTTCTTCTTTTTTTTACATGGAATACAACCATGGCAATGTGATTTTACAAACTTTACATTAATAACTGGCAATGAATTTATTTTTATGTTCCATCATGATCTAAAAAGAGATTTTAATCAGATAAATGCTGCCATCTGTGAGTGCAAACACATATCATGGGTGTTCAGACCGCTGTTCCACCGTCATTACTGTCCTCTGCTTTTATCTAATTATTACTTAATGTATAAGCCTCCTTGAGTTGTTTACATCCCACCATTGAGGGTTAATTACCACCTCCCCCCACAAATTTCTAAACACAGTGTCCTTTTGGACAAAAAGGACCATTATTACATGTGACAAGATTCTTTCAGAGTGTCCCTTTAAACAGAATGCCCTTTCAGACATTTAAACCCCCTTCCCCTCAACTGTAAACTGCAAATTATTATCCTCTAATATATTGTAACCCAAACCAATTAAAAAAGAAAAATTCCAATTTCTGCTTTCATTCCTTTGATATGGTACAAAGATGGTATCTTTTTTTGTTTTTTTTTTTAAATATCAAGAAGACAACTACTGGATGTTTTCAAAATCCAAAGTTCCCCTAAACCAGTGCGTGCAAATGTGCAAATAACTGTGAAAAAAAATCTATCCACTGCTTAATCTCTACTTTGTCTGGGTATTAACTTCTATGAAAGCAAAATCTGTATTTTTCTGAGTAACTTCTATGAAAGCAAAATGAAAACAGACACATGAAACAAAGATTACATTACAGACAAAACCATTACTTGGGATTCCTAGAGTTGCCTTGTGCACTTTGGGTGGAGACCGACACATTTGGCTCTACTATCTCAATTCCTTGAGCATTCTCAGAGATCAGTAGAGGGACCTGATTGGATGGATCTTCAAAATTGGGTATAAAAAACAGCGCATAAAGTTGACATCGATGAGTTTGTGAGGATTTTGAAGGGTACAAACACATCACAACGTGAATGTTTACAATGAGCATTAGTAGTTAATTTTCACATCCAGTAGTTACGAAACTCAAAATTTTCGAATTTTCTAATACTGCTTGCCACCTAGTCCTCACAAAATACACATGTGGTAAAATCATGCTTCCAGAAGACCTTCTCTGCATGATAGAACATGACGTGATATCCAGATGTACCATAATGACTAGGGAATGTTCCTTTTGAGAAGGAATAAACATGTACGATATCATGTGAGGATTGACTGTAGTGCATCTGAACTAGTACTGATGTGAATGTGGCTGATGATGAATATTCAAAAGCAAAAATGAATATTTAGTTACTCACAGGTGTTCACACATGTGCAATCTTCTTAGTTGAACAGAAATCATTAGTATGTGATAGAAACTTGATAGATTTGGGGGAAAAAAAAATAGCGAATATCACAACAAAGTCAATGCGTCCTTTAATGGCACAGAACCTGAGTGCAGGCCTTAAAGGTCAATGGATCATTACCCATGGATTAAAAATCTGCTGGTTGCACATTTCTAGAAGTAGTTAATGGCAAATGATTGTCACTCTTATCAGTAGAGTGTGCGACATCATGCACAGTCCTGGCTGATAGCTGCAAATCATTACATCATCCAAAGATCGCAACACGAGATGTTTTGGTCTAATTATTAATTCTAGGCAAACCATTCCATTCCTTTTTTTTTGTCTAATTAGTAATTCTAGGCAAAACCACTCTATTCCATAATTTTGCATTGGGAGTCTACCTATGAAAAATTCCGCTATTTGACTGTGGATTAGTGATATTCGTCAGTTGAATGTAGAAAGTATAAAAATTGACGACAGTCCTTTAAGGAATGACTTTGAGAACTTTTATATCAAGCTACAGCTTCCATGACATAGACTGTTGTCTGCATTCATCTTAATCAGGATGAAAATGTGGGGGGGGGGAAACCATCCCTTATCATACCACATTGCTTTATAGTGACATTTTAACTTGCATCACATTTGTAGCACATTTAAAATTATTTAAGATAGTATAAAAATAGACTTTTCATTGATTTGTTACATTCTACTACTTACCTTGAAGTTAAAAAAAAACAAACAAAAATGGCTGGCAATATGAAAACATATCATTAACAAAAAGGTAATCAATTTGCTATTATACACTATATTCATTTAGATAAATACATTTTTTGTACACAAAACACATTTTGTAGATAAAATTTTTTAATTCCACTACTAAATTCTTAAGTGATTAAGCTTTTACAGAAAAATACACCAAAACAAAATAAATGTAATAACATCAGTAAAAATAAACTGCACTTGTAAGAGTAGCATTGAAGAAAAAAGAAGAAACACTAGGACTGAAGGAGAGGGGGTATTTCTAAAAACTTAATTGAAAACTTAATGACTTTACATAAGGACTATCGTATTGTATACCTGGAAATCCACACTTACTACATACGTGGACAATGTTGCAACGTTGATTACGTGTTCCAGTCACACTCATAGGTGCAATGTTTTTACATTACTTAAAGACACATGTAACTTTCAGTCATTATTGATTAGTAGTTTTAAACTACACACACTTTCACAGTAATGGATGGGCAGAGCGGGCCACATCCCACTCAGCAGCTGTTGGGGGTGCTACAAAGGGAAGCGGCACCTGGGAGTGTGATTTCCAGTAATGTGCCCCCCCCCCGTATTTTTATCCAGAATTTTCTGGTACCCTCCACATCAACTGATGGTGTCACTCCCCTTTGATAGTCTTCCCACACTTCTAGCTACCACGTAAGTGATGATGGGTGTCTGTTGAGATCTAGCCCCCCCCCCTACTGCCCCAAGAAGGATGCATCCCTGCTGCCACTGCACTTTCAAATTATTGTAAACGTTTTTATTTTTTGTAAACTTTACAGTTGATAGTTGATAGGCATGACCTACATGAGGCATGGGTCCACCCTTGTGAGAGGAATGTCATTCATGTCTCTATCATGGTATCTCTCTCACATCTTGACTTGCCTATGTAATTATTGTGTAATTGCAAATCACATAATCACCAACAGAGGATCGTTCACTGGAATTGAATCGATAAGCATGGTATTCCATTCAATGTCATATAATCTGAGTTCTATTGACAAGCCCAAAGTTTTCTAATAAATTCTTATCTAAGTGAGACGTTGACATCTGGCTTAGCACCTTTCTCACTGTTTGGAGTTGCAATAAGAATGCATTATTCCGATATTGTCTCTCCATGACAAAAAAACAATAACGTATTTAAAATGTGGGACAAGAAAACCAATGTCACCCTACAGCATTGACAGTTGAAACTGAGACTTATACGACCTTAATAGCGAATACTTGAATAACCATGAGCGGATTAAACATGGAATGAACTGGCATCCCATAGCAATTTGAAATGAACAATTCTCTAGCAGTAAGCTGTTGGACACATCAACTCTATTCCATAGCCTAACAAGAACAGTGTATGTGTTGAGAGTAAGCAAGGGTCTGCACACACTTAATACAGTAAATTCCACCGTTAACTCCTCCAATTTTCTTAACTTGTGGCAAAACGATGAAAACATGACACAAAAAACAATGGATGGCATGTGGCATCAAGTGGCAGGAAATGCTTCTTTCTGGTGTTGGGTGTTTCCCTCCCTGCACTCACCATCTGTGCAGCAAGCAAGAAAACGTTGTTGGGAATATTCCAAAGTAATGGGGGGGGGGGGGGGAACTGGGAAACAATCTCTGATAGAGAGTATCGTATGCCATGATTTCCCACACTTTTGAATAGAAAAAATCAACATGTAGATGGCTACATGCTATGGGACTTAATTTGCAGATTTAAAAGCAAATACCATAAAATGAAATGAAAAGCAGTTCACAAAAATAATGGAATGGGAGAAAGTATTTGAATCTGATGTTTGGGGTGTCACTGACATGGTCTCCAGAATATCATCTTCTGTAAAAAAAAGTATCATAATAATAATGGATTGAAAGGGAAAAAAAAAGAGGGAAAAACAGTATTGTCATGATAGATACCTCTTGACTTGAATGACCAGTGGAAAGGACTTTTTGAGAACAATCCAGCAGCCTAGAATTGGCTTCCTGACAGGAATTGTAGTATTGTATTAGCCACATTTTCACTTTCATGTTGCTCCATTGACCCATTTTAATGATTCTCCAAGCAGGACAAAGACACGGACCTTACAAAGTGACAGAAAGTTTCTAAAACTTAAATAAAAATACTTGCAGCACATTTAAATACTACAAAAATGAAAAAAAAAATAGCATAATGGAAATCTGGGTTAAAGTTGATATGCAGCCATTTTTTTCTCTGAAATTGCTACATCACAGGCTTCCTCTGTTGAAACTATGCATTTCTCTTTTCAACATAGCTCCCATCAACATCCTGGGACACAGTAAAGTGTTTGCAGTACCTGATGTGTCCCTTCTGCATTGCCAGTTCATGTGGTGATGTACAAATGCCCTGAGCCTCGACATATAAGGGTTACCCTTTGGTACTCCACGTGGTTATAGCTTCAATGAAAGTATGTCAAATATTTCCCAAAAGATGGAAGATTTGCTGACTTTTAGTTATAGTGAAAGTGAGAATTTTTATTGCTTCAGCTCCACCTTCATAACAATGCTTAGGCTTCTCTAGTGAATACATATCCTTATTGTGTCCCTAACTGCTTGATCTATGGTAACTTCTCGATGGATTTTTAGGTAACATATGACAAGTAGTAGACTATCAAATGTTACTTCAAGTCCGTACTTCACCATTCATTAAAGGTCTTTCCATAAAGACATGAAAGGCATTTTGCATTATCGCTGTAAACCTGACAAATGAAAGTCAGTTCACATTGCACCTGGTGCATTCCCAACTTACAGTTTATAGAGGACGCTCTTTACGATGGCACTTTTGTTAAATATTGCACTACATGAAACAGCAGCATTGAGGAAAGTATTCCCGGGCCTAGGACTATCAACCAACCAACTTTGCTGGGAATTGTGCTGACTTTTCACTGGGACACCCCCAGAAATTGTCACTTTCAAAAAGCGAGCCCTTCTTTGACTGGTGCTTTTTCAGAAAACTTGTGCAGAATGTACTGGTAAGCACTGATGAATTTCACTATCGTGAAAGCGACTTCTCCCTTCACCAGAAAGTAAGGAATGTAATCTTCTAAGAAGGATATGTGCAGGTAGACCTGGGCAACAACTTCGCAGTCACAATTTATCAAGAAGAGGATGGTGGCTGTCAAACCCTCATCAGAGGACAGCTGGTACTGTTTACCACCTGTGAAAAAAATGTCATGAGAAACCAAAAAGGTGAGATGTGCCATTAACAAAATTCTCTTTTTGCCTTGTAACTATTCTCATAACTTCTACAGGATACTGAGCCCCAAAACCTTTTGCAAAATTTTGATTGCTAGGAACGTCCCATCACGAGGGATGATCCGAACCCCATAGGATGATTCCCATTACAAGGGATATCCCATCCCCTGTGAGAGGATCAAATTGCAAGGGAGAATCCCACCACATGCAATGATCTCACAAAATATAAGAATATAAGGACAACTTTCAATGGCACTTTTACGTCGACATTCACCCTCTGCATCAGGGATTTCTATGGTAAAATATTGGTTGCAATATGCAATATATGGGATCAATTTTCATAAAACGTCTTTTTCTTTTTCAAAATAGCTAACACAAAAATATGCCATCACCTTCTTTTTCTTCTTCTTTTTTTTTTTTTGAAAATACAGGCAACATACAGTGCCTTTATGTCATTTGTAGAGGTTGAAGGTTTTTTTTTTCTAAATCACTTGTCCAATGCAAACCCTTCCTTCCTGTTCCTCATTTTCTGAGTCACCACATGATTTAAAGTTCAAATCAGATAAACTCTGGAAAACTTCTCAAATCAATTATTCTGCTTTTCCAATTAGAGGCGGTCATTGCGATATTGAAGTTTCACAAAAGAAGACACACACGTGGTCCGAGCAGCGATACACTTTAAGCAGCGCTGCTTGTCGAACACTTCTGGATTCCATATACTTGATCAACTTCTCAATACAAATACATATATAATCGTACAGTGGGAACCAGCACTGCACACAGTGAACAATCTTACAGGGGTGTACCTTTGATTGGCTGGGCGTTATGTGATGCAGTTCGGTGCATATATTAGTAGACGAGTGCACTTGTCTGATGCAGTGCGTGAAGATCGGGACATGACAGACATACTCGGCATACGCAGTTAACTGGTTACAGAATCTGCATAAAATCCCCACAAAATCATTCAATCCTGAAAAGAGCTGCCTCATAGATCGTTATGAAACAAAATCTATTTTGATTGTAAAAAGAGTATAGACTGTTAAACAGCACATTAACATGTTAAGCAGCTGATCTTCAATTCAGTGACTTCAATGGAAACAGCAATTCCACAGGAAATCATTCACAGCACGAGGGAAATCTTGAATGAAATTCCATTTCCTCATTGTGGCAACTTCTATTCATTAATACCGTTTTTTCCTTGAAAAATTTAATGAAGATATTTCTCAGAGAAGGTTGCCCCCCAAAATTTGTCAGCGAACAAGCAATAAGACCATAGTCATTATGATGGAAAGTTAATGAAAAAAAAAATACATTGATACTCACATTGAATGGCATCTGCCTGTTTTTGTGCAATATCAACGATATGCCTAAAACAGCTCTGCAGCCACTCTAATTTCTTCATCGGTACCGGGGTCTTCTGAACCTCAGAAAAGCTTTGAATTGCTCGTGAATAGAGTTTACGAAAGTTTTCCCGGTCCAACTTCAGTAATTTTTTTACCCTCGGCTGCTCAGAGTCACTCCCCACGCTGGTTGTGGTTCCGCTGTCTGTCAGGGAGCTCATGGCATCTTCACCTATCTCGTGGACCTTCATATGTTCCGCCAAGAACCGGGAGGAACGGTGGAGTCTTTTCAGGGTCGGGACCATAACCGTGATCCCCATGTGAGTGGGGATCAAGGCCCCATCTGAGATCCCAGAGTCCATTGAGTCCAAGATGTCCTCTCTATTAGCCAGAGATCCTGGTGGGGGAGGAACCAGGAGGCTATGGTCAATGAGAGGGTTAGTCGTGAAGCTCTTTGACCTGACTGGGGGAAGAATCAGGATACCATCAATGAATTTGGTTTGTCGTCTCATCCTGTGCCCCCGCTCGGACTGTGTTTGCCGCCTCCTGACCACGCCATCCTTCAGGAGAGGGAGGCTCTGTATCTCTTTGACTTTCTCATTTTCTTTATCTTTGGTATCAATTTCTTTGCTCTCTCCTGTATATAAGCCTAAAATGTTGAGCAAGAAAGTATCCCCCTGCAATTCCAAATCTTCCACCGTTACAGTAGGCAGTGAGTTTCTCAAACACTGATAGTTCTTTCGATGAGCATTCTGAAAAAAAAAAATGCAAAATTTTACAAGTTTCTGGATCACGGGAAATGAAGTGATTGGTCCCACCCAAAAAGAGAAATTGCACTGGAAAAAAAGCAACTTCAAATCTTTCTCAGGGAGCTAAAAAAGATAATGTGTTACTCGGAAAGTTGAAATTGTAAAACAAACAATACTTAGTAATGAAACTGATTAAAATCTGGGAGCAGGTGAGCTGAGTAATCCTATTTCTCTTGTTAATTAACAAATTAAGTGGTACTATTTTTTTCTTGTTAATAACACATGTTTAAGAATGCCTGAAAGAAGTAAACTTAATATTCAAACATTTCATAAGAAATCGCTAGGATAGAGATACTCAGAACAAATCAAAGAACTTCTCGTTTTTAGATAAGCTGTAGATGTGCTGTACATGAAGTTCCCTTCACATCACCTTCATGCTTCATTACAGCACATCAAATTAAATACTAAATGTCTGCTTTATTCAAGGACTAATAGAGCACTGTCTAATTAGAGACATTACACAAGTAACAACCACTACTCTAAAAAGGCAAATATTTTACTCACCTGGTACAGTTTTAATATGTGCTGAGTGAACAAATCCGGGAAAACACACCTCTCGTAGCAAAGCCATGCACGGGCTTGAAATATACCCCTGGGTAAATATTTGGACACCAGCAAGTTTGATACCTAATGGGTATGTAAAAAAACACAAGGATAAATAACTTACGATTAAAGATTTTGCACACACAAAAAATAGACCAAGGTCCTATACAGAAGAGTTTCATGGTCTGAGAAATGACACTCCTTAAAACAATCTACTGACTGCTAAATATTTCAGTAAGGTGAGACCACAAGGTAATGGTTAGTCTTCTCTACTTCCAAAACAGTTTACAAAAAAGTAGCTCCTTTTGGCATAGGTCAAAAATCCTAGCATATAACACGGTTACAACATTTATATGGGTTGATTTACCAGCTTGAAGGAATGACTTTTTTCTTGTACCTAACACCCTTATTGACAATGAGAAATGTTACAAATAAATTTACCAGCTCAAAATGTGATGTTATCCTTCCCTTCAATTGGATAAGAAGACTCTGGTAATGTTCCTTTGGCCTTTTCTCTTGGAACATCTCGTGTAAAAGTCCAACTTTTTCCTCAAAGTCATGCTCCTGGTGATAAGAAAATAAAACTAATACTTCTGTTTCAGAGCTGCTGAGCAATCCTTTGTTGGTATTCTGAGATTTTGCAGACAGGCAGAAACTAAAGGCACACTGCAGGGGTAAATGGCTACAAAGAGACAGTACAGGAAAAAGGATGCATGGCTACCAAAAGACAGCACAAGATTAGGGGTGAATGGCTACCGAAAGACGGTACAAGAGGAGTGGTGCATGGCTACCAAAAGACAGTACAAGAGAAGGGGTGCATGACTTCCAAAAGACAGTACAAAAGGAGGGGTGCATGGCTACCAAAAGACAGCACAAGAGGAGGGGTGCATGCCTACCAACAAACATTACACAAGGAGGGGTGCAAGGCTACCAAAAGACAGTGCAAGAGGTGGGGTGCATGACTACCAAAAGACAGCACAAGAGGAGTAGTGCATGGCTACCAACAAACATTACAAGAGGAGGGGTGCATGGCTACCAAAAGACAGCACAAGAGGAGGGGTGCATGCCTACCAACAAACATTACACAAGGAGGGGTGCAAGGCTACCAAAAGACAGTGCAAGAGGTGGGGTGCATGACTACCAAAAGACAGCACAAGAGGAGTAGTGCATGGCTACCAACAAACATTACAAGAGGAGGGGTGCATGGCTACCAAAAGACAGTGCAAGAGGAGGGGTGAACGGATACAAAAAAAAAAAGTGCAAGAGCAGGGGTCATGGCTACCAACAAACATAACAAGAGGGGGTACATGGCTACCAAAAGACGGTACATTGGTCCAAAGGTGCAAAAGTGAGTGAAAAGGCCATATTATTTGGTAAAATATTGAGAAAGACAATTTTGGGGACTTCAGCCGATTGTAAACTCTCTGAACACTAATGGAAAAATCTGCTAACACAGTGAACGCTACCTGAAGGTCAAAACCCACACTGACTCGGCATATTAAGATATGGCAAAGGAAAAGAGAAAAAGTTCTGCCAGTGAATATCAAAGATGACACCATGTGTATTTCATCAAGTTAACTTATGAATTTATTTCTCACAAATACTCAGCTTCCCTGTCTACTTGTAATTGCGTTTACACGGGCAGATACTTGACAAATAAGTCTTCAATTAATTCAAGTCAAAATTATGAAGAGCATGATGCAACATGTTTGTTCCACTTCAAAAGACAATTCCACCATCTTCTTTTTGAGCCTTAGACTCACCGTTTCTTTCTCTGGGGCACTTCTTCTTTGCGGTTGCTGCTTCGCCGGGTTGGGTTTTGGTCTCTCTGCACTTGCAGACTTCCTGTTCTCACACAGACCTATGACTTCTCCTTTGAATTTTTGTTTCAGTGCTTTAAGTTCCGCTTCCTCCTCAACCAACTAGGGTGAGGGACCAACAAAAAATACAAACCATAAAATTAGAATGATGCCATTATGACATCATGTATGATGATTTTATGTTATCTTGTGTATTTTTGACAATGTTACAAAATGTTTCTGTAGTAAAAGTGAAGAAAAAAAAAAAGACAAATTACACAATTTTTCTGACTGACTGTCTGAAATGACTGAGTGAAAAAATCTGACTGGCATTTTGACTGACTGAACTGTATATCCAAGTGACTGAATGTAAAACTGGATAACGGATTGACTGTTGACATGTCACCTGGGATCGACCGACTGACTGCCCAACTAAATGACTGAAAATATTGAAATACATAAATATATACTGAACATATTTATCTTGTTAAAGGTTATTACTTCATTCCATCAATCAAGCAATCCATGACATAACACTTTACACATGTTAGAACTTTGAACTGAGATAGAGGAACATAGCAGTATTGTAAATTCATCAGCAATATGCATGAATCATTGTCCACTAATGGCTCTTCACTGACCTACAAAACAAACAACAGTAACGACAATCATAAAATGTGATGCAATGACCTTCCCTATGGGAAAATTAGACAGAAACAAAAACTAATTATGCACAACAGCGTGAATGGCAGTAAGAGGATAAAGGGTATCAAGTATCAAGTCTTACAATGCCATGAAAAAAATATGGAAAAGTACACAACAACAAGAACTGAAGAGGGAAGATACATCAACATGGCACCACTGAAAAACATTTACAATATCAATGATAAATGTTGTCTAAGCCTTGATTGACATGAAAAGAAACATCTAAGAGAACAAAAATTAAAAAGGCTACGGGATTGTGACTCAGAAAATATGAAGGGTTAAGAGTCTGGCAAGTTGACAACAAGGTTTCAAGAGTACCACAGTCAATTGTCTTCATGAATAGTAATGAGATTGTGACTCAAGTAGAGTTGAAGGATTTAGCATCTAATTGACATGAATATTTATGAGATATGGACTCATTCAGGTTTGATGGGTCAAACATAATTAACTGACATCATGAGATTGTGACTCCTGCAGATTTGAGTTGGTTTTGTTTCAAGCTGACATAAATAGTCAGGAGATATTGACTGATTAGTATTTAAAGGGCTCAACACTATCAACTGACTCATGAATAGTCATGAGATTGTGATTCATGCTGATTTATTTGAAGGGTTTTGTGTCCAGCTGACATGAATAGTCATGAGACATTAACTGATTATATTCGAAGGGTACCGTAGGCATAGGGTCAGCTGACCTCATCAATAGCCACAAGATGGTGACTAAGCAAGTCTGAAGAATTCTGGGCCCAACTGCCATGAATAGTCATCAAATATCCA
Source organism: Stichopus chloronotus (assembly GCA_021234535.1). Taxonomy (NCBI): domain Eukaryota; kingdom Metazoa; phylum Echinodermata; class Holothuroidea; order Aspidochirotida; family Stichopodidae; genus Stichopus; species Stichopus chloronotus. The sequence continues at coordinate 4,745,376 of CM037848.1, read as the reverse complement.
ACAATCCATGTTTGAGGGTGTACAACATAGTCAACTGGTGTCATGAATACTCATGAGATTAAATGTCACGCAGATTTGAAATGAAAATTGCGTCCAAACTGAATGTGAAGCAAATTTCAAACAGTGGAAGTCACGGGATACTAGGTCCATTTTTAAAGAGGAAATCAGGCTTTAACTGAGAAAATTCTCCTTCAGTTGATTTTTCTTTCTAAACTGATTGTTCACCTGAAATATAGAAACGTTGGGGAGGTGTTTGAAGGTAGAAGAAACAGCAATTATTGCGTTAGTTACTGTTGAATGAGAACTCGTAATATTTGTCGGGTACAAAAAATAAACGTTCACGTGCAAGACAAGACAGCCTCCTGTATACGATTATCCCAAATTTGACTCGTTTCTCGAAATTGTCTACATGTTTTGAGATACTCTTGATAATATTTGTAAGTTATAAGTCATTGTACAATACCGGAGGGGAATTGTAGTGAAACAAATTGTGAAAATAAACCCTGATTTCCCCTATAAGTTCTAGATCAGGCAAGTTTTTGAAAAATGGCAGAGAGGAGTTAGCTTCTTAAAACCATCCAACTACACCAGGTTAATATTAGACAATACTGAGGCCATTACATTTTCATCTACTGAATGCAAATGCAATGTGACCTCTGACCTTTGCAGCACTAGAAGGAATTCATGAACATAGTCTTACCGTTGTCACTGATTTCTGGAGGGTTTGCAACTCTTTTGGAAGATTATCATCTTGAAAAACTGAGGATAACAATCAGAAGTACAAACCATTGCAGAGAGAAAAAAAATTATGAATGAATAAATACTGGCCTTATTCTGAGTCTAGATAAAAAAAAACATCATTTAAAATAAACTTTTTAAGACTCAACAGTGGATCACAAAAAGCTTTTTCCTTCCTTGACAATCAATACCAGCAAAAATATATATTTTCCTACAGACTGAAACAATAGTCCCTCCCAAAAAAATGCTCTTCCATTCTTTACTATTACCTGTTAAAGTGAGAACAAGTATTGCTGCTCACAAAATTCAAACTTATGTGACTGTAAACTCTGACAGTTAATGTGGATTTGCTAGTTGTTGTACATGCTTTGTTTACAAGGTCTGACTGATGTATGCAAAACATAACTATTGGCTGCTGTTTCCAAGGTAATGAACTTCGGACTAGTCATGTGGATAGACAACTGCCTTTATGACCTTTCAAACAAATACCTCAAAATAAGGTAGATTGTGGTTGATACTCTCTGCAATCAAACAGCAGCATATTTCATTCCCATTGTTTAATTTATTCTGCATTTAAATGCTTAGAGCAGCATTTTTCAAATTGAAAAGGAAACTCAGGAAAGAGAATATGATCCAATGAAGAGACAAATATGAGACAAATGTCTGGACTGTCACATCCCACAATGCATTGTACGGGAAGAGGTTGACATGAAGTGGAAGGTGAGTGTTTAGTTAGAGAGGTGTGAGAAGATTTTTTGATATCATCATCTAGGGAAAAGGTTACCATCAGAGGAATAGTTGTTCCCTCTCGCATCTAGCTCCATCCCAGTCGTCTCCTCAAACTTCTCCAGGTCCACGAGAGTCCGATGAAGCGCCTCCCTGACACTGATGGCACAGATCTGAAATGATAAGAAACGAAAAGAAACGGAGTACACTTTGAAACAAATGAACAGCAGAGAAGGTAAGTATACAATTAAGGGATGGGGGACACCTGGCCAGCTCTTACTTCACTTGGATAGGTGGTTGCCTGAATGAACCATACGTATGCAAGTTGACACTAGTTGAGGCTGGTGAGAGATCGGCAAATTATCTCATGATCAGTGTCAGGTGTCTGATGATTGCTCACCTCGGGGAAACTCGGAATAACAAGAATGTTCCAACCAAAGTCTCAACTGAGTCGACGACCTGTCTGTCCTACGGATATAAAGCACTCTGTGCCAATACAGATGCAACCACATTGCACCTTATATACTGAGCCAAACCTTAAAAGAAAAATCCATGTATGGTTCTGACAAAACAATTACTATATGTAGAAAATACCACAATTATGACAATAAAGAAGAAATGGTACTTCTGGCTCAAATACATCCTTTTTCATTGCTTAACATGAAGAAACTTCTAGTCTTGTAATGCTGAAAGAAATTTTCCCTGCGTTTGTCATGTATGTGGCACTTCTCTTTGCTTTGATACATCTTGGCTTAAAGGGAAATAGGCCATTTAGAATACACCGACATGACATGAAAAAGAAAATAGCTGTAATCATTGTTAAACCATTCCGTCTCATCAATAAACATCTACCAAAGCTTCATCTTCTCAAAACATTATTCATGTGATGAGTAATGGAAGATGCATGATTTGAATTTTGAAAAGTTTGGGTGAACAAATTAGTGTTGAGTAACTAATAACTGAATTTCTACCTGCGAGGAGCTTATTTCTTGAAAAGAAGGCTACTGTTCTTCCTTATTTTGAATAATCTATCATTCTACGTCCGCAGGCATTGGTTACAAAAATATGGATGTTTTCTCTAAAACAAACACCCTGTTTCCCTTTAATAGAACAGAGGAAAACTGAAACTAGTAGTTTGCTGCCCTTTTTATTTTGAGAGGTAAACCATCTACATCTATGATCGTATCTCTTGGTGCAAAACAATTTAGTTCAACAAACCAGAACAAAATATAGCGCTGCCCTCTGTATATCCAGTAGTGAAACCACAAACATTATACCCTTGACAAATCATGTAAAAGACCATTAGGCATTACAACCTTGTTACTGGAAGTGATAAGAGTTTAATGTAATTTTACAAGTGTTTGTTTCTGTTCCGAGACATGAGCACCATTGGTGCAGAAGCTCATACCCCAACACCCTGAAGGTACCATTTATGTATCATTATGTCAAATCATAAGAACCACTTACTGAGTATCATGTTACTATATCATCAACATTGTACAAGAGATTCTGTGGGACTGCGCAATTTTCAGAAGTTCATAAACTAGAGCCACAAAAGTGCAGAAGTTTGATCTTTGTCAATAAATTAAATTTGTGAAAATTTTGATGGGTACTACCAAATAAAAATGCTTATAATTAGCATCACTATTCACACATCCAATAAATATGAAAACTGTCAATTTTTATTAATTTTTCCTAATGGTTTGTACTGGCTGTGGGTATATCAATTAGTGCTAATGTGGAAAGGTGAATGGTCACAAGTTTTCTCAAACCAATTTAAATCACTAACTACTCACTCATTAGTGGTCATTTGTATGTGACTCATAATGGGGACCCTCTTAGTTGACCATCAATCTGTCACTAGAAACTTGACACAAAATTGACAGGTGTGTGAAGACTAACAGAAGTTCATGAAACAACTCAAAGTGCCCCTTTTACGTCTATATACTGGTCAACTGGTCAACATATAATGGTCAATATAGAGTTTCCGTTAGTACACCAACTGACACTGTCCTGTTACTCAATTACCATTCATGCATAATAGGGATATTTGAGATGTGTATGACAGTTTACAAGGGGACTGTATCGGTAGAAGGACAAGCAATTTGCAGAATTTCATAAAATGAGCCATAGGGTCCTTGTGGAACCATAGACTACAAATTCATGAACACCCTAAGATATCCACTAGCAGAGTATCATTATGACAAACCACTAACATTGTACAAGAGAATATGTAGGAGAAGAAGAACATTGCAGAATTTCCTGAAACAGACCATAGGGTCCACATGGGACCTTGGACTGAAACTTTTTTGTGCACCCCACATGAACTGCCACCCAAGGAACATTGTGTCCAAGTTAAATATAAATCCGTGGAAGCATGTGCGAGAAGCAACGTTTCAAACTGAAGTTCACATAATGGGCCACTGGGCTCACATGGGGTCTTGGACCTAAAATTCCTGAATGCAATGAAGGGGACCATTAATAGAGCATCATTGTGACAAACCATCCACAATGTAAGATAAAATCTGTAGGAGAAGCATTTTGTAGAATTTCATAAAATGGGTCAAAGGACCCACATCGGACTTTGGACCAAAAATTCCTGAACACCCTAAATGGTCCACTAAAGGCATGTAGGAGAGAAGCAGTTTGAACACCTGTGGACAGATAGATGGACAGATAGATAGATAACAGTCAGATAGACTGACAGACAGAGTGACACCACATGATTGCAATAACTCACACCAGCATGCTGGTATGAGCTAAAAATGAATATATGTTCTGTTTAGTAGACTTTCTAGTCAAACCACTTATATTTTACATCCTCCCATGTGCAAAGAATCTTAAACAAAACCACTTTACAAAATGATCATGCACGTAGGCAAAAAGTAAAAATATTGAAATTTCATGTCCACAAGTTTAGTAAAGCTTTTAATTGCACCATGCAAACAATTTCGGAAAATAAGAAGGTTTCAGGTGGTTAATTCTGCCATATGATTTCAAATTCTTCTGACATAACGATAAATGTGTACGATACGATGATGCAGTAGTTGACAGTTTTCATTCAAATCGACGGTGTGCTTCTTTGAACAAGCCAATGGGATGTATGCTAGTGCAGAATATTCCGTTACTCAAAACAATTCAGGATCACTGACACTGCGATGATGTGTTCAGTTTGTAGGTTATTTTTAAACAAAGTGTTTCCTTTCACCAAATACTACAATTCTGGATACTGACCAAGAAGCAATGACTTGAGTAGTATGTTTTTGATACACCAGCAAGACCTGCACTGTTGCATATTCATTATGTACGCGCTTACAGTAAGAACCTTTAATTTTCAAATATGATTTCTGTTTCTTACTGTTTTTATGCCAATCACATTGTTTTACAAAGTAGTCACTGCCATTTTTGTTCATTGAAAGACGTATTCTGTCCATGAGCAACCTTGTGTGTACATTTAAAAAGAAGAGAAAAAGTAAAGATCACAAACATGATTTTGTCCTTCTGGTTTTTCAGTACACATGCAATCCCTTGACACTCACAAAGATAAACCAAATACGTCTCGTTAGTATTCACATATCCTCTGTTAGTGGCACTAATGCACAAGAAATATTTTGAGACCCACATACCTTCTTCTCATTTAGTTCGATCAGCCTATCGTCGATAGTTCTCTGATATTCTTCGATTGTTTTTACATAGCTCTCGATTTCTGTTGGCAGCTGCAGAAAAATACAAAAGGTGCGACCCATGATAGATAGATGAATGGACGGACGGACGGACGGACGGACGGACGGACGGACGGACAGACAGACAGACAGATAGATAGATAGATATACTTTATTAAATCCTCAAACAAGTAGTAGCAGTAAAATGACATAAACGAATAAAACAATAAATTCCAAGAAAACAATAAATTTCACAGTATAAAATATAAAAGTTACAAACATAAACAGATAAGAGCAAGGGAGGTCATATACAGAATAGGCAAATGTGTAAAAGGGTAAAACAACCTATTAAAATCCAGGTTATGAAAAGTAATTGTCGAGCCGAGGAAAGATGAACGATACCGGTTTGTAATAGAATGAATGGGTCTGAGTCTACCACTACGTTGGATAAGCCGGCAATTCAGGCGTTCAAAAAGAGGATGATCTTTGCCACTCCACAATGACCTTAATTTGTGCCTGACCCGGGACTCATAGACCTCATTAACTGTGGGTAGTTGTTTATTATTAATAATCTTTCCTGCACGCCTAATGATGTCATCGATGACTTTCAAATGCGTTTTGTCTGTGTTGCATACCCAAAAAACCATGCAATACATTCAGACAGAGCAAATAATAGTATTATAAAAAGTGGCAAGAATATCTGGACTTACACTGAAAGAATTTAATTTACCTAAACAATAGAGACGAGGCCTCAGAAGAGATGAGAGAATACACTCCCTGCTGCTGGTGGAAGGCAGGGTGATCTTGCGAGAACTGACTGCCTGCAAAATTGTCCCACATATGCCATAAATGTAGGTCTGTAAACTTGCCTATGCAACATTAAGTTGTTCGTGAATATCTAGTGAGGTGTCCGATGGGACAGACCCAGTTACTTTTGGACCGACGACGAACCCTCCCCCCATCCCAACAAAAAGGGAAAAGTAGCTCGAAGATTCTTCATTCCCGTCATCACATCAACCACTCACACATCAACATTTGTTCTGCATCATCACTTTGCCTGTGAAGGAGGATTTTGCTAGGTTAAAAATGTCAGATCCAATCCTGCCTTTAAATCTTTTCTCCTGTATGGACTATTTTTTTAGTAAGCAGTCTGCTCACAATATTTCTATCTGTTAGGTGCACTATTCATCTGGTAACTCAGTGATTTTGAACCAGAAGGAAAACAGACCCATACCTTTTCTGGGTTAGGTTTGACTAGTCCCTTCTCCATGAGCAGGTCTATTTCTGCGCTTAGAATCAGGGCCCTGTTGAGGTATTCCATTGTCTCCATTCTCTTCTCCCTCTCACTGTGGAAAGATCAATAAATGAAGAAAAACAACACAATGTCACAACCATTTCATTTACCATTCAAGAGAAGAAATGAGACAAATTGGGTTGGATTAACAAATGACCAAAATTATGCCTGAAAATGAAACATTTCAAGTGAAATATTATCTACACTTCTCATACAATAGATACATTTTTTCTCCATTACAACAATTGCCAACCTCATGCCTGACAAGTGTTGTTGCGATATTACAATACCAAAAAAGTGCTCCTGATATCAATTTTTAAAATGTCATATTGCAACAACATTATGCCTGACCATTTCAACCGATCAGATTTTATTATTTCAGAGAGCAAAACAGATCAGCAAATGAGATTTCTAAAACATAAGATGTTGGTATCATGAGCATCCATTTAATTTCAAAAGTAAAAGGAAGGGGGAAACATCTGACCTAAACTTAAGTTAAGTTTTTTGGATAAAAATTCCTCTCAGATCACAAATACACTTTCCAGTCTCTCTGGAGTTGCAAATTTCAGCCCATGTTTGGTACCAATTAACTGGTCCCAAACTAAATCATCACAGGTTTTCATATACTATTTGCTTCTGGCAAGGTTGAAAAAAAAGCAATGGATGAATGGACAGACAAGTGAAAGAGCACAGACAACCGCTACATGATCGACGGTTTAAACTTATATCCATCCTCGCAGAAAAATAGGTTAGGTGCAAAGATGGTTGAACAGCTGATAGAGTCCCTGGGAATATAAACTGGGACCAAAATGGCAGACATCCATATGTGCAAACAAGACAAATGACCTGCTCCTTTTCCTAGTGGATCTAAACTCCTTTCATGGCAGAAGTGACCAATAATGGTAAACTAATTTCCACACTGTCTGATCGACCATAGCTGTTGGGTCACCTGCAGGGATTTTCAACATGGCAGTGTAGAATTAGGATGCAAACTCATCCCTGTCCCTAGGTGTTCTCTGTAAGTGAAAAGAATACCTCTCGTGGATGAGGTAACCTCATCCACGAGATGGACACGTGGAAACTTTTCCATCAACCAATCGAATGCACCCATTTTCCTTTTGACTGCCTCTGCTGGGCTTAATGACTCACTCATTGATTTTCTGAAGTATATCCATCAGTTCTGATTCAGAACAGTGATCTCCTTCTTCTTTCATAGCAACAACTCTACTGCTCATTTTATCCACCTACAAGACAAAGGAACAAACATTTAAACTAAACAACTTTCAAATGGTCTACTGATTTGTCAGTTCATAAAGTTTACAGTTCTTAGGTCTTTTATTAAAGCAAATTGATTCACTGTGGTTCTACACTTAACTGAGTGATATAACATATCTACAAAAAAAGAAAAGAAAAAAAATCAGTTCAATCATTCTCTGCTCAGTGGAGTGTTACCAACAGGTATCACTCTCTCAGTGCACCTTACTTTATATCGCTAATTCAAAATTTGTGTGCCCTTTGCAATAGAGAGAGAATTGTATGAATATTCAGTTCCATAGGCAATAAAAAAAGATGTCTCTAAAGTTGATGGATTGGCATTTGCCAGTCAATATTCTGGAAAAAACAAACCTGTTGTTAGAGGGTCATGGTCTGAAACACTTCTTCTAAATCTCTTTCCTGTACTTCCATTTTTAAACTTCTAAATCACTTACAACTAAAACATTTTTCCATTTCAGATTTGCTCCCACAGTGAAGATATAACTCAAGGTTAAAGAAAAAAAATCTTGCAAAGTTTGCAAATTTCGAATCGCACCACACCTACCTCAACCAAACCATACTTCAAATCGTGTCGTAACCCCTCTTCGAATAATCTGAGAAATTTTTCTCCACACTTGATCATTTTCAGAGTATCCTGAAGAAAGAAAACATGAGACAAATAAGTCATTCAAACAGAATTTAAATTTGCACTTACGTCAGAATAAGAGTTCTTACAATGAAGTTGGTCAGAGAGCAAACAACATTAGGAAAAAAAGCCCTTTGAATAAAAGATCAACACAAAAATGTGCTATAGTTTCATTTCGCTTGATCTGACAGGCAAACCGTCCACTGATGGAATTTTCAGATTTGATAAGTTACCATTTTGTCAAAGAAAAAATGGAATGCAATATTAATGCAAGCATTCACAAGGGCTAATTTGAAACCCAACTCTCACGAAAATAGAAATCATCTTTCAATTAAAGGCTGTAATGCATCACCCCAGACAGTTTCAATTCTCCCAACTACCTACCTCTAGTCCCTCCCTCAGCCTGTCTTACATTCCTCCACATGTGTAATCAAAACAATGGATCCCTGTGTATGCTGTGTAATACGAGCTGCTCTGCATCTTTCAAATTTGCTGGCAATCAAAGAGTACTGTAACTTAGAATCAGTTTGAGAATTTTCCTTTCAGGGAGGTAAAAATATAGCTTAGGGTGATGCAATACAGCCTTGAACATGCTAATGTGGGATCATAAAAACTAGTACCTAAGTTTTAGTTTGTTTGTTTTTTTAAATTTTATACATTTCTGGTGATACTTCTGATACTTTTGTAAAATATGGAAAAAAGCATATCTGTGGATTTAAAATTATTTACAGTTGTAAATCAGACACTACCATTGATAATTATAATTCTACCGATATGTTGCAATTGTTACACCTAAAATCAAAGACTGAGCTTGTATACAGAAAAACCTGAATGCCAAAAGTGAAGATCGAACAATAATTATGCATGTGAACTTCAGGATGGTCTAGAAGTTTCTAACCTACTCAGATGTGGCTTCTTAGCTTCTCTCCAAAAATATGCCAAAAAAATTCATTTTGATGAATGAAATTGCAAATGACGTCCTGGTACTAAGTACAGCCATATATATTGACCATCATGACATTTTTTTCAGTGCTTTTTCCCACTGTTTCAGTTCTTTTGTCCTACAAATTACTTTAATGTTTTCCTTGTTTGAGGAACAAGAAACAACGTGTCTTTTTGTCCTTCAAATTTGCTGACAAACTGAGACAGGGGACTTGAGAAAAACTACCCAAATGTTATTTCTAAGAATACAAGATATCAATGGTGACAATTGTAAAACCAGACACTATAACAGGAAGCATTTGATAAAACCATCTGCAAGTCATTGTAACTGTTGCCCTTCCTGATTTTACAGCGGATGTGGACCAAGGGGTCCCAACTTCTTAGGATGAATTCACTTCAAAAGTCTCAGTCAGACTGTGGCCCACTTTCGACCTCCTAGACTTGTGGACCAGATCACCGATATCACATACACACACAAGGTGTCTCGTACATTCTCATTCATGCAACACTGTTCCCTCCACCCTGGAAGAAGCAGTAATATATTCACACTCATTCAAAGTACAGCACTGGATTTTGCTACGGCATTAGTAGCAAAAAATGACAATAAGCCTTTCAGTTCCAAGTGGAAATGACTGAAGTGGGGGTGGATGCAATGTTAGGATATCCATTAGACAAAATTTAAAATCATTAAAACCGTCTACTAGACATATGACAAACAAAAAAGTAATACGTGCATTACACTGGCAAACATGTGATATGTCCATATCCATTGTGAATATTCCAAAAGCACTCAAAGTGCATGTAACTTGTACCCCTTTGTGCAACATACCATTCAGTAAAGCGAGGGTGCACAGAATGTTCACTGTGACTGGAAGACCATGGTAAAATATCAGTATGCATTACCTAAAGCATGCATGTGTGAATATTCAGCTGTAAGTGCTCAAAGAATCGCACTGTTGAGTTAAATGAAAACTGTTGTTATACATTATAGGATTTAACACTTCTAGTCTTTATTTATGAGCATTCAACATTATTTGGCAGAATTAGTTCCTTGACACGTGTTTACTTATTTGAACATGAAATTTGAATGGTTGGTTTTTGCTTTTTACCTATGCACACAATCACTTAGAGAAGCTTTTCACATTGTTGAGTCAATACTAGAAATCAAAGATGCTCTAAGCAAGCACATGGATACACCATTAGAGCTGATACCCATCAGATCTCAGTGAGATCTGAAAGACAGCTGACTGACTGTTAAACTATGAAGTTATATAAATTGTGTGAAAAAAAAGAGTAATTACATGATTTACCTTGCATATTCAAGGTAGCATCATCATCATGTATACCTTTCTCACACTGTGCCTCATATGATATGAAACATCAAACATCTACTTCCGATTCAAAGTTTCTGTCAAACTATTTAGCATGCTGCCTCTGAAAACTCCCTAATTTCCTTTTCCGAGGAAACAGGAAATGTATTAGATTTCAGAGGGGTGATCCAATGTCAGAGGGGTGATCCAGTGTCAGAGGGGTGATCCAATGTCAGATGGGTGATCCAATGTCAGATGGGTGATTCAACTTTGACCATAAATGGAAACCGAGATGTCACAGGGCAATTTTAAGTGACAAGAACGCAGGCCATGAGTATGTCACATGATGAGGTAAATCTACTTGAAACAAGCCAACTGTACAAACCTTCACACACAATTTGAGCTTGAAGTTGATGCATATTTCTTTTATTGTTTTCGATATCTACGTAACTTAACTTCCATGACTGGTTTTGTGACTAATGTTTGGCACTGATGCATATTTTATCATCAAGGGGCATAGAATTCAACAGGGTTAAACAGGTTCAACAGGGTTGAAGAGGCCTTGGATCGTAGTTGCTTTACTTTGCTAAGCAACCACACAAGCATGTAGGAAGCCTGTGAATCCTATGGCTTCTACATTACAACATGTCAGGTGACTACTAACTCAACAATTTTAGATCAACTTTGGTCATCATTTTTCTCACGAGGTCATTTCAAATGGGGAAAACCTTTCACTCTTGAATGACCCAGTCAGGGATTGAACTTTCAGGCTGCTTAAAGCTTCATTGCTTCAAATGCCACCACCATTATCAAAGCCACATCACCAGTTCTGCAACTTTCTGTGTCAACTTTCTGTGTTTTGGGAGTATTAAAGTAAACACAAACACCAACTGTAGTTCACTGAACTGAGATTTGAAACCACAGTTAAACAATAGCACATTAATCACTGTATAAACTAGAGCTACAATCATAACAGTGGGAATAGTGTCATTGAACCAAGAGATAAGGCTATTTTTACTTGTTCTCTTTACAATACCAAATGATTTTCTCACACAACCTGTTTCATCCTCATTTTAATGAACCGGAGTTCTGGTCACATCATGGGCATGAGCAGGAGAAATCAGAAGGGGCAAAACTTTCAATTGAGCAGATCAGGGGGAATTTTTTACTCTCCAAAAGAGCTTTAAAACAATGGCATGACCAGACCTTTCCATCATGAGAGGGGGGGTGGGAGACCTGAGGGGATGCAAAAGGTTGAAGGGAGTAAGCAGTGATGACAATATCCATTTTTGGATAAAAATGGCTCTAAGATTGCAGAAAATGATACTTCCTAGTCTCCCTGGCCTTATTAGTTAAGTGTTGTTTCCTGAAAGTATTGTTTCCTTTTTTTAGAGCACAGGGTTGGAAATTCACATTTCCATTACAAAGGGTTGATGTTATTTTTCTTCATTTTTTTTTCTTTCACTTTCATGGTTTTCCTGGGGGGCGGGTAGATAACCTTCCGACATGTGCATTTGGACTGTGAGAAAAATACACGGACAGCGACTGTTGATATATAACAACATGTGTAACCTTAAGAGGTTCTTAGTCCAGGGTGGTCCAAAATTAGGTTGGACTGTGTCTTCCATGGTGTAGTTTTGATCTGACATTTTCATAATCGATATCACACGCATGTTTTCTTCAATTGCCTGATGATATAGTGATATTGTAGTGGTAACTGGAACTATGGCATACCTGAAACAATTATGTGTAACACTACAGATTTTATAAGGTCAGTTACAGTATTAGTTACATTGTACAACCTAAGTCTAGCCTTCTGACATGATACATTACTGTCCTACAAATCAAACTAGTTCAGTGCAATTTACACAACCAAAAGATCGATTTCTCCTTTTCACGTTTTATTTGCTACAGTAGTATTTGATCCAAATCTGTGTGAACATTGAACATTTATTTTTTTTGTTGGCCAGAATTGTACAGAGGATTTCATGAACAAGATTAGGAGCAACATCTCACATCGATATCGTATGTCACTGTCGCAACATCATGACCTCACTGATATTCCAGGTGTATAATTTTGTGAAGTTTAAATAAAACCTGTAGTCAAAGATAATACACACACGTCCACATTCCACTCTGAACGTGTCAAATGTATTAAGGTCCCTCTGCACTTGTCCAAGTTAATATACTAAGGGATATATTTCTAAAAAGTAATCCCCACAAATCACTGGTGTGGGTATTCAAAAGTGACGATATTTACCTCTGGCTTATAGTGACTGCAGTACATTTTGCTTTCAACACTGGCCTTAAAATATGCTTCACATACAAACAAAACCTGCAGTTAAGGTATGGCAACACAGATGTCCTCATTTGCAGGTACTTACCAATACATTTATTACATTCTCTCCAACAAAAATGGGTTGCAAGACACAGCATACTAGCGACTCACTAAGGGCTTGTGCATGTGAATCAGCAGGTGCTAGGCCAAAAGTATCTTTGATTGGATGCATACTTACATTGCACAATTTCTCCGAGAGTGCTCTTCTCCAGTCACGCATGGGATTCTTCCTTTGTGACCTCTCTTCTGCAACCTTGTTCATCTCCTCATCCAACTTCGTTATGGTCTCATTCTGGGGAAAGAAGGATATTCTGAAGACCTAAACAGCTTTTCTGTTCAAAAGTCCCCCACAATGAGAGCCATTAATGTGTATCATCCTGGAGACTGTATGTGTACCAAAAGGCTCACCCCACAACTCACCTATGTTTGGATAGCAACAAGTGACAAACTTACCAGTCTTTACACAACTACTGCACATTCCACTACCATGCCAGAAACAACTTCAACCATGCCACTATCTTTACCCAAAACCAAAAAGAGACCAGATGATGATTGACAGTACAACTTTCACCTTTCAAACTCACAAAAAAAAAAAAAGTTCAAACTAGAATTTTTTTCCTTAAAGGAAACCTGCAGTCTGTACATCTAACTGAAGCGGTTCTCACTTTTGGTAAATTTTGGCTGTTTAAATGCCAGTGACTACCCATCATCTTTCCTGGACGGACATTTAGGACTAATAATATGGAAAAAAAGATAGCACAAAAAGTGAACAGTTTCTCTCAAACCTACGAAAGATCAAAGAAATAAACAAACTTGAATGACATTAGGCTAACTAATCACACTTAAAAAATGAGGCCAAAAAAAAAAAAATAGGTGGCATCCTTTCTCTGCATTGCAAAACAGCTCTGCCCTTTGTCATTTGCTGTATATAATGCACATACAGCGCAAGAAATTGTTTGTTAGATAATATCTTACTGCATCTTTGGGGAAAACAAAAGTAAATGCAACTGTCTGATGTTTGAGACAATCTGATAATGTTCAGGGAAAACTGCATTCCATCGTTTAGCTGTTTGTGAGTTTATCCTATGTTTACACTGGATTTGAGCTACGCTGTGTCATGAAAATGCACTTTACGTAACAAAGTTAGGGCTTCATTTATACCTCCTTGACAGCATTCTGATTCACTTATTTCTATGGAGTAATCTGCTATTCTCAAATAACTTGAAAAAACACGGACCTGAAAGGAAATCACTGAATGGTGTATTGGAAGCTATGTTTAGTCATAAGCGACTGTGATGGAATTTGCACTTGATCTTTTCAGTAAGATAGAAATTAACAAACCTGCATCTCCATAGCAACCTTGACCTTTTCAGCATCCATATCCTGGCTGAAGGTTATGTGAGGAAGCACGTACACGTGGAGCAGCCTAACAGCATCCAGGGCTGCATCCTGACCAGGGTTGCTATGCATTCTTTTGGCTATTTCTAGCAACCGACTGAACTCTGCATCGTATGGCATGTCACTCCTTAGGCTGACTGTATGGGGAAAACAAAAGCCACAACATTAAGACAACATTAAGACAACATAAGGATTCCAGAAAATCTCTAATAAAAGGATACTTATTGCACGACTCAATGATGGGTAAGTCTTAGGGGGATCCCAGTATTCCAACCAAAAGGAGGTAAAAAAGATACTAAATTTCTCCAAACACCATAAAAACGAAGAGCCAACTACCACCTTCAAAAGGAAACTAGAGTAGAAGGAACTACTCTAAATAGCAAAAAGGAAGGTCTCAGGACAGTGTCAAGGGTTTAATACCAGTCAACTCTAGCAGAGTGAATAAGGTGCAATAGTGTTCAAGACAGTTCAGTGAGGAGTATTGAAAGGAAATTCAACATTTTTATGTTTTTTGCAAGAGAAAAAAAGAGGGTTTTGAGAATGTGATGTAAATTGAACTCTTTGCATTGATTAAAAGCAAGAAAATCACACAATACTCTAGAATTAAGTTCTGTGCAGTCACCATGTTTCGCTTTCTGTTGCATGTCGATTCCAGTTTAATATTATCAATGGGTTCACTACTAGATTTACTGCTTTGGAAGGGAAAATTGAAAAAATGGTTGACTTGAGAAAGAAACTCTTAAGATCAGTATTCAAGATTCCATATTGGGAATACACCACACCACTGAGGCAGTCAATTGGTTCACCTGGTGGTACTTGGCAAAGATACTGTAGTTAACGGCATGAGATGACGTGTATGTAGACAGGTACGTGTTGTGCAAAATGTCTTTAAAGCATTGCACTGATGCACAAATTGACATTTTGAGAATCAATAATAGTTTAGGAAGACCGCAAATTGGACATTTTAAAAACGCTCTTTGATGAAAGGTATACAGTAATCAGACCATTAATACAGAGGCAAACCCATGATGCTGACAAAATTGTAGATGGCCAAAATGCTAAAATTATTGTGTAGATACAGTCACGCAGTGATAGGAGGGGCATTTATACCACTTATTTAGTAAAACTGAAAACACTCTGAAAGTGAGAGCTGAATATTCAGTGAAGTGGCATTTCCAGAAAAAAGGCACTTACAGTATATCCTGCCAAATCAATAAGAAGGACAAAATGACTGGCAAAAGTGCATTAATGTAACCACCGTATATGAGACAAGTATGTTAAATGTAGGAGAGATACAAATTTGCAGGAACATCACTTCACTCAATTCCTTTTGAAAAGGAAAATAAAGCTTTGGTTAAGGATAAACTTCCTACCAGTATCACCAAGTCAAAAGGAGTCATTCCGGAACAGAGTTGTAGCAAGTTCCTTACATTACGAAACTCTTTCCTTTGTATCACAGCTGTACCAATCACAATGCAACTGGTTCACACAGTAAGCAAAAGCAGCAACAACATGACAGCGGTGCTGGCTCACAGAGCTGTCATGCTTAGTGACAGGCTGCTGCACATGTGACTGTGTCACATCATGTGACAGGCTGTTGTACACTATGTATCACACATCTTGTTATTAAATTAAAAGGAACTGGAATGTTTGGAACAACAATATGGCCCTTTAACGAAGGTTGCAGTTTGCTGGTGAGCATTACCTTAGGTGTGAAGAGCACAATTAAATATACCACAGTGTCAATATCTGAGAATGCCAATAACTACAACATGAACAATTGGTCCCTAAAAGCAAGGATTATTTTAATACAAAGTGAATTTTCTTTTGGCACAAAGAGGCAGTGTGTTTTTCTTTTTGGAGGAGGTGTGGGGTAGAAAAAGGGTAATGAAACAATTACAGATTCATACAAGGGTAACTGAGAGAGTCATCTGATGAGTTTACACTGAAGAAAGTATCAGCATGGCAACCAAATCTTGTACAAGATATGATGAAAAAGTAAAAATTAAAATAAAAAAAATAGCTGGAAACAAAATACGCCATGAGACAGTTTAGAAATATTCAAATTAAGTTGATAACAATGTGACAGTGAGCCAAACTGGTGAAACTTTACACTGTGAGACAACAGTAAATAATTTTAAATATCCGTCACATTATTGTAAATACCCTGAAAGCTGACGGGCATTGGTAATCTGGGCTTGGATTATCAAATTCTGCTTGAAAAGAAATGCTAGCTTTTGCAAAATGCTTTGTATCAAAAGGCAATGAGGCAAGTTTTTCAGAAAAGGGTGGAGTGGCAAAACCTTTGTCCTTATTTACAGCTGGTAGTTTATTCAGATCCATAAAAGTTTAAAGATCTTTGAAGCAGGTCTTTTGCATTTCATGGACTGCACTGTCTCGGTCTTGCCCCCATTCCAGGGACTGCTGCAAAATAATTTAAGAACTATACCCTAACACCAGTTGCTGCTTTAAAACCTTGCTTGCATCATGTTATGAAGGAAGGTGATTCTCTTGCTTCGTGTGAGCATTAAAAGAATTCATTTGCTGGTGATATTACAACAGATGTTTAAAAACATAATTGAAATGAGTATGGCTTCTTCGTAATGTGCTCTTTACAGTCAGCAGAGTGGCAGGGCTGAAGAAGGGAACAAAAGAAGAGAGGGAGGGATAAAAAGAGTTGTGGTTTGGTGGTCAGGCAAAGGAGATGAGTGAGCTGAAGGAAGGGGATTTAACTTACCCAAACTTTCCAAGAAGTCTGAAAATAGCAATTCAAGAGGGATGGAGGAATCAAGTAAAATTTGGAAAGGCAAAAGTATAAAGAAAAAGAATAAAGTAAGGAGGAAAGTAGATTTCATTCTTCCAACCATCTGCAAGGAATATTGACCAACTGAAATGGAAGAAAAAGAAAGTCTAGAGGCTTAAGCTTTGTTGTTACTACTAGATAGATTTGCTTGTGTTTTTTCCAAACTGCAACATAATAACCGCATGCTGCCAGATACAGCCATTTATAATAAAATAGCTACAGCAGCAAAGCTGCTGAACCTCAACACTTCTGGTTATTTATTGTTCCTTTGTAAAAACAGTTCAATTGTGATTGAAGAGACTGACAATCACAATCAGAGAAGTTTGAATCTAATCAATGCATCTGGTGTTGACAAAATATTAGACTTCTGCCACTTAGTTCAATTGCATGCCATTCATTGTTAATAATGTAACAAAGTAAATGTATTCATTTATGTCAATTAAATAGCAGTTTCAAGTTTTGGTTCTTTTGCTCTGAAAATGTGAGAGGCTAAACACCTGGGATCAAAGCATTGTTCTGAGCGAGCTAATTGTGCAAGGATTAGTAAATGATGTTGCTAGGTGAACGCTATTGCACAGGAATCCATAATAAAATTCATGAAATACCTATGAGCTAATTGAACAGCTCATCACTTGATTTGGTGGGTCTTTACTGTAAGTACAGTATTATTTGCAACTAAATTAAGCACGCACCTGGCATCTGGCATTCTGCTTTTTGTATTTCTTCTTTCATAGCATTCTTGACATTATTCTTCTTTTGATGGTGAGAATGCACACATTTGAGTTCAAAACTTTAACACAACTCTGTCCTTAACCATTACACACTTCAATCACAGCAAATCCAAGGAGAAGCATATGCTACTACTGCACAGTGCCCACACAATCCAAACCAGGAATCGAAACATCTGTAAACTGGATCCAATGGATTTTCACTCAGAATGTACTTTGCAACTTCCCCATAAAGAGTGCTCTTTTCTAGATGCATATCACACAACCTTTAAGATAATGTATGTGGATGATATTGCTACGTATCCTACATTTGTTCAACTTCACATGCTCTTGTTCATTTATCTGATTTGATTATTAATTCATTTGAGAAAAGTCATTACATATCTGGAACTTTTCTCCACCTTTGTAAGGTAGTAAACAGTAACAGGTTAGTTTGTAAACAGGATTAATTTCACCTGTTATTCCTTTTTCTTTTGTTTTTCCTTGTGTTTTTGTTTTCTTTGCTGTTTGTTCTCTTTTTTTTGTATTTGTATATTGATTTGGCTTTGTTTCTTTCTTTTTCAAAGGTGATTACCCCTTTTTGTAATCACTCCTCAGTCTTTTCAACTAAATATTTCATTGTAATTTTTCTCTCTAACCATTCATTTCATAGAAAGACAGAAATAAAGTTACAATTACAAAAAAAAAAGAATTAATATTGATATCAGGCAAACTACATAGGTCTACAGGGTAATTATTATGTAGGTATGTGATAACCATTCAGTGCAATGGCTATTGGTACCTTGCAGGTGATGTTCCACCTATACAGAATTACAAGGAGAGGGACGTTACACATTAGGCTATACATAGAATTTCACCCCACAACTTTCAACCATCATTTTCTACCTTTTAAGCATTTTCTGTCTCACAAAATTGTTCTCATGTTTGGTTTTACCAAACGTCAGTCTCAAGAACCCTTTTTGTTTATGGTCTTATGAACCTTTGGTCTTCTGGGGTCCCCAAAGCAACAACATGAAATACCTTGATGCATTGATTCCCATTTCAAGTATTTACATTTGTCAAGAACGTATACCAGATAAGACATTAGATTTGGGAGGGTAGGCATTTACAGAGAGCCAGAAAAATGTGTTTTTAAATGGTATGATCATAATTTACACATAAAAAGGGCAAATGTTAATTACTAGGTTAAGTCTAACAAGCTGCAGTGTATGGTATGGATAATTGGAGGCACGTTCCAGTCTTTGGCAAATCTGATTTTGAGGCAATATCTTTTAACCTTGAAAAGATGTACACAAGGCAAGATCCTAAAAACAAACATATCGGAATGCAATTGCGTCCCCAAAGCACAAAATATGCCTTCAGTCAACCTTGAAGGCTAAGAACTGGACAAACGATTCACAGACAATATGTCTTTATATCACGAAGATGAACTACGTCAGATCATAAGAAGAGGCTGAATCATCTAGTGATTGTTAATAATGGTAACTTAACTTCTTGAAGAGTCATCAAAGGGAGTAACTTTGAAAGGATTAAATAAGCTAGAAAAAGCACAAATACTGGCAACAAAGAACAAGAATACTTAGAGTTTTCGAGCCAGCCGCCTTTGCAAGAGGCAAAAAATAGTGGAGGACTGGAAAATGTGTGAAAGGCACTCGGGCGAAAGGCAAAAGAGAACGGGCTGGGCCTTAGATGGTGCGGTGCTAGACTTAGTTTCGAGGACGATTTGAGAGTGGGTCAAATGTATGCATTAGTAAGGCAAGGGGTAAAGATGTGAATGTAAATCTCACTAAAAAATTTGAAACCAACTCTTACCACCTCTTAAAAAGCTTATTTCACCATTTAAAATGTCATGTATGATTGAGAAACATACTGCCTATTTTTCACACCTCTTGACTTCTTTACAGGCACACCATGTCAATACACTTAGCTAGGGCTTTTGTGAAAATGCAGACAGGGGTTACTGTCCTTCTTTTATTGATGGAATAAAGGAAAAAAATGTTTAACCACAGTTTCATTTAATTGACATGCCATGACTCATACCTTCAGAATGCACCTCACCGAGGATTGTCACGAACTGTACGCTAGTACAAATAAGACAATCCACAGGTCCACCAGATTTTCAGATGACCTCCTGGGAATTGCCACCCTGGGAATCTGCACCTGGAGTATTGGCACTGTCAATTAAAGAGTACAATCATTCCTCCTGGGGTTGCCAACCTTTTTTAATTAAGGTAAACTGCATAGGTTGCAAGCCTGCCTGCCACTATCCTTCTCTTTACATTTTACTACCTTTTTTTTTTGTCTAATTTGTCATATCTGGTCAGATTTCCTTGATGAGGGGATTATTACATGAAGCTTGAACCAAACATTGTTCTACTGAATATGTAAGATAAGGCTAGAGAACACAAAAACATCACAGTAATTACAGCTGAGCTATATTTAGAAGAGAATGACATCAGCAAATATTTCATGATCCTGAAAAGTGAAGAGACCACATTTCTGTTTCATGTTCCTTTTGTTATCAAACAAAATGGATGTGCGACTACACAGTCCTGGTAGAGATACTCTCAGGGTATCAGTCTAGAAACTCTAATCTATGTTTACCATTTGAAGGTATCTATCGCTTCAATCGCTTAAACTTACGCCTATGACTGTGTCGGCAGACGGTGTCACATTGTCTGGAAGTCATGTCCTTCAGCGATGCCTGCAGGTCGCAGCCACAGGTCGACCAATGAAGAACGGACTTGTCCACGTCGATGAAGATCCACTCCAGAACAAGTACCTGGAGGTAAAAAGAGTGAAACATTCTGAGGAAACATTCACATAAAAATACTCACAGCTAGAATGAGACCTGACCTACGCAAGCCGGGTACTTATCCCATACGTACCAATCGTTGCACTTCTGTGCAGACATTGGTTGAGAATAATTCTTTCTCATGTTTTCCAGGCTGGACTTGAAAGTTGAAATCTTGCTAATTGGAGCAAAATCAACTTACAAACACACCCCATTTGTAGTATTTTGAATGACAACTTGTATCAGAATTTTTTTTTCAATTCAAATTCTCAGAGAGAGACGTATGGAGAGTACGCTTTCATATTTTTGGAAGAGCCTAATGAAGAAGTCAGAAGTACCATTAACAGCTATTTCATTACGTGTACAACTAACTTAGGGTTTCCAACAGAAACAAAAGCCAGGTTGAATGGACTGTATATGCCTGTGTGGAAAGGATCTGAGACAAGACCTAAAAAAGTAAATAATGCTCTTTGGTTAGTCTTTAAGTGATCAAAGTGACAAAGAAAGGTTCATTTGTAACAGTAGATGACAAGAATTCATTGGATAAGGAGAGACAAGTAAAGACGAAGTAAATAAATATGAATGCTGTGATGCTGCTGCTCCAAAATAAGAAAAACGATTGCTTCATTTACCATCTCAGCACATTCTATCTGCCAAAAGAAATCCGAAGGGGAGGTGGAGAGCCTCCTAGACAACTCCACCAGGATGCATCCACACTTCACTGGTAGTGCACCACAGCTGTGCCACTCAGGGTCCTCTAGCTAAAATCCTGATCTCATAATTAACTTGGGAATATTTCCATCATCTCAATTGTACATATTTTTCATTCTCTTTTGGTGGCAAAATCTGCTGCTGCATGTAGGAGATGCTCTGAACTGGTATGTTAGTGTTACGTACGTGTAATTTGTCTATGTTGGATTAATGTTATACAGTCATGGTGGATAAACGCTCCAAGTTAACATCACATTTTGCAAACTGGTTTTGTCGCAAATTATCCACGTTGCTCTTTCGCAATGCTCAATGGTTCACACGTGCATGTAACATAGATTATACTGAGCCTTTACCCAACCCTCAAATGCACATGTGCACCTTCTCAAAATTGGAAGACACTGACACAAACACTCTGTCATTCAAGCAGCACATGCCAAAATTTCATAACATTTACAAATTCTCCAGTTTTAAGCCAACTGCAAGTACAGAAAGGGTTCATACAGCATCTGCAATTCTGTGTCTTGAGCAGCATGTAAACTGATTTTCTTTTCTCTGAAAAATTAATTTGGTTGTAATAGCTGTCAAAATTTTCATTTATGGCTGCTACCTACAATTGCATGGTGGCCATGGAGGGTTTATCCTTCCATGCATCCCACAAATCCTTGAGATTGCTATTAATTTCCTCATACAGTACAGTATATACTACAGGTATTAAAACTCCACCACCTAGCCTACTTTGAAATGGCAGTACATAATGGGCAATAAATATTTTTAATACATGATGCTTTGGCACATGCAATTACTGTACAACGTGTCTGTGTTTGATTAACTCATGTTACACAATGACGTTGTAACTATTTGTACAGCAAATAAGATTACTGAGAATGATTGATTTTAACACTTAATTCTCATACCTCACATTGACAACTTTATTCCGCATCATACAGTACTGTAAAACAGGGTACTTCTAGACAATCTTTTCCTGTGCCATCCTATTTCAAAAGGCAATTCAGTGAAGTGTTTTACAAAGTTCAACAGAGCAATAAAAGTGATATATACTGTAACAGAGCAAATATACATGAAATGAATACAACACATGAAGACAATTTACTTCCTCTTGTGCAAGAGATAATGGCAGGTTGCTCGTATACAGCTTGCTAGGAAAACAAAAGTTACATTTCCTGACAGAAGATGATTGAGCAGGTGCAAATCAACGTAACTTAAAGGAATTTCTCTGGTATCGCTACTCACACGTTTTAAAAAAAATACAAACGATTTTGTATGCAAGTCACTGTTCTCATTTTCAAGAAATATACAGTATCACAAAATGAGGCAAGTTAATTACTTCAGTAGGTAGTTGATGCACCAGTTTGGTGCTAGAAATTAATCTGTTGTGACATATATAGTACCGACAAATTCTGGTTTGTACATTGCACTATGGTTCTGATCTCTCCGGTGATACTTTACTAGTTTCCCCAGAGGGCAGCACAAACCTACGGTTCAAAGCATTGCTCTGAGCGAGCTAAGGACTAATTGACTTGAATGATGTACTGAACTGGAACCAATGAGTAAAGGAAAGAAATACCTTTGAATCAACCACATAGATTATCTTCACTCGATTTGGTAGGACTTTATGTGCTAGCAGTCACTAAACTTTCTTTCCATCTCAATAATAGCTTCCCTGGTTTCACAAACAAAAAGTTTCTAACAAAATGCAAATATTCATAAGGGTTTCATAATCACTGAACTGAAGAGTTTTTGCATAGTAAGACCTTGCTAGAAACACAATGAGTGCCCCCCCCCAAAAAAAAGGCAAAACAGTATTTGTCAATTCTATTTCACACATTTTCAGGCTCCTATTGAAACTAAACTTTCAAAGCATTATTCCTCAAACTAAAGAAGCTTCTACAGGCAAAATCATCATGTTTGTAATGGATAGGATGGTAAAAATATTCACATATTGCGATAAGTTCTCTTGTTGGTTTAGAATTCCTTTAATAATCAAGGGTATTAGAAAAAAAGAAGTGACATTTTAATGGCAAACATACTCGGACTAGCACTGTATTCTGCTTATACTGTTTGATCACATACTGTACACACAAAAACTCTTTTGATTGTGAGAACTTTTTTGGATCAAAACTGCAAATTTGAAAGGAGTGAATAATTCTTCAAACATACACGATCACTTGGATGTTAGGAACAAAACTTCAACAAACTTGCAACAGAAAAGAGAGTGCCACTGATTTTCTTTTTTTTTTCTTTTTAAGATGTTGCAATTTCATTGGCTAAAGTAATTTGCAATGAAGCGGTAGAGAATGGTTTTGTGGTAACTCATTCTTGTTTCCACAAGTTTCTGGACCTAAGAGGCTGCACACCTGTTCAGAGTATCTTTCAAGGCAAAATAATAGGTGACTTCATTGCTGACTGTGGGACACTGCCTGTCCCATGACTAGATATTCTTTGTCATCAAAGGAATGCACAAAAATATTACAGACTTGCCATCAAGGAAACTTGGATATTTCTCTCCAACTTCTGATCACGGTGTCACACACAAATAGAACATACTGCAACATAAACACCAATTTGTTACAGTGACAGTGTCACTTGAAGTAGATACATGTTGATAATGATTAACACTTACTAGAGGCAAGCAGTCACATGATTACCCTTGCAGAAATTACAGTGGCACGACAAAGTACGGTAGTATAGTCTATTAAAGCAGAGGAACAGCTACATAAAATAACAACTTCACATTCACATGACAAAAGGTTGACAGAGGACTGAAAGACATGTAAGCTAAGTTTACAGACACAAAAAAAAGAAGAAGAAAGAAAGAAACTAGGACTATTAGATGCAACATCACAACTGACCTGAGAAACAATCAGATATGCAAAAGTACCATCCAGATGCAGGTCTGGTAGGAAAAATCTGCTAGCATATTTGAAATTTCTTCAGACAAATACAATAATGTTCTAATCCATTCTTTTTTCAGTACGACAACAGAGCCTGTATAGCTGGTCGGTCATTCAGTTGTACGCCGATCTACAATCATGACCACCTTTCAAACCACAAACTAACGTCAGAAGCTCCGTGTAACACAGGAAGCAACGACAGTAAGTGTACCGGGAGAAGTATCCGTTACTCTGCGGGAGGGGGTTTAAAGGAGCATTTAACCGGATCGTAGCTCGACGCTGCACATCCAGCTTCAGCTTTCTAAACATCTGAGTATGCAGAAATCAGGATGTGGATAAACGTTTTCAGATGGTACTGTACCTCCAAAGATGTCAAGTCCTATTTTTTTTTTTAAGAAATGAGCCAAATCAATGCCACTTTGACTCTGATGTATTGCACGGAACAAATGTTTTCAAGGATACTTCAGGATCGTAGGTTTTCCAGTGACATGTAATTCACATACCACATGTTCTAGAACAAATGCCACTTCTCTAATAAACACCATCTTGTTTTTCCCATGACAAAACATAGCATGTTGTGAAATTAAGAATTCACGAGAGACCGGAGTTGCATGAAAATGAAATAGTCACTATTATCTCATTGCTGAAAAATCTCATCAAGATTAGGAATGATTCTGCAAGTGCATTACGATGAATCTGCACTGAGTCATTGATTGGGAGTGGTGATTAGGATTACAAAGGGATAAACGTTCACTGAGATGGCTAGGCTCTAGATTTGAGCAACCTAACACGATATTCTAAAATAAATGCAAAGGAATTTGTCTTGAATAAACATCCGCCCTTCACAAGATTCCATTGCCCCTGATGCATTCACTACCTGGAGTGAATACAGTTATTTTGGGGGCATTTTTAATTTTCATGTCAATCATTTAGTATCCACATCAATCCTGCCACACTGTAAGCTCACTGAAAATAACCTTGGTTGTTGAAACTCCCATTCTATATCTTTTCCCTGTATTGCATCTCACATTTAATTTTTATTTCTAATTATACTTGGATTAGTTATTCCCAAACTTCTCTGATTTGGTTATTTACAAGTGACCTCACTTACCTGTCTCAGCATAACAAATCCACTCCTGTCTACAATGCTATTGCTAAAGAGTACTTCCACTGCCAGTAGTCCCATTCTGCCAGTACCCTGGACACCATAGATGGGAATGCATTTGTTACGCTAAGCCAGGTAAGGTAGGAGCAAAGTAAATGCAGTATGTTCAGAGTAATATACTGTGTATGTTCAGAGTGATATGCTGTATTCGGTATTCTCTACATCTTTCTACATTAGCTGATGAGACGCTGAACAATAAAAAGAGGTCAGCAACAGATGGTGACTGACTGGATGGCAACTGATACTGTAGCTGACCAGATTTGTTAATATTCCATTCCAGGTCTACCAAGCGAATTGCAGGGACTGCTTTGTTTGTGTGTCGCTTTAAAGCTACGATGTAGCAGAAGGTTTGACAACAAAAGGATTTCAGTTATGATTAATAAACACTGTCGAAAGTAAAAGTGAATAGACTATGAATGAAGTCAAACAGATAGACTGACGGGTCGTGTGTGTGTGTGTGTGTTTCTCACAAAAAAAAGTTCATCCCTTTAATCTCTGACATTGACATGGTGCGCATGAATGAAGAGAAGTAAGTAGCCTGTGGTCACCAGTCACTTTACTTTCATATGTGTAAAACATCAATAATTTCACAGAATCTATGAGTTTTGCTTCATGGTGTATCATAACAATGATCAGTGATGTTGATAAAGTACCCAAGGGAGTCCATCTTCAGTTTCTAAGGTACTTTGTTGCCATGCAATGAACTGTAACATATCAAATAGCATGCAAGCTCCATTTAGCAGCAAGCGTGCCTCTTGTTTTGCTTTCGGTAAGCTCTCACTGAGAGCAATTTGTTCTCAGTTTGTTCCTTATCAATGCAGTAACTGGAGGAGCAAGAGGCAGGAAGGGTTTAGAACATCCCTCACCACTCCCCCCCCCCCATCTCCCTCTTGTCCAACCTTTAATACTGACACAACTGGTCACTACAAATCAATACAGTCCTTCTTTGTTCTGTTTTTGCATGACTTCTGACGATGGCCAATAACGCAATGGGTATGACTGAGGGGAGGAGTGGATTGGAGAGGGAAGGACACTTGAGACAAAGCTAAGGTATTGACTCGAACAATTTGACATAAGTCCTTATATTCTGCCTACACTTGTACATTTTATGACAATTTAACACAACGAGAGCAGATACAGTACATATATCCCCCAACTGGCCAGTTGACAAGAGATTACTTCTCTCCCTAAATTTCTAAATTTTCCAATTGAATTGCTTACAGATTCTGACTAACCCTATCTCCGCCCTTTCACTTCACAAAACAATCCAGATTTTAGATACAGCAGGTTAGAATTGTGTAATTGTAGAATACTTGTCAGAAATGATACGTATGACTCAGTTTTTCTTTTCTTTAAACTTCATTTTGGAGTAATGTGTGCTGATAGCATCCTGAATGACTGTACACACAGTACAGTTCAACTTTTACTCGCAGGAAATCACTTCCACTTGAGTTGGCTATAGATGGATACAATCAAAGCTGGCTTACCTACCTCAGTGATACTTCAGGCAAAGAGGTATAAAAATTATGTTGACTGTATTTAAGCCTAACCATTCAAATCTGTGTAAATGTAGACATGCAGTATGCACATGTAAGTTGGATAACTATAGGGCCTTCATCAACATTGTTAGGAAATTGCCATTTGAAAATGGAGTGTCAAAACCCATGATATCCCCACGACTTACTGGTGTGGGTATTCACAAGTTACTATATTTCCCCCTTGCTTATACAAATGCATTGCTAGACAAGACCAAACACACACTCAAATAAAATGTTCTCGCACTCTATGCTTTAGCTCTTCCTCGATAGGTTTGAGCAAAGGAAAGCAAACAAACAGAAAACAACTTATGTAGCAAAGGAGCGAAAGTCTAATGAGGAAGAGCTAGAGCATAGAGGGCACCGTGCAAGAGCATTTTATTCGAGCATGTGCTAAGGCTTGTCTGATAATGCATTTGTATGAGCAAGGGGTAAGTATGTCTACGACGTGAACATCTACAATTATCAAACAAAATGTACCAGCAACAAGCAAATTACACTCAACAAGAGCAATTTGCTGTTGCCATTCATTCTAAATGTGCATAATTATTTCCAAAACTTTTTTCTTTCCAGAAACATTTCTATGCTCAAAGTAGAGATTAAAACATAAGCACTGGCTAAATCCTACAGCATGTTTTCTTTAAAAAGACATTTCAATTATTATCATTCTATTTTCACCTTGTGTTTTTCTACCTGAGCTTGCTGAAGAGCAACTTCTAATTGCTTTCTTTTCTTGAATATGAAATATTAGCATGTCACATACATGTGGTATCAAATCACACAACTAAAGATAGAAAATGGCTGAACTGAAAAATTCTGACTTGTAAATATTAGTACAAAGGAAGTCACAGATTTGGGGTGCTGGGGATTCTACACAATGACGTCTTGGTTATATGTGAATAGCAAGGTAACACTCCTTTAATATTTTGACTCTTACAGAGGAAGTCTCCAGTTTGGAGGTTATTTCTGTCACTATACTTATTTATGTTTATTAGTCACAGCCACTTTTATGACCATCAAGCAATGATGCAATTTGCTAGTAAATGTGCAAACAGTTAAAGTGATTGCATGTGTACTGAAAAACCAAAAAGACAAGATTATGTTTGATCTTAACTTTTTCTTTGTTTTTTAAATGTACACGCGAGGTTGTACATGAACGGACTATGTCTTTCAATGAAGGAAAATGACAGTAACTACTTCGAAAAGCAACAGGATTGGTATAAAAACAGTAAAAAACAGAAATTATGTTTGAAAATTAACAGTTCTTACTATAACCATCTACATAATGAATATGCAACAGTACAGATCTCACTAGTGTATCAAAAACATACTACTCAAGTCGTCGCTCCTTGGTAGGTATCGGAAATGGTAGTATTTGGTGAAAGGAAACACTGTATTTACAAATAACCTACGAACTGAATACAACCTTGCCCGCAGTGTCAGTGATCCTGAGTTGTAACTGAATATTTAATATTAGTATACCTAGTATCGTATTCTACACTTTTGTCGTAATGTTAAAAGAATTTGAAATCATATGGCAAAATTAACCAACTGAAACCTATTTATTTTCCCAGATTGTCTGAATGGTGTCATTAAAAGCCTTACCAAACTTTTGGAGATGAAATATCAATGTTTTTACTTTTTGCCTACGCATGCAATCACTTTAATGCAGAAATTTTTCAAAGTACCAACCTTGAACATATGACCTTCACTGGAAGGACTGTTCTTTAAATATTGTATATTCCAGTTTTTCACATTTTTGACCTCCTATGACCCCAAATGACCTTTCACCTCTGTCAAAAAAAATAGGGATCATCTACTCGATATGGGCAATCCACATGCTAACTATGAGTTCTCTCACATTTATCGTTCTGGAGATATTGTGTTTACAAGCAATTTTCAAGGTATTTACCTTTTGACCTCTGGTGACCCCAAATGACCTTCGACCTCCACCAAAAACAGTAGGGATCATCTACTCAATATGGGC
Source organism: Stichopus chloronotus (assembly GCA_021234535.1). Taxonomy (NCBI): domain Eukaryota; kingdom Metazoa; phylum Echinodermata; class Holothuroidea; order Aspidochirotida; family Stichopodidae; genus Stichopus; species Stichopus chloronotus. Next base: position 4,716,433 of record CM037848.1, on the reverse strand, counting down.
AATCTGCATGACAAGTATGAGATCACTCAGAGTTACACTGAGATACTGTGTTTACAAGCAGGCGTCACACACGCACATACATACACACACATATGCACACGCACAACATCACCATCGCATAGATTCCTTCTGCCTTTGGCAAGGAATCAATAAATGGCTAACGATTTGCTTTTCTAGTCAAAGATTCCCATTCCCCCCCCCCCACACTTGTGAATACACTTTGCAGATCTATGTGGCTGTTAGTGAATCTACCTGAAACTTAACTTGACAGAGGCCTCTGATCACGACCTGTCAATAAGTATCCTTTCATTATTAGGTTTTTGGTGAGTCTTCTACCTCTGCATGCCTCCCGTTCTACTCCCATATATCCATTTGCTAGAGATAATAACTGAAAGAAACACTTCACTCTAAGGTCCTGAATGGTGTAACGATTCTTGTGGATATCAAGACATCAATGACAAAGATAGAGCACTGCTGATCGCGGTGGTTGCTAGGCTAGAATAGATCTACTGTAGGCTCTGTTGGAGGCAGTGTCAAAGGTCATGAGCCATATCTACAGTCTTGGACCAAAATTGTTGGGACACTTTGTTGTACGTTGCAAATATAATACGGGATATTAGGTATGAGGGTAACATGAAACCCAGCGCCCCTTTCCAATGTTGCGCTATAGGAGTGAATGTACACTTTAAACTCCAATCCTATAGCCAACACTGAACAGGGGATAGGGGTGTCTCAAGGTATTTTGTCCAAGATTATAGCTCGGTACTGAGAGGTACGGTAGTTACCTAAGAGATGGTATAATTGAGCAGCAAAGTAAATATAATACAAAGAGACTCAAACGTTTCTCTTCCACTTCATTCTTTGATCAGTGCTCAATTTAGTCCCATCCACCAGATCACCTACAAATGGTAGACGGTACTGTAATACAGGCATGAACATCTGGTCATTACACCACTTCTAGATGACTTTGATGCTAACCATTGATGCCAAGGACAGTGTTAAAGGTTACCAATACTCTTGGCACAGTAGATGGGAGTGCATTTGTTGTGATGAGACAGGTAAGTGAAGAGTGAAGTAAATTAGACTTTATGCAGATACCCAAAGCAAAATATTATGATCTATACTTTTGGAAGGTTGTACACAATCTTTTGTCTTCTTTTTCATAAACATTTTTCACTATTTAGATGTCACAAATGGATGTGATGTCACTTGGTATTTGGACATTTTAATGTTTTCATCCATTCCCAAACACCAGAAACGGGAAATTTTTTTTTCCCCCTCATACCTGTCGGGAACTGGGGTACCTGATCAAAACATGGGCTGTATCATTACCATTGGCATTTCCAGAGCATTTTTGTGTCGAAGGATCTTACTAGTGTACTTCATACACCTGCCTACATTTACTCACATTACCACAGATTTTGCCAAAGGAGAAATTCTGTTTTGACCTATTTGCTGTGCATAGAAGGAAAAATGTGGCAATCTGACACAAACTGTTTACACATTGATTGTGTTGTTTTTCACTTTAAGGAGTCACTGGCAAGTAACTCTGGATCCAAGAAGTAAAGTGAAAGACATATTTCAAACATGCTGCAGAATTTGCAGAAATGAGGTTACAAGAGATATGGAAAGCCAGGAAGTCAAAGGACTTAGTGATTCCTTTTGAAGAAGGTAGTTTGCATACAGTGAAAGGGAATTGGAAATAAATGAAATAAATTATGTTAAAAATGACATTTGCTTCTTTTTGGAGGAGAAAAGCAGTGGACCTACAATTGTGCGATTGTGACTGACCTTTGACCAGATACCAGGCTCGATTTTGTAAATGACTTGACTATTGATACTAGGGGAGGCTCCATCATGTAGGCAGATGTTGCCGACACAGAGTCTTCTGTTCTCTAGTTCGATCCAAAGCTTCATCTCAGTGGGTCACTGATTCCAGCATGGAAATCAATATCTCCTGCCAGTGTAACCTCATGCCCCATAGCAGACCTGTCGGACTGCTCATCTGTTATGAACCTGGAAGAAAAAAAAAGAGAGTAAAAGCAAATTTTAGGGAGCATGTAAGGATCAAAATTAAAAGAACACACTTGACCATGAAACGAAGATAAACAATATTAAATATTTAAGCTGTCACATAGATGGTGGAGGTTGTGAAGAGGTTTGTTTGATGCACTAACATAACATTGAGAGATATTTGATAAATTGAGATTAATTGTTGTCAAATGGTCAAATAGGAAGCAAAACTTTGGCATTGCGTAGGGTTCTAGCCAAGCCAGTTACACAAAGAGCAAATTGCCAGGCCACTGTCTGGCCCAAAATTCCATTGAAAGTTAGACAGAAATTGTGCAATGTAAAATATTCATCTGGTCATTTGATGCCAGGCGAGGCATTCAAAGTCTCAAACCATTAAATACCCTCCCCTTAGACCTCCCAATGATGTTCACATTACACTGACAAAGCACTGCAGAGCGCTATCACTTAGGCACAGGGAAACAGCCCATACTACATGTTTCAGATGTCATAGAACTTGCAGGAATTGCCTCTCAGCAATGACCTTGGTCTCAAAATGCAGTGCTCTTCACCACTGAACAACTTTTACTGATGGTGTCATCAAAACAAAGTCAAAAAAGACAAACCAGCCCTTCAAGTGGTTGTTAGCAGTAATACACATAATACTGTAATAAGGAAAGAAAGAAAAAAACAGGTGAAATTGTACCTATGGAAGGTACAACCAAAATGTAGAGACTTTTTCTTCCAGTCATGTGGCAAAGGAAAGGAAACTTCTCTCACAGGTGAGAAACCCTGCCAAAGAAAACAGAAAATATCAAAGAATGAAAATCTGGAAGAAAAATCACTGAAAACGGAAAACCATGACAACTCCTCTGAAATATTTGCAATGATCAATCAATTCTGCCTCACCTGAAGATGAAAGATTTATCAAGAGCTTGTTGGGTCCTCCTAGGTCAATGCTCTTTGATCTCTCAGTGCTATGATGTTTATATGTACAAGTTACAGTACATACAGTTCTGTTTAAATCCTTTGTAAGCTGACTTCATAAATGTTTCACTCCATTTTATGGATTCCAGCTTTTCAAAGCTGGCAATAATGAATCCATGAAAAACTACTTCTGTGAATCCATTAAAGCACTGCCATTTGGCACCCTTCACGAAGTAGCATGGCAAACGTCACACCTTTCTTTTTATATGCTGTGCACCACCGTCAAATCCACCGGCAGATAGTAATTACAGTACACAGACTCAAATGACTACCTGCTTATAAATAAGAAAAGAGTGCCAGAAGGAGAAAAGACAAGCTTCAATGATGCAGTAGCTCAACCGTAAAATGTGTGGTACATACTGTAAAGATATGATGTAGGGACAAAAGAAACCTAACAAATTTTCTGCAGGTTGATTAGATAGAATTTCATACTGTATATATATCATCAAACTTCAAGTCAAAGAGTAAGATCAGCAAACCAGAAAGCCAAAAAGCTTTATGTAATTGTGATTTCTTGCAACACGGATAAATTGTAAGCCTTATGTATCACCATCATGAGAGGTGTATACACATGCTAATACTTAAGTTATCATGTTAGTATTTTGATGTTTCAAGTGACCTTTCACTTCCTCTTCAAGCAATAGGAATCCCCCACTACTCTGTAGTGTATGGTCATTTACATGTTAGTACGAATTGGTGCTGTGGAAGAGTAGATAAAGATGGTGGTATTCAAAACAATGAAACTTAGCAAACAAGGACATACAGTATGGGGTTTGACATCTGGCTGGCAAAGAGTACTGTATGATAAAAAATAAATACCAAATTTGGTGTTAAACTGTTGCATTGCTGGTCACATGAATCTGTGACAAAAGCCACAGGCTTTTCTCAACATGGTTTTTTTTTTGGGTTGCTTAGCATTTAAAATGAAAGTCCATCAAGGTCTGTATGAATCCATAGGCCCAGTATGTGATCCTTCACCGTTATCCTTGCAGTATTCAAATATGTCTACGCGGTTTGACGTTTTGAAATACCAAACAGCATTTGACCTCCACAAAAATGATGCAGCTCATATACTCAATATTAACTATGCACACGTTTAAGCATGAGATCACTCACAGAAATACTGTAGGCCTGCTTCCTGAACTTTGTTACTGTTACGTTCAGGGTTTGATTATTTGATGTTTGGTGTACTTGTATTCAACATGTGGTACACTAACTGTACAAACCAAACATGAGATCCGTCCAAACATCAATTCATCCCCAAATACAAGGCTTTTTGCACTTTGATCCATATTGATGGTGGGAATGACCGGCCTTTGAATTCCATAAAAAACAATAGGGTTTTTGAAATGAATGTGGTCCACACATATCATACAAACATCAGTTTCATTGAAGCTTCTTCTCTTGTGACTGATACAGTTCAGTGTTGGTTTTAAGAGGACAGTCATTTTATAAAATCTGGCTCTCTTCCAAAAGTGGTAGTTCTGCACTGAAAACAACATGCAAGTCATGTCAATCTAGCCAAGACTTTAAAACACCCAATGGTGCTTTATTTTGAGCTCTTCAGCAAGACCCAATAACTCCATCTCAGAATAATCAGAGTGCACATACTCTGTTCTCTTTTTGCAACTTGCAAATGTTTTTTGAGACGTAGGTGTGTGATGGACACTAGGATCATGGTGTTTCTCAAAAACATCTGCTTAGTGATCTTACATAGTGTGTCAATGGAACTTATCCATTGAGTTTACTCTATGTGAAGAAAATCTACACAGTAACAGCCCATTGACGGTGTCGTTAACTTCCAACTGTGACTGACTTCAGTCAATTTCACTCACGATGCTGCCCAGGCTGATATCAACAAAAGGAACCCCTCAACAGCTAGAAATAGTTGCATTTATATTGAAATAATATCAGCTTCTACAGGGTTGTGAAGTATGATGTCATACGGACAATAACGTAAGAAAGGTGAAATAGTGTATGTAACTGGCTTTTTTTTACCACCTCTTAAGTTCTGAACAAAGCTACTAGCGACATTGGTTTGTACGTCATTGGCCACAGTGATCAGATCAGTAAAAGATTCTTGGCCATTTTTTGTCCACTTATTGGGCCATTTCCTAATATTTGTGGTCATTCCAATGACTCAAATGACCATGTTTCCACTCCAACCTGAAAAGACCATCAATGGGTATGTTACACAAACTAATGTTATATCACAGAATCATGAAGTTTGCTAAACAGGAAGCAAAGTGCCACCGGTTTCACCATTTTAGCTCTTGCGACCACACTGGACATTGGATGTCAGTGAAAAACACAACTTTCATGACCTGTCACTTACTGAGTATTCTTGCCAAATTTGAAAAGATTTGGATGCAACTACAAGCAGTTGAATGTTTTTTCCTGATTTCACTGGTTGACCCTTCACGACTCCAGATGACCCTTGACCTACTCGTTACCATCACTACAAAGCTTTTGATGTGTGTTATCATCTCACCAAGTTTCACAAGCAACACCTAAAGAACATATGCACAGCAGTCCATCGACCAATGTTGATGGACAGACAGACCTGTGACAGACAGACAACTTGCCATGACAATAGCTCACTTCCTTGAACTAAAGAAAAAAAAGAAAAGGAAACAAAGAAAAGGAAGTTTGAACTTTTACCCAACCTTTCATCAAATCCCTGGTTTGACTGTTGGCAATTACGACATCCTATGGAAACTTTGGTATTACAACACCCGATCGACACCAGCAAGAAAACCAACACTACCTCCAAAATTGAGAGGCCACACTGAATTTCTTGTGTTCAAGCTTGAAATACCCCTGAAAATTGCACAGTGGATGTATGGGATATTACAGAATGCACTCATTAGAGTGGAACAGACACTTAGAATGTGAAAGTCACATGCCTAGCTAGGCCTACCCACACTGAACCTATGACAACGGCAATGACATGGGTGGTTAAAAAATGTTATAGCACCTACCCTGTCACAGACAAAAGGTATGACAGAAAGGCTTAGGTATCAGCAAAAGCTTCCCTTACAGACAAAAAAAAAGACTGCCACTTGTAATTTTTGCGGGTGAAAATAAAGCTAGCACCTTCCATTTGGCTTAGTCACCTAGCAAAGAGCATCATAAACACCAACAATAGTGTTACCAGGGACCACTTTTTCAAATAGAGCACTGCAGAGCTCTTTAAAAATAGCTAACTGTTTAATCCTAACAGTGGTTTGAGGTTTGTCATAAAGTTCTGTTTCAACTGCAACACTAATGAGTCAATGACCAATAATATAATCAGAGCATCCACACTTACTGCAGTTAAAGTGATTGCAGTTCTAAATAACAGAACATTGCCCCTTGGCTAACTTTCAACACACCTTGAGCTTAAATATACTCCATATGGTGAACACTTCAGTATCAAGTTTGCATTACAAATCAATAAGGCCTTCTGTTCTTGAGTGTATCATTCTGGGGAAGGAATGACATTTAACAAAAACAACAAAATTGTGTAATGTATTCATTATGCAATAAATTATCCAGTACTTTCAAAAGCTAACAATTGCTTATACAGTATTTTCTTGTTATTAAAAGGAAGCGATATCCATTGGTATTTGCAGCATGACACACTACGTTAAAACCACACAACTGATTTTTTACGGCAAACTTGTAGATGTGTAAACATTCAGCGTTATTTATTTTGGGAGGCAGACCCACTAGTATGGGACTTTCCCCACTTGGCCCTGATACTGAAAGTGAACAGTAATAACACACAGATTCATAGAATCTGCTGGACTGTACTCTGCACTGGTATAGGATGCCACAGTACCATGAGTCATTACAGCAATGAGCTTTGGACAAAATCTGGTAGCCTTCATGTCATTACTGCATCCTTATGAAAAGCCATATATCAAGTCTACGAAAAGACTTCATGAATGCTGATGAAATTTTATAACATACAACAAAGGGCAGTATGAGCTAGTTTTTGTTGGGATACGAAAATGTCAGAAATTGATATCGCGTGCACAATTTCATTTGCCCAATAATATGCAATATCATGATAAGCATATGTCAGAATAATGTACTCCCTTTAATACTCAAGTTCTAGGGCTTGATATCTGACTTTATCTCATATGGCCATATAAAACCACATATCACTCGATACAAGTGTCATCCAGATATGTATATAGGATTTGGTATGGCCATAAAGTCAGATATAACTTGATACAAGTGTAATCCAGATATGTATATAGGATTTAGTATGGCCATAAAGTTATCTATATAACTCGACACAGGTGTTATCCAGAAATTATTGTAGTCACCGAGACCGGTCTCGGTCTCAAGTCCAGACATGCCCCACCATCTCGGTCACAGATTGCCCCGTCTTGGTCTAGAACAGAAATGACTCGGGATCTTGGACCGAAGACCGCAAAAATATAATAGTAATGACTGAATGGGCACAACAGCTGGAACGTTCAGTTGACAGCATAAGAGGATGTATGTGGTAACTGGGTAGTGTTTTTGAAAGTGACAATCGGTCTCTCACAACTTAGGAGGTGTGATACCGCAACTCACTATAGCAGGCAGCTCCCTGGTTGTGCAACCATTATGAACCAGTATTTGCAGGCTTTTTAAAAAGATTCTATGAACATTGTTGCATCCTGTTATATCTGGCTAAGTGTGGCTAAATTGTTTCTGTTGCACTGATAAAAATCACCTCAACTTTGAAGATGCACCATAAACGTTTTTCCCAGAATAAAGAGGTCTCGCAGAAAAAATATAGTTCCTATCAATGCTTACCATACACAGATTTCGCTGCAGAACAACGGTCGCTAAACTGTGGGACGCGTCCCGCAAAGCGAGAGGCCTGAAAATTTGGTTGGTACGACTAGCTTTTTGTTAAAAAAAATAAAGATAAATAAAATAAAAATATATTCAGTTCTGCTGACACACAATCCAAATTTGTGACAGGTACACACCATTTTTAGAGTTCGGAAAAAGAAACTCTCCACACATGAGCAACGTTATTTGTCAGAATCAGCACCAGTAGTAGAGGTAAGAAGCCTCAGATTCTAATTTAGATGCACACATGGACAAAATTCAATCAAACAGCTTTTGGCCACAGTTGCTTAAAAACTGTTTGGGAAACCAGTAAACATTGAAATTGCAGTACAAAAAAAGACAAAAAATGCATGCCCCAGACATTATTGGGTGATGTCCTGGACCTCCAGTACTACCAAACTGGTATTCTATGCTTTCATACCAGGTAGCTTAATCTCTAAATAATAAAACAGGGCTTAATACGAGAAAAACTCCTGCACTCTAAAAACAGCCATATGATTGTTAGTGATCCCTAATTGGTCATTTCATTCAAAGGTTGCCAGCCAGAGCCATGAAACCTGGCCTGGTGCTTTGTGCCAGGATCACACGCCACTTTTCTCCGGAATTACAACCGAGCAAGCAAAAAGTAGAATAATCCTAAGAGATACTGTATATCATTTACTGACAAAATGAACTTCAGTAACAGTGGGCCTACCTGAGAATATCTATGTGTACATATGAGAGTGTAGTCAATTCTGCAAGGGACAATGTTAAAGCTAGACATTGTCAAACTATTGTAATGCACATTACCCATACATATCGAGATACTGTACCTGTTCAATGCACAAACAATAGCAAAGTGATTAATGCATGTGTAAGAGCATATACAGTATAAATGTTCATACAAGCAATCATTAACTATGGCACATTTCATCATGTTCTTGTATCATGACTGATTTACAGTGCAAAGTTTGAACACTTATCTCATGATGTTGTTTTGGATATCGTTTTTTTTTCCTTTCCCCTTGTTCTTGCAGTATCCATGAACAAAATATTCCTTTTTGTTGTATGTAATCTCTATAATGTCAACTGATAAGAGCCCACAATGAACTTTCCTACAATTTAACTTTTAATAATTTAATGATCCACAGCATCTCAATGGCCTTCCCTAACCCATGTGTGTGTTTCTGTTTCATCATGGAGCCATTACAGAGTAATATCTCTATGATTTCATCAAGTTAGCGTTGATGGAATTCGCACAGAAGATACTGTACCAATGAAACTGTGCAGTACTGTAACTTAAAACAAATGGAAGAGAAAAACAAAACTACGCAAAAAAAAGAGCAAAGCATTAGTTTGTGGAAATATCCATTTTCAACTCATCAATGCATTGTAGTGCCAATGTTTTAAGGACCTAGAAGGACTAAAAAAAAAACCAGAATGCACAGATGCATTGTAGTTTTGATGATCCAATTATGAGCATATTTTTCTGAATCTTACATTATAGCATTAGCATGTGTCAAAGGCTACCCACAGTATGCTTTATATGAAACATGAGGTCTGCACAAGCTTCCTTTCTCAAGATCCTCTTCCAAGATTTTCGCAATTTGACCCTTGCTGACATTGAATGACCTTTGACCTCCATGAACCAAATTATACTTATGCTCAAAGAGCTATAACTACATACTGAATATGACATCTGTCAAAGTTTCCCTTCTTGCGATACAATGTTTACAAGACTTAGATAATGTGAACCTATTGACCTCAAATAGTGCTGTCAGATACTGCTTAATTTGCTTGCCATTTAAACTGTCAGAATAAACGTTCGTATATTGTTTAAACGTTCTCAAATATACCATTGTGGCACACAGTCCACTGACTTTTACTTCTGTGTTTATTTGTATTCGATGCTTGTTTCGATACGCAGAGATCATACATGTGGTTTTCTCAATGGCTACATATGAAAGTAACTGGTAAATAAATCCATCCAAACATATATCCCAAATGCACAATCCACACTCAATCTTAATCAAACTGCAAAATAAATTACTATTAAAAACCATAAGCTACAGGCCTGTCTGCACACCCCATCTGCAAAGCGACAGCCAGCATACCACAACCCACAGACATACAAATATGACCATTTCTATGATCACAATCCTTCACACTGCCAACATTTTGCTACTGTACTTCAAACATTTAATCTAAATATTTTTAAGTGACTAGGACCAATGAACAAAACAAAAGAATATTATTTAAATGTTTCTTGAAAAAATCTGAAATCTGCAACTTGCAAAAGTCGCTTGTTCCCTGTAATATGGAAATATGAGTCGTCGAGGTGGTTGAGTAAGTTTATGTCGAACATTTTTTTTCAAATGACGTTTGACCTCCACCAAAATCAACAAGGATCTTAAACTTAATTTGGTACACCTACATACCAAATATGAAATTTGTCCAAGCTTACCTTCTTGAGATATCCATTATATGAGATTTAACAATTTGACCCCTAGAGACCTCAAATGACCTTTGACCTCAACCACAGTCAGAAGGGATCTTGTACTCAACATACAGTAGTACACCTATAAGATTTGTTCAAGCTTGCCTTCTTGAGATATTATGTTTACAAGATTTTCACAATTTGACCCCTGTTGACCCCAAATGATCTTTGACCTCCACAAAAAACAATAGGGTTCTTTTACTCATTGCACAAAATATGAGATCTGTCCAAGCTTCTCTTCTTGAAGTATTGTATTTATAAGTTAAGCATCACAAACACACACACACATACATACATACATACATACATACATACATACAGGGCAGCATGATTACAAAGGTCACGATTCTATCGAAACAAAAAAAAAGGAAAAATAAAACACCATTCTCTACCGCACCTTTGACACTATTCATACATTTTTTCCGTAAATGCACACATTTGAAAACAATAAAATTCCTACAATATGTCTCCTGTGGCAATGAGGGAAGAGAAGACATTCCAGTCAAAGAAACCTTTATCTTCACTTTCATTTCCAGAGCTCAGGAAATTTGAAAAGGGGATTAGTGATTTTCAGTACATTTCAGCATAAGCAGTCTATGCCATGTAATGCATCTCCAACACCTGCCCCCCAAAATAAAAAAAAAACTGCCTGATCATCACAACAAAGACACAAACATGGGTGAGGCGGATGCACTGTAATACAATTTGCGAGCTAATCACATATATTGTGAGCTAAAAACAAAGGTAAACATGGCTTCAGTGACATTAACCCAGTTTCAACACACACCCACATTAAATTTATTCTACCATGCCGTGCTGCTGACTCCAACCAAGTGCTTTGCAATAATAACTATGATCCATACTGTGGTCCAGGCTTCTTCATTTCCCCAATTAGAGGACAGCAATGCACACAGTAAACTCTAAAGTGCAAAGCCTGAAAATGATGTGGAAACAGGTGGTGTTTATGCAAACACTTTCAAATGATAATAACAAACCAAGTCACATTGCTGAGTCTACTAGAAATTTGTGTCACATAACTAGAGACAAGCACTTGTTTCCTTTCAAGCTTTTGCTTCCTTTTCAAACTACTGTAATATCTAGGCTGACTCATGTATTTTGATTTCACTCACAACTGAAGGACTTATTCCTTCTAACTTTTTGTTTTTACGTATTAAGGCAGCACTTATCATCGAAGAGATAACCAACTTTGAATTTGTATACTGTCCCACTCCCACAAATGAATCCGAGCATCGTAGACTTGTGGTGGAGCAGTTCCCACCCTCATCACCATTCTCATTGTCTTTACTACGAATCAGCATGCAGTGAGCGCTTGTCAAAGTATGAATCAAAAACACCAAAAACATAAAGCAATCAACCATGAGGTGCCAAGTGCACACATCGACAAGGAAAAACAAAAGCAGTTTCCATTCTTTTCACTCTTTTTTTTGAGGGGGGAGGTGATATTTTTACTACTAGATATGTCCATAATATCAACAGGGAAACCAAACTGTGGTTACTTTCAGATCCTCTCACATTGTAACTAGCCTGATTCAATCCAGGATCAAAACAACCGGAGAGTGAAACTAGTAACTTTCAAGACACAAGCTACACACTTTGTAAAAAGGTGTTAGCTTAAACTGCATTGCAAGTAGCAATATGGCACACATGAATTACTGTGCAAAGACGGCATTCTATGTTGCATATGTAGAGTAAGGTCCATCAAAGAGAAAGCCAGCTGAGGTGTAGTTGGGGAAATTTGGGTAAAAAGGGGTAATTGAACTATAAAAGTCAGTAAAATGCAACAACCTGATGCTTCAGGTTGTTACAATCCTTAAATCTCATTGGATTCTTGTGTGAGTGTGACTACATTTTTACCTTTTGATAATGAGCTATCTCTCAGATAAGCTTTCATGGTATTCAAACAAAGGACAACCAACATAATTGGACCCCTAATAATCATACTTCGATGACGATAGATATTTCTCTCACACCCTTTACATACATATAGGTTGACAGAGACACAATTTTTGTATGCCGCTTGAGAATCCTGAGAGCACTTTATAAGTGCTTCTCTAATCACACGGAATTTATTTCTCTTTGAGTAGTGATACAGTAATATTTCCACAAATATTTTACTGCGACATTCAATACTTGACCATTAATTTCGATATTTCCCGGTTACTTTCGATTTTTACCATATTTCCGTTCTTCTTCAGTGCAATATCCAAACCAAATAGAAATAACCGGTTTACCGTGTTTACTACAAGATCCATCACCAATTGAAGGATTGCTCACGGTCCAGGGCAAGGGTTTTAACAACAGTACATCAGATATCTTGCACGGGTGATCATGAATAGTAAGAAAATGTCAGTGCAGAATCCATTTTCACTGGTGATGAAATGGTGTGGGCACAAACTTCCTAGTGTGGGGGGGGGGGATGAGGCTTAAGTGGCACCCATCATCAATTACATGGTATAGTAGCTAATATTGTGGGAAGACTATTAGTGGAGCTTCACCATCAGTTAGTATGGAGCGTACCAGAGAATTTTTGGAAAAAAATTACTCCTGGATCACTGGAAATCACCTTTCCAGGCTTTCCAGACACCGTTTTACTGTTGCAGCACCTCCCATACATAGCTGCTGGGGTGACGGTGGCCATGGCAACCCTGCCATACCACCACTGCATGATTTCCATAACAAGCACTTGTTAAGTACACGCATACATACACACAGGTCAGAGGTCCATGTCACATCAGGTCATGGTAATCTTGATTCACCATAAAATCTACACAAGACATTTTGTCCAACTGAACAAATTACAGTGGATCTGATGACGACCCAGGGAGATGACACAAAACGAAAGTTGACTTTAAAGGGAAATAGGGCGTTTAGAATACACCAACATGACATATAAGAGAAACAGCATTAGTCGTTGTTAAACCATTCACTCTCATCAATAAACATCTGCCAAAGCTTCATCTCCTCAAAACATTATGCATGTGATGAGTAACGGAAGATGCATCATTTGAATTTTGAAAAGTTTGGGTGAACAAATTCGTGATGAACAACAAAATAACTGAGTTTCTATCTGTGAGAAACTTATTTCTTGAAAAGAAGACTACTGTCCTTCCTTATTTTGAATAATCTATCATTCTGCGTCCACAAACATTGGTTTTAAAAATATGGATGTTTCCTGCAAAACAAACGCCCTATTTCCCTTTAAGCATGATCAAAAGGTTAATCCATGCATATAAAATGTGGCAGTACCCAGTTATGATTGTGCTTGTAGACTGGTAATTATAGTAAGAGCCACTTGGTAAATGTCAAATCATGAAGTGACTCAGACTAGCAAGGTAATTTTAGAGATCATAACAAACCTCCAAAATTACATGTTCACTTCCTTGTAGACTCAGATTTCAAAGATATGAAAAATGCACTCTTGTAAAAGGAAGTGACAGGGCAGTGCAGGAATACAATGTGAGTCTATAATCATATTCACATAAATATGGTTTTAATGGACAATAACATTGTCAAAGACAAAACAATTAAAATGTAATATGATATTGCTTTTGAAATTTTACTAGCAAGATTTAAAAGGAAATAGAGGCATTTACAATGCATCAACATCTCACGTACTGCTCTATTTCTTGCTAAAACCAAATTTTAGCATACCCCAAATTTAACCTTACAGTCACACCAGAATAAAATCTTTCATCTACAACTTGTGAATTGAAAGTGGAAATTCGACCATAAAGTGGATAAAATTACAAAGCAGTATTCTCTCAATCTCCATAGCAACTAATCCACTGCTGTTTTACCACAATTTATTGTTGTCATTCTGAACAGCAAGCAGCAATAAGAGTAAATTAAATATGAGCATGAGATCCAATGTCCTCTTGTTTAGTGACAAGTTTGCAAGAAACAAAAAGCAGCCATAGTTTGGGAACAGTGCATGAATGCTTAGGGGCATCTGCTTTCCTCAAAGTCAGGTGGAGACCCTCATCACACTCAAGCAACTCTACCTCCTTTGTTTTACTTCAACAAAACTTACATATATTTTGCTTTCAATGGAACATTTCCATTGCTCTCTGTAAAGCCTAAAGAAAAATGCTTCCTCTTGAAGGTAACCAAGGACATCAGAAAATGAAACCCTTCAAAATGAGGGACACTGAAATGTTATGAAACTGGTACTGTATGTACACTGATAGAAAAAAGAAGAAATCTGGGGTGCCTCTGACACACAATATGAAAGCACAGTGACACTGTTAATGTTATACTGAAATGTTTCCATGCCATCTTGGACAACCACACGGTAATGTCACCAACTGATACACTTGTCATACAAAACAGAAAGAGGAACCAATTGATCCTGGTAGGTTTACCATTACAGCAAAAAAAAAACAGCATGTAATACAAAACACTCCATGGTAAAAGTGAGAAGCAACCACATCATTCTTATGGACAGGTACATGTAGAAATTAGTGCACGGTACTTCCGATCAAAGTGCCTCCATGAAGTACAGTATCAAGATGCATTTTCTGAATGGCATTTTCCAACATCTTGAGAATACTTCATGAAAGCACTGTGTTTGGAAGTATGCTCAGTATGCAATGCACACAGACAGCCAAAGTGGCTCATGCCTGAACCAAATTCATCTGTAATGTGCAACGTTTGAAGAAAATCATGAAATCTGATAATAAATTATATTAAAAACAGCTCAACTCGAAAATTCACGATGAAATAAGGTCTTGGGCGATCAAATTATTCCAGTTTTACTGACGCTCTCCATTTATGCTAGTGCACCTACAGTAATGGTGCCAGTCCATGTTTGTAGTGAATGCCAAAGTTTATTCAATAGTTGTCTGCAAATGTCACCATAATCTTACCCCTAGATATCTCACCAATCTCTTACAAAGGGCCCACTACTCCAGAAGAGCTTCAACATGTGATTAGCTCTTCATTTCCCTTCATCAACCTTGAGGACAGATCCTTCAGTGGGTCCTGTCTTTTGTCCATTGTCACAGGATGTGGAACCCTTTCCCCGAACATGTTGTGTCCAGCCCTTCCATGATGTTTTTAAGGAGGAAATTAAAGATTTTTCTCTTCAATGGGATCTTTGCTAATTTTGCATAGTTTTCATTGTTTTCTTTTTCGTTTCATTGAGTTTCTCCGTAAAGCCACTATTAATGTTTTGGTAATATTGAGCACTACATCAAGTGTTTTCAATTCGAGAAGAGTGAGTCTGTAAAATTAATGGCATAGTATTTGTAATATGGTAGAACAACCTTTAAACAGGATGCCACATTTTCCATTTTTTTCATTGATTGAATTTTTCAATTTTCAACATTGATCAGAATTCTAATGTTGTCTTTAGTCCTTGCTATTGAAGTGAAAGATGCAAGTAAGATTCTATATCTATGCATGTTTCGTAAGTTTAGTGTTAACCTTATAAATCTAAAAACGGGCATGTCTTGCAATAATCAACTTGTTCCTCAAATAAACTGAAGTTTGCAAACAGCACAACTGCATTCAAAGCACTAAATATGGGTCATGATCACTAAAAATTAAGTTAGAACCAATGCTGCTACGGACTGTTTCCTATAAATGGTAATACAGCTGAAGGAAGTTGAAATCCCACAACTTTCCTGGTTGGGATGCTATGAATGAGAGAATTCACTCTAAAATTGTGACGTCGGATTTTAATATACTGTATCGACCAATCCTTGCAACCCTCAAAACAATGTATACAGAGGCAGCAAAGAGGTACTGTACTAGGGCTTTGGATATGTTTGTGCAAAAGAAACTTCACTTCCCTAAAATGTGGGTATTTTTTATACTACAAACAGATGGTTAGGCCCCATCTGGAATATGCAGAGCAAGTATTGATTCTTTTTTTTTCTTTTTTCTTTTTAATAAAGGAAGTACTTGGAGAAAGTCAAAGGATGGTCTACTACAATATGTAGGTTGATAAAGGGAGTGACATAACATCAGATGTTACATAATCTAAACCTCACTCCACTTGAGCGGAGGAGGCTACACGGAGGCTATGCAGTAATCTAATTACAGTTTCCAAGATCATTCATGGTAACGATAACTTCTCTTTCAGTAACTTTGTTAGTTACAGTATGTTAATGGTGGTAATCACAATGGGCACTGTCTCAAACTCCAGGAGGGTGCACAATAGAATTAGTGATTGTCGTATGTTCTTTTCTTAATAATCGGTTGTACTTGATGAGTAGAACAAATTACCTGGGGATATGGTTCTTGCTTAAAACTGCAAACGGCTTTAGGAATGCGACAAGAAGTATGGTCTTCAGTTCTTTTGTACTCACACATGGCTTTTAATTAACGAGGACTTTTCTTGTCTTTCCTCATCCATTTTTCGACAAAACTTGTTGATAACTCACAATTTAGTTTCCAAACCAGTCTACAGTCTTCTGGTAATTTTGCAGCACCTCCCTCTGTGTGATGACTGGCCACTTTCTACTAACCCAGAGTCCCCACCCAGAAACTTCAAAAGACGAATAGTGTCATAACAGAGTGAGGTGCATGCATGTCAAAAGATGTAGATTAGTGATAAGCAAATCAAAATTTGCAGAAAGACAGTATGTACTTTTCAAATGAATGTAAGCCTTTTATCTGATAAAATATAAGCATGATTCAGATACAGAGCATCACATGCATTGACATTCTGAAAATACAAACATGACGGTAATGATAATTCAGGCATTTAAGGGCAGTTATTTTACAAAGCTAAGTGACCACACAGGTGTTGAGGAAGCCTGTGGCTTATACTTTACAACTTAATGTCGTGTGACTACCAACTTAAACAATTTTGGATCAAATTTGGCATCTTTTTTTCACAAGGTGGGAAAACCTTAGACCACTCTTCGTCGAAAAACCCATCCTACTGCGACCCAGCCGGAGATCGAGCCCCAAAGCCTCCTGTTTACCAAGCTTCAAAATGCTTCAAATATGCCACCACCTTTATCCACTCAGCCACAGCACCAGTCTACGATGAGTACAGTATTGGTTGCATCCTCATCCTTATAGGATCAAGATCTATGCAACCTCATTAAAGGTTGTGTGACATGCTTCCAGAAAAGAGCTCCCTTCATGCAAATGTCACAAAGTAAAGCCCAGAGTGAAAATCCGTTGGAATTTTGTTTATATCTTTTACCGTTTTTGAGATATGACTTTTCAAAGTTTGAAGAAAATGCAAAACAGATGACGTGGAGTGTTGCACAGTGTCAGTTTTTCTTTTGTTAACCCTATATATTTTTCCTCTTAATTACTTAATTACTGAGTTTCACAATGATAAGTGTTGTCCATATTTTTGAAGGAGAAAATACATGCTTCCAAAATAAACCCTCTAGGCATGTAAAATTCTCAATTGACCTTGAAATAAAGGTTACATAAACAAAGGATTAACATACCTGTAAGACATATCCTGGGAGTCCCTCTCCTGACATCACAAATTTGCATATTAAGCCAATGTTTATTCATGACACAGCTGTGAGACACTAATTTGCCTGTAAATTTGTCAATTTTGACAGATTTTGACGCAATTTGTCGCTATTTTCAACATTTTGAATGCCTAATGCACCCAATACCTCAAAATGTCATTTTCATGTCACCAGACCTTTAAGGACAATACTTCATGTTGTATGCAAATACTATCACAAAAGATATTCATTTTCAAATAAAGGTAACAAATGTAGGGTTAAAGAGAGTATGGGGAAGGGAAAGGATATACTGTACACCATGGTTTTCCAGGATGCTTATACTTGCAGTAAGAGTGACAAAACTTTTGCTTCTTTCATACAGTATGCCTCACTGTCACTGATGGGAACTTCACAAAATTCATCAACTTAAACTTCACCAACATAAATATAAATGCAATATGTCTGAGACTTTATTTCTACAGGATAGGACCGTTTTACAACATCCAGAGGTAAATATTGTGGCATCAATGCCAGTGCTGTATATGTGCTCACTGCACACAGTGGACTGGCCTACTGTACAGTATGTGTGGTAGTGACTGCACTTGCTGGGTATACAGTACAATTGTATTCCAGGATTACACACTGTACTGTAGTTCCCATCATGTGTAAAACTATATCCAAAGTTATGTACTTCACATGTACAATTTACTGTCCATGTTGTAATGTAGGTAAAAGGAGTGTACTGCACTCTTTCCATGCACACTCCTACTCGACTGCGGACATCCAGAATTGAGTGTTACATTTTTTTTCAGACACAATAGTTTCAAAGGTCTTTATAGTATTTATTTTCAGAGGCTTTTGACCTTGAGAGGGTTAGTCCATGATCAAGTTCTGGAGGAAACAAACCTTCACAGCTGGTATCTTGAACTTCCTGTGCATAACATCACATTGTTTGTATTTGAACTGAAACAATTCCAAAATCTAGGCATTGAAAGTGTGTGGTAAAAATGAACAGAAAATCCAGACAAACCTGGAATGCAACCATCTTTATGAAAGGAAAGTAGATGGACTACTGTACATTCGTAATGTGGTTCAATTGAATTCCCAATAATTTTGAGTAGAGTGACTGACTTAATTCACTGCCATCGACAGAGTTCAATCTGTGCACAAACATTTAAAAATACACATACTGTACCATATGGCACACCAATAAAAAGAGATTTTAACCAGAAAATCCTCAGGAGTGAGAACTCCAGGGAGAATGGTTACTACTGGGGTTCCATGAAAAGAGTTTGCATTGAAAGCGATACTATACACAACATACACTCTCATGGGAGGGCATTTTGACCTTAAAAATCATTACCCTGCACTAAATTATATAACCTTTTCAATAGATGCCATTATAGTTCACGCTTAAAAACATCTCATGACCCATTGGAAGTTAAAACCAGTAGACTAAAAAGAACTAGGGCAACTTGCCTTCTGCTTAAAACTGAACATTTACACACACAAAAATCAGAGGGAGGGATTGCACACCTCACTGACACCTCTCACATTATTGATTAAACAAGGCAAAAAGTTTAACATGTCACATGGGGAATGACAATAATGCACCAGTGATACAGTGTCAACAGTAATTCAGCTGGATCACAAATTTTATCCACTGTTTGTAACTATGTGCATATTTATGTAACTATAAGTAAATGTGACCATAGCTAGTGCAGGAGTATAAATTGTAAAAATTACCTACAGTATGCCATAATATAAGCTAGAGTGTCAAAGACACAATAAGGACACAACATGGGGTTTATTTTAGAAGCTAGATGCCCCAAGTCTCCTATGCTATCTCTCCTCTACCTCTCATTTTCTCTCATGACTTCATTAGGTTGTACTGCTATTCTTTCTTACAATCCCTGGTTGTAGCTACTGACAGACCTCTAGAACCATAGCACCTGCTGCCAATGGTTCTTGTGCATGCACAGTGCAACAGAGTGTTCGATGCAGCAGCTTGCCGAGCATGAGCTGTTGGTACAGTAGATGAGGATTAGCACAGTATAACAATAACGTCTCCATTTTGATGCCAGGGAGTGCAAAAAATAATACTACTAGAACCTTGATTTTGAACACAAATACTGTAGGTCAATTTCATTTCACATTTTCTCCATGGTTTTGCAATCAATACTCACCAAATTCACAGAAACCAAAACCTTTAAAACAGGTGAGAAACCTAATTGAGATTAGCTAATTTTGGATTTTGGTTTTATTTAGGAGAAGCTACAGTAACCTCATTTTGAAAGGCCCTTTTTTTGACACCAATCAGTCCAGAAAAAAAAGCAATTTTACCTAATTTCACTTACAAAAGTACAACTTTTATGTACAAAGGACCCTTCTAATATTGACAATATATCAATTTCAAGAGGTAACTTCAAAATCCCTGGGACAAAATAGGTTTCTTGAAGAAAAAATGAAGAATGATTGGCAGCAAGAAAAAAACCAAAAAACTGCAGATCCCTGCCACATAATTCCACTGATATACACAGTCCACCTGTCTATCAAATTTCAATTCCATAACTGCCAAGAAAAAGCAGTTAAGGCCTGCGAATGTGATAATCCATAAGTACGACATCACAAAGTGCTCTGGCAATTGCATTTCTTTGATTGAATTTTGTTCTATTAAGTCACAGCAAAAAAAAGTACTCTAAAATTACAAACAATCAGTGACTATAGGGCAAATTGGTAGAAAAAATAGTTTGGAATCCATCAGAAATGAAATTCTGCCAACTTACAAAACCTTTGCTTGATTTGGTATGTATGGTACCGGACCAGACCAGTATGACAGCAACTATTTCATAGAAGTCCATTTTCACATAAAATAACTACTTTTCCTACACCCTTTCATTACAGTTCATTGCCAGTTATCTTCATAAGATAGTTTCTACATGTATATCAAAAACTATTCCGATATCAATTGTATAGTGTTTGTCTCATAAAACTGTAAATAAAAAAAACACTTTTGATCTTAGTTCACAGTCCCAATTATGGCACAAAAAGGATAACTTTTGACAGGAACAAAGCAACTCAGACTTATACAGTAGTATGTACCTTAAAGTTGAGAGTTACTCACTCATCAAGATAATATTAGTCAGTGGTGTGGATGAGACAGTGGTCATAATATCACTGGGAATCCCACAAATACAGTTAATTCTTAAAACTTTCAACTGAGATAAACTCATTTGACCTTGTGAGTCAAAAGATCCAAAGCATGTTATTGATAGACAGTGACTAAAAGCTTTGCGAATTGCAAAATGAGCTACAGTACAGTATGTAAACTGCCATTGGAACGTTAAGTGTGTATGTGCTATGATGGTCAATTTAATAGCCAGCTGTGAGGCATAGGCCAGGGGATGGCACTGAAAGTCATAAATCGAGCACTCTACACACTAGGAGTCTGATTCATGGTGCTGATTTTTCAACAAAACTGAAACTAAGAACTAAAGCAGTTTCTTAGTGAAACAACTGTGTCAAAAATCATTTTCCCATGGAGTTGCTGTCTAACTACAGTTAAACAATTGATTTATCAATCTCATGTGGGGGGAAACCCTCTGGTTATTTGCTTTCAATCACCAGTGGCATTCAAGCTTGACCTACTTTAAGTTACATACAGCATCCTCCCTACAAGGTGTGCTTCACTGACAGTCACCACTCCTGTGCAAGATCTACGGTGTGATTTTTACTACTGAAGAATTTTATCGATGAATACATAACAGTGAATGACATCACCAGTGTAGTAAATTACTTGAGAAATAGTTGTGAGAAGAACTGTGTGTGTAAAGCTGTTTGAGTAATCAACTAGATAGTACAAAGCGGTCTATCAACAATAAGTGATCATAAATATAATAACTGGGAATCCCCAGCATTTTCTGCGAGGTCAATTCTCTGTTATCATTCACAACGGCGAGCACAAAATTGGACAGTAGAGAGCACCAACTGTACAGTATCTGTGGTACAAGTCCCAACTACACAAGTCCCATGAAAATTACTGCAACTTATATTGTCCATAATAAATACTTCCATAATAACTTAACAACATACAGCATAAAAGGGGATTAAATGCACAGCCAGATGAACGAACAAAATAATTTGTCAAATGTATATACTAAAAGTTGCATTGATCCTTGAACAAAGATGCTGTTCATTATTTGAATCAAAGGAAGAGTATCCGATAATTCTAGTGGAAATTTGGAAATGACAGCTGCGAAATCTTAGATCATCTTATTCTGTGTACATACTGTGCTTATAGTGCATTAATGAAGAATGAAATATAGCACTGTCGTTCAACTTAAACTGCTCTTATTTGGTATGTTGAAGCTGATTTTTTTTCTTTTTATTTGGAGCCATGATTTTTGGCTGGTCAACTAGATTAACGGCTTACAGTACAGTACTTACAGTACTTTCATCTCAGTTCTTTGGAATTATTGCTCCTCAGTTCTCTGGAATTATTGGAGCAACCTTAAATATCCTGTACCAGTAATTTCAAAACAACATACCACAAAACTAAAAAACCACATGGACTAGATAAACAAATGATGATGGCTGCACTTTGCATGACACAAACCTTCTGGTTAAATTTAGATTCTTTAAACACATGTACAAACACCTCTCACAATGACAAAAAAATGGACTGTACAGTAGTTGAACCCAAACTTCACATGTTTCACTTCAATATGTACAAAATTATTATCTCCACTAACTTCAGAGGTGTTGACACTCTCAATGACAGTGATAATTGGCTTTCTCTGTGGTGTGTAATCAATACTTTGTTATGTTAGTTAAACTTTGACATGATTTGATAGTGCTTCAAACCAGGAAAACCTCACAAAAAGCAAACACTGCATTGAAACCCATTGATAATTTACAGATAGCTGCACTGTGCTATGTACACTATAGAGTACCATTGACATATGGTGTACAGTATGATAAAAAAAAAATTGGTTGTGAAAACTGTGGATGCTTGTTGAACATATTGTTATCAGTAATGAAGTTTCGTGGTAAGTCCTGAAATCCAACATGCCCAAAATCTCCACAGGACTACCAAATTTCCTTACAAGGTTGTCATCCAGACAATTATCAGTTAGTAATTTAGTCATATCTAGATTTAATAACAAGATTCAAAATATCATGAACTATGCAATAAATTTGCTAGTGTGGCACAATGTGTTCATGGTGCAATACAGCTGCTGCAGCAACCAAGTAAATGATTGATAAGTCAAGACATAAGTTTTGGCAGGAAAACTTCAATATTGGTACATGCAAAATTTTATGACTGCCTTTCCAAATTTATGCCCAAACATCTGACGTAGACCAACTGTACTTAACATTTATAAGAACTGTGCAGCAGCACTGTGTAGTACATTACACTTGACATTCAAGGTTCACAATTTTAGAAGTAAATTTATTCACAAATTCTGCAGCTACATGGACCTTACTGCACAAAAAGTGAATGTAAGTCATTTTTGTGTTCATCAACTTTAAAAATTCTGTTCTATAGAACTTTGCACAGTGACAGTGTGGTGGTGGGAGGAGGGGGGAGGGAATACCATAGAACCATTGCTGAATAAGGCAGCTGTTTCTCAGTGAGGGAGGTAAGAGAACAGAGTTGTAACCAAGTCACTGTTTCTCTGGCAAGTCAAGTCAACTACTCTCATTTTAGTGACTTAAGTCTTTTCATGACTCAAGTCATTGTGTTGTTTTAAAGGAGCAAAATCGGCCAGAATTTTTCAAGTCAGGTAATTTTGCAAGTTGCAATTGAATCATGATTTGATTACAACTCTCTGAGAGGGTGCCTGTAGACAATGGAAACATGGAAAGGCAATTTTCGTCAATCTGGGGTATTGCTATCCAAAAATTTCCTAGCACACTAAGTATTACTTGATGGTGGTGCTCTGTGCACTGTAAATAGTCTTCCCACAATTCCAGCTACTTTACTAATTAATGATGGGCTTAACTCACTCGAGCTTTGGCTACAGTACCTCAAGGAAGGATACACCATGTCACCATTACTGCACCTTATAACTGCAGCATGAATGGGCAAATGTCCTGAAAAGTGTAATGAGCGATTAGGCTACATACAGTGTTACTGAATATTCACAATCCTTACACAGTACTGTAGCTGTCACATACTGAATGGCACTTCTGGAGTTCTGTTAGTAGGAACTGCATGTGAAACAATAATATGTAACATCCTCAGAGTAACATACTTACAATATTTCACTTAATTCCCTGCACTAACATGGTCAAAACACCCAAAACTGCCTCTTAAATGGGGCACTGAAATTTATTTTTCTAATAAGTAACAAATTTTATAGCCAATGATGACCGTGACTTCAAAATGAAAAGAAAACATGAAAGCATGACATTTGACATGGCTCAGAGCTTTTGTTAGTAACAACAAAACCCATGATCCAATTTGTCACTTTGTTTCCCATTTCAGTCAAACAATGAATCTTTGACTGAAATTTAAAAAATCATCCATTAAAAACAGTAAAAGCTTCAAGACCTGTAATTTTGGTGATCAATGGATGAATTATGATGAAGGGAGGGGGTGTAGTGTACATCTTAAATGCTGGTTTTCTTTGTAAAACATCATCATGGGAAATTAACACTTCTTGGATGTTACTTTGCGCTACTCCTTTGCTGTTTCCTTCGGTCACCTTGTCAGCACTAAGGAATTGAATCTGGAAGGGAAATACCTCGCCAGAAAATTTTGGGAGGGATTTTCAAAATCAAGGACAGAGTTGTCGCTGGGTGAAGATTTGCAAGTTATTGTGTGTTTTTCTTATTGCAGTTAACAGACCTCAGTTGTTGAAAAATGTGCCCAGTTTTGCCCGCATAAGGTTTTGCCTTGTGTGGGATCAGGAGCCAAATCCAGGATACAAACAACCTGGCACACTGGCAGAAGGTGTCAGGTTCCTATTCTACGCATGTATGGAATCACAATATGGCGTTTAACATGATCATACTGTTCTTCACAATTAAAATATTTACTTTGCTCCATGAATTAAGCCCTCATAGGGTACACAAAACTAATACATGAATGAACCCAACACAAACAATGAATCCAAACCATTTATGCAACAAGCAGTTAATTGCGTTCTTAGATTCATTAAGATGTAACTTAATAGTGATAAGCATCATAAGCCTAAAGTTATTCATACCAAATCAAAAGTTATTTACACCTCCGCTTTCCCATTGAAAAGCAAATTGTTCGGGAACAGACTGCGCTTCCTGTACAATTACATGGGCTATCCAAACTGCATCCGCCATGGCCATTCCCGATAGTAATCACTTTCTGGTGAAAGTCATCAAGTACTGTTCATCATACTGCTCATATTCATTGCATGAAAGAGTTTCATAATATGAACTTTTGCCAAGTTTTGCGCAGCATCATGTAGGCTTAAGTGTTCAAAAATCATTTTATTGTCCCAGTGTCTTTCATGGAACACACATTTACAGCGTCATCTAGTGTTTGCACCAGACGCAAACTTTAGACCTGGGTACCTGCAGTGTATAGTCAGTCGGATAACCAGGTACCTGACAACTTTTATGTAAAAGTGTTAGGCTACGACTAGGAGTTCATTGTGATTACATAATATGATGTTTTGCTTTGCAGTTTGCACACTAATATAACACCATGAATTTAACATACCACCATGGCAATGAAGTGCTCTCAGTTTGGCATACTGTACATGTATGCGGAATACTGATCACCAAATGATGCAATGATTGGATATGAAACAGAGTTACAGGTACAATGCACGTTAGCGGTACTTTGGAATCCAGGTAGCGATGTAAGAACCAGGTCCTGACATCGTTGATAAAGCACCAAGGCAGCTGGTGCAAACACTAGTGTCCTTACTTTTACATCATGCGTTTTCCAGTATTTACTTATGGGAGACATCTTCAGAAGGAAGATGTGGTTTGGGAGCTATGGTTGAGGTGTCCCAAATACAAAATATATCTCCTTGACCTTTTTCTTTAATGGATGCCTTAACATACTGTAAATCCTTTGAGGAAGCAATATTGAGTTCTAACTGTTTTGCCAAGATTTGGCACAGTATGCTCACACATGAAGATACAGCATGAGATTTTTTCATTGTTTCCTCAAGTGTTTGAATTGGGTAAAAATTTCAAAATTGAGTATGAACCAAAAAAGACCAAGTAGGTGACCCAGATTCAAGACAACCCTTCTAGCCGAAGCTCCTGTAATCATATGTGCAGTAACTAATAAAGGTGCAAAAATACAGTATTGTCATCCAGAATGTAGGGTTAACTTAAAACAAAATGGAAAAGTGTACCTTATGAATGATCAAGCCTACAGTGTGTCTTAGCAGTACTTCCATGTACTGCATCATACCTTCCAAGAAGGTAATATCTGTGCAGGCCATACAGTAATTATGTATTGTAACACATGACAATTTACCAACTTTTCGGGTATGTAAATGCAAGTCAGCTTCTATTTTTTGATGTGACAAACAAGTATTATTATCACAAAGGGAAAATGAGACAAAATACTGAACATTACATGTTGAAAAGTTACAGCATTTATGTATGCAAGCAAACTCATTTACTTTTATTTACTGTACTTCCCTCACAAAATCTCAGTTTCCTTTGTTATGTTAGATAGTTTTCATCCACCTTACCCATAATTTCTCTTTTGTTCATGAATGCAGGTATAAATGTTAAATCTGTGCATCATGCATTGTTTTTTTTTTCTTTATTTTTAACTTCTAGGGGATGAACCGGGAGGGGGATGGCCCCTTTGTGTCCCCTGCCTATGCCAGTGTAACTTCTTTTCCCTTGACTGATATGCTACGGCACTGATATTACCACAAAGCCACTTATCAGGACTATTGTCAACTCTCACAGTTTCACCTGGGATCTCATGATTTCAGGTGTTGTCTTACAGTGAAAATGCCAGATTTAACAATGAAAATCAGCTTGATGCAACGCAAGAGGTTTCTTTCCTTAAACAAAATAAATACCTTTCATCCCTGTATGAGATAAGTTTTGAATCACAGATGTGGCCTACGCACTGTCATCAGAAAAGTGACCATAGTCTAAAATATAATAGCAAAGTAATCTAAATCTTCTTGAACCCCACTTATGAAGTTACTGTACTTTTCATAATGATTTCTTTTCAATCTACATGATTGGAATATGATGTCCAGATTTTCAAGTGACAACCTCAAGATTTGCCACTTCTGAGGCTGGCAAATCTGCTACAATGAAACTCAAACAAAATGTGGCCTTATCACTGCACCTTACCCATTGATAGGTTTATACTTGCCAAATTCTGTTTGGATTCAGAGGGTCACACACTAACTTGAAGTATGACAAGGAAAACTGAAGGACAAAAAGTCCTGTATTTCTTCTCCCTAACAAAACAGTCAAAAAGTATTTTAGCGAAATGAAAAAAAGGTTAGATGACACTTTGGAGTGCAATCATTCTTACTAAATCATGAAATCTTGATTCCCACTTGCTTGGTCAGTTCTCTCAGTCTCATTGAGCCCATATTTAAAAGTTACAGTTAGCCTAGTAGTAGTACTCATTTGACATAATGAGCAGAACTTCAGAAGAGTGCTAGCGTGGAAGACCAACTTGGTTCCATGAAAAAAATCCTTCCTGAAATAAGATAGCCTAGGCTCTGTTCTGTGTTCATTATGTATTCAACTATCAAGTATCCACTAAGCCTAGGCCTACATGGTGCATTGCACATAGGGCTAATTCAACATGATGTAGCTTAATCTGATCATTGAGTAAACTGAGAATGCTTGAAAAAGTGTACAACTACATGGCAACACCAAAAAAAGAAAAAACAACGTACGCACATAGGCTTTCCACAAAGATGAAGACTTCGATATCACGTTCCTCTGGGTCACTACCGCTGCCACAAGATATTTCTCCTGATCCCTTCCGTATAACACACCGGTACTACTAACTTAACACCAGATATCCGAAGAAGTAACATTCGTTCGACATTGATGATGTACGTACAGTCACAAAGTTTGGTGACACCTGTGTTTCTAGTCTACCGGTAAAAGTTTCTGTGACCAGACGACCGTATCATTTCAGGTCAAATCTTTAGCTACTGAGAAGTTCGAAAACAGGTTACTAACAAACACTGCACTGTACTGTGTAGCGTATTGAATTTCTGTATGCTGTATAGATCTTCGAATCCGCGGCCAACGTACGTGTACGGTACGGTGCACTGTACCATACAGAAATCGAGATGAAGACGGTTGAACTTGAAGATAGTTGTTTTGACTAGCCTTTGCTAAGACTGGGTGTCTTCTAGGTATTCACGTAGAAGATGATCTTCACCTTACCGACTAAGGTTACCTACGATTTGAAAAAAAAGGTTTGTCATGTTTTTTTCCCTAACAGTTGTTCGTCTGGGTCACAGGATGTCCTAATGTTACCCCCTAAAGTTAAACTATCATTAGTATTTAGTAACATGAAAACATAGCTCTAGTTAAAAAATACAGTAGCTAGCCTAGGTTATGCTTAGTGTATAGGAGTAAGACACTGCCTGTAGTCTGGGCAAGTTGTACAGTAGTACTGTTCCCAACCTGTTGGCTATATAGTCAAGGACACTAACAGTAACAGTGCCCCAGTCCTATGCCCTATTGTATGGTCTGTAACCCTTACCTTACCCCTAACTAACAAACTCTTAACACTAACATTATCATGATTGGACCTGATTTTTTTAACTTAAATCTAGAATTTTTACTGGACAAAAATTTTAAGTCAAATGAAGTAGAACAGGATCTTGCGGTAAATGGAAGGCAACATCTCTACCAATATTAACTATAAGTTGCAATAGGTACAAAGTTTGTCTGTGAGCCTGTTATTGTCAGGAGTTGCCTAGGCTAAGTGATTTCCCACAAGCGTCTCTGCACACTTTACCAGGTAAAACTGTAAAATACCCTACCTCTTCAGATGTTTATGCTAGCATCCAGATGTGCAGATGCGATGTCGATTCCTTTACATACTACACTTATGTTACCAGAAGTGCACTTCTAGGTAACTTTCTAGCTATCGTCACGTTAGGGAACCAGGAGCCATATTCTGGCACCCCATTCCTCACATACATGAATCCACTCCAAAATATTGGTGGGCAAGCTTAAAGGAAACTTTTAAACTGCAGTGATATGTCAGTCCTGAAGTAACACATGCATTGAGAAACCTTTTTCATTAAATAATATACATACATTTAGGCAAACACCTTTGTTGGTAGTTGTTTTCACTTGTTATATGCCATGCAATTGTTAATGTTCCCATGGTCACTTAACTTGTCTTCTACACAATGATTCAAGTAACTGGTGCCATTTCTTTTCTACTTCAGCTAACTTGCTAAAGATACAGTATAATGGATGAGTTGTTGCCCAGCAAATGACTTGTCATCTTGTTTGTAGAAATGAACAGATGTGATCGCTGGTGTGTGAATTGAGCCACACAAAAGATGGGCACTGGGAGCTCATTTCCTAAAAATGACGAGTTTGACCTGTCAGATGAGCCAGGCGTAGTCAAGCGTATCCCCATTGAGATGAACCCAAGGAGGACTTTCGGGGGTGCCCTCCGGTCCGTGGGCTCCCTCGGAAGGCGTCCTCGTGGTGTCAGTCTGAGGTCGACGTTCTCGGTGGAGCTGGACAACACAGAGGTGGAGAAGATCCGAAAAGAATTTGAAATGTACAAGATTAGCAAGCAAGCAGAAATGGGAGACTCATTGAAGAAAGTGAACAAACTGGAAAATGAAAATAGGCGGCTGAGAGCAGAGTTACAGGTAAATGTAACTATCAGAGGGCTGTGGTTTGGAGAAAACAAAGAAATATACTTCACCTCTTAACTGCATAATGAAGACAATGGTCTGACATTTTCGTAGTTTCTCAGTGAATATTTACATATTCAGTTTTGAGTACATTATTGTGTGTTCATTTCATACCAAGATTTGGTATAAATATTCTTTTGCACCATGAATATTCATACATTCAGTTGGAGTCTATGATGGTGTCTTCGATTGTATCCCATGATTGTGTTACAGTATATTCCATTGTATCCATTTTGAGTATAATTATTGATTTGAATGGAGTGACCTCACAGTAGTGTCACAATACAAAGGTATTATGATATAAAATGGGAAACTATGATCTCTTGGAGGCAGCAGAAAGTGAGTTTAAATTTCAAATTGGGTTGATTATTTTGAATAGTCTTTCTTATATAAACATTAATAGTGATGTTTCAACAGGTCATTCAGTAGTGTTGAACATTCCAGCAGAAAGAATCCAGGAAAAGTTAAATCCTCTAGTCTTGCAAGGATAAGAGTCAAGAATAAGGAGATAAACATAAGATTGAGTAAGGAAAACAAGACATGGATCAGATGTTTTCATAAGGCTGAGATATTTTCATGGTCTATGCCCTAGGCTCTTCAAAAGACTTGCGACAAACTGAGGGCACAGCGAGACATGACTCTGGATGCTGAGTACCAAGCCCTGGAGAGAGCCAGTAGCTTTGAGACTGAGAGAAACAAAGTACAGAAACAATTCAAGGTACAATTTATGCACATTTCTCTCCAAAAATTCTGCCAGCATCAATTTCTGACCTCTCCCCAGCAGCCGCCACATGTATATTGTAATTTGTGCTACTTTGTCTGGCCTTGATTTATGTAGAATTCTTAGTGGCAAGTAACTGTTATTACCACAGTTACTGGCCAAACCTTAACCTCCATACAATTTCGAATGTATGCATAGCACACTGTTATAATTATGTTTTCAACTTCTTTCAATCGTGACTTGTATCCCACATGAATTGTTTGTTTTATGCTCTTAAAATTTTATTTACATGTGCACCATGTGTGTTTTGCATGTGATATACAGGTTTTACATGTGTATCCCATGTGCCTTCCATTTGTTTCATGTGATGTTCCTTGTGATTTTCCCATTGCAACCAAACTTTGGATCATTTGTCCAGATTTTCAGAGAGAGTAAGGAAAGTGAGATCAGAGATTTACTGAAAGCCAAAGAAAAATTGGAGAAGGCATTGCATCATGTTGATCCAGAAGCTCTATCAGAAATGAAGGGGAAAGACTTAGCAGAGGAAGGTTAGGATGTTCAGCAGATTTTAAATTCTTCATTTTTCAAATTAAATAGTTTTTAAACAGAGAACAGCTGTTGTTGTCCAGAGGTGGTCTTTGCTGAAAAAATGTGTGACTAGGTTCTTCCAATTTGGAGAACCTTACATGGTATGTGGTATACCCCATACAGCAATGCAAAAAATAAATACTGACTCCGCTTACACTTTCAAATGTTGCTGCACAGTTTAAATGATGAGCTGATAAATAATATGCCTTATGAATAATCAAAGCAATAAAATGGAGTATTCTTTTATGTGGAACTTGTTTCAGTTTTTGTACCATATAAGGACATTTAATTGATTGGAATCTTATGAACTGTATATTGTTTAAACATTTTCCAGGTCAATGTTTAGCTAACAATCCCGAGGACCTTTTTTTTTTTTTTCAGTGCTCATGGAAGGGGGGGGGGACAGGGAAAGGGTGAATTGTGGATTGATAAATATTTCTTTTTTGTAGCTTTTCAATGTTTATTGCTCATTCAACTTTTAGCCCACAAATTCCAGGAACTGTGGCCTTCAACTCAGAGCGAACCATCCATTGGTAGCTCTGCCCAACTCCAATCACTTCAGAGAGCTTTTGATGCAGTGGAAGTTGAAGGAATACAGACT
Source organism: Stichopus chloronotus (assembly GCA_021234535.1). Classification (NCBI taxonomy): domain Eukaryota; kingdom Metazoa; phylum Echinodermata; class Holothuroidea; order Aspidochirotida; family Stichopodidae; genus Stichopus; species Stichopus chloronotus. The sequence goes on along the minus strand of CM037848.1, from coordinate 4,684,881 downwards.
GCCAGCAGAGGTGAGATAAATTTTGTTTTGAACTATGGGAATTTTTAATTTAAGTGTAAAACATTAAAATTTGTGATATGTAATAGAGGTTGAATTTTAAGTTTGTTATTAGGTTTCTGTTATACCTTACATGCAATCATTTCACTGAAACGTATAGTATCAGGGTATGTAATATCTTACAACAATGAAGTGTAAAGTAGCAGGTTATGTATTAACTTATTGTGATTGATTTGTAAATACCAGGTTTCTGTAATATGTCGTATGTAATAATTCACTGAAAAATAAAGTATCAGGATTTTTTATGCCTTACAACAATACACTGTAAAACTTAAGGTTCAGTAATAACTTACGAAGATGACATCCAAGTTATCAGATTCTGTAGTATCTCATAAGCATTCCCTTAACTATAAAATATCAGGCTCTTTGATATAGGAAAACTTTCACAAGATGACTATTTATAATTTGTAAGCATTGCAAGGTATAGGCTTGTGTCTTTAATACTGAAACTGTGAAATGTTGCAATATTAAAGCCCGCACACTTCGTGAGAAAAGACATGATGCACCAGCTCTAACGTGTGGGGTCGTTTGTTTGTAGCATCAACTGAGAGACTAGGATTTGAGATATCATTTCTGGGAAGTGTCACATCGTGGATGTCACTTTTCTCACCATCCTTGAGGTGATTGGGCTGGGCATTGTTGCATAGCATTTGAGCCAGCACTTTGAAGTGACTAAAGTGTCAACACCCACACAACAGGTAATTCTTTGGTGCATTACACTTGGCTTTCATTACCTGCAGCTGTTATGGTCTAAAAATGCTTAAATCATGTTAACTCATTTAACTAATTGCTCTTTCTCTCTCAGCATGGATGGATCTGCCATCATTACACTTTGCTCAGACGTTTAACTCTTTCCCATTCACGCCGTTCATGATCCGGATTTACGTTGCCGTGTCAGGTGACCTGTCACATGATTTATCAACCTTTCTGAAGGTCAGTTATGACAATTCATTTGTAAGTTCTTTTTGTTTTCCCATTAGTCTGGTGGTAGTTGCATCTGGATGAACGAAGCAATCGAGTGGTTTTGAATGTTGTGTCCATTGGGTACTTCAAACAAAAAGAGCACCATTTCAGCAGTTTGTTGTCTTTTTGATTCCACATAACCCCACTGCCTCCATGCGCTGTTCAAGAGAATTCTAAAGCAAAATTAATTAAAGGAATACTGGGTCAACTTTAAACGTCTCTGAAACAGTCAGTTGCATAACTCCTTTTGTCTTGTAGGCTTAAATTACATTGTACTGCACCTTGCATGTATACAGTCACAGTATATGGAAGAAGTCATGCGTTTTATCAAGAGCTGAGTAGCTTCTGGGCATGTGCAAGCCTTTTTAAGTTCTTAGACATGAAAACAGGCAATCTGTGATCATAGATAATGTTGACCGAGAAAGTAGAAAACTAAAGATTATCATATTTTGTTTGTCATCAAAAGTCAATGAAGGGTGTACAACACTCACTGTTTTATTAACATCAGTGGAAGCATGGCCAGGGGGGGTCAGCAGTCACATCCCCCTACTCTGGTTTTATGGGGGGCATTGCAAGGGTAAAATGGCAACTGTGGAACCTGGGAATGCAGTTTCAAGTGATCTAGGGGGTATTTTCATTCAAAAGTTTTTTGTTATGTTCCGTCTCCCAACCGATGTTAGCAGACCGCTTATAGTCTCCCTGCTATATTAGCTAGTGTGTAAGTGCGCCACTTCAGTCTCAGTGCTCCCAGGAGGGATGAACCCACCCCACCACTAATCAGTTCTCATCTTTGTTTTCCATGCAATCATTTCAGCGACATGAATCTTAACAATCACCGATCTCGCTTTGATCATATTTCCAGCTTGCTGAGGAGAGTCTCAGATCCATCTGTGAAAAAGAAAGCAGATTTCTCTCAATTGTGTCCTTCATAAGAGAGACAGAGGAAGAGCAGGACTTGTGCATGAATATGCATGAAGTCAGAAAGAGTGAAATCAAGCAGTCCAACATATTTGTAGCCCTCTTGTCTGATGCTGATAGGTAGGTTTTCCTCAATGTACTTTAGCATTATTTCTTTTCGGATGTCAGTTGTCAAAGCAAAATTTTTTTCTAAAGGAACCATTTGTTTGTAGTTGAACAGTTGGGTGTGTTGTATGTTGTCTACAGCCACAGCAGGTGACTTCTAGTCACCTAAAACACTTAAATTTGCATTTTTTTTTTAACTTGCAATTAAATTATTAAAAACCTAGGCTATATGACCAAACAGTCAGAAAAGTTATCTGATACTTTTCAATCGCTGAAGTTTAAATCTGCTTTTGCATATCCAACAGTTTTACTCTACCCATTTAAAATATCATCAGTCACTTTAAAAGTCATGAAACATTTGCGCTCTTGTAAATTATCAAGACGACCGATTGCAACGTTAGACATTCTCTTGAACTGCAATAGATAACTACATGTGCAATGCATTTAAACTTTTCTAAGTCTTTACACAACACATACTGCACTGTTGATCCTGCATCCATTGCCCTCTTTTTGTGGAGTCAGTTAAACTGCCCCCCAAATCACATTTTGAGAGTTAGACAAGTGAAAGGTCAAACGTAAGTTTTATGTAACATTGTAACACGTGCCATTGTTTTGTCCAAATGTGAAAACCTTGTAAACAATATCTCAAGAAGGGTAATTTTGACTGATGTTATACTTTGTGTGTGGGTTGTTCATAGATAGTGGATCATCCCTATTGGTTTGGGTGAAGGTCAAAGGTTTTTGAGGTCATCAGAGGTCAAACTGAACACCTTGGAGACACGATATCTCAAGAAGTGTAATCTTGACTTATTTCGTACTAAGTGAGTGAATGAGTGGGTTATTTCTAGTGAGTAGATGATCCCTATTGGTTTGGATGAAGGTCAAAGGTTAGTAGAGGTCTGCAGAGATCAAACTCTTCAAAACCTTGTAAACATGGTATCTCAAGAGGCATTCTCTTGATGAATTTCATACTTAGTTTGTGGGTTGGTCATAGTGAGTAGATGATTCCCATTGATTTTGGTGGGGGTCAAATTTCATTTGAGGTCACCAGAAGTCAAATTGTGAAAACATTTAAAACTGCTTAGTACACTCTGCAGTCAAAAGAGCTTAGTGTAGGTACACTTTCTCTCGAATGACAAGGTGTTTGAATTTCAAAATTGGTATGTACATGTCGTGCTGTGTTCTTCATGAATATTTGCAAGGGTTCATAAAGTCCTTTGACTTTCTCGTTACTGTTTTCAGTGAAGTGACAGGGAGTTTCTGCAAAATGTGAATATTTAAGTTAGTCTCTGCTTGAATGTGATTGTGCCATGATTATTGCTTATGACTCATTTAGTAGGTGGCCTTCACGAAAAGTTATAACATGAGTCTTAAAACCACCAATCCTCCTTTAGTACTGAAGGGATGTTAGTTTGGACATGTTTGGTTATTTTGATGAAGTACTCTGAAAGTTGTCTCCTCTGATATTCTTTTCCGCTTTTGTTTCATGTTTTCAGCATTCTGAAAGAGGATCTTCATGTGGGATATCTGAGCAACCCTGGTGAAAGGAAAACAGTTATTCTGTTTCACAATATGTCTTCAGAATCCATGACACTGTCACAGCAACTCAAAAGCAGTGGATTGGCTGTCATCATTGAAGAAGGTGTGTCCTTGGAAGAGAAGTTAAATTTACTCTCTCTGGAGTTGGAGACACTAGTTAAACAGGTATGATTTATTTGGTATTTTAGATCAAGAATGTGAAGTCTTTAGGGTGTTTTCACCAATTTACTCCATGTCACACACTACACTTATCCTCTTAGGAACTTGGTCACGATCGCCCATCAGAAGATTACCCTTTAAACACGTGGGAGGAGTCTATGGATGGAATGGTGACAGGTGCATTGTGGGATCTTTACGGAGAGTACGAACAGCACCAAGCTTACTTGTCAGCTCTGGATTGTGTTTGTGAGTTAGGTATGAGCAAGGTGAGTATAAAAGTTTGCCTTATACACAGCTGGTATGGGTTTTCCTCAACCACTGTCTTGGTATATACCTGTCTGTCTGTCTGTGTCCATTTCGTTATGTATAGTCATTTGTCTCTTTTCTGTATCTATTGACTTATGTATCTATGCACCTACATTTGTCTGTATGTCTGTATGTGTCTATTGCTTCAAATATATATCTCCATCTGTCCACTTGCTTATCTGTCTGTGTCTGTTTGCATTCTCTGACTGAATGTCTTAATGTATGTGTATGTATCTGTTGCTACATGCATCATAATGTGTCTACTTGTTTTTGTCTATCTGTGACTGTATGTCTGTTTTTATGTATGTGTCTGTTGCTTTGCGTATGCAGCTCAGTCTGCTTGCTTGTTGTGTCTCTCTGGCATATGCGTGCCTGTGTGCGTGCATGGATGCATTTATGTCGTATGTCTGTCTGTAAGTTTGTTGACATTTGGACAGAATATTTCAATCCATTTCTGATGTATTTGGATGAAGCTTTGTTGCACTTATCCTGCAAGAATGGCACATCTTTTTTGTATGTGTGTTCATAAATCTGATGTCATACCATCTTCATCTCATCAAGATACATTGTCACCAATAATTCAGTTTATTAATAATTGTAATCCAGACACATTGAAGATGAATTCAAGCAGAGTTGAAATGCCACTAACTTTGTTTAATCTGTTCCATCTCCTCTGCTTCTTCAAGCTGTACGATCGATTGAATGAACACATCCTAGCTGCTGGACCCCTTCCGCCTCTCTTGATCTTGGGAGGGCCTGGCTCTGGTAAATCGCTCCTTCTTGCCAAATGGCTGTCCAACCATGTTAACAGAAACCCATCTTGCCTGGTACTTTATCACTTTGTGGGTTCCCCGTCCAACAGGAGTGCTGTCGTGGTCAATATGGTTCAAAGGTTAACAAACAAAGTAAGTATGAATGCTTCAGTGCTTTGAACCTTTTGGCTGCCAATTTTTTTTCCAAAGCACAAAATAACTGTTTGTCAAAGGCGTTTGTAAATCTAACCAATAACATAGTCAGTTTTATATCAACGAAACTAAAGCTATTCACACCACTGTGAAAGAAATAACCAACTGGTGACATTTTGTGTTATGTATTATTTACCATATAGATTTGCATAAATACATTTTTGTATTTTGTGTAAGGCTGAAGAACAATTTGTTCTACATTGAGTCCATATGTATTACTATTGCTACAGATACATTAAAAGTGGAGCTTAAATTTTTGACTGTGTCATAAGTTTATACCTTCATAAAAGACTATCAGGTGTTTTATAGCAAAGTCTGCAAATCAGCAGTTCCCACAATGTTTTGGTATCCAATCCACATAATTTCCATATACCTTGTGAACATTGGCTGCTGTTATTATAACCTTTTCAGTATGTGCTCTTGTATTTTGTAACATTATCAGGATCAAAGTGTTCCTCAGAAATGTTGCAGGAAAATGTCCTGTACACTCTACTAATTGTCATGAACTTAGGTATTATCCTCAACAACAAAATTCATAGTGTACTGTCGCAGTGGCACATATGTACTTTTTTAACCCTGCAACAGATAATGCAGTTCATCCCATCTTCCCAAAATTTGACCTGCGACCCATCGAGACTGCTTAACGAGTTCCCTCATTGGTTGGAAAAAGTTTCAACTAAGTTACCAGATGGAGTTGTCCTGGTCATTGACTCAGCAGACAGATTTCAGGTAACTCTCGGAGAAGGGATACTTATTAGGGAACACATGTCATCTGTGCAGTCTACAACCTTACTAATTAACTGTAAAATGTGCAGCATCTTGTGATGGTTACATGCATATTTTACACTCTCTAAAGAATGGTTTACTTGAAGGTTGTGACTTCTCTTTGTTATTACCTATCATGAATAGTCCTTGCAGTGTTCATGTCAGTGACTCATATGGTCGAAAATTGAAGAGAAAATTTATGCTAAGTCTTTTCTCACATCTAACTTTCCTAGTGTGACAAATGAGTTTTGAAAACTTCCCCCTATCATCACAAGTTCCCCCTATCATCACATCCTCTTGCCATCCTACACCACCTGAATACTAAACTCTTGAGAGGGTACATTAGTGAAAGATAGATCAATTTACATTAATGTCAGTAATAATTGATTTTATGTTGCTCTCACTCATAAAAAGTGATTTTTTTTTTAATGTTGTGAAGTACTGCAGTTTGCATCTCTTTCCAGCACGTGTTAAAGGTCTTTCCATTTCGTATTGTTCTGTTGCTTGATGTTGCAATACTTTTATGATGTTCCCTCTGATTACCATAATATGAGATTCACTTAAGTCACTATGAACTGTGTCTGCTTAATGTTGTGACTCAAATCATGGGTGAGTGAGAGGTGGAGGATGGAGTAAGTGAAGACTCTTTCTTGTTTTATCTTAAGAATTGTAGTTGCTTGCTTCAGATTAAGGTATGCTAGTGTCTTTGCTGCTATTTATCTTCCCTAGAATTGTGAGGGAGATCTCTCTTGGCTTCTGGACCCTCTCCCAGTTGAGAGTCGAGTCATCATCTCGGCGCAGACTCAGACATGTCCCAAAGTATGGAGGTGAGTCTTCTACACAGTATCTCTTTCATCTGTAGATTGGAAAAATTACCGTAAATGCAGTGATTTTTACTCAACGAAACCCAGCCATTTTAAAACCTCATAATACATTTACAAGGTGTCACTGTTTTCTGTCCGTCATTGTACTTTGTGATGTATATCATTTTTTTCTTTGCTTTGCTTTTGTGTATTAGAACTGATTTTGTAAACTTGATGAATTTTCATGCATAGTAGAGAGGTAACAAGTGTTTTGATATGCAAGTGGCAGATACCAGTGATTTTGCTCCAGTCTCCCAAAGTTTGCAGCTTGTTTCATCATCATAAGCATTAGAGGAGCTGATGTTAGCAGGGTCGCATTATTTGCGTCACAGACAGACATACCGACAGGTAAAAAAACAGATGGACTAGGTCACATTTCACTGTCCACAAATAAAACCATAACACCAGAAGAGAGACCATATGGAACAAAGTGTTGTAACAACAAGGAATGCAATGTTAGTTGTGTTTGGTATTTTTAATGGATGTTAATGCATAGGACTTGCTCAACCACTTTCCTAATGATTCAAATATTGACTGGTTTTAACTGGATTATCTCTCTGGTTAATCTCACCAGATCCTGGCCTGCATTAGAGATTGAACCACTGTCAAATGAGGAGATCGCTGAGTTTATGCAGATGACTTGCCTCAAGGCAGACTCGTTTCTCTCGGAGGAGCTTGAGAGGCAGATCCTTAAGAGTTGCCAGGTGGTGGGTGATGTCCATCCTCTGTATCTCACCATCCTCGTATCGTCGCTTCTCTCTAACCTGAGGTGGACAGAGGAGGAAGTCAGAAATTGCCTGAACTGCTTCACCAGTGTCCAGCTGTACCAGTTCTTGGTTCAAGATATCCTCAGGCAGTGTGGACAAGCGACTCATCTCATCGAAAAGGTTAAGTCCTGCCCTGTGGCATACCTTTAAATATTCCTGAGTATGTTTTAGTCAAGATTGCTGGTTTTCTCATTAAGTCAGTTCAAAGTCTACCACAGAGTAGTTGAAGTTAATTTTTTGAAAGATGTGTTTCAGTTTATCAGGTAATTCTTAAGATTCAGAGTGGAGTGTTAAGTGATAAACATATTTGGACTGAAACATTCTATTGCAAGGTTGCTGTTTTTTGTTTTTTTCATAATAACCAGCAGAAACAGTAAATATTTTAGGAGAAAGGCATTTAGGTAAGATGTGCAATTGCAGGCTGACTGGATCTAGAGAGGGTATATTGCCCTTTCCATTTAAGCCACTCCACCATCTTCCACTGTGAGATGTAATAGTAAGAAGTAAAGATATTCTGGTATCCTTGAAGGACAGATGCAGAAATGAAGCATTTGTCAGATGCTATTTTTTTCCACTCCCCAACTTTGCTTTTAGAAACTTTGATAGTGGAAAATAACACTCTTCATTTTCTAAAATTTTATAGGCGTTGCTGTTGATTCTGGCTTCTCAGAATGGAATTCCAGAAGCTGCTCTTTTTGACCTAATACCAGGATTATCGTGGAATGTATGGGCTCCTGTATACCAAAAACTTCAAAATAACTACATTTTGACAGTTAGATGTGGACTGTTACATTTTGTCTATGAACAGGTGAGAAAATGTTCTGTGACTTTTTTTAGTTTTTCAAACCCTATCATCATCTTCATATCACATCAGATTATTTCATTTCAGTACAACACTTGAGTGATAAGTCTTGGAATTATGAGCACTGACAAGAAGTAGTCTTAATAATGGTCACATAAAATTCTTTTTAGAAATACATGGGCTATTTTTGTGTGTGTGTGTATCTGCATTAAACATCACTTTCAAAAACATAATTTGTTACCTTGTTTTACAGGCTATGACTGCTGTGCAATTAATGTTTGCCTCAGCAGAGGAAGACGTAAATGGCTCTAGACATGAGTTAATAGACTACTATATAACCTCTGTCAGGTGGGTACACGAAAGCAATGTTGCAACCATAGAAGTATCAAACTAAAATAAAAGTTGTAAAACATCCAGTAACGAAAACCCTCGAACAAACAATTTCTAGTTATCCAGGCCATGTGAAAATTGAAACACTTCAGTTTATCCAAAAAGTGAAATATGTCACCACAATCACTCTGACTCTTATGGATACATGTTCGATCAAAAAATCATACATTTTGCTGTTGAGAAGAGTGCCATTCTCAAACACAACTGGCTGCTGTGAAAATGCTGTAATGGAAATAGTTCCCAGATGGTTTACACCAAAATCTGTTTCTTTCATTGTGTTTTTCTACCTAAATTAAGGGAGATGAACACATTTTTTTCCGTAAATCTAAACTTTTCTAAAAGTTACTTGATAGGCATTATTTGTTTGATATCTCTCTGTTTGTTGCTCAGGTCAAACAAGGTCACGTGTCACATTTGTGACGAACTTCCAGGACTGCTCTGCGTGACAGAGGACTTGCCTCTCATGAGGGAGTTCCTCAGAAATGTGAATGTATTTAGAATTCTTTACACCAGAGGGAGGTTTGCAGACCTCTTAAACTGCTGGCAAATCATTGGATTGGACAGGCTCTCTGTTTCCAAGGAATACTTTGAGATCATCAAAGAAATGGAAGAAGGTACTTTAATGTTTCCACCAGTTTGAGACAGAGGTCATTTTATATTAACGGTAGATTGATAGAATAGTTATTCAGTTGTAAGAATGGTCTTCTGAATCAACTTGTTGCTTTTCACCCATCCCCCCCATCGACATCTCACACTTCCTCAACCTGTGACAAAAAAATGTTGTTCCTCTTTTTTTCAATTCAGCTGCCTCATCTAACGACACTCCTTGCCCAGAGGTTGCTGAGCTGTTTGAATTGGTTGGAAAATTCTCCAAAGATCTAGGACTGTTAAATCAGGTAAAAGTTTTTTCCTTTCCTAAAGATGTGATCAAATTTTATTTTGATATTGCACATTATCTCTTTCCAGAGACTACATGTACAGTGCCAACATCAGGTATGTTACCCAACTGTAAGTTGCAGTCACAATGATGTTTTTAGTCGTAATCATCCTTTGTAATTACCATTTTCCCCCATTTTTTATTGTCTATTACAATAAATAACATTCATCAATCTTTAACATCATAAGGAAAGAATACCATAATTGATAAGTCTTTGGTTATTAATGTTGTCCTAAATTTGGTCCTGAAATGATACTACTTTGACTGTATGAGTGTCAAATAATTGATTTGCTTTTAAATTAATGATTCACTGTGATAAATGCAAGTGTGCATGTTTAGTCAAAAAGTTACCAAGTGTTAATACTGTCTTCACGTGGCTGTTAGGTTTTTACTCTCTTGGAAACAGTAACCACTCACATAAATCTGGCTTTCTTAGGTTTAAGCTAAACTTGGGCTATCAATAAATTGCCTTTAAAAACTACCTCATTCCTTGTTCCAACAGTTGTTTTTCCAGTAGCTGGTATGACTTCACATTTTTGCCTCTCACCATACACACAATGTTGATCTTTCCTTTATCATTTCTGTCACCCATGCAGGCTGTTTGGGCACTCCAGAGAGCCCTGGAGATTCGAGAGGCAATTGATCCTGATGACCCTTGCGTGGGCCGGTGTTTCTACCTGCTGGGGAATCTCCACATCCAGTGGGGTAAAGTGGCCACTGCAGAATCTTACTTCAAGCAGGCATTATCAATCTGGGAGATGTGTTGTGAAGGGTCAGGTCAACAGTGGGTGACCAGAACCCTTGATTCTTTGGCGATTATATACAAAAGGCAAGGAAAGTAAGTTGCAAGAAAACTTTTCTCATTAGTTTCAGTCAAAGAAAGGCATGTATCAATGTGTTTGTTTGCCAAATTTTTTCAGTGCTTTTACTCTTCCCTACTCAACTCTTCTTGGGTGGAGCAATTAATCTGTTTTCATTATTTGTCTATTTTTTGGAGCTATAGCCATATCAATCAACTTATGATAGGCATAGATCCTGGGGGATGGGGGTATTTCCCCCCCAGAATTTGACTTGGAGAATGGTTAGATACATGTTTGCTCACATTTTATCACCAATCTTAGGTGGGCCCCTGGACCCCACCCAGTATGATTTCTTGCTTGCTGTGCACACTTTGCCCCTGGACCCCACTGGGGCCCTAAGGCAAACCTCTGGACCCCACCCAGGATGGGTTTACACTTCATGCTTTACCCTGCATGCTTCACATGCACATCTTATATGTTCGTGATAGTTCAAACCATCCCCCCAGGTCAGAAAGATATCTGTGCCTATGATATCTTGGGCGGGGATATAAGTGGGTGTCTGGGTGGTACAGGTGCACTTGCTAATGATCACACTTATTCATGTCAGCTGATCTGGTAGGTATGTCTCCGGGAAGACCAAGATGGACTGATCACAGGACTCAACATTAATGTGCCTGGTACTTTTCATGAAGCACCAGTGATGGCTTTGAACATGTAATAGCACACTGGGGCTCCTGAGCGATAGGAGCAATTAAGTATCAATACTCTGTTAGCAACTGAGAATGTTGGGACGTTAAAACTTAATGTACTACCTCCTTGATTCTGAAGGTACTTGTAGTAGTTATTAAAAATAATCAAGAAATTAGAAAATGGTTAAACTCAGTGAAGCTCCAGTGATTTCACAAATAGATGGTTAGTTACGTTAGTGTAACTGGAGATGTTGGAAGTGATAAGTTTTATCTGTTTCAAACTGAGAAAGGACTGCAGTGATAAATGAATCCTGTTTTGTCTTGTTCTTGCCAAAAGGTACAATGCAGTTGAATCTCTCTCCAAGAAGTCGGCCATCTTGAAGAAGGATTTTGCAACTCAGGAATTGACTTCTCACTCTCAGAGAGGACAAGGAAACATTCAGAAAAGGATCCAAGTGCTGCAGGAAAAGTGCCAGAAATTAGAAGGCACCTCATTGGCTGAAACATTATGTGATATCGGGGTCTTGTTTCTATGGCAACAAGATTTTGAGTAAGTTTGGTTCACTGTGCAGCTGCATGTCGATGGAATCATTTCATTTGATCTACTGCTTTTTGAGACTTTGCACAGATTGAAAGTCAAGCATCATTTGCATGTATGTGTATGTATTTTTTGTAGTATATGTGCGTGAATGCGAATGCCTTAATCTGGAAAAGCATATCAAGGAAACTTCCATTACTTGGTTTGATAACATGTAGTGAACCTTATCCTGCATTTTCTTTTGAGTCTTTAGACTTTCTGGTTGTGATATATTTCCCAGGTACATAGTAGCTCTCATTTGGGGACCTCTTCCCATGGAATATATTAACCCCATTCCCCCTACCTAAGTTACTTCTATCCATGGGTGTCATGAAAGACTATGCACCACCATATTGAAGTTTTGTCAAAGTCATTTGAGAAAATACTGCATTTCACAGTGCTGTCTTGGGCTTGAAAATGACAATCCTGCAATGTCTGAGGCATATTTGCCAATGGTTGTGTTGGTTGTGCCACCTGCCTATGTTTTGTGTCAACCGTCAATGGCACTGACGTTTGAAGAAATGATGGCAATGCCCGAAAGTTTGTATCAGTTTTGTTGAATTTACATTTCATGGAGAAATAATAAAGAGTGCGCTCACATCCTTTGACTACTTACAGATTCACTGTAGGTCACAGCTTAGATTACTTCCACAATATTCAGTGATTATCATGAAACACTGCTGTTCTCACTCAACTTTTGGGCTTCCCATTCAGTTCTGCCAAAGAGCATCTCATGCAAGGCATCACCATGATGGAGAAACTCCATTCCATCAGGACACCGAAACTTCTCAGACCGCTCGGCACGCTGGCAAATGTTTACGAAGCGGAGAAGGACCTCGAACGGGCAGAGGCAACTTACATACGTATGTTGGACATTTGCAGGAAAATTCCAGAGAAGGAGAACCCCATGGCTAACATCGCCGCCAGGAGTCTTGGAGCTCTCTACCAGAAACAGGTCAGAGTTACATGAAACATTTAGATTGAACTTCAGAGATGGAAAAGAAGACAAATCTGCTGATGGTGATAAAAATGTTTGAAAGTTGTCCTCTGCATCTGCTCTCAATAAAAGAGTTTGCATTGATGCGATTTACAAGTCTGTGGGTATGTCTTGCCAGTGTTCCACATAACCAACCATAAGACTGGTTTTGGGGTTTCTCGTGTTGTGGCCACCTTGGCATGTCTAGGCGTTTTAATGGAATTAACTGATGGGATGTCTGAAGGGCCTAAGAGAAATTAACAACTTGCTTTTCAGCTCTCCTTCTTTGTGCAATTGTCTGAAGTTTGAAGCCACATCCTGGTGTCATGCTAGGTTGTAAGTGGTCAAAATTTTCAAATATTGTGGGAGTTTTATGAAAACACCTTGTAACAGTAAATGCTTTGTGCCATTAAATGAACAAACCTACAATATCTGTAGCTCTCATTTCGTTGTGAACTTTCTTTGTCATAAGAAAACAGAAGAAGAAAACAGCAGAATTGGCAGAAAAAGATTAGCTGAGTAAACATTCTCAGCGTGTAATGTCTAGGGTCAAATAGACAAGAGTATGACGTAAAGTGTTTGAAGGACCTTTGACACAATTGCTTAATAGACCTTTGACTTGATCCGTTCCTAGTCCAATGCACACTTATTCTGGCAAAAACATGTCATAGTCAAATAACTTCTCATATATATAGATGTGACAAGAAAGTACTGATATGGGATTTCCCCTAAGTTAAGATGAAAATGTTTTTCATTCATCTCAAAAAGCAAAGTATTGCAACAGGATGTGCCATTAATTCCTGTATTTTCAAAAGTGCTCAAAGGACTGGCTATACTTCTCACATTAAGAAAAGGCTGTAAAAACAGCTGCACCAGGATCTATTTCAACAAATAAACCAAACATTTCTAAATTTAGGCCAAGCAACAATTTGGTAGAATCGGGTCACAAAACATTTATCAATGTATGGAACTTTTGGTGAGAATAGCTGCTTTGTCTTTACAAAACAGTTTAACTGAAAACACTAAATCAGTCTACTTGCTACCATAATTAGCACTTAAAGTAGTGAAATTCTCCTGAAATGAACTTAGCATAGATCTAGTTTTCCAGAATTGTTATCAAATGGAAGGGAAATATGGGGGATTAATTATAAAAGCTAATTTCATCAAACAGCACATCCTGCTTTAAACAAGCTACCGTAATATCTTTTAAATTACATACAAGACCAGTCTCTATGAAGGTTGCATTTATCAAAAGGTAGTCTCCATTTGGGAAGTTATTATCATCACGGAGCAAAACGGCCTACCAGTTATTTCACCTTGAATTACCATTCACTTAAAATGTCAACTTTACTGGTCAGCATATTTTTCTGGAAGTGACATAACTTGGAGGCGATGAGAAACTTATCAACAGATTAAATGTTAACTCAAAGAGAACTTCGTTTCCTTGTTTTTTTTTTTCTTTTATAAGTGAAACGAGGCTACAATTTGAAGGGTGCTTTTGTTGCCATTTTTTTCCAGGGTAAATTTGACAAAGCAGAGATGCTCTACAAAGATTCCATCAAGAGAAAGGAAGGCTCCTTAGGTCCCAACCATCCGATTGTAGCCACAGATCTGCTGAATCTGGCCATCTTGTACTGTCAGCAAGAAAACCACACACTTGCCTTGCCATTGTTTGAGCGGGCTCTCGGCATATACGAGGGCCGCTACGGACACCGGCATCCGAGAGTGGGGGAAATCCTGCGCAATTTGGCGGTGCTGCATTACGAGAGGGGGAACGAACAGCAAGCGGCGCAGCTGTACAAGCGCGCCAATGAAATCAGAGAAATGACTGATGTGGTGACTGGGAGCCGACTTGCTTCCAGAAGATCCAGTGTCACATCACTATCCATCGGCAGAACCGTGAGTGATAGGTGAGAACCAGGTGGTCTCCGTGGTTTGCATAGCCAATCAATGATCTGGAGGAAGGCCAAATGGGATTTTTCAGATGAGATTTGTTCCAAGTACAAATGTGACAGTCAGATCAGGAAGGTCACCATTCATGAGATCAAGTAAAACTGTTAGAATCATGGCAAATGGTAAAGGATGAGATGGCCCTGAGAGCAAAGTGACAGACCTTTATGGTGAAGGAAAGACAGAAAGAGTTTGAGTTTATTTAAGTTAGAAAATGCCCAAACTGAAAATGTCAAACCAGAAGATTGTAAACTATGAAGGTATTGTGTAAACTTCCAAATAGCTATCTTTCTGTGAGATGTCAGTAAAATTGAGATTTTTTAACCGGTGACCTAAGGACATTTGGTGGTTCAAAATTGGACTGGCTGGGATGAACAAAATGAAGAAAGCGTTTTAGTGGCTAGTTTACTGCTGCTTATTTGTTGGGGACCCCTTCCTCCAATTCTGGTGTTCGTTTACTGTGACTCACAGTCACTGAAGTAACTATCTTTTTGACGCTGCAAGTTGCACAACTGAAGCAGAGGGATTACTTGAATGAAAAATTTTAGAGTCACAGCAATGTGAGACTTGGTGAAGGAAACAAAAATTTACTTTTGATTTTGATATGTATTCATCTTTTATATAACATCTTATTTATGCAATTAAAATGTGAGGCCTTACATGCAGAGACGATACCAAATACTTTCACACCTTAATAGTATAACAGTGCAATATGTAACCGTCCAGTCATGTTTTATAGTATTTTTGGTAAAAAAAATTTTTTTTTCCATAAACTAGCTTTTTCTCCTTTTTAAATTACCAACTGTATGTTCCAAATGAAGGAAAAGACTTGTGCATTTAGCAGTTCCTTGAAACTGTGTCTAATTATTTTACTTTGTCATTTGTACATAAACCATCAACTGAGCTTTTACAAATTCTGTCACAGTATTGGCAGGTATTGCTATTAAGATCAGCTTCCCACGTGATGTTCTTTTAGGAGGGAGGGGGGGGGGGGCCTCCAGCCATTAAGAGAGATGTATCTGGGCATTGTATCTGTTCCATTCCCAGTGTACAATTACCGTGAACTACAACCATAATTGTTACATTACAAAGGAAAACTTTTACCTTGTTACATTACATTTACTACATTGTTACATTACAAAGAAAACCATAGCATACCCCAGCATAACCTCCAAAGCATGAAGAATGACTGACCTGTTTCAGCAAAAATGAAATGAAAAACAGTGGAAATAATTTCAAACAAATTACACCCATGTTGATGCAAAATTAAGACACCTTGGAAAAATATGTTGCACAGACCCACATAAAAGCACCTATAAACTGGCCAACAAACGTAAAGTCAGTAACTTATGTTTGTGTATGGAGCAGGCGAGGGGGATACATTGTTGTATGGCTGCTTGGGCCTTATGTCAAGATTCACATCAATTCACAATCTATATGCTGTAAGAAATTTGGAATTGACTAGCAAGAAGGTAGAGTGCAAGCCTACATGTTTGCACATAATGGGACTGTAACACTAATGTGCTGGCTTATGTGTTAAATGTTTCCATGTTCCATGAACATTGGTCTCTACCCTCAGAATTGTCAACAGCAGTGTCTTGCCAAATCTGACGTTGAGTTTTCAATACTGTTTGTTAACTGCTGATTATTATATTATGAGAACTTGGCAGGAATCACCAGAATGCTGTGGTAGTCTTACTAACCATGCTCAAAATCCGAACTGCGATTTCACGATACCTTAATCTCATAACTGGTGGTTTGTCTGAGCCAAAATATCTCACATCATAATTTACTTGCAGAGTTGCCTCTTATCGTTGAACAGCAATTACTTGTATGTAGTGAAAGGTTTTTTGCTCTCAACCTTGCTGTAGTATTCCACCACAGCTAGGCCAACATACCCTCCTTTTTCAAAGTTTCAATAACAGTCACCATTCCTATGTAAGATCTACCATGTGCTTTTTACCATTTGGAGAATTTTATCAATGAAAGAATAACAGTGAACATAATCACCACCGTAGTCAATTACAGTAACCACAAGAAGACATGCATGAGTGCGGAACTGTGAGTGTAGTTGACTACCAGCACCCCTACCACCATGCCCTATGTAATGCAACATACAATCAGATCACAACTAAAGATTGTTTTGACTTTGTTCCTGAGGGTGATAGCTGACCTTGATCATGAAGGTGGTGGCTAGACATTTTCATGTGGTGATGTAAGCTTGTACCAACATTGTACTATACTACTGCAGGGGACAGTATGCATGATACAACTACAGAATTAAATAATGCAACATCTAATAACATTCATAAATTAAGGATGGACTAACTATCATACACATGTAAGAGTCCTCCTGCTTGTAAATAAAAGCCAGGGAGGCTAATGTTTGAAAAAAAAAAATTAAGACTGGCAAGATGAACAAAGGGACAAAAAATTGCCAATCAAAAGTAAACAAACTATTGCAGAAGAAAACTAAGCCTTTGAATACTAAACCAATTTAAGAACAAAAAATACAAGATTCACATGAGATGGAACAGAACTACTGTATACACCACAAAAACAGTGTGAGAGGGATAGAGTCACCTCAGTAATCATTTTATAAATAATTAAATAATGGCAAGGTTTGAGTTTTGATCTGTTACCATATCATTCATAGACAGTGAAAATAGTTTTCTTTTTTTTTAATTCCTGCACAAGACTTAGAAACATTCAACTCTGCATGCACTCTAATAATATTACATTAATATTGCTTTATTATTTGTTTGGGTCCTTCAAGACTGACTCAACTTGCCAATCCCAGGAGCTGACTTCCAGAATCACAGTATCAATGCCCTCATCAATTCCAGACATCAAATGTCTTTATTTAAACTGCTGCTGCAATGCTTCAACATTAAGCGATCAAACATAAAGAAAGTCCCAGTTTCAACCAGCCAACAGCATTTGTTTCTTTGCTTTGTGCTCATAAATACATCCAAACACACACTATCACCAAAATGTCAAATAAAGACTCACCCACACCCACCATACAAAAACACCATACTGTACTATCTAGAATGTTCAGGCCATTTTATCATTGTGGAAGGACGATCATGGAATCCCAAAAGAATGACAATGATACGATTCTGCAGTTTGTGCTCCAAGCAACAAATCTCGAAACAAACTGTGAGAAATTTCTGCTTAATCACAATCTCTGAAAAAAACATTTAGTCGTGCATGTATAACCTTAAAGCAAGTACTACACTATGCCTATTTTTCAGCAATTTATTGATGGCACATAATGGAAAGTTGCTGTAAGTAGGCTGTTTAGGAAGAAATTCACCCTGTAATCTTGAAGTGTCAATGCTGCAATGTTCCAGGTACTGCACTCACGACATCATTTCAGACTTTTAGGTCAAGATGTTGGTGATGGTAGTGTCAAGATGTTGGTGATGGTAGTGGCATTCCTGCACAGTATATCACCATTATCTCCCCTTGTGTGGCAGCTGTGTCCAAGTGACATCAGGCAGTGTAAAGCTTTGGTAAATTTTTGGCACCAACTCTGACAACTACTTCCAGCTCAAAATCGACTGGATGATGCTGCAAGATAACTTCGGTGACAGACGTTTTTTTCATTCCATGCTGCCATGAAAATTCTGATCCACATGGATTTGATGGAAAAAGCACAAACATGAAGCATGCAACCCACTGATTGAAGAGGGCATCTTGACTTGATGGATATATGAACTTAGCTCACACTGGAATGATGAAAACCATTTTTATTTCTTTCATAGACCTTTAAGCTTTGCCATGAGGTCATCCATGCTCTCTTCGGTGTCTCTAACCATCTCTGAGTTCTCCTGTGTGAAGAAAAACAAATAAAGATGTGTATTGGCATGCAATTCAACAAAGCTTAGGACTCAGCCAATGATGGTACAGTCAGGTTATACTGTCACAGGCAAGTGGCTGTCACTGAATTTCAGTTTGTGACAAAAGTTAGTTCACGCTGTGGTTGTCCTCCATTCTCCTTTGAATCTCATGCTTGAAGCAAAATTAGAGATGTACTGCTCAGTTCTTGTAGTTTGGAATTCTGTGTTGAAAGGGCTTGGTAATTGGTTTGTTATACATAAACCTTGTGTCTTAGTGTAAAGATTCCAACAGAAAGAAGAAACAACCGTAACTGCCAACAGAAAAGGCAGTTACGGTTGGTTTCAAAAAGAGAGTTCTTTTGTCAAAATTACAGAATGTGGTGAGGGACACTGATGACCAAAAATAACTTCAGTTATCAATTCAAACATTTTCATTTGAAGTTAATCAGCAGTACAGTGTACTTGGGCATACAATATTCACAAATGTCAAGTTGATATTGGATAGTTGCAGGGTCAAAGGTGACAAAAGCTAACAGCAGAAGGATGAATAAATATGATTGACAGATGAATATCTGAGCCACATGAAATATGAGAAGCCTTGCAAAATCATCTCTAAAGACTGAAATTACCATAATGTCAAAGGTTAAGATTGAAAGGATCAATGCAGTGCTAAGAAGAACAAAAATAATATTACTGACTATAGAAAGTAAATGGTGTGTCAGAAGTGTGTATAACAACTGACCATTTTGGCATATCTGGCAATATTCTATTCACAATCCTCATAGTGTGTCTGGTTGTGGATTCAACCACTTACCTTGCGATAGAAACGTGTACATTCAACTTAAATCTTTGACAGGAGGAGGAATGAGCTTTTCATGATAGTCAAACGAGCCTGTGGAGAAATGGTCCACTTGCGATCCATCAGAGGATTGTCACTAGATAGAATTGGTACAATTAATTTATCCCCCTGGGCTCTCATTGCTGGGTGCACCTAATTAAATCAACCAACCACCATATGATTGTAAAGACCATTTGCAGCAATCTCCGAAAATAAACTTTCTTGTGGTAGAGCAAATCTGTTTGATCACTAGGCATCCAAAATATTTTAGTCACACTCAGTCAGTTATGAACAAATTTTGGCCTGGTAACATGCAGTCAAGATAGCATTATAAACACAAGTAGGTTTCTATGCGTGGGATAGTGGTGGAAAGAGGATGTTTATGTAATGTTGACAACTTTCTATTGCAAAAGGTTGGTCCCTGCAGCTAGATCATCATCCAGGAAGTGTAAGTACGTAAAATGAGCGAACTTCCCTATGCACACTTTTGACATAGTGATGTTGCATTCATAAAACGTTTTACCTGATGGTAAATACAGAGTGACCACCATAAGAAACGAAGCCTCTTCAGCCTTTAAACACCCATCATCCAGAGGCAGCCAATCCCCATTTATGTTTTTTACCACTTCACTCACCACTCTAGATTCATCTGGTCTGTCATAGCTGTGTTTTATACCAGGAGCCAGACTCTCATCTCTCTTGCTGACAAGCTCTTCGGGGTTGGTTTCATCTACCAGCTCGATTGCTGTAAAATTGTGAAAGACTGAAAGTTGTGAGCACAGAGAGAAGAGACATGGCTGCTAAAGAAATGTCTACCATGTAAAGCTAGCAAAACATGAATCTGTCCACACATCATCAGACTTATTACGAATAGGAACATGTCATGCACGGTGAATGCAAGTTACCATGAGCAACAATCAAATAGTACATTGAGGGAAGGGAAGAGGAAGAGCAAGGAGGGAAGAAATAGGTGCAGAGGAAGGAGAGGGAGAGGAGGGAGAGGAGGAGCAAAGGAGCAGGGAGGGGAATGGAAGAATAAAGGCCCCAGTGTTAGCATAATCAAAGAACAACAGTGACTGGAAGAGAAGAGGGGTGGGCAAAGGGACAAAATGCCCTTTTGGTGACATGCTTGAAACATTGCTTTATTTTGTCAGCACATAAAGACACTGTCGGATTAGACCTTATGTAAATTAATCCGCATGTTACTCATTCTTGCTTTCACTGATTCACACATATGATTCTGTAATTGTCAAAAACCAATTGTAATAATCCAAATTATCATTATAGCATTACAAGCCTCCTTGACTACTGGAATACCTCAAGATTTTGCACCCATGAGATTTGCACGGTAGTTGGTACATCTCCAACAATCTTTACTCACTTCTCTACGCTTCCTCAATCTTATAACTTAAACTATGCTACCAATCTTACCCCATTCATTAGAGTCGTGTGTCACTTCTTCTACTTTCTCTTCAACTGCTTCCTCCTTTGGTTGAGAAGCCAATTTTTTCTGTGAGACAGAGACAGATTATCTGTTATATCACCACAGCAACATTAAAGATGCTGATTACACTTCATTAACACCATATTTTACTTCTTGCCACACATCAGGTAAGTTTTCAAATTTACTATAGTGTACTATAGTATGTACAATTCAATTGAAATAGTCCTTAATTCAGAATCTGTGGAGGAATGATAACTTCAGCAACAATCATTATTGCAAGGATAGAGGGTTAGGGAGGGTTCGACCAGTCATGTCAGTGTTGCACATAATTACATGGTATTGTCATGGCAACATTAAAAGTATTGATTACACTTTATTCGTCAATTATATTTCTAAAACTAGTCACGTACAAAGAATCGCATATTGATATCAGTGACTGAACACAGAACAGAAAGGCATATTGAAGGCAAGAATGACAACTTCAGCAACAATCATTATTGCAAGGATAGAGGGTTAGGGAGGGTTCGACCAGTCATGTCAGTGTTGTATACAATTACATGGTATTGTCATGGCAACATTAAAAGTATAGATTACAATTTATTTGTCAATTATATTTATAAAACTAGTCACGTACAAAGCCTTGTATATTGACATCACTAACTGAACACAGAACAGAAAGGCACATTGAAGGCAAGTTGACCATCTTATTTTCATTATAAAGTTACAAGAAAATACGAAAATCTTCATGTACATACATCACAACCTGTGATCCAAGACAAACATTTGCCAGTAAATTGTACCATTCGATCTCTTCAACCATTTGTTGCTCTTATTTTTCAGAAATCTTTGGTTAGGCTCTCAGCCTAAGTTAGTATAAATGCAGGTGACAACAATGCTGAAAGCTTGAAGTGCTGTGCAGAGCCTTTTACACAGACTGAAATTTTTAACATGTTGTAGTTGTACTGACACCGTGCAGTCAAAGAACAAACAACCCAAAGGCTGCACCGAGATCTGATGAGCTGGTTGTGGAAATTCTCAAATAATTGTCCAAACATGTGAACTTAAAATGGTTACTGCGGCAAACATGAATTGAGAGGCCATGAAGAGAGAACTAATCCAAATAACAGAGGGGCAACAAAGATATGAGGCAAGAATTCTTTACTTGGAGGAGCTACAATCAAAGAAAAGTGATCTTATACAATATGCTAAGGACAATAATGAAATGAAATCCACACTGAGGAATTGTAATGACAATATATTGGCTTGAGCAATACTCCCGGTGTAACTGTATCAGAGTGTTTGGTGTGGAGGAAGGGCAGGGGGAGAACCCTTTTAACTTAGCAAATCAGAAGCTGCAGTAGGTATCACAAGCATAACCTCAGACAGCACTGACTGTTATTGCACAGTGGGACAACCTAATGAAGGCAGACATAACGTATGACAAATTTATTAGTTATGATGTTAGGTCTCAATTCATGCAAAAAGCTTGAAGGGTTCCAAATTGTCTTTTGACAAAGAACCAACACATCAGCAACCAGCACAGTGGGACTGAAAATGGATGGTCAAAGGACAGTAAAATTTTCACACATTTTGCAAAGGGCAAAGACAAAGAATTCAGAAGTAAGGATCTGGAGGACCTGCATAAATATGCAAAAATTAATTTTTCTTGGCATCAATTTAATCATGTAGCTATAATATGTACTATCCGTGTTCCACAAAGGGGCATCTTGTGGGTCAACATTCTTGAATTACACATTCGTTACCATGCTCTTTTTAATTCATCACCAGTGCCCTTCAAAAACTGACAACAGCTTACCTGATAATCTGCTTGTCTTTCTATGCAATGACGGCTTGTACACTGGGAATTGGGTTTCATCAGCATTGTAGGGAAGAAATCTTGGAGAGCACTGTAGCCAAGATATTCTGTAACATTTCCAAAGCCCAGAAGATACCTTGAAGGAAACAACAATGCTTACACAATTTAAACAAATGTACACATTTTATACAATAACATCCCCAAAGTTCCCCACATACACTGAAGTGGATAGTGAGGTTCTTTAATATTAAAAAGCAATGTCCATGACTTGCTTCAATTTTTTGGATATGTTGACAAAGCATACAATCACTAGTAATTGAGTTTGACTTGCATTTGTTCACATAAAAATATTTTCGTGTGTTTTTCCATATGTGCAGCTATAAGCAAATAGTACTGAAGTGTTGAGTATTGAATAGCTATGGGAAAAGCAACACTTCAGCCTCATAGAGCCACCACTGTTACCCGACACAGCTCATGAAAAATCCAAATGGCACGATGAAAGGAAGCATCAGCTACATGCATAGTACTAACAATCACAGGAATGCTGTTTGTTGCCATCAAAATAAATTACAAAGTGATATAAAATGTTTTCAAAAATCAATAATAATAATATTCTTTTCTTAAAGAATGCATTATAATATAAAAAAAATCTCAATGCACTTGACAAATTTAAAAAGGTAAATACATGAAACATTATCTGAAACAATTAAAACAATATATGCTGTTTGATAAAAAAAAATTTAGCCTTTATTGTTAATCTTCTATCTTTATCTTCCATTTAATAACATACTAGAATAAAACATCTACACATTTGTTTGAGAGAAATTTCACAAATTAGAAAGTTAATTATGACTGAATCACTTGAAATATAATTTGATTAGTGTTTCTGCGACCAATGCTGGAAATGGCTAACATAAAGCAATAAAAAACATGCAAACATAAACTATACCTGAAGGCATGATTTGAATAATGATTAAGCATTGGTGTTGTTGTGGTATGAAACTTTGCCAATCAATATCCAGAAAACCTCTCCTTCAATTGTCAAACAATGTCACGATGTTGTAAGGGTAAGATGGTTAAAAAGCACATCCAGACAAATATGTGTAACACTGTAGGATTAGGCAGAGCTAGTTACTTTGTACAGTTGAAACCTAGCCTTATGACATGATTCTTTACTGCCATATTAACCAAAGAAGTTTAATGTAACCATAATATCTGATTCCTTCTCATACATTTAAGCTGATTACAACAGTATGGGATTCCAATATGCTTTAAGACAAGTTCATTATTTTGTTTCTCATAAATGTGCAGATAATATCGTTTGAGTCATTTCCTTGACGATATCAGGAGCAAAGTTTCACATCAATATTATTTGTCAATATTGTAATACCACAACAACAGTATTTAGCATACATGTACACACCAGCAGTCAGACCTAAGCAGTACTCAACTCAAAACACTATTGTGGAAGTAACGTATTTCTGCCTCGTGGATTTCCTTAGGGCTGACTTCCTCCATGAGTTAAAACTCTTGCACTGATTAAGGATCCAGTACCTCCATTGACACTATGAAATAGCTATTCAATCATTGGGGGGGGGACTTACTTGAGGGTATTCTGAACCAATAGTCCTGCAACCACACCCATGGTTGTTGGCAGGCTGGCAGCACACACTCCTTCTCGTTTCAATGTTTTCTCATCTATGTTCTCTGCCACTACCAGGGGAGGAGCACACTAGAATGAGAGACAGAGAAATAAAGAATATAAAGTATCTTTTGGACTGCAACATTTTAACCACTATTTTCAAAATGGTGATGTAATTTGACTATTTCTAATTCTCATAGCAAGACAGCAAGCAATTTACTTGAGCTATGGGGTTAACTTTCATAAAACTAAGTGAAAGGAAGTGAAAGCCTGTAATAAAGTGAGAAATACTTCAAAATGACTTGAAAGGCAGTGGAGGGGCTGGGGCTGTTTTGTTTCCTTTCTCCTTTCCATCATTCTCTATACTTTCTGATTAAGTTATGTTTGCTTAGTGCATGAGCTAAAATATTTTACTTTTCAACAAATAAATGAACTTTTTATTTCCTCAACTTTCCTAATCAACATTTTCAAAATAAGCTGATTTCCATTCAAGCAAGATAGCAAGCAATCTACTTGGGATATGGGGCTCATCTCTTACCTATTCTTTTCTCTCTGATTATCATATGCTTTCTTAGTGACTCGTTCAAATATTTTATTTAGTTGAAGTTTTTCTGTCTTCTTTCCTGCTTCTGCCTACCAGAACCAACTCCATGCTCTTTTTCATCCTTCCTCTTGAACTTTATCCAATCAAGTTATCATCTATACCAGATTTACATTTACCAAAGTCAGTTACAAAACTGAGTCACCTCAATGGTTTGAGGTGACTCAATGGTTTGAGGTGACTCAATGGTTTGAGGTGACTCAATGATTTGCATTCCTTGTCTGCCACCAGGATGCAAGAAAATGTTCCAAAATTAGCTGCAGAAGAGGTCTTTTGTCTTTAGGAGGACATCACAAAAATTTTACTTTTACATGGTCTTGACGAGGTGGAAAAAATGTGCAGTGGTTAAAAAAGTAAAGGACCACAAAATTTAAGCTTCTAACTTACCCCAAAGCAAGCAGTCGCTCCTGGTTTGATAAGTTGTATATGACCAGAAACTGCATTTTCACTGACTCCTGACTCAATCCAGTTTTGGTTGAGTTCATTGCAAGCCTGCAGAAACATACACATAAAACTGAGTTTAGACTTGCATGGTCCTTGAAAACTGTCACACAACTAACCATTTTTAATCAAACAAGGGCTTAAAAGTGTAAATATGAGTCCAACATGTCAGGAATGTATGTCACAAAGCTTAAAAAAGAACTCAAAACAGTCCAAGTTACAGGACATTCCTGGGCTGAGATTAAACATGAAGTTTATTCTCTCAGTTTTAAATGGTAGACTGCACAAATGATTGGTGATGACATTCTTGTCCAATGCAACATACTTTCTTTGCTTTTTTTTTCAGAAGGCATTGCACCTTGTCATGAAATGTGATCACTCAGATGGATAAAATCTATTTAAAGTATTTCTCTGGTAATCCTACACTTTAGATACACTTTTAGGTATTGGTCAGAGAGAGATGCTAGACTTTTGAAGAATGCTACTCAACAATCATACAACTCCTCTCAACACATGACAATTCAAATTTAACAGATAACCAGAAAGCCAAAAGGCTTTGTGATTCCTTGCTACATGGTAATATTACAACAAACATGAATTATTCACATGACAAGTATAAGATCAACTGCAGTTATTTTTCTTGGTACACTACAAGTCTTTAACCCAAAATGACCTTTATTTTGGTGACCTAAAATTACCGCGACATTTGACGTCCACCAAAAGCAATAGGAATCACCTACCCAGGCCATACAACCCACACATCAAGTACAGTATGAGTATGACATCAGTCAACATTATCTCTGAGCTCCAAGAAACACACAGTTATCAATGCTGCTTCTTGTCTTGCCTGTTGTTAGTTGAATCAAATAACTCAACCTTACCTCATCTGAACTCAGCTTGTCTGCCATATTTACCTCAAAATTCTTCATAAAGGACCAGAACGTTCTTGGGTCTCCATCGTATGGTGGAATTTCTGCCTTAGGTAATTCCAACGCTAATTTGAAACTCAATTTCCTCCTTCAACTTTTTCAATGCTTCCTCCCTCTCCTCAGTATAATGCTTTTGGAATTCCAACATCCAGCTTTCTGCTTGCTCAAATGCTTCATCAGACAAGAACCCAGCCAGATCAGCATGAACCTCTTCCATTGCCTCAAACTGGCACTCTGCCTTTTGCAAATTTTCCTTTATCGACTCTGCGATAATTTCTTCCTTGTTACAAGTAGCTTTTAACACACTCAAAGTCCTCGTAAGTTGACCCTAAGTTATGATTCCTCCTCAATATTTTTGCTTCCTCCATCCTTTCCGACATTGTGAAATATGATTGAAAGCACTCCAATTTGATTGTTAAGAAACCTTGTTCTGCTACCAGCTGTTCCTCTGGATATTGATATTATCCAAATAAATGACAGAACAGATGGTATTTTATTTTCCTCATTTTTTTTACAAACCCATTAACATTCCAATGCATGAATTAATGCCACCTTGTCTATCTGACCCCATGACCCCCCATACCAAGACTATCTCTCTGGACAACTTATCGGAGGCCCCTCACACTAGAAGTTACTCACTAAGTTACAAATGCAGTACTGTAGCCTTAAATCTAGAGTAATCCCTTTGAGTTAACTGTGTGCGAGGGAACCAATAGTAATTTTGCACAATGTAGCCCCATATGCATTTGTATGGTAGTTTATAATCACCACAATAATGGTGTTTAGGCTATTATTATTGTTTTATAATGAAAAATTATCCCTTCCTCTCTATTCAAAAGCAATAAATTTCACAGGGTTGTGAGCCTGTTAATAACAGACAACCTTATCAAGTTTAAAACAAATCTGACCCACGGATAAGGAACTATGGCAGTTTTAACATTTTTTATGTTTTACCCATAACCTCATTAATATGCAAGATTTGGACACCAAAAACAATAGGGATCATCTACTCAATATGGGCAACCTACATGCCAAAAATGAAATTACTCAGAGTTACCCTTCTTGAGATAGAGTGTTTACGAGCAACCGTCACACACACACACATGCACACGCACATACACACACACATACACACACACGACATCAGGACTGCATAGATTCCCCTGCCTACGGCAAGGAATCAAAAACTGTTTTAAATAAACATGAGAATGTTCTGGGGTGTCAACCTCCATAAGCTCCAAGGAGCTTCAGTTGCTACTCCCGAATCTCATCTCATCATCTTATCTTTTACCTCCCATTGTTTTCATGATATGTTCCTTTCTTTACATTACTGTTTGTATTTTGGTCACTATGTTATTGTCATTACATTGGATTTGGGATTGAGATAAAGTTACAATGAACACTGATAGACTGAGAGATTAATGGAAATAAATTGGTTCAAATTTCTATAAAACTTACATCATTTATTGCCATTCTAGCCTCAAAATTGTCCACACAGCTGAGGACTAGATCAACTGGTCCATTTTGTGCTATATTGCCAGTTCTGTAAAGCAAGCAAAGAAAAATATGAACAGTTTGCACAAACAGCTACGCTGAAAATTCTAAAATATGAAGTTTCAAAAACTGCTGGTGTGACTGGAAGAAGAATGGTAAAGGGGAGTCTAACAGTTGCAGCTCCCAGGTCTAAGCGAAGAAGATGGAGCATATTTGCAAGCAAAATGACAAGTACTCTGCTACCTAATAACGGTTGTGAACTTTTTCAAAGGCCATCATAAGTAGCTGGTGCACATGCAGGGTCTGCAAACTCATACCGAAAAAATTCACAATATCATAGCAAATCCTTCCCCTGGAGATGCTCACGGCTGACAGTTCCCTGATACTATTGATTCTGAAATTAACTATCTACAGAGCATAGCTGATAGTACAAAAAGAAATTCATGGTTATTCATAAATTCTTCTGTGACAACCATGATAAGATGAGCAAAGCATTTCAGAAATGTTGTTTCATGATGGTCAGGAATGACAATGTCATATTGGAACTATGAGGACTGAAACAAAAGTAGAGGAATGACTACTCCACAAGAACAAGGAAAGGAGTACATGATGAATTCTTCTGGAGGGGGGGGGGGTTTCTTCATCAGTCCAAAAATGGAGAATGGTGATATGCTCATACTTGCTCATTCTTATCATGCTTGCTCATTCTTATCATACTTGCTCATGCTTATCATACTTGATCATCTTATCATACTTGATCATCTTATCATGCTTGCTCATCTTATCATGCTTGCTCATCTTATCATGCTTGCTCATCTTATCATACTTGCTCATCTTATCATGCTTGCTCATGCTTATCATACTTGATCATCTTATCATGCTTCTTCCCCAGTTTAAAAGGATGAAAACCCTTTTGATGCTCCATAGCAACAATAATATGAATACTAATACAAAATAACAAACATTTGATATATTAATCAGGAAAATGAGAAAATTTTAAAACTATTCCAGATATTTGCTTAACAGCATCTGAAGGCCTCCAATACTTTGAAAGTTTTCCAAAGGGGAAGAGAGAGGGGGAGGGGAAAGTCCCAGGATGGTGATCTTAAATCTATCAGGTTCAGCCCCATTTCAAAATCTCCCTCCTATGCCAATGGATACAATGACCATACTAAGACTAATGAACAATCAACAGAAAGTTGAACATCTTGAAGGACTACCATGATTACGGAACAATTACTATCATAGTCAAAAAAGTGTTCCTTATGAAAAGTTAGATCAAAATATTTTGTTTCATTAATAGAATTAGCTGGATTAAATGCTTTGGTTGCTTCACCAATTTCTAAATTAAAGGTGGAAAAAAGGTGGATATTGGATTTGATTTGGCTTCCACTATATTTTCTTTCATACCACAGCATGCAATTTTTTTACATTGGATCCTCTCGTTTTCCATTGACACCACATTCGCAAAGGGTCCTCTTACCGTATCGTTTCTAGGAAGTTGTCAAAATTTACAACGGTGGTGATGTTGTAATTGTGTGTCTCAATTATAACATCTGGATTGATAAAACTGCAATAAAATCAAAATGAAAAGATAAATCTACTGTCATTAAAGGCTCATCAGCGATCTTGAGTTTAAAATACAAGAAAGAGGGAAGAAAGGGGCAGTTACAACCATAATGTGGATTTGCTAAAAAAAAAAAAAAATAACAGGATCAAATCATAAAAAAGCTGTTCTGTGGTAGCCTATATCACAAAAAATTTGATTTAATACCCATGTTCCACCTACACTCTCAATTGCTCCCCCCCCCCCTCCCCTCACTCTTCCAAAGACGTTCCATATCTAAAGAGCAACACCCAATGCAGAAACATTCCTATCCTCAGTCTTTCATTTTTTTTTTTATATAAAGTACTGCACAAATGACATTGGAGTTGAGAGAGATATAGATCACTGGTTATGAGTACTGCTATGAGTACTGCAATGTGCACTTTCTAAAGGCAAATCCACTTGGTAAAATCTAAAAACCTAACAACCCTGCACTAATTGGTTAAAAGATCAAACGACCCATGAATGGGTTGCACCAATTACTGTATCTGCCCCAAATGCAACACAGTCAAAAGGATCATACAGAGAAAACAATTTACAACTACCAATGTGTCAAACATGTCAACTTGTACAGGAATGCAAAAAAATGTATACAAAAGCCACCTTCCATAGGTACTGGTATTACGGTTCCTTCTTCTGGAGAAAGGAAAAGTAGTAGGTCCACACATAATGGAGAATGGGACTAGAAATCTGAAAATAACACTAACTACTCATTTGAAAACTTATTTCTCAAGGTATTTCAGTTCTTCAATCTCCAACCAGCCATAATCTCTTTTTATTTGTGTTTGGGAAATCATCAGTGGTAGTTATTGGCTACTGGAAAAAGAACAGATTCCAGGAACAATGTACTGACATTGATAATATATAATTCTCTAGCCAGTGACAGAGTTTAGTGGTAAAACTAGTACCAAGACACCTTGCTAAGGATAAACAAAGTTTTGTTACAAATCAATTCTCTCTCAGTAAACACAGACTTCATTCATTAAGAATAAGTGAAACACTTCAATGAAAGATGCTAATGAATTTGAGCTGTACAGAGCCAAATACAAATGTGCTAATGG
Source organism: Stichopus chloronotus (assembly GCA_021234535.1). NCBI lineage: Eukaryota > Metazoa > Echinodermata > Holothuroidea > Aspidochirotida > Stichopodidae > Stichopus > Stichopus chloronotus. The sequence goes on along the minus strand of CM037848.1, from coordinate 4,654,636 downwards.
TAGAGCAATCTTGAATATTTCATTGATTGTTTAACAAAAACAACAAAATATTTAGTGGGTGGATGTGAAATTGTAAATAGGTTGACCACATTTTGTATGTTACAGTAGTTGTTCCCAGAAATTCAATAACTTCAACACTGCTAGTGATTCTGCCCATACATATTTTTTTCTTCTTCACATTCCAAACTACTGTCTATGTACATTGATTCGTGTGCACCAGTCAGATTTGCATTCCAGGGTGGTATTCTGTCACAAATTTCAGATGGATGAAGGGGTGCTCTTATTGGGGAACTGTCCCATACACAGGATTCCCTAAAATGGTGACTAAAGTCCTTTTTTTTTCTAGGGGAGCAACTGATCAATACACTTCTGAAACCACTGACCTATGATTGGAGCTCCTCAAAAGAATGCTACACTTAACCAATAAATTAATAGGCTAACTTTCCCATGACGAGTTTCATGTGTACGTGCACTCTTGTTGTCGAGCAAATGGAATAAAAGTTCAGATTATGGGTGAATGGCAACATTTTTAATGCAAGAGAGAATTACTCATGTATGACAAAAAAAAGAAAAAACTGTCATGGTCATAACATATGTAATAAAAATGGCCAGGGAACCATTCTATCAATCTTCTCAGGCAATATCTTGATGGCACCACTTGCAAAATTTGATTTTGCTTTCTTTCTCAGAGAGATGAGTAACAACAACAACCATCGAGTGATTCCCACACCGTTCAAAGTGATACAGTGAGGATCAATAAAACCAAATCGAAATGGTAACTAAAGGCAGATCTATGTGAATTATGCTGCAACAAGTGAGTTTTCTGATATTCAAATAATTTCCTAGAGGATGCACCGCTGATGACGATGGCAACCTTGACTGCTAATGTTCCATGTTACAAGAGACACTACATCTTCCTCTAAATACAAGAACAGTACAATCACACATTAATACTTCCACAGAGGGTAGGGTTACCATATTTCTCTACAGTTGAAAGTGGGAAATACCTTTTCGAGATTCATCTGGAGAGGAGCTGCCTTTGCTATGTCCCTTAAAAATTTATTTTATTTTTCTTCGATTTTTCTTTGGGGGGGGGGGAGAGCTAGTGCAGAGCCCCTTACAGAAGGGAAGTGCTCAATAGGTGATGCACATACGGTAGCCATACTTTATAGAAGGAAGTTCCACTGACAGTGCAGTAAAAAATGTCCATACAGAAATACTATATGTAGGCCTACATTTGTGCCTGAGAAAATCTGGACAATTTTTCAAACACTGGCCCAATATTCACTCCTCTTTTAAAAAGCAGGGCAATCCTGATTTATTGGTACACATGATTTATTGGCAACCCTAACAGAGGGATACTAGGCACACTGCCCAATCAATGTGTTAGAGGGCAAATTGCCATCCACCATCACCTGAAATTTAAAAAATTCTTTCAAGTTACCATTACCATTGTCAGGGATCGATGAGTCATACGACCCACTCCTTCCTGCCCCCCTTCTGCCTGACCCCCTAATTTAGAACATTTCTGCCTCGTAATTTTATTGCATATATTCTATATACATACATATCATATGCACCCTCTACCTTGGGCCTCCTTTATTTTGGGTATGCCCATTGAAGGGACTCCAAGGCAGCACTTACTGTGTGCTGGAAAGGAATCACTCTTTAAAAAGGCCTGCCTCCTGTAGACCCCCTGCCAATGTTTAATAGACAGGAACATAAAGGGACTACATTACAGTAAATAGGGACTGCAACAGCAAGTACCAGATAACATTTCAGCAATGTCATAAGGATGGGGAAGGGGCCCTCTTGATATGCTTTCTTGATACTTGGGTATCCTCACATGTAACTAAATGCCATCTACTGCAAAAGTTTTCCTTTAAATTTGTCCAAAGGAGTTCTGCTTTGTTTGAGTTTGATTGCAATATGTTTACAAGTTTAATTGATCATGATAAGCCAAGATGGGCTCTAAAACCTCTGCCCCATCCACCTCATTAGCTCTCTATATTAACATGAGTCTCTAACCTTAGTGTTTTCTGGGCTGCTTCCACTTTGCTCATGCCAGACTGATGGGGTTGAAAAAACAGACGATTCATGTTGGCCAGTTCAACCTTGTCATAATCAAAGAGGATCAGCTGAGGACAAAATATTGAGACAGAAATGTAACAGGATGAACGACCTGTGGCTAAAGAGGAACATAATGAGAAAAAACAAGGAGCTTGAGAGAACCAAGGTCACTGAAAATGGTAGATCCTGTAAAAAAAATACGCTACTCAACTTAATTATATAGTAGTTACAATTTTTTTAATAGATGTTCAGATAATGACATCTGTTTACCTTTCCAATCCCACATCTGGTCAACATTTCAGCTGTTACACTACCGACACCACCAACACCGACCACCGCAACGGAAAAGTCTCGGATTTGCTGTGAAGAGAAACAAATAGTGGCAGCTTATGTAATACATGTAGCACTAAAGGACTTCTCAGCAAGAACTTGAACTTATAGGCAGTCATACATTTCTATCAAAATGAAGGTTTACTGTATAAATCACTTTGGAAAAAATTCAAGTTAGGTGGTTGAAAGAAAGGTTTCACAAATACATTTTTCTGAGGAGTCTTCTTCATATGAGCCATAACATGCATCGTGAATAAATATACAATAAGGAACACAGACTGAGTGCCAGCTGGATGATCTATGCATAGCGCCACCATTGGTTGTTGCAAAGCATTGAAGAAACTTGTTGGTTCCACAAACCCCTGACTGCAGACAAAGGGACTGGTCTGGTCTTTTGAGATGCATCCACATGTTGAAGAATCTACTTGATAACTGCAAATTCTAGGGAAAAAGTCTCCTTGAATGAAACACTTTTACCACATAATTGCTACTTTGGCAATTTTATCCAAATGTTCATTAAAACTTCTGCTGTTAAAACTAGTGCCTGTCAGAAAAGTACTGTAGGTCTCTTGGCTAGGGATGGCCAGTGGATTCTCGTCCTGGTCAGATCCAACTCACGCTGAATGGCAGTTGCATATCACTGGATAATGACTTGAAACTTTATCTCGACTGACAACAGTGGCAGCATAACTGGGGGAGGGGGACTTTGGGGAGCTTCGACAAAAATGTTCTTGTACAGTCAGTGCCAATCAATGGCAGTCTGCTTATAGTCCTGCCAGCATTCCCCACCCTCCATATTTCTTTGTTCTGCCATGCCTAAATAATACAGGAGATGTTTGCATGTTAATTGTCAACTTAGGTTATTTTGTCTTTCTCAATATAAACCACAAATACCCATCCTCCTGCTGTTTTAGAAAATTTCTTGTTAAAGTTTCAGGTTTTCTACTTGCAATCCCTGCAGGGTGAATATGGCACACTTAGTGTAAGAAACAAAATTTTGTGTTGTCACTCTCATAACTGTAACTACAAACTGCTTTAATCATATCTCACAGACATACAGTAGACCATATTCTATGGAGCTGTGACACACCCAACAAAGCACACACTATGATAAGTGTAAAGGTTACCACTCCAAAGTTATGACTATGGATCCTACCACTAGGTCTTGAACTTTTAGCTTTTCAAACTGTTACACAAATCACACTTAAGGACTATGAAATGGGGGCTGTTTTTACATTACACTGTCCCTGATTTACCTGAGCTCATCTAGGTCTGCAACAAATCGCAATTCTCACAGTGAATTGAGGTGAGTGACGGTGTGCAATCGCACTTGAACACCTCTCAGTTCGAGGTCTCTGTCACATTACCCTTCACTCCACTTTCCACGACATTTTCTCTCGTAGAGCTGAGATATTTGGCGACAGATACTTCTGGGGGTGAACTCACCTCGTAATTATTCACAATTCCCATTCTCTTCAGTGCCATGAGACGACTGTTGAGATGCAAAGAGAAGAACTGCTTTGAAACATGTCATTAAAAGTTACATCATTGCATTGTGCATGCTAATGATTTACAATCAATGAAGAGGATGGGACTTTTTTTTTCCTACACAAAGTACTGCATGAATGACAATTTGAACTTGCTAACATTTGCAAAAATCTGGAAATACTGTATGTATTTTCTGTCATTCCAATCATGGGTTTGTCATTTGGGTCTGCCATTTAAACATCATTTCACTGTACATGAATACCAGCTAATTGACTAAACAATTAATCAAGATGCCACGATTTCTTTTATTACACAATGTACAGTAAGTTGCATTTTAATCACAAAGGATAGTACCTGGTTCTAAGTTCAAACAGTTTCTAAGTTTGTAAGAACATCTCTGACCACATTGCAATAATGTACCATGCAGTACACAACTATGCGCACAAACAATCTTAACGTACGCAAGCCTCTGAAGAGCTCAGTTCCATAAACAAGCAAGTCTGCTACTGTTTAGACCAAAAATGACTCATAAGAACAAAAGACTCTACTTAGAACAATCAAGAAGATTACTTCTCCTTAACAACAAAAGCTTCAAGTGGGACTTGAAACAAGGTACTTTGAAGCCAAAATGTTGATCCAATTCATCAGAATCACTTTTCAGCATGATCAGTTTTGTGACCCTTGGCCTTGATGAAGAGCGATGTCTTTTATTTGGATCAAGAGTTTGGAAACCCTTACAACATGCATACTGACTGACAGGTCATCAGAGAATGTGTGAGAAAGTTGGATCAATTGACAAAGTTGATTTTAAATGACAATCGATGTTTGCTTTGTGCCTCGCCCATACAGGTGATCATTTTATGTCATTGTTGGTAGAATTATTATAAAGTGGGAAAGGTGTTTTTGAGTAAATTCTAGTTATATGTGTTTGAATTTTCGAACCCACCATAACACATTTAGTAGATGCAGCCCCACCATTGTTTATGCTGGAATAAGTCTCTGATAATACAGCTACCACGGTTTCCTTCATGACAATCTTTCTGTATTATGGGATATTCATGCTTCCAACATGCAACCGTAAAAATTACTCAGCATCATCTTTTCCACAAATCTATTCCACCAACAATTATTCAAAATGATTGTGTGCATAGGCAAAAAGCAAAAACATTGAAATGTCATGTCCACAGCTGGAGTATGTCTTTTAATTGCTCCATTCAGACAATTTGGGAAAATAAATAGGTTTCAAAAAATAAACTCTGGTATATGATTTCAAATTCTAATATTAAGACAAAGTTAAAATATGATAAAACAGAAGTTGACAGTTTTCAAACTTTACCTTCAATGTAACCATGCGCTTCTTTGAACAAGCCAAAGGGAAGTATACTAGTACTTAATATTCAGTTGGTTGAATCAGCTGATTACTGTAGCTGATTACTGTGGGCTATTTGTAAATACAGTGGTTCATTTCACTTAACACTACAATTCCTGATACCAATCAGGAAGTGATGACTTGAGTAGACACCAGTGAGACCTGTACTGTTGCATATTTTTCATTACATGTAGCCACTTGTAATAAGAACCGTTACCCTCCAAGAGTGATGTCTGTTTTTATTGTTGTTATGTCATTTCAGCTACTTTTCAAAGGGGTTAATGTCATTCTCCATTATCGAATGACATATTCTGTCAATGAACAACCTTGTGTGTGCATTCAAAGATAAAGAACACATACATAATCTTATTCTTCTGGTTTTCTGTATACATGCAATCACTTTGAAATGATTGTCTACATGGTCTGTGTTGCCAAATAAGCATCAATCAAAACTTAAAATAGATTTTGGGCAAATAATTTGGTGTCCGGTCAGTTGTGCTGAAGGTTAGAAGTTCAAACTTTTGATCCATAACTTAGCCTTTGACAATTTAACAAACATAATATGATAAACATGATCACAAAACCTTTCCCAAGGCCGAGGCAATTCCTATTGCTGCAAAAGACTGACTGATAAACTAAAAAAGTTGCATAAATTAAATAAAAAAAAAATAAAAAAATAAGATGCTATACTCCTATAGTAAAAGTATGTCTTTTGAGCAGTCAAAAGAAAGTGTTACAGGCCTAGCTACGTTTTTTTACTTCTTGCTTCTTATTTTGCACTGATTGTGAATAACACATGTGAGAATGATTTTGGTTCACAAGTTGTTTCCCGTACAAATGGCTTGTAAAAACAGTCTGTAAGAAACAGGCGAGGCAGCCTCAAAAATGGTAATCCTGGAGGTTCTTGCAAGAACCTGGAAATCACATTCACATTCCAACCTAGGCTCCATAGATGGAGATTTGAAACAACTGACCCAGATGCAACCTCTATGGTTGCATTTATTCTGCTATTGACCCAGATGCAACTTCCATGTTGGTTCAGAGCCGTTTAGTAGTGAGACTTCAGCCAATTGACCCAGAATTCCAAGTGGTTTTAATGTAGGCTAACCCACTGACCTTGGCTCTCCTCTGTCACCCGAAATCAGGTTAAGTTCAAACATGTCCCAGGTTACATAACAAACATGTCCCAGGTTACATAATGTATATTTGCCTCTGGGTGAAGAAGCATTTGGTAGTACTGTGTTATTCAACAAGCATTCAGGTCAATAGACACGACCTATCTAGTAAGATGGTACATTTTCTACAATACCATAACTGAGCTGTAACTTCTGATTTTCTAGTTTGACTCCATAGATGGAGACTTGAAACAATTGCCCCAGATGCCAACTCTATTGTCAAATTTCTCCTGTTATTCATCCTGACACAACTTCTGTGTTTGGAGGGTGCCACAAGTAGTGAGACTTGAGCCAATTGACTCAGAATTCAAAGCCGTTTTTAAAGTAGGCTAAAGCTGGGTTTTCTTTTCTAATACAGACATCAGTGGGTTAAACTTGGCTACCTTATCTCGCACCGATATCCAAACTGCAGTTACACTCCAAATTACATAAAGTAACTACAAAATAACCCGCCACGGTCAAAGAACACCTTTTCTAAAATGAGGGGGCACCATTGTATGTTTTCTTCTTGTATGTTTGAATTCTATGTTTTAATCGAGGATAGGCAGCTACAGTACAGTAGACTTTTTACCTGGAGTTACCTGGATGGCCACCCTCTTGTCTCGGCTAAATGAATCTCCTTGAGAGAATGGCACTATGGGATAGGTGGTCATTGACCCTTAAAGATCCTGCATTTTGTTAGTCTGCTCTTGAATGTATTGAGTGATTGAGCAGTAACAACTTTATCTGGTAAATTGTTCCATATTTTCCATATATGAGTTCCTCCTCACTTCCAATCTTACAGTTGGTAGTCTTATTCTTTTGGTTCCCTTTGGTTTTATTATCTCTAACAATTTCCACAAAATCTTCCCATTTGATGCTGATTGTCCCTTTTGTTACACTGTAAAATGTTATCAAATCCTTGTGCATTATGTTGTTGTTCAATTGTTAGCAACTTTAAATCTTTAATTCTTTCTTCATATGATTTATTCTACATTCCTGTTATTAGCCTGGTCATTTTCCGTTGCACTCCTACTAAATCAATATGTTTCCTTCAAATATGGCCTCCAAACTTGAGTGCAATAATCCAGATGTGGACTTACCGAGGATTTACATTTTTAAGTTAAGTACAACCTTCGGATCAAAATTTATGAAGTTCCGTTTGAGAATACCTATAACTTTATTAGCCTTTTTTTTGTTGCTTCGGCACATTGTCTACTGAACTTCATTGACATATTGCTGAAAAAAAAGCAGTGTAAGGTATCTTTCTTATAAAATATTATATTATCTATAAAATATATAAGTCCACTGAGCCTCTATTACTGTGTGGGGGCACAATTACGGTGTGCGGGCACAATTGCTGTGGCCGCATATACACTAGCATGTTATTTTGACAATGATTCAATATGAGTGCATGGCTTGTGATGTAGATTATCTTTTTTTAAAAAATATTCTATGTCCACTCACTCTCGACTCCTGGGTAGAGGCACAATCACAGTGGATGCATAATACTTTGTAGTGCTTTGATTTGCCACTGCGACTGCACCTCCAGAGGCTCAGTGAGGTCTCATATTGTCGGGGTATTCTACAGTTTTACCCATTATTTCATCTGATTCCAGCCTCCAGATGAACAGTTTGATACTGCATTATCCAACTGTCATTGATAGACACAACGTACCTAGTAGGTGGTGTCTATTGACCTGGACTCTGGCTCTACTATTCAAGCTCTTCTTGTTATTGACCCGGTATAACTCTGGTACTAAGTGAGAACTAAAAACTCTGCAATTAGTGTAACCATGGCCTAAACCATGGATACAACACTAATGGGAAGCAAGTAGAACTTGGCAAGCCTATTCAGATGGTGCGACTTCTAGAATACCGTAATTGTGCCGTTATCTCTAAATTTCTAGTCCAGCTTCATAGATGGAGATTTGAGACCATTTCCCCGGACGCCGACTCTATTGTCACACTTCTCTTGTTATTGACACGGACGCAACTTCTGTGTTCAGTTGGCTGTGTAAGTAGTGAGCATTAGGCCAATTGATTGAGAATTCAAAGCCGTCTTTCATGTAGGCTACACCAATTGATCTTTTTATTTTATTAATATGCAGAGCGATCGGTGGGATAACGTTGGCTCTTCTATCTGACGCCGATGCCCACAGTTACACTATGTATTATGTCATTTGAGTCTGGGTGAAAAGTGTTTGATACTGCGTTATTCAACCGGCGTCCGGGTCAATAGACAAAACGAATCCGGCGCGGTACAAACATTCGCACAACTGGTACCGATACTTCGTTGAAGGAGAAAATAGAAACCTAGGAAGCTAGGGCCTAGTCTATGTAGTCTGTAGATGTGTTTTCCTAATCCTAGGTCGTCACCGATAATTACTCACGAAGTAGCCGAACATACGTTCTCACCTATACGGATTGCTGTCGACGACTTCCGCGCTCATCTTTGATATTTTGTCTCGACCAGAAACTTGTGTTTCCGTGTCTCTGAGGTTTCTACTTTTCTCCAAGGCCAACTCTTCTTCAAGTTGTTTAATTTTAGCCTTCAATTCGTTTATTGTCGACATGATGAAGATCACGGTACGTTAATTTAGTCTACAAATCACAGTTCAAATATGAGGAAATGAGTGGTTATTACAAAGTGTACTCGAACATATGGTTGAAGTGCACGAACGTCCCACGTCTGCAATAAACATGAAGGCTATTCCTAACAAGTAACATAACAGCACCACGTAAGGTTGGGCATATAGGTCCTACAAAATGAAAACACTACGGTGCAGAGTTACACAGGCTTGCACACGTTACACAGTAACCACTCCGCTTTCTACAAAGACTATTGCGCAATACATTGACACTACCATATTTTTACAATTTTATGTGAAAAACGAGATTTAGCCAACATGTAGGTATGTACGTTCGGTGTATTTATTTATTTAAGTTTGTGTCGAAATTAAAAAGAGAAATATGGACTTCAAATTCAAATTTTCACGAATTTCAAGCAAATAAATTTAAATATTGTATGAGTCCTTGTGATCGTGGCAACTAGTCGCGGTGGCCGAGTGGTTAAGGCGTTGGACTCGAAATCCAATGGGATATTCCCGCACAGGTTCGAACCCTGTCCGCGACGACATCAAGCTGTTTTTACTGAATGGCCAATGTAAGTTTCATTCTCCATTACCTACGTAGTATGTTACTACACATAATACGGAATTCATAATAGTATGCAGTACCTAATCCAGAATAAAGAGGAATACTGCTTCCTAAATGACAGGGTGGAAGCAGACTCTGTAAAGTTCTCTTTCAAGGAAGAAACAAACCTACCTTAGTCTCAGGAAACGTCTTCAAGATAGTTAACCCTTTCTTATGTTCTTCATTGAAACTGAAACTGTTGAATGATTAATATAGCTGCAATTACAGATCAGAACGTGATTGTGAACAAAATGCTTGGCATGCATCCACAAAATGTGTCCACAGTTGTCACGAGCATTACAACATGCATTTATATGTATGTTTTTCAGCCATTTTGCGACTAAAATTTCAGTTGTTATTGTAACTTTAATTCCAAATTGGAACTCTGATATAAAGTTTAATGTAGGGATATAAAAAGCTCCATATATATAGCAGTTGAGATATTCTCTTAAATTTCTTTGCATTGCAGAGTTTAATTTGTTGAGATATTTTTTACTCTTTAATCTTGAATATTTTCTTTTAATTTCGTTTTAGTTTCTGATGGGTCTTACGGTCCAGGGAATCCTTATCTCTGGATCATACCAATTGCTTCAGAGCCCAAGGATCCAATGCCGACAATCCCCAAGAGAGAAAAAACAATTATTTTTAATCTTTTCTATGTTGACGTATCCATAGATAATACTCATGCATAATATCTGTTTTATGATTCTCTTTAGGTTGGATAAGGAAAGTTGAACTCTTTTTACCCCTTAATGGGGCAGTCTCTGGCAGAATTTTGTCATTGGCAGATTTTTTTTTACCACAAATTTGTTAAAGAGATATGCTTGTATTCGATTTAGAGTAAGAAACTTCACAAAGTTACGTAAGATGCATGTCCCAACTACCCATCTTCCTCAAGTTAAGTGAAAGCAAAAATAACTACGTCGATTACAAAAAAAAATAACGATAATAGTAACAATCCTATGTTCTCATCCTGTTGAGCATTCTCAACAGTTCCGTAGCTAGAGGAGGAAGGGCAGGGGAAGATTGTGCCGGGCTATAAAAAATCGGAATTTTGCCATATGTGACACCACTATAGAGGCTCCACAGTTGGGAATGGGAGCAGTAGCCCTCTTCTATTTTCAGAGAGGTAGGCCTACTTGTTTTATAATAATCAGAAAATGCAGTTTGGGGCCTATGGGTCTCTCACTTTTGGCTTTTTCCAGAGGTGGCTGGCCTGAAGAAAAAAATTGGTTTTTTCATTTTTTTTTCTCAATCAATTTTCGCTCTCTTTCTGTTCTACTAGTTTTTCCAACAAAAAGACCATGTTTGGCACCACACGAGGTGATATTCTTCACAGCGGAATCCTCGAAAAAGATGTTTGCGACAGATGTCGGAACTTAGTCGGTAGGTCTCTGGAATTGAAAGATAAGCTACAGAAGTTCACGACAAACTGACAGATACTAATTACCAGAACCTCAATTTTTAGACTATAGCCTAGTCATGAACATTATGTTGAATATCTGTATCCGATGCTTGCGCCAGTCACTCCCGGATATTACTACTGGATCATCTTTTCAACTTTTTTTTTGCTATGAAAGAGTTGACAGAACCAGGGAAATGGGGGTGGGGTTTGTGGGTCTTCGAACAGGGACTGTCCAAAACATTGGCTACCCACCCTTCTCCCCCCCCCCCCCAAAAAAAAAATGAGCAAATGATTATATAAAGTATCATTCTCCTTTATTTTTCGGGAGAGTACTGCTTTTGGTGTTCTAATCGAAAACGAGATCTCAAAATGAGAAGTGTCATTTCCTGCAATCTGAGAGGGGTTTTTTTTTTTTGTTTCTTTTTTTTGGGGGGGGGGGTTCTTCTTGGTACGCTACTAAAGATTGTGCTTCTCTAAGAAGGAAAACGTGAATTCGCCCCCAAAGTGTCCCTAGAGTCGTGCTTGTCTACCAAAACATACAGTACTGTACATTGCCATGTCACATTATCCTTCTAAATTTCAAAACGCGTGTCCAAGTCCTCACGTCGACCATAACACTTTGTAAAAGGTTAATGAGTGCACGGGGTGAACACAATTTATAAGGTGAAATTATTCTAGATACAACCTAAATGATCGCAATTTTTGATTGATTGATTGATGTTTCTCATTGAGAAATTGCAGACATTAGATTCATATTTCAAGGCTGAGTAAATGGCAGCGTAGGACATCCAGGAAGAGCGATTTCCGGTGGGAGGGATGTAAGGCCAAAACTTCTCTTGTGCGCTCCACGACAACCAATAGTTCCGCTCAGCTAAGATCATCCCACTTGGCCTTGGCCCTCCGGTCAACCCCCACCGCTAGCTGAAAACCCTGGAAGAAGCCAGATCACACCAAATAAGATCTACTTTATTTCTCCAAACAAGACGAAAGCGAATGAAAATCATTATTTAAGAAATATGAGTTCCTGAAAATTCAGATCAAATCTAGGCATCATTTTTTATGCCCCATTTTGCATATTGTTGACCATAATTTAACGAAAGGGGTTTAGGTTCCTCCCCAATTCCATCATATCACCATAATGTACTAACTCTCAGACGTCAAAAATTCGAAAAACGTAAGTGCTAGCCCCCCCCCCCCCCGTGAAAAAATATTACTGATTCTCACCCCCTCCCATCATTCCCCCGCATCTTCCTTCCGAAAACTAAATGTCAAGGTTCAAATAATTCAAGATTATTGAAACAGCTTGATCTGATATTCAGAAATAAAATGGTTTGTGTGCGGTTTTAGTTTTCAAATTGGCCTTATTTATGCGTGGTAGTGTTGTTCGAGTGCTATAATGGAGACTCCAAGTCTGTTACCTACAGCATTAAAAAATTGCACGTGTACAGGTAATCAATAATAGTAATCGCGTTTTGTTGACTGATGCTACATACACTCCTTTTCTGTGACCACAAAAAGGGAAAAAAAAGAAAATTTCTCCCTCATGCCCTTATAAACAAACCAGAAATCCAAAAGGCTTTGCGATTCCTTGCGACATGGTTATATCATAACAAACATGAATTATTCACATGACAAGTATGAGATCAACTACAGTGATTGGTCTTGAAACACCACATTAATAAGCCTTTAACCCAAAATGACCTTTTTTTGGTGACCTCAAATGACATTTGACTTCCATCAAAAGCAATAGGGATCACCTACTGAATATGACCAATCCACACACCAAGTATGACATCAGTCACAGTTACCATTCTGGAGATATCGTGTTTACAAGGTTTTCAGTTTGACTTCTGGTGACCTCAAATGACCTTTGACCTCAACCAAAAAAAAAAGGGATCATCTACTCAATGTGTCCAACACACACACCAAGTGTGACATCAGTCACAGTTACCCTTCTGGGGATATTGTGTTTACAAGGTTTTCACATTCTGACCTCTGGTGACCTCAAATGACCTTTGACCTTCACCAAAAACATCAGGGACCTTCCATGGGCAATCCACATGCCAAGTATGAAATCCCTTAAAGTTACCCTTCTGGAGATATCGTGTTTTCAAGCAAAGCGTCACATACACACGCACATACGCACGCACACACATGCGCACACACACACACATCACCATCGCATAGATTCTTTGCCTGCCTTCGGCAAGGAACCAAAAATGACTGGAGAAAGTGAATCTATGTATTGCAATTCTGACTGTGTGTATTACAATGCCAATGGGCAACGATTCAAACAAGGTATTGAAGGGAATGCATCAATTATTTCATAAATATAGTATCTGTAATCACTATCCGTAAAAAAAAACAATATAGCGTGAAAATGAACATCAATCCACAACTGACTTTAAAAAGTCAAAGGTTACGTTTTTCAAGTTCTTTGTTTCTTATTTGTTAACCCCTTCCCCGTGCAGTATATACATCAGCACATCAATAGTAATGCACATATTCACAAAATTCAATCGGTCTATTCGGCAGAATAGGTAATTTTTTTATAGAAATAATGTAAGTTTAAGCGCAGTTCCCATACATTATCATTCTCTTCCATTATTCTTTGGTCTCTGAAATAGCAAACAAATAATAAACCAGAAAGCCAAAAGGCTTTGTGATTCCTTGTCATATTCCAAGCAATATTCCTTGCCACATTATAACAAACATGAATTATCCACATGACAAGTATGAGGTCAACTACAGTTATTGTTCTTGAAACATCATACTAATAAGCCTTTCACCCAAAATGACCTTTCATCTCCTCTTAAACATAAAGGTGCACAAAATGATGGGAATCATCTATTCAACATGGGAAATACACATACTTAGTATGAATGAAATCAATCACAATTAACATTCTTGAGATAAAGCGTTTCCTAGATTTTGACTACTGAATACTGAAATACTGAATATGAGCAATAGACATGTAAAGTATGAGATTACTCACAGTTTTTCTTTTTTGAGATGCAAGAGTTCACATCATTTTGACCCTTTGTCATCTGGTGACTCCAAATGACCTTTGACGTCTACCAAAATCAGTGGGTATTATCTACTCAGCATGGGCAATCTCCATCCTAAATATGAGATGCCCCCACTGTGACCCTTACCGATATACAGTGTTTACAAGGTTTTCCCAGTTTGATCTCTGGTGACCTCAAATGGCCTTTGACGTCCATCAAAACCAAACGGAGTCTTCTACTCAGTATATGAATTCCACACATCAAGTGTGACATCAGTCAAGGGTACCCTCCTCGAGATATTGTTTACAAGGCTTTTAAGTTTTGACCTCTGGTGACCTCAAATGACATTTGACTTTGACCAAAAACAATAGGGATCATCTACTCAGTATGACCAACCCACATACTAAATATGACATCAGTCATGGTTACCATTCTTAAGATATCGTTTTTAAAATGTTTTCATATTTTGACCTGTGGTGACTTCAAATGACCTTTGACCTCCACCAAATACAATAGGAGTCAGCAACTTAGTATGACCAGTTCACACACCCCAGTATGAGATCGGTCATGGTAACCCTTCTTGAGTATCGTGTTTACAAGAAGTGTCACATACACACACACGCGCGCACACAGCGCGCACACACATACACACGACATCACCATCGCGGCAAGGAATCAAAAAGTGCAATAAACAAAACATACCGCTATATGTTGAGGCGCATTTTTGGGGGGGGGGGCCTCTTTGCGAATGTGCGCGCATTTTCGAATTATTCTGTATCATTTTGCTTAGCGAGCGCATATATGACTATTTGTACGAAAGTGTACGTATATGGGGGGGATAAATTAAAAGAAATATGCGTCTCCAGTTCTCATCCGCTTACTAGTTTCCACTCTTTGAAGACATGGGAAGTTAGCCATTCAGAACATTTAGTATCTTTAACTGGTGAAAGAAGGGGCTACTTAACTGTAGGCTACGCCACGGGATACAGTCTGGCAACGAGATCGATTGATCGAGATTTCTCTAAGGCTTCAACTAAACACTGTTTCTTTTCTAAGTCCTAATGAAAATGTAAGGTACATAAATTAACATAATGCTGGGCTCCTAAAACAATTTCACTAAGTTTACACAACGCTTTCAAGTAGGCAATAAATCATACAAAGACATAAGACGTAACAACCTAGCTGGAGAAGCGATAATTAAGATTAATGAAAGCAATAGATCAAAATACACGTGCACATAAAAAATATAAATATATAATTCAATTTTAAATTTAATATTACAAGACAATATATTGGAACAATACGACAAAAATAAAATATAATCCCCTTTTATTTCTAATTATCAAGGTGACTATAACTGATAGGTATTGGCCTAGTGATACTTACAAGATTTTCGGTCAAATCAAAAGTAGAATGGGATGAAATTTTGATGAAAATGTGAGTTATATTAAGTGAAAGGTATAATTTTCTGCAGGTGCATAGGACTTGTACGGTAAAATCACCCCAATGAACAGAGAATTCTGCATCCAGTGCAATGATAACCACAAAACATGCAGCAACAAAACACAAATTTTGACTCTACCACATCCCTTCTGTAAATTGAGCAAGAGCATTTTCTTTTCTTGTACAACAGGTTGTTTAAATTCATAGATTCGTCATTAACGGACATGGTCTCTAATCTTTACATCATTAAGGCGACTTAAATTCCAGATTTAAAACATACTTAAGACTCCTGCAAAATTCAGCGGTGCATTTTAATTTGTTTTTTGTGACTTAAGAATAGTAACGTAAAACATATCACCACAATATATACATACATATCACCACAATATATACATCGTATGTTAACTTTCCTCTTTCCAATAGATTTTAACTATATCTTCATCTGATACCACTACTCTGCTGGTGGGTAACAGCGTCACGTCATATGGTTCTCGAAAGCCTTTAGCAATGCATGTAACGTATTGACCTTTATCGTCATACTTGTGTACAGATTTGTCCCCACCCCTTTCCTTGTGGACCACGTACAAGTTATCGTGTTCGTCACAACACACTCCCTGGGGTTTCAGCTTGTCCCTTTCTTCTCCGAATCGATCAATGTGGAACAATAGTTTACC
This sequence comes from Stichopus chloronotus, assembly GCA_021234535.1. Taxonomy (NCBI): domain Eukaryota; kingdom Metazoa; phylum Echinodermata; class Holothuroidea; order Aspidochirotida; family Stichopodidae; genus Stichopus; species Stichopus chloronotus. Next base: position 4,638,497 of record CM037848.1, on the reverse strand, counting down.
ATCTCTGCTCATGACCCTTATTTTTTGCTTCTGGGGGCAACTCACGATTAGTCGGTCCTTGGAATCTGTAGCCAAGTGTGCCGGGCATACAGCTGAAATTGTCTGCAGCAGCTTTCCGTCGCTGTAGTGGACGGTTATGACGTTTCGTTTACAATCTCCGACTAAGATGCGGTTTCTTCGATCCACAGTCACACAAGACAGTTCGACCCCAATATCACTTGCTGATTGGTCATCAGCAGTTTGAAAACTTGTGTACAATTTACCTTTGGGATCGTAAATGCGCACGAACTTTGATTTATCTACACAGACGAAACGACCATCTCTCAAACATGCGACATCTTGGGGCATCGATAACTTACCCTCTTCGGAGCCATCGGAGTTGAGAGCACAAAGAAATTTACCTTCTTTGTCAAACACCTGAGCCCTGTCGTTACCCCAATCGGCCACGACTATGTGCCCGTCCAGTGAGGAACAAATTCCCCTGCACCAATCAAACTGCCCATGCTTTGATCCTCTTGTTCCAATTGTCGACTCCAGGGACCAGATGTCTTTCAATCCTTCCTCTGGCTCTTCTTCTTTCAGTGCTTGATCTTGCGAAAGTATCTCTGGATTTTCTTGCTCCTCCTCTTCGGTTACGTTACCAAGGTCGATGACGGCTAGGTCATCCAACCTTTGAGGTAGGACAGGTTGCCCCGTCTTCAGTCTTTGTAACCTATTTTCGATTGTAGACGAAAAAGTCAAAAGTTGAATGTCATCTCCAACATCCAATATGCTTTCCGCGAACTCAGATGCGTTGGTGATGTGTTCCAATTTCTCTTCGATTTTATCCACGTAGGTGTCCAATTCGGATTCATTTTCTTTTTCAAGTCCCACAATTTTGTCTAAGTATTCTTTCTCTCGTTCGTCCATCGTTTCTCTTTCTTTATCGATTGCCGCCTTAACTTCACCACATAACCTCCTCGCGTCATCATTCAATTCCTTTCGCGTTTTCTCTAGTATTTCCAAAGCACCGGTGAACTTGGCTGCAGTTTGGTGAGTGTCATCGACATGCTTCTCCAGCTGTAGTCGTATGGAACTAGCAGCTTCAGAGATGGAAACCTTTTTGTGCTTCTGGTACTTGTGCCTTAATTCAATGCAGTCTACACAAACGAGTTTTCCGCAAGTGATGCAGAACTGCTCGAGGACTTCGTCGGGGTGTTCAGGGCACAAAGCTTCCCCGGGCGGCTGGTGTAAGTTGTTGTCTGCTCTCTGCTTCGCCAGTAACCACTCCTCGAGTTCGATCAATTCGTGGTCCTTTAAGACTTTAACTGCCTTGTGGACTTTCACACAAGTTTTACACAAAAAATCTCGACAATCTTCGCAACGTCGTATCGCGTGATTTCCTCTCTCGCAGGACGAACAAAAATATTTAGTTAAATCGATATCCTTGTTGCATTCGTCTCGAAGGCTTTCAGTTTCTTCAGCAGCCATGATTCTCCGTATGTGATCGACGAACGTATTCGCCATTAGGTCATCGAGGTCAAACTCGAACGACAAATCTCCACCGGAATCTCTGCATGAAATACAAACCACTTTCCCGCCGTTTTCTTTAACGTTCTTATCTATGCATCGCTTGCAGTAAGTGTGTAGGCATGGCAACAACATAGGTTCCTCCAAATCCCTCTCGCAAATGAAACATGAACAATGACTCAATTCGTCTGGGAATCTTTCATCCTGTGTATCTTGTTTTTTGGGCATTCTGCCACTTTTGGTTGACTTTTGTGATGGACTTGTCATAACTTTTGCCATGATTGGGGACATCGAATATTCCAATGTTCAAACGATCTAACTAAAAATAACACAAGCAAAATTTTGCCAAATAAGAAGAACCCATTAGTTAAAATGACAATCAAGTAACCTCAAACCATAAGAGGTTAGTCAAGAGGAAAACCTTGTGTGATGCCTGCATAGAATCTGCATGCTTGTGGTAAGGAACTGACTACGTTCACGGGTTTTGTTCCAAGTTCTCTTTCGATTCTTTTTCCATCACGAATTTCCATTAATGGAGTATTTCATCTGCTGGACTATAATTTTAATAAGAAGATCTGTTGTCACAGTGTTGCATTTCAAGACTTAATAGCCTTCTTTCAACATTTTGTTAAATCCTAACACGATCCAAGGTTACCGTATTCTTTTTGGCTGGACATCGCACAGTATCCGAACTATAATGGCATTCCCACCGGTCTCCTTGTCTACTGTCCACTACATATATACTGTTAATAATTGGTGCTGAGTTCTGTGGAGTAAGTCCAGTTGAACTGTGAAGTTTGACCCGTCAAGTACTCGCTAGGTTTACTCTTGGTCTTATTCCCAAAAGCGTCGTCTCTATGGAAACAAAATTGAGAAAGAAAATCTTACGAAGGTGAAAAGACGAACGTAAATGAACAGCCTGCAGTAGGTTAGCGTAATTAGTATTTACATTTGTAGCTGCTAAATAATATGTTGGTTGCCCTTTGTGTGTTTTGCCAAGCTTTTCCGTGGTCAAGCAGCTAAACACGCGTATAAAAAGGACACTTCATTCGCATAAAGTCTTAAAAAGAAGATCTGCAGCAACGTGAAGGGAAGACAAGTTTAAAGAGATTGTGTACTAAAACAGACTACTCAAGTCATCACTTTTTGTTCATTTATCTGGAATTGTCGTATTGAAACGAAGCACTTTAAAATACAATTTACCTTCAAAGTGATCGCCTCATTGCGGTATCAGTGATCAGTTGTTTTGAATGAGTATTCATTACTAGTGGCCTAAAAGAACGCGCACAGTAAAACTGAATGAAAAGTGTCAACCACTTACATTATCGTATTTTACACTTTTTGTCGGTATGTTAGAAGACTTTAAAATCATGTAGTGGAAGTTGTATCACGTGAAGTCTATTTGTTTTCCTGAATTGTCTCAATGATGTGCACAATTAAAAGAAATTAAAAGACATACTAAACTTTTGTACATGTAATTTAATTTTTTTTACTTTTTGCCTAGGTACGCAATCACTTTAACTGCTTAAGGAATAGAAACCGGTCAATGAAGTTATGTAACTATAGTTGCCAATATATGTACCTGAAATATGGAGGTATGTTGTTTACTCCACCAGACTCAAGTTATTTTCTTTTTTATTTGAGGTGATATGAAATAATTTTCCCCTAAGGGTCGGTGAGGTCAGTGCATGGGAAGTATGAGCAACTGTTCACGTCAGTATACAGTAAGCTCCGTCCGTCCGTCCGTCCGTCCGTCCGTCCGTCCGTCCGTCCGTCCGTCGGTAAACCGATATACTATAGTCATTTCCATACCGATACCGATATATACAGTATAGTCTTTCTACTTATACAGATATGTAGTAAATATCGGTACGAGCAAAATATAGGCATAGGTTATATTGAAAGTATCGGTGTGAAATATCGTAACCATTCATACTACTATAAATAACCGATTGATAATCAGAAACGAAATGAAAAATGTACGTTACTGCAACGCAATGTCAATTCGGCCTTCTCACGGAGGTTCGAAGTTAGGACAGTCCTAAGGCAGATTCCCCCACACCACACAACCTTTCTGCACGAGTTACAGTACCACTACACAGGCCGGGGTGAGTAGTGCATGTGTGTACTTAAATGGAACAAGAACATATGGAGTCTATAAGCAATGAAAACTACACTGTTAAAAATGTTAATTGTAAATTTACTGAAAATAAAATGAAGAAATACAAAAGGAATACAGAAATGTTCTGGTAATTAGTTTCCAGACAATTTATGTAATTCCTATTTATTTCTTTGTTTTATTTCCTGTAAATTTACAGACATTTGTTACAGCGTCGATGCATAGAGACGGCAGCAATTGAATTATGTTATAGCAGAAACTAATTCTATAGATAGGCTGTAACTCATGCTAACCTCAATCGCAGACAATCTGTATGCAGGGACCAAACAGAGTAATACTCATAGTGATAAAAAAGTAAGATAATCGCCAACGGGAGGTATTTTCTAAGTTGTGCTGCATCAATAATAGCCTATGTTTTCAGCAGGTGCATGTGGTAACTTGATAAAAATTCCCAGGACAGATAAAACTGACTCATGTGGCCAACGTAAAATGGGTTAAAGTAACTATATTGCGCATTACATTGCACAATCAACAATTTAAGAATTAATTACTATTTTTCCCATTGGAAATCCTTAACTTGTTGCCATGACTACAAACCCCACGCGGCGTATGAAGTGCGATATGCTTGCAGTTAAAAGGGAGCAAAGGGGTTGTTTACGAGCAACGAGTGGCCGCGAAGAGTAAAGGTATCGGTACTATATGTTCACAGGTCATTTAACTTTGACCGAATAATACTGTGGTACCGATTTGGTATAAGATACCAAGTTAAATGGGTACATTTGTCATTCATCATAGTGTTACGTGTGTATGTGATGGTCCGTTGTGGAATGAGAGCACAATTCCATCTGTATGTTTACATGTGTATTATGTTTGCATATGTATCATGATGCATCTGTACGCACATACGGCAAGTCAGTTGTGCAAACGAGCTTGCTGAAGAAGAGATGCAAGTAGATTGAAGCTCATTCCTTGTACTTAAAAAAAAATCTGGTTTGCTTTTGGCATAACATTGTAATCAATGGCATATGAGGTCAATTCAGGTTTTATATATAGTCTTGAAAACAAGAAACTTTGATCAAATCAAAGACGGTGTCTCAGGGTAGAAGTGACTTTTGTCTTGAACTTCGAACTGTATAGATGGTTTGGATGGTGAGTAGATCGTGGGACGTGGGGGCGCTCAGTGAAGGTCACGTGGGATTCAGGTCATCTCAGCTAAGGTCAAGCTCCAACTTCAAGTGTTATAGGATGACCTTAGTAAGTTAATGTATCGATTTAATGAACTGCAGATTCAAATTCACAAGAGATCAAGTACCGTAGGTATACATTAGCCTCGATATACAAATACTGCACATTGGTCTATAAAGAAATGAAAACTGGCTAGAACTCCCGCCTTGCGGGCTGTCGCCTTGCTTGTCATGTTGTACATATTAGTTGATACTTGTAAGACATTGCATATCTCCAGTTGGCTACAGTAGTTTGGAAATCATACAGCTTGTCTCCATGGCTAAGTATTCATATTGGCAGAAGATCGCGGCGAAATTTATATTGATTCAACTTAATCAATATCAATTTCAGGCCCGTATACAGCTTTTTTAGTTGGGTATTGAGGTCGATTTTACCACATGTGGAACATTTTATGGGACAATTATGACCAACAAATTAAAACTCAGTATATATGCTTTCTCCATGCCAGGTTCAGAATCTAGTTTGAAACAGTCTTCAGACATTACGTCATTAATTAAACAAGCTACAGTTATTTGTGCTGTCTGAACCAACTCTTCCTTGGATACTTTAAGCATATCAATGGCTTAATGAGGGAGAAGATAAAAACAAATACAGAAAAAAAATAATGTTTAAATGCGTGGTGTTTCATTACCTTAAAGGGAAAATGCAGTCATCGCAATTTGTATTAGCATAGTCCCAATGGATGGCTCTTTTCATCCACATTTTTGTTACTGGATTGCTAAATTTATTCAAGTTATTGATTTGCTTTGTGTACACGATAGTTTGAAAGATCCTGAAAGATACTTGTAAGGTACTACAGTATAAAAGAGGAGATTTGTAAGACTTAGCTGATGGCTTAGAATAAATTTAAGGCGACTGCTCATTCCCTTTAACACTTGGACAAAATAGAGATGAGAGATAAAGAACACACAAAGTATTTTAATGACTGCTTAATACTCCGAGATATATTATTACAGTACAGTTATGTAGAGGTAAATAAGATTAGTCTTTATGATATCCAATTAACCAGCAGTAAGCTCAAACTGACAAATAACAGCCACGTAGAGCACAGAAACATCTCTAACAGAACCAATATTGCAGACTACAGTATATATTCGGTAGGCTATTGTGTAAACGTCAGCTGTCACTGCGTATATATGTGTAATTAGAATACTTTGGTCTGATATTTTTATACGTTACCCATATATGTGGCCTATGTATGACTCTGTATAGTAATATATCATATACAGTAAGACTATGATGACATAAACTTAGAACGACGTGCAGGATAAGTAAATCTTACCTTGAGCTCATGAATATCAGTATCTCAGTTTAGCATACATCATCTTTCCTACGATGGTCAAATTGGTTGCTGCAATGTAGATTGTTAAATCCTCTTTAGCCTTCACCTTAGATCAATACGCAACATCAACGGGGATTCAATTAAATGCATCCCAATGTACAAAACACATCCTCTCGAAGATGCTAACAATAGTCAATCTCTTGCAAAAACGTTTCTCCTTCAAGTTAATTGCACAACCTCGTACACTAGACAATACATGTCTCCCTTTTCATACAAAACGTAATGGGATAAATGTGCTGTTAGCCGTTAGTGTATAAAATTGGACATGAAAGAAACTGTGCTGTGCTCTTAATTGAGATGAACTGCAGAGAGAATACGACGACAGTGTTTATTCGTGACTCAGATTCTACAGTGTTCCTTTGTTATTGAAGAGACACTCGAGTTAACAAGAACAACAAAAGGACTGCTTTTAGTTGGCCGACAGCAAATCGATATTTTCTGCCGTTCAGAGCGCAAGGAGATCCCCTGTACATCAACATTGTATCCAAAGAATAAAGAGAGAGATAGCGACATTCAAACGCTTTTTATGACGACATTGTCTGACGTCACACTTCTCAGCATTCTAATTAACACCGACCAAGGTAGGAGAAGAAAAAGAAGGGGAAAAAGAACATACAGGGCTTTCACGACACTGACATGTAATGTTTCCAGGTAGTCTTGTTGGGATTTTCCAGTTAGTTCAGAAAATGTTTGGCATTGTACAGTGTTGCCAAGTATATCCTATGATGGTGCATACAGGCTATGCAGTGTGTTAGAAACGGAATGCATGGTGAAAAACTGGCCAGCGGAAGAACAAGGCGTGACGGTGTGTCCGTGTGTGTGTAAGGGTGGGCGGGTCCTGGGGTGATGCAAACCTTGGAATGAGTTGCCGTATATATATCATGATAGCTGACCGAACCCTGAAAGAATTTTTTTTTATTAGCTAAACATGTTTCTATATTTGGTGGGGTCAGTGTTGGATACTTGTCTCGGGGTAGACACTATAGGGCGGCATTTGCGCCTTATGGCAGTGTTGCTTATACTTTCCGTTATGGAATTTCGAGGGGTGGGGTGGTGGTGTGGTTCAATGGAGAATCAGACTCAGCTCTATGTTTGGAATGAGAATTCATCCAAAGATCACTGCAGCCATGCACACATACCTGCACTTTAAAAAGTGATCGCGTGCGTAGGCAAAAAGTAAAAACATTGAAATTTCATCTCCAAAATTTTGGTAAGGCTTTTAATTACACCATTCAGACAATCTGGGAAAATAAATAGGTTTCAGTTGTTTCATTTTGCCATATGATTTCAAATTCTTCTAACATAACGACAAAAACTGTAGAGTACGATAATGTAGTGGTTGACGCTTTTCATTCAAATCAACGGTGTGCTTCTTTGAGCAAGCCAATGCGAAGTATACTAGTATCGAATATTCAGTTACCAACTCAGGATCACTGACGCCGCGGGCAAGGTTGTGTTCAGTTCGTAGGTTATTTGTAAATACAGTGTTTCCTTTCACCAAATACTACCATTCCCGATACCTACCAAGGAGCAACGACTTGAGTAGTATATTTTTGATGCACTAGTGAGACCTGTACTGTTGCATATTCATTATGTAGGCGGTTATAGTAAGAACCGTTAATTTCCAAATACGATTTCTGTTGTTTACTGTTTTTATGCCAATCCCGTTGCTTTTCGAAGTAGTTACTGTCATTTTCCTTCATTGAAAGACATAGTATTCTCATGTGCAGCCTCGGGTGTACATTTAAAAATAAAGAAAAAGTTAAGATCGAACATAATCTTTGTAATCAATAGCCTGAGTAAATCCCTTTAAGACTTCTAAGAGGGCGGTGCTGTATAAGATAGTCACATGATGTAAATGGTGGCGGGGGGCCGGGGAAGGCAAACTCGTACTATGATGGATCTGTGTATAGACAATTAGTAGTTGTAAAACCACAGGTATGAGAACAGTAAAGCCTGCAGGGACATAATGAACTCAGTGCAGTATCTTTGTTGCGTAGCCTTTTGTAATTCTAATCAGTGTTCTTCACACTTTACTACATATTGATATTTTGTATTTGATAAAGACAATTTGCTGCCTCCTTAAAGATGAGTCTCCTTCATGTAACATCATCTACATGCAAAACTTTCTTAACTCTCGTCTGAACTTGGTTTTTCTTTCAAAATAAATGTGTATTAGTGTGTTATTAATTATACTTCCACTATATTACGGTGTCGGTAGATAACATACCACAGAGACACCAAATATCAAATAAAGTTGCCACTAAGTTAAGTGCAGGTACGTGTTAATGTCCGTGATTGTTGGATGAATTCTCCGCAAAAACATAGAGCTGAAGATAGAGTAGATAGCTGAAACACAGAGTTGAACTACTGTAGCTTAAATTGTGCTTCTCATCAGTGAGTAATTGGCAATGGTACAGCAAATGACTTAAACTTAGTTTAAGTGTTTCAGCAAGTGTCTCTTATCATACTGCCTTGTATACGAATGAATTGAAATTGTAAGTAGTTAGATACTTGGGCTACTGCTGGCCTCCTTACACGTACTTACAGTACTGTAACATTCAACTAGTACAGTACTGACGGTAGATCTGGAAGCAATCAGTGTTGACGCACACATGATATTGCATGTGTTTAGGGAACAATAACACTGTACACGTTCAATCACATGTGAAAGCATTCCTCTCTGCGCGCGTGACATGTGATAGGCCATTGAGCAGGAACCATCTGGTTAGGCTAGGTATTTGTACCAAGCGAGTGAAATGAAATGGCACATGAACGAGTTTTTTAAACCAGAATGCTACCTGAATTGTAACTTTGGGAGCTCCCGTGATGAACATGCATGCATGCATGCAGTTTTCATTTGATCGGCTACACTGCCTTTGAAACTGCAGTGAGACAAAAGATCCATATAGCATGGTTTTATAGTTCTCGATAAAGAATAAAAGCGGCTTTGTTGTCATTATCTCAAAATATTTGTGCTTTGACCGAACTCCCATAAAAATTAGCAGCTAGATTAAAATACGCTTATTTTCACAATTTGTGTGAATGATAAGGAGTGCTATAAGCTTGGTCGAGGTCATATTCGGTAAGTTATTTTCACGGGTACGTAACCTGTTTTGCAACAAATGAGAGGTAATAGGTGCCGAGCACGAAGACTGTCCACTCCTCTAAAGAGATCAGTCTGGCCCACGGGAACAACGATGAACACAAGGTCTCTTCAAGCAGCAGTTGCCTTTAATATGATTTGTTTGCTGTACTTTTTCAGTAAATACAATATTTTAGAGGTAGAATCCATCGGAAAGGTTGGAGTGCTTAGAGTGGAAATGTCCCGAAAATCAGCCACCAGCGTCATTAACCGTTTAAAATCAAAACTGTCGTTCATGCATGAACCAGAGTGCCACAAGTCGGTCGTTTTATTCGGCATGAGACAGCATTGGAAGCAGTTTTATACGGAAATGTTCCCTTGCAAATCCCTCGTGGAGTTTCCCAGAAGTTTCAGATGTCCAGATGTTGAATGTTCTATTACGATAGATTACACGGAGGAACCTCTCAAAATCCGCGCTTTCGACCTGGTGGTCTTCACGGACGTCTACGAGTGGATGGCGAGCGATACTTGGGATTGGTTGCACGGTAACAGGACCCGTACGCAACGATGGGTGATGGTCTCCCAAGAGAGCCCCGTAAACTCGCACGGGCTACAACTACCGCAGAAGTACGCGGATGTGAGCTATGATTGGTTCCTTTCCTACAAGACTGATTCTGATTTTCAGCAGCCATATGGTCACTACGAGCCTTTTGCCGAAGACGCCGTCAATTGGGATTCAGACTTGAAGATATTTTTACAAAACAAGACGCAATTCATCTCTTGGATTGGAAGCAACTGTGACAGACGAATGGAGGTCATTCACCAAATTCAGAAATTGACACAAGTCGATACATATGGGAAATGCGGAGAGATGGGAATACCATGGGGAGACTATAAAGCTGTGTTCGATACTCTCAAGAAATACCGATTTTACTTGAGTCTTGAAAACTCCTGTTGTGACGATTACATCACTGAAAAATTTTGGAGGGCTTTGGAGATGGGGGTTGTGCCAATCGTAATGGGTGCGACGTTGGAACAGTATACGAGATTGGCCCCTCCCAAGTCTTTCATCCACGTGGACAGCTTCACATCTCTTCGTGGACTGGTCGAATTCCTTCTGGAGCTTCTGCAAGAAGACGAAAAATATTTGGAATATTTCGAATGGAGAAAATTCGGTAGAGTTTTTTCATACCGTCAAGAGGATCAGTACATAAGACCTATCCAAGATTCAACGTATTGTACCATGTTGAAGAAATATCTTCACACATCACTTAACGATCAACGAAAATTACAATACTTTGGAGAGGACTGGTTGGGAAGTTGTCGAAACTGCTCTTACCTGCCGGTTGGTTGATGGTAGAAACCTACTTAGCTGAACCAATTTGCCAAAGCAATACCGGTAATTGTTGTATGGGAAATGCGAAGAGAATTATAATAAAATGGGTGCTATATTGTCCTGTATATGTTATTTCTCTGAATGTAAAAGATATGGGCGGACGCATGGGTTAAGAGGGAGGGGCGAGGTTTAGCAATGGGCATTATATCTAATGCGGCCTGGAAGAAGAATTGTCACGCAAGTGCAATCATACTTCAAGAGTTGATGTTTCCTTCTAATACCGGTACCGTGCATTTTGTAAGTGCCGTGAGAAAGGTCTTGTTAATAGCCAGTACTTCAATCTTATATTACCATAACAGTTTGCAACGCCAGTCAGCCTACCTCATGTCTGCAGTAGGCTGACCCAAAGTTAAAGAACATCATAGGTCTGTCCGCTCAATGTAAGAGCAGCACTGACATAGACATGTTATTGGGTCAAAGTTAGGACTAACTTGAAACTTTTCCGATAGAATGCTGAAAATCTCGTTTCATAAATCCTCACTCCATAAGACCTGAATTATAAGTTTGATATATCAACCAGAACGGTTATCCTCTCTCCTGCCAGTCAGCCCTAATTCTGATTCAATCTGATCCTTATTTCGAGTCACATGAACAGGGAAGGCAGCCTACTCTCCAATGTTTTATTTGAAGAATATTTTAAGTTTCTGTATCAGACTCGGTTGAAGGGGGGGGGGGGGGGGAATGGTTCGTTTTTTATTCGATCAACTCGTTCGAAACTCCTCTGCAAATCAAACTCCAAATCGAGCACTAGACTATGGAACACTATAGTATAGGTCTTTTTCAAACTATCGGTTGTGTTTAATATCAGTAAAGCGCGGCATCTTTATCCCATAAATACGTTTGTTCGCGCCGTGCTTCACAGTGTTTCGTATTTGCCGATGGAGCTATCACATTGGTTTGACAATCCACGCTCACCAATCTAATTTTGCTTGCTTATCTATGCTAAGAAAGTTGAATTTCTCAAGCATGAGGCCTCAGATGCAAAATCTATTCTAATATGACCATAGATGATACGATACGATTCCTTCAATATATTTTCTTTTTTCAGTATCATTTTGTCAAAAAACAATTTCCTGGGGTGATCATTGAAGTACACTGGGCGAATGCATCTTTACATGGACGGGTAAAAGTTAGTTGACTCACATTATACGTGCTTTTTATCCCTTGATGTTGGAAAGCTAAATCAAAATATTTTTACAATACCAGTGGCCATTCCATTTTGTTTTCTTAAGAATGAAGAACAATTCCAGTCCCTTTACAATGTATTACTCCTAGTCAATGGTAACTTGATTGACAGGAATAACTGCCACACCAACATGTACCGAGCTTCCGGTAAGATCATTTGAGGTCAACAGGTAGTATAATTGTGAAAGCCGTGTACTCACGATATCTCAAGGAGGAAAGGTTGGATAGATCTCATGTTTAGTATGTAAACGATTTACACGGCAAGAATACTGGACTGATTCCATCTTTGTTATGTAGACCCTACTGATAGTAATGTACCATACTGAGGGCAGAAACATATTATACTTGGCAAAGGGGTCAGCAAGGATCCATTGGCAAACATGTACACATGGAATCTGAAAGACAGGAAGCATGGACATATATCTTTGATTTAGTTTACAGTTGTGCATGTTGAGTTACGACTCTTATCAAGGCTATCAGTTATCATCTTAGGTCAGCACATGTCATTGCGTACACATCGATTGTTACACATTTGTGACCTTATTCAATATCACATTCCTAAAAAAAAATATCATCGAACTCACAACGCATTTGTGCGTTCTGGTTCGTTAAATTACTATGACTCACGACATTGTCGGAAATATGATAATTCCCTGATTCAATAAAAAATCCTACTCAAGTAACTTTGGCATCAACGCCAATGTCTGTACAGGTGTTGTATGCATGAGTTAAACTTTTCTGTAAATTGTGTTGCCTTTTCTTCATTTACCACACGAAGCTGAGGTCACACGTGCTTGTTTTCACATATACCAACTGGAACTGTAATTACGATCATGTTTAGATGGAGAGAGTACCGAAACTTCAGTTAATACTAATACTTTAAGAGACCCCAACGGGAGTGAAGATAAGGTGTGTAATTAGATGGTATTTCTTTCCTTTATTAGACGTTTCCAGTTGAATACATTTCACCTATCAACATCATTTAAGATGGTCTAACTACAAATATAGCTTTGATATGTTGCAGAGTAATTACATCTGACCATTACAGTGAAACTTCCATTCAATTCCCATGTGTGGTTCTGGAGATATGAGCAGTTGAAGTTGCCACATTTGTTACAGAAAGTTAACTTGAAGCAAACAGGAGTGATATCATCTCCCCACATTGATGAAGCATTTTATGTTTTTCTTTAAACTTTACACTAAATTTAATACTTCAATATGTGGTGCTACCACATATGTGAAAGTATGAGGAGTATGAGAGTTTTGCGACCTTTACATAATCATTACTTAAGCTGACCACCTACTGATTTCAAGATCAAAATAATCAATTCAATAATAAAGGAAACAAAGACCCTTCAGCAATGTGAGGAGATGATGTCACTCCTGCTTGCTTCAAGTTCACAGTTGGTAGGGGGTAACTTCAACTAGTAATATCTTGAGAACCATGCATTGCAATTGAATGGAAGTTTCACCCGAATGGTAAGATTAACTCACTCTTCAACTTTTTTATCAAATATATATCAAAGCTAAATTTGAGGCTGGATCATCATTCTTTAAGTCAACTAATCCTTAAACAATAAACTCGACAGAACAATGCTTAGATGTGTATAGGTTAATTGTATGGCCAACATTTACAGACAGGCCTGTAACGAGCGGGGTTGCCCCCCCCCCCCCCCACATGATCTGGAGTTCCCATCAGCCGCTGATAAGAGCCCTGCTTTAGCAACATTTGTAATGAGTTTTAATTTGTTGATCATAATTGTCTGACAAAATGTTCCACTTGTGGTAAAATCGACCCCCCCCCCCACTGACAAAGCTGCAAAAGGGTCTGAAAGAACAGATCATGGCATACTACTCGAAGCGACTGTTTAATTGAAATTAATGGGTACCTTTAGCCCATTTCTTTAGACGTAATCTCATGCAAATGGAGAATAATGTCTATTTTTTTTCTTTTAAAGTAGGGAAAATGAAAATGAAATTCTGTAACTGTAGCAGAAAAGAAAAACGTTATTGTGTTCACATCTGAATTCAGTATAAGTCTTCAGAAATGTCAAGAACGATACAAAGAACAGCTGCCTACGGTGCGGCCTTGGCGGTGTAAACCTCACCGCAAAGCGTACTCTTCTCTTCATTTATATAACAGCTCCCTGTATAATGACTGATATTCAAGCCTGAAGGAAATGATGATGATTAGTAGTGACATTGATTTAAATGTTACAGTAAATCATAGTTTTAAGACTGTTATAATTATTTGCACTGACAAATTGGTCTATGTTTTTGTTCTGATGAGAAAACCAGTCGTTTCTATTTATGAGACACTAATCCCAACTTGATTCTCGGCAACATCCTCCTCCACGCCATTCTTTTTTTAAGGGTATAAGTAGATGTGAATAAAGGTTTCGAGCAATAAGACACTCAAAATTACAACGGCACTCTAACCCTTTATGAATTGAATCCCACTATCACAACTGAGAAAATCTAGTAATAGGATTAGCATAAATTAAACTTTCTTATGTGTCTCCTTCTAAATTCCACCTCCCCTTATATTGCCAGGGTGTTATGTAGGAAAAAAGGTTTTTTTTAGGAGTTAGATACACCTGAAAATTGTGGTAGGAGATGATGTTGCATCTATATGACAAAAAGAAAATAAAAATAACAAAGTCCCTTTGGACCATATTTCGTTACTAACGCACTGGGAAGTTCACTTTTAGTGTAAGCACAGTCTACGGGAATTTCTCCTGTATGTAATCCGTGGACACTAATTGGTAACAACCCTCCTGTGGGGTATTAGAAGCTACACTAATTGCGATCGATAACAAATTCAAACAAGCTTAAAACTCTTTGGAGTTTGCATTGAGTAAGTTAACCCTTAGCACTGATTTAATAAAGGCTCTGTACCCACCACACAATGTTTACAATTGGTAGTAACGGTTGAGTGCTCCTATTCACACGACAGCGTCCAACCAATCAGCAGCTCAGTAGCTCGTACACTACCTTTCAGAGCGCGGCGCTGAGGTTTAAACATCTTTAACTTTTCCACGCTGTGCCTGTATAGCCGTGTAAATTGAAATTTTGGAAAATGCGGGTCACGTTCAGAAAAAAATATTTGGAATATGAAACCCACCAGTATTTTTTGTATTAAGCTGTAGTGCCATACGATGCAGTGCCATGCAACAGTCATTTGGCTGATACCGTGTTGGACAGCAGACGAATGTTTTCCTGCAGAGACGTTCGAAGAGGTGACAACATAGTAGTACCGATTGGACTTCGTTTAGACTTGGACTAGTTGGACTTGGAGGTAGGGTTCATGATACCATTCGGACCTAGGCTAGTTATCTACATTGGTAATTCATGTCACTAAGTAGTTAGTCAACTTAGTGTATGTACATGTATTTTATCTGCCAGTGTCAGCATGGTGATTCATCTCTCTGTGGGAATGCACCAAGATTGCCTTTAGGAAATACACATTTGCAGAATGAAGTATGAGCCTACATTCCAAGTTAGATTAGAGAACTATGTTCTTTCATAGTACAGTCATTCATAGTATTTAGAAATGGCAGACTTGCACCAACATAAATAATCGGAGCCTAGACAGCTTTTTGGCCAAAGGCTTGAAGCAGCTTCTTTTTTTTTTTTTTTTAAAGGACAGCTGGTCACTACTGAGTGTACGTGTAGCTATACCTGTATTCTGTTCAACCAATTCCGGAAATATGTAGCCTAATGTATACTACATCCTTTGAACAGGGCGCTGGTCTGAGTTACTGTTGCGGTGTTGCCCATTTATAGGCCTACTGTAGTCGTTGTTTCCTGGGTGATGGGTGGATAATTACGGAGCTGAAATTAACCCCGAATGTGACTGCATTGTGACAGCTGGTAGTTTAGGAAATTGCTGTATTCAAATAGCATCACCCTGATGATAAATGGCTCTCTGGACCGGGCACAGGCGGCATCCAAAGAGGGGAGCGCTGATTCCCGGCATACTGTAGCCCAACCCCCCCCCCCCCTTCGCCACATCAGCAATAACAAATACTCGAAAATTAGCATAACATTAGTCTAGGGGAACGTTGAAAGGGCTTTACTCCTCTTTCCTGATAGCAACACAAATAAAAACCGCGTATGATGCTCAGTCCGGAGGAATATCTCTGCTGTTTTCCCCGTCGTCCTTTGAGTTCGCCACAGTAACGTCTTTTAATTGCTAATAAAGCAGTTTACAATTAGAGTCAGTCACATTGTGATAGTATTGAATTAGATGATATTATGGTAAAATGTCAAAGATCAAAATAGAAACGCGACGACTGTGAACGAGTTAATTCATTTCTCGGATCAAATCTGTATACATATTCTTGCCACGTGTATGTACACTGGCGCAAGATCGAGCCCAAACAGTCTTCAATTTTCAGCTTGTGGAATTCAGATTAAAATTGTTAATTGCTTCTCTTCAAGCTTGCGTTAAATATTCAAGGTAACCCCAGTAGAGCCCACTCCCTGACAGCGGCCGGAGTCAGGTTCCGAAAAGTGGTGGAATTGGTGGGAAATGAGTTGCAGATTACAAAAATGAAAAATATAGCCCCCACCCCCTCAGAAAAGTGGGGGAACAAGTCCCCTCATTCTTCCGTGGCACCTCCAATGCTCACTGTCAATGGAACCTGTATATATATGACTCCCATTTTAAAATACCTGCGATCTACACCACTTTTCTCCCGTTCTTCCTTGTTTAGTGATGTCTGACCCCCTCTCCTTCAACCAGGCTAAAAAGAAGTGAAAAACATCATCCTTTTCACGTCGTAACATTCCAGACCTATCCCACAAAAATTCCTCTGTAGATATTGATTGAAACAAGAATGTATTGACCTTTGTACTTTAGTTGACCTTGTAATATCTTGTATGACGGAGGGATGATTATTACATATGCACCAACAGAGATTCGCCCCTAAGGCGTTGTTAGTTTGAAATCTCGTGACCGTTATAAAAGAAGAGTATATCAAGAAATACACAGAAATGAATATTTTGATCATAATAGAAACGTGGTTTGTAGGATTATTCCGTTAGAATATGCCATCATCAAAGTGTGCAATAGGACACCAAATTCGACAACTGATTTAGGCTATAATGCAGTTGCATGATGACTTGTTTCCTCAAAGGTCATACCTTATATGTATACAGTTTGGTGTGGAGAAGTCTAACATTTAGGCTACTTCACGAATGAAAAACTTCTCGACAGAAGCCATACACACAGAACATGGTCACATACACAAAGGCCCACCGAAAATTGCAGTATCAGTAATTACTATTTTTTTAAACCGCATATCGAATTGAAAAGACCGATAAGCATTTAAAGGAGAAGGAAAGTCAGGACACTTGACACAGTTAAATGAGGGACTAACATTTGGTGAACACCATCACCAAATTTCATTCAAGTATGTTGTTTACTTTCCAAGATATTGCAATTTGAATGTTCATGAAAAATTAATCCGGGAGCTGCCATTTTAAGATTGTGATGACATCACTGGACCACGTGTGATTGGAAAAGCTTTTGTGTTTCTTTATATTTTGCTGTCAATATATTTTTAACAGGCATGCATAGATTCAAATCAGAGTATTAATAAATTGATTATTGCATGATACACCTCAGAAATTCAACACAAAATATGTACGAGTGTGTGTGGATTTGTAGTAATTTTAGGTAAAGAAAACAAAGAAATACATTAAAAATTCCTGCTATCTGTGGTTATGTGACATCATTATTCGACTTACTCAAGTTGGTTTACATTCAACTTGGGCAAAAATGGCAGCATCCTTCTCTGATTTTCAAAAGTGTGTAACTTGGACAGGAAACAATATTTCTGATTAAATCTCTGCCAGTCTTTACATCAATCAGGGAGCTGCCACTCTAACTATAACTAACGTTAGAGTGGCAACTCCCTGCATCAATCAGGCTCTCAGCTCTGTATACACCTAGAGCAGGTTTTCGATAAGGTACTTTTCTTTCTTACCATAGATTATTTGAGGACATGGCGTTTATTCTTCTCCACTCCATTCGTCGATGATTAACGTTCACATGGATATCTATAACCGTTCATCCTTCTTCGCCCCTCCCTTCCCAGCTATACTTAAAGGTTACACCTTCAAGAATGTCACGAAGGTTTTGCAATTGGTGAAATCATCGTAGTGTTATGCTCACGGTACATTCAACATGATGCGACTTCAGAGACCTAAACATCGTAAGGTACAAGCCAAACTAAAATCAAAGAAGAAGAAAAAGAGAGGTAAGGATATATATGTTGTGCTCCTGTCTTATATATAGGAAATATGAATATATAAAGAAAATCACAAAGAATATGGCGTTCAATAATTTTGAGCTATTTACGACTTGTTGGGATATGGGGGAGGGAGCTAAGGGGCGTCCTTAAAGAGCTGAACATCATAAGATACAAACCAAGTCACCTGCAAAGGTAAAGTCGAAGAAAAAGATAAAGAGATGTAAGGAGATCTATGTTTGCTCTTGACTTTAAAGATAAGATTACAAAGAATGGTGTTCAATAATTTTGACTTACTGTTACTATTGTGATATGGAGGGCGACCCTAAGTGCGACACCTGGTCCCGGGAAGCGGGGGAGATGAAATGAGTTACAGTTGACGCGGTTCTACCAAGGGGAGGGGTGGACATGTGCTGGAACTTATTATGGTCAAATGGGGAAAAATCGAGGAGTAATATGGTAAGAAAAATTTGACATAAACATATGAGGGTGGGAGAAGGCGAAATATCCCCTCCCCCCGACGGGCAAAAACAGTGGAAATTTTTTGGTAAATGACTACAGCCAAGTAAAATGTCTTTTGGCCGGCAATGGGTGCCTTAGCGGAGTCCTAGAAGGACGATTTTCAGCTCTCTGGAAGGTAACTTTTAACAAAAACCTCTCTTCTCCGCAAATACATTACACAGCATGCTGAGGGGGAAAATGTGGTTTTGTCAGGGCAGTGATTTTATTTCTGTGGAAATTAAATTTTATTGTCTTTGTTTAGGAAAAATATAACTTCCGTGAGGAATTTACAAAACGCGCAAAAAAGATCCTTTTTCGGGGACCTCACCGCTGTATAAATTTATATTATAAACGCATACTCCAATAACTATGAAAAAATGACTTTCGCATCCACCCCATTCGTTATCTTGTCCTGCATAATCGCAACAGCGAAGCTGGCACACTGAAATTAGAATGAGTCGAAAATTACGTTTTTCTCTCTTTTTTTGGCATTGTTAGAATTTAGAAGTATGAAATTGGTCATGATCACCAAAGGGAATGTGATCATATTTTTAATACTGAGATGAGCAGGTCAAATGTATAGGAAATATTTTACATGTAGCATATTCACACGTACTATTCGTATACGTAATTTTGTGTCAAATCGCTGCTCCTTTCAGGTCATTAAAGAAATATTGCAGTAACTATTCAAGAGGTTTTCAAGTGTAAAAGCTTATTTTATTACTGCAGACGCTTTAAACCCCACACCAATATCTCCCCCTGAAATAAAAATTTAGATTGGGTCTTTTGTAAATCGACCTTTAAATGTTGCTGAAATTAAGGTCACATCTTTTTACACCAGTATGTTTAAAAAAAAACGAAAAAAAGACGAAACATAAAATACGAACGATATCGAAGTAGGCCCTTAATTGTGTTGTGTCTTTGTGATGTAACATATTTTCCATATCCAATGCACCACGACTGTGAAATATGTAACATACGCTGTTCAGATACCCCTTGGATTTCACCAATGAAGAGAGAAAATATCCCTATAATGATATTTCTTATAAATTACAATTGTCTCTAGTTAGTACTCAATTCCTGTCGTTAAATTACAATTAGCGATTGAAAATGTCAGTGCCAAAGTAAGACTATGACAATGAAATCATTTTCTGCCCCAATTTAAGTAAAGTGCAATATTTTCGTGACAGTAAGTAAAGCAAGCAAAAGGTGAATAGAAATCGAATAAAAACTGATCCAGAGAAAAACCATCGGAAAATACTTTTTCCTTGAAATACCTATGAGATCACCTATTAAAGATACTGTTCAGGTGGTTTAGGCTTGGCCTTCTACTGTATAAAGTATTACTTCGTTGCATGTTCTATGGCACATACACTCAGAGAATTATTTACCTAAATTATGTAAAATAAGAACTCCATAAATTTTATGTAAAATTAATCTAAGCAGTATTTGTAAATTTTACATAATTTTGGTAAATTTTACTACATTTTAGTAAAATTGTTATATCATAATGTAAGACTTACATTAACTGTGTGTAAAATTTTACCAAAAAGTTATGGAGTTCTTATTTTACTTTACGTTTTTGTGAGTGTACAGTGTACACGCCACATATGCAATGTAGTTCCATCGTCATTGATCACGACAAAAGTATGTGTAAATTTTTCACAGAAATCTGGAAAAGTGAAATCACAATACAGAATTGAAAGATGTCATCTCTTCTCCTTTTCAATCTCAACTTATCTTGAATTCAGTCAGTCGAGGAACGGAAACCGACTTTGATCAAGTTGAGGAACAAAGACCATGTGAAGAAATAAAACTCGACGATAGTTTTGGGATATGGATGGGTGAAAAGACCTCCACTCCGGAAAAGAAATGTAAGCAACGCTGAGAATTCCTGTTTATTTTTACTTCAATAACAGATTGAAGCTGATATTTCGTTAATATTTGCATCTGAGACAGATGACACTTAGAATGGGTTAAAATGCAACGTCGCCACTGTATGCCAAACATTTAATGTTTCATATCATTGCTCACTGTATCTTTTATGGAAGGCTCAGTAGTTAGTATTGCGAAACTTTAATATCTTTTGACTTTAAAACGACTACAAAGAAAGCACTGAAATTCTGTTAACATGAATACATGGAGAAAATTTTAAAAAACAATATACTACCCTAGCTACCGTATATCAATGCCTTAATTGTTTGCAAATAATCGGTGAAAGTATGCAGCAAAGTTGTAAATTTCACAAACTTTCTAGTGGCAAACGACCAGTAGTGTGAACGAAGATTTTTACAACAAGTAAGTCTTCAGTTACCTGTCCTTGTAAGCTGCCCTAGCTCTTTCTCCCCCCCCCCCCCCCTTCATGAAATCTATACATGGTACGATAACCTCTGATGCCGTCGCAACCCTCACCGTCAATCTTATCTGGACCACTACCATGATCACAGTCCATCTTGTTTTTGTTTTAGCAGGGAAACCGGTCGTTTTTGAAAAGTGTATGTGGGTGTGTGTGGGGGGGGGGGGGGTAGAGTATAAAACAAGGTAGGTACTACCATGGCAGGGCCGATGGAAGGGAGTGGGTATGGCGGTAGGCCTACGGCGTGGGGTAGGTGAGGCAGAAGGAGAAAAAAGTATTCGGTAGGACTGAGTCCCGCATGACTTTCTAAAAGAAGGTTGGCACGGAGCGTAGTCCCTAAAACGAAAAAAAATGCTTTTACAAACTCCCCAGGTAGCCTAAAAACGGGACTTCCGGGGTGTTCCAAATTTCATATACCCAGTCTCGAAGTAGGGATCTCGAGGTTGCCAGCACCTCAGTGGCAAAAATATGGGGATGTTTGGGGACAGAGTGAGGTTAAACTGCAAAAATAAAGTAAATTTAGACTTGACATCTCTAACTTTAAAATGCATTTTTCTTCTTTTCGCCTGACTTGTTACTGCTTGCCTTCTCCCCGAGTTTGCGTGGCAGTTAACATTAGCTCTATGATTATGAACGGGAGAGTACTAATCCATATAACATACTGTTACGCGAATCACGCGGACGCACCTCACGTACAAACTTCGATGTTATACGTTCATATATCTGCTTATGAGTATTCTGTCTTTATAGGTGGGTCTCCTGGTTCCCCGGTTTGGTGTACTCATACACAGTTTAAAGTCAACGACCACTCAGCTCACTCGATCGTTTTGTTTGAAGAGACTATTCTATCTCCTGAAACTAACGGCGAGGCCAAACTCAAAACCCACTCTTCACAATCGAAGCCATTCACCAGTGACGACCTGCACAAAAACTAAGAGCAATCTTATAGTTCCGCCACAACTCAATTTAAGCCCTGTTACGTTGGACGGCGAGGAAGAGAGCAGTGTTATATTATGTCCCTCTGGAAAAGTTTACTTTCGAAAAGAGAATATTGGAACTCTCTGCAATAACAGTGGAACGACCATTTCGCCTCACGGAATTCAGGGTACACCATCCCCTTCGAAAGTAGAAGAAAGACCTACAACAAAAACAAAGTCGATAACCAGTGCATCTGAACACGAAAAGAACGAAACTGACAAACAAGTGGGTAACATTGAAGGTAGCTATAACGAAGAGAAAAAGAGGAGTAACCAGGAGAGAAGTGAAAGTTGGGTCGATGGTGTTCCTCATGAAGCATCCGTTGATGGTTCGTCATCTGGCACCGTTTCAGGGGGAGATCATTTACATGATAGTTTGCTTGGTATCACAGAAGGGTTAAAGACTCGTGAGTTGCAAAATATTCTTCAGAATGGTAATAAACTTCAAAGAATTATCCCATTTCAAACCTACAACACCACAAACGATGCAAAGGAAATTTGTTCACAAAGTCAAGAAACTCAGGCTATTACTTCCTGGAGAGATGACCATGGAATAGATTCATTGAATCATGTCTATGGTCACTCGTTTCATGAGTGGACGCTAGATAACGAGAATTGGTCACCTTTGATTCCCCGACAACGAAGAAGTAGGAAAGGAATTGCTCCAAACGATGATGTAATGAAAAATTTTAATGCTGCCATGAATGACGTAAAGGATATCTTTCAAGACATGACTGGGGGCGATGAGTGTCCCTCTAATAGCATAGTAGAGGATGTCGATCATGGCTCTTCAAGACTTCCGTTAGGGTCGAAACACCTGGCGGATAATTCCACAAGGTCCGGGCCATTGCGTGATGTCACAAACAGCCACATGTTCGTGCACGGTCAATACACGGCGCCGAGTAATGTCCAGTTTCGTAGTCCATCGTCAGTTAAATTAAGAACCTTTCCAACCGGTCGAAAATTGATCAATCTTCCCGATAAACATATTTATTGCAACTTACCATTGATGATGTTCCCTTGTTTAAGCGAACAAGAATCAGTGCATGATAAGGATTCCGTTGATGTCAAGTCACCCTCAAGTAATGATGATACTTTAAATTTTATCTGTGGCATCGAGAAAGGCAAAGACTCTAATGATGGAAAGAACGTTTTATGTGAAATTAATACTAGCGGTTCCCTTTTTGAGGAGAGGCATTTTGGGACGCTTGACGACCAAACGTTTGCAAAGACGGAGATGAACTCTGAGCAGACATGTACGAAGAAAATCAGCAAAAAGGAACATTCACATCCAGATGAAGTGATTTCTTGTAAACTTTCATCGCAACTTTACTTACGCGACAGCACGTCTGAAAACGTGTTCATCGAGACGGACGAACATACAAAGTCAAATCGGAAGACTCCTGCAACTAGTTTCTCGCCATTCAGACCACAAGACTGGGAGAGTAGCTTGGAACGCAACACTATAAGCACTTACGAAAGTGAACGTCCTCAACTACCTTTAAGTCTGGATGCACAACGTGTACCGGACCGGTTGGCCACGGACCGAAAGTTCGTCGTCAGTCAAATTACTTCTTGCCACCTTGACCGTAAAATTGATCCAGATGAAAACAGCAACGTACCCGAGGTTTCATCCAGAGTCACCAGCCAAGATCAGAATGAGGTGAAGACGACTGCTACATTTTGTGGGTCACATCAATCTGGAAATTATTTAACAAACATTATATCCGGTCCTGGCAAACGTGTCCCTAAGTTATTGGAGTTCTTTGAATCACATTCCACTCAACATCGGAGCGATAAGGGGGCACCTGAGACGAAATTCTCGTCTTCTGTCAAAATCACTTCATCTGTGTCTGATCGAATCAGCGAATTAGAAAGAAGACAATCAATAACTTCGAAGGAAGACAATAACCGATCAATTGAATTTCGTCGATCGTTCGGTGGCAGACCTTTTAAAGAGGCAAAAGATCATTGGTCAACAAACGAAAATAATTCCATCCGAAGTGGTTTGACTCGTAAATCCTTGCCCGTTGCAATTCCATCTCACTCATCAAATGAGGTTCCGGGGCGCTCGGAAGATGGTCATGACAGAGGTGAAAGACATTCTAATGATCAACGTCATAGGTTACATTTCAATCGAAAAGAAAAATGAAGAGGATGAGAGTAGACGAATCTTGAGAAAACAAAAGCGCCATACGAAGGAGGCCATCTTAATGTGTGATTACGAGCTCCTTGAAACTGACAAGAAGGGAAGGATTTCTTTCCAAAGAGGGGAAGTTGTTCAGATACTGAGTAACTGGTTTGACGGCCAAGTTCGAGTCCGAAAGAATCCAGACAAGACCGAGGCCATCCTGCCTAGAAAATTTCTCTTTTTCATCAGTGGTGGTGGTAAGTAACCATGACATTCCTACAGACGTATAGATAGATGGGTGGATTTATATAGAAAATTTTGAAGCCTCGGGAAGTTCACTCAGGCCGGAAAGACGAGGAAGGGGCACATGTAGGAATGGGGGATTTGATCAATGATGGTGTTACCACTATGGACAACCAAAGTGATATTCACGGATAATGCTTGATATAGTCCATATCGACAATCGACCAAAACTGAGCATACATAGCGTAAAGAAATGTGAACACGTTCTTGTTTTTATTCATTCTTCTTCTTTCTCTATCTCATAATTCGAGATTCCACTTATCAAACGATTGTTCCTTTTGCCTAGATACTAGCAACTGAAATCGCATAATACATTACACATTCTGGTTACTGTGTGTAGCGACCAAGATCATGGAGTTGTCATACAGCTCTATCTATGCTAGTGAACGTCTAAAAATGAAAGTGCACGCTATAGATCATTTCTCATGTGATTAATTTTGCAATATAACATTTTCAAGAAAACTTCTTTTCTTTCTCTCTCTCTCTCTCTTTTTTTTTTTTTTTTTTTTTGTTTGGTCAAATTTGCCTCTCACTTGCAGTATCTCTAGCAAGGCGAGAAGAATTCCTTCAGAATGAAAAACATTCCTCCGTCGACGTCGACAAACGTGCAAATGCTAAGGTAAGTTTGAGCAGTACAAAGAAAATAACAAAAAATCAGTACTTCACCATAATTTAGTATGTAGTGTGGCAATACATAGAAGATTCAGAATTTGCCACCGAAGTTTGGGGGTAATCTGCTACAATATGAAACAAGTAGGGAACTCACCTAACTTCAAATCTCATCCCTATCATTTTTCTGTGATCATTCGATACCCACCATCCATGTACTCACAAACCGCTTGTGTTGTATATATAATTCATATTGCAAGTTGTGGATTGAGGAGCATGCTGAATATGCAAACTTATTTAGTGGTCTGATGTAATGCATACACGTCGAATTAGGCACAAATTCTTGCAAGTGTGCCTAGAAATAACGTAGGTGTATGTCAAAAGTATTATCAGAAATTGCGTCCCCTTCAAAGAATTCCTCAGATCTGCATGCTGAGTCACTCCGGGCTTTTTGTAACACCCCCTTGTAAGTTCGTCGTGCGTGATTCAATTTATTCCAAATAACTACGAAGACATGTCAGCTCCTTACCTGGTTACCTGGTATACAACACTGAGTGAGTTCGCTGCCGTCCCAGTGATGCATGGAAAATGACATTGGTATTAGACATACCCTCTGAGTCCAAAAACATTCTTGCATAGGTTCAAATACTGTGTCACATTCGTGGAAAGGAAAAGATGTGAAACCCCATTCGGTAATCTTCATCCATGTTATTTGTATCCTAGGAGGTACCCCCTAATAAAACCTACTAAACCACCTAGATTCAGTCGAATATTAAAAGGTGACGAAGGGCCTAAGATGGGGATTTATTTAGTATATACACTACCCCGTGATTGGCGGACTCAAGGAAGTCTATATATCCTATATCATTTATCATCGAATTATCATAAAGCTCCACATGGTTGCATTTACTTCAGTTTTTCCCGAAGATGGAGTTAGCTTGGTTAAGGAACAAAATATCAGACCGTATACCTGCATTATATGTGGTAACTGTTGAAAAAAATGCCTATCAAAGCAAAACGCCATCAAACTGTGTTTTGCTTCATTTGATCAGAGTGTGCGTAGTTAGCAAGACATTCTAATTAATATATTTTCTGTGTTAAAGGCAGCTGTTATAACGATCATGATATGCATTAAGAAGTTCAAAAACTGACATCATTGTCTTTTTCGTCACCATCGTCATCACCACCATCATCAGCAAACTAATCTTTTTATCGTCATGATCATAATCATCGTCATCATCATCATCATCAACAACAACATAATCGTCATAATCAACATTATAATCATCGTCACCACAATCATCATAAGCTTTATCAAAATCATCATAAGTATAGTCATCGTCGTCATAATCAGCATTTTCACCATCGTCATCATAATCATCATCATTATCATAACCATCATCAGCAGCATAATCTTCTTCATCATCATCGTCACCATAAACATAAATACATAATCATCATCAGCATAATCGTCATATTCACCATCGTCATCATAATTATCATCGTCACCATCATCGCTGTCACCATAGTCATCATCATGGCCATCATCAGGTTGGTGCATCATACACTATTGGTAATCCTTTGGGCGTTACATAAAATAATTGGCATTTGCATATAGTGATAAATCAACTCTGTGCAATATTACGTGATGCCGATATTCGTTAGATTCACCCCCACCCACCACCTCCATTAAATCTTTGTTTTAATATTTTTCAGTTATGTGTGGCATACCATTATTTCTTTGTTATTTTAGAATCGCCATAATAACTCCTGCTACCTTCTGGAACCGTACCTAGTTGTCCAGCCACACATAGCAGGAAGTGAAGATGAGGTCACCGTCTTACGTGGTGAAGTCATTGTCGTGCACGCTGATACCATTAAGCAAAGGGAAGAAGTTACCAACTGGGTTAGAGTTTATGTGCCTCGGACACAACGATTTGGTTCAGTACCGTTATCGAAAACCAAACCCCTGATATTTAGTCCTACGCAAGAGTCACTCTCACCTTGACCAATCACCACCCCACCTCCAAACAAAATAGATACTCTAAAGGCACAATGTGTTACAAAACATTGGAGGGCACATACCTAGTCCATTAAAAGGGTGGTCCAGTCACAATTATAACTTTGATATGTTACAGAGTAAGTAAATCCGAACATTGTAGTGAAACTTCCATTCAATTTACATTTGTTGTTCCCGAGATATGAGCAGTTGAAGTTGCCACATTTACCAAAAGTTAGCTTGAAACAAGCGGGTGCGATATCATTTCCCCACATTGATAAAGCATTTTATATGTTTTTCTTTAAAGTTTTCACCAAATTTAATACTTTAATATCTAGTGCTATCATAATGTCAGTGTGTGAGGAGCATGAGAGTTTTGCGACATTCACATAACTTGTACTTAAGCTGACCACTATATTGATTTCAAGGTCAATATAATAAATTCAATAATGAAGAAAAACAAAAGACTCTTCAGCAATGTGAGGAGAGTGATGGGACTTCTGCTTGCTTCAAGTTCACAGTTGGTGGCAAAGAGGGTATCTTCAACTGATATCTCGAGAACCACGCATGCATGGGAAATGAATAGAAGTTTCACCAGAATGGTCAGATTAATTTACTCTTCAACATAGCAATGCTACATTAGTGGCTAGAGGTTTCCTTTTCTGACGTGAAGAGTATTGAGAGAACCTACACATTCACAATCATTAATTTCATTAGTGTAATGCTAGTCCCATGGATGACCTCTTTGTTTATGCCCTAATTCCTGTCCTTGTTGTGGTTGTTTTTGTAAAAAATTACGACGTATCAAACAATGTCAAGAATCTGTCAAGAACAGTTTACAGTATCAAAGAATGTTTACAAAGACGCTCGAGCAGAGAGCGTTCAGTGCAGTCATTTTGTTGACATCGTGCACTGGTTACGCAATGACAGAGAACTTAGAGATAATTTCTGGGTAGCATGGAGAAGATCTTCAAAGTGAGAAATATGAATCATGAGTCTAATGTACTATATTTTGCTTTAGTTTGTAGTTTTTGGATTGGACAAAGCATTACTTTTTAATAAATTTGAAAGCAAATATGAAATTTATGCCCTCTCAATGCGTGGGATGAAGTCACGTGATGTGAACAATTTATGGTATCAACACACCGGCTGTGTCCTTTCATTTGTACCTGGTTACATTTATTATGGGACATTGCAACTATTTTCATTTCTTTCTTTTTTCCCCTCAAAAACCTAGAATTGACCCAAATTCACACCAGGGCATTTAGATCATCTTGAGATACATCCAAGTAATACATTCTGAATATATATATTTTGCGATTGACAGAGCGTTTGTAACAATGTGAATCAATTGTATTCTTACTACTCTAAACAATAATGTTCGTCTTTGTCGGGCTTGGTCATGCGTGTTGCAAATTTATCAACTGAGTTCTCAGAATGCAGCTCAACGATATTATAACAGTAAAAATATTAATTACCTGATAGGTTATTATCGGTAGGGTACTATACCTCAAATTAAACCGAGTGTGCTATTAACAGCTCGAGCTTCTTATTCCAGTTTACTCAAAAAAATTCCTTCTTTGGTTTCGTTTCTTTTTTTTATATTTAATAATCAGAGCATCAGATAAATTTATAATTATAATCTATATATAATCTAAATTTATAATCTTTTTGCATAAGGGAACTACTTGCATGCAGATGTCCTTATTGTTTAAACACAAAGCTAGTCCTGTCTGAATTTACCTTATTTTATACTTTCTATGAACATTTCTATGCAATGCTTCTATTACGTATTTCGCATATCAATATGGCGAACTGTCAATCGAAGAGAATTGCAACGATGCGTAACTCATCACTGTTGTATGGTATATAATACAGTGTACTCATATGTAATCCAACCATAAACTCTTCAGTGTCATATACTTTCACATGTTTGAGTCGTACCCTAAACAGTGTGTTGATATCGATCTTTACGGTCTATAATATTGAATATCGATCATTTAACTGGAAACCGTAAAAAAAAAAAAATAATAATCCATAAGTTATACAATCAAAGTACATCCTGATAGGCCACTTCGTACAACATGTAATTTTTATGTTGTATGTTTTTTTGTTCACACCTAATTTCACTTGGTATCTAACCAGACAGCACGAAGACGCATCGTGTATGCCGGGGCCATGACGGCAGCAGTTGGATGCAATGTACAGTGTGTTTCTCTGAGTAGGATACGGTATGGGAGGGGTTAACACCGGTGAGGTGCGTAAGGGGTTAATTCCTCTTAATATCGTCTTGTCTGTCCGCTTCCTATAACTGAGAAAGGCTGGATCTAATATCTGTCTAAAATTAACATACTATAGGTATATCTAGGGGAAGATTTTCATTGACTGATTCTCCTCTCATTCCTCCCAGTCAACCCTGAATCTATACCTTCAATTAGTCACCAGAGTATTCCTATAGAGCTACATCTTGGTTTGTCCTTGTATGTTTAATTTTCAAGAGTCCACTCTTATTTTCTTTCATTCAAATACATGTTCCGTCCATGGACAATCTCGCGTGTACATATAAAAATAAAGAAAAAGTTAAAGATCAAACATAATATTGTTCCTGTGGTTTTTCAGTGAACACGCAATCACTGTAAGAAGTTATCGAACTTTAATTTTACACCTGTATTAAATCAATAGAATTACCTTTCAAATGATGAATTTAATGCATCACAAATACCTTTGTTCAAAGCGGATCATTAAACACAAAGATTAAAAAAATAATTTGGATATCCCTCTAGACCTAAGTTGACAAGATTAAAGTTCAGAACACCTCGCGGGGTAAATTGGCAAGACCGTGGTGGGTGTGCAGGAAGAGAAGCCCCCGAAGCTCTGAGATTTTAGCGTATCTCTGGGTGAAAAATAAAATCTTTAGAATACTTATATTTCTGTTCAAAGTGCGTCATTAAACGGAAAGATTCCAAACGATTTAATAAATTTGACTATTTTGTTAAGTTGACAAGATGAAATTTAAGGACGCTCCCAGAAGCTCTGAGGTGTTAGTATGTATCTCTGAATGAAAATGAAGTCTTAAGGACCTCCTACAGCAGAAAGGTAAATGCAAACTTATGAATATAAAGAGGGAATAAACATATACATGTCTATATGTATTTGTCAGGTCACTTCAGCTGAGGGGGGAGGGTGGTTCTGACTAGGGGAAGTGCTTTATGGATACCCCCTTGGTGCTGCCGCTGCTAATTGGATGTACTAAAATGTGTAAAAAGTATTTATTTTCTACACGAACATTTGAATAAGACTAACAAATGTAAGCAAGGACAAGGACGGAAGTATCATCTTTGATCCTGAGAAGGTCTTTTCTAGGTCAAAGTTTGAGGTCACAGTATTGTAAAGACCCGGTGGGACTGTCACAGTTTTAACTTGGGTGTCATATCCATCCATGGATACCTGTTTTGAGGAAGAAAAATAAGAAACGAATTGTTAATGGATCATTAACAAGAAAAGGCGATGATGTTAATACTACATATAAAAATAGAAAATGTCAAACTTCAGTTACGCCATACGTCACCCCTGCTACCCACAGAGGACGTCTATTTGATTGTGAAGGTGTGGGGGGTCTGACCTAGAGCGTATCTCTTAAAATTGGCAGAGCCAGACTTTGTCATGGGAAATGAGCCTTAGCCAGGGCTTTAATACAGGGAGTTGGCTTCAAAGGTCCCAGCGGGAGCGCAAAGCCTTGTCTTCATCGGGTCCGGTCCAGGGATCCACCGTAGGGTCCTTGGTGGGGATCCAGGGGTAACGTTTCCCAGGCTGGAAGCCAAGCCTTTGAGGTATACTTAAGGCCTACATCTTACCCACAGGCCCATCAGTGACTACGAGGAGCATCACGAGTTAGGTTCTGACGGTGGTCGAGGTTTGTGTAAAGAACTGAACCGGGGCAGCAATATTACTCTATCAGAGGCATTTATTTTCTCTTAACTCCATCTGACCGGAGTTTCAGCATCAGTTGGCATATTAAGAAAAACATTTTTTTTTATAAAAAGGCCTCTCGTATTGCAGGAAATGACATTTACACTTCCAATAAGAATAGTGTATTTTGTTTTTATTTCAGGTTACGAAAAGTGTGTGCATGGGGGGAGGGGGATGGGCAAATGTTTCAGTGTCCAATCTCAAAGAGTGTGGGAGACATGTCCTTGTGCCCCCCCCCCCCCCCCGTCCCTTAGTAGACGCCCATGTTTCCTCCACAACCAAAAGACAAGTGATGATTTTGTGTCATCTCCTATGAAGTTCATCATTGCTCCCGACTTTCAATAGTGTAAGATGTGGACTTGTATCCATAGGACCGTTGTAAAATTCATGATGCAGGGATGGACACACATACATTGCAAATTCTATATTCAGTCCACCCTATTTCAAATACTCTATCTATCGCACTGACAGTATTCAGTATTATGTATATACCTCAACTTCGTAGTCATCGGGTAGAAGAATGTACCAATATTCTCCTAGGTTGGTGGTGTTATGCGAGACAAGTCTGTTATCCACCTTAACGGAGGCTCCTCTGAGGGGATTGTTGGTCTCTGCGTCCCTGACTAAACCCTTGATGCCTCTGTGAACCTGACGTAAATATTCCAGAAGGGCAGCTCTGTTTTCGTCCCAGTAATCTGGTAAAGTCTCTTCAAAGGGATACTTGCAACAAGCTATTTCCAACGTTACCTCGAAACAACCATGTTGAATGTAGTTGTAATCTTGCATCCCACCTATATAGGTGAAAAAGTTAGGTTATGTCACGATGTCATACTTAATGAATCACACAATCATAAGTCTTAGACAGCCAAACTGTAAGCAGACAGCCATATATGCGCCCTACACAACATTGCATCAAACACTGATTGCTTTATCACTGTCAATCAGTTACACCGGAGTGACAGGGAGGCGGTTGGGATTGTACTAAACACTTTACAACCCCGACATCTGCAAAAAAAGAAAGAGCTAATTCAACTGTTACAATATACATCGTTGCTGATGAAGTTAAAACACCCTTACGGAGTGAGTCGGAGATTAATCTTTAACTGACTATATCTCCATATATGCAAACCTAACATTGTTCTTCATATAGAGGATTATTCTATGTTAGATGCCTTGGATAGGCTAGGAGGTACAGTTTGGCTGGTTGCCTGTTAAACACGTCAGATGTTTCCCGACCCAAGCAACCATTTGATATGAATCCAAGAATTTGTTACTTGTCCACTTGGGGTACTATCTTCTTTGTCTCCGAACAAACTTGGCGTTTATAAAACCAGCTCTTAAATTTCAAATGCAAACCTTGCAAACTCCACAAATAGATAACGGATACTATCATTTTGAACCCTCTTCATCAAAATTTTAAAATTGTCAAAGAAAAGGGAGAATCACTTTTACGTCATGAACGCAAATAAGGAGACGTATCTTCTAGTAAATTCAACGAAATGTTGAATTTTCATTTTTTCTTGTTTTTAAGAAGGTAACATTCCACATATCCCCTTCGAATTTGGCCATCATTATTACTTCGATGTCCCGTGCGCATAACACATGTCCCTACCTTTAATCACTCCCATGCATGCAATTGTGTTCTGTTCAGCTTAACTGACTGTAGATTAAACTATTTATTTCCCTACTCTATGCCTTTTCTGCAGTGACACCCACTTTTGTGGCCTTAGCCTTACCCCTTCACAGGTGTCCATCCACCAAGGGTAACAACCACGCTTTAAAAGCTTTACAGCTGTTTACCGCTAACATCATACCTTTGACTGCGTACCAGTCTGCACCGTTGGTGACACCGTCAAAGAAACCAGCCTCTGGGTGGTCAGACCCGCATTTAGTTTCGTTGAACTGTCTCATCTTGGTATGACTGTTGGCATAAACCAGTGAGAGGAAACGAAAAATGTCGTCGTCTTGACAGGCAGAGTACGGAGCTGGATCGTCCAAATAGTTGACATACTCCGATAAACGTTCTGCGTGTGGCAGGAGAGGGGAGAGGGGAGGATAGAGTGTTATGACGAAAATGAGTCAAAGATAAAACGATACTTTTATCATTTGTTTCGTTAATGAAGACTGATGTAATTTGTAAGACAGTCTCTTCTCTAGAGACCGAGCGAAAACCCTGAAAAAGGTAGTCTACACTTGACTAAAAAGGTCCATCATATGTTCATTTTTCATAAACTTCGATATTTTTCCTACGTTCCTTTTAACATCCTCATCATTACATTCTTCAGATTTATAGCAGCACGGAAGAAATTCTTCCCTCCTTTTGTTTTGTAATTAATTGTGATGATTTGAGTGATTTCAGTGGTTTGTAACAGCGCATAGCATCGACTATAAAATACCTGTTGCGATTAAATGGTTGAACAATTAACTGTGAAATGTTGACATTGCCCAGAAAAACTTTCTGAAAGTTTTGAGAGAAATCGCTTTTTTTTTTCTTTACTATTGTTGGTGTAACTATTCAACATACAGTTGGGGCGATATTGAGGACACAGAATGCGAAGAAGTGAAGGTTATAATGAAGTGGCGAGATTTTCTCCAGAGATCCTCAGAGAGGACTGGTGTCACGACTCCAGAGTTTTTCACCTTCTACGCAATCCTCGACAAGAATACACGGGACACCTTCCCCGCCCCCCATTCAATGTTGAAATTAGGGATATCTTTCGGCTGGGACAACGTTGCGTGCAATGAGTGAATGTATGCTGTGCACAATGATCCTCAGTGTAGCCAACACTGAGAAGGGGAGCGGCAAGTTACGACCAAAAGATATCCCAAATCTAAACAATTTCAAAATTAGACGATATTGTATACTGTGTATAGCCCAGACATCCATGCATGATTGAGCTCTTTGTAAAATTTAGACGGTCACGTGAAATTCAAAGGACGAGAGATCATTGAACAGAGCATAGTTGTTTTTTAGAATGTGTGTGGTAAGTGTGCCGTGTTTGATCGACTGATCACGACCAGTGTTGATCTTTATTCACGGGATTTCCATACGTGCACTTAATTGTTGCTGAAATCTCTATTATTAGACTAGTTAATGTTTGTAAACTCGTAAAGAGCACAGACGGCACAGAAAGAACAACTCTGGTTGGCACTGCGTGAAAAAGAGGGCGCATAACATCCATTTTGCCTTGGGTTCATATATAGAGACGGTTGCCATAACTACATATTTGACGCCATTTTGCCCCCACCTGCGGGAGCATTGTACGTAAGTGAATGTAGGATAGCCAAGCGGTGATACATGATCTGAACTTATCTTCTAAAAACAAACATGTACAACTGAGATTTTATTGGTAATTTTGTCTCACTAAAGATCAATAAGTATTACAAAGGGTCAATGTGTGGTTGGAAAAGGAAGACTGGGGTGATAAAGGGGGACTGGGGTGATAAAGGGGACGGACTGGGACAATGATGAAATGATGACAGTCTCGGTGTCCGAGAGTTCCTGAAGATTTAACCTCCCATATTGTACTCGTGTCTTATTTCTGGGACTTCTTAATATTTTTGTAATGATTTTCTAGTGACATTTGCCACAGCCAATGCACACCAAAGTACCATTTTGACATCTGTTTGGAATGAATTTTGGTTCGATATTAAAGAAGGGGTGCTCATCACCATGGCTTGTAACCATCATAACGTTACTGTACTAGTTACGCGATAAACTAGTTATTTGGTAGTTGGAAGCAAAACGGCTCTATGCGTCACGTGACTAGAACTATTTTGAACAGGGCATGTCGTAATTCTCTACATAGGAACCCTAATTTTGCCCAGTTATTGAAAGCGTTGCATGCGTGGAGATTGGCTGCTGATTTCGAGAAAAAGTGGCAGCATATGACGTCATTATGAATGGACTGATTGATTGGCCATGAAAAACCAAAAATGCAACCAATTGAGTTTCGATTTCTTGAATAACTTTGCGCTCTAATTCTCAAGGAGGACAGACACGACTTAGAATTCTGCGACGCTCACTAAATTATTGACACACAAATAACAGTGAAAGAAAAAAGGGGGAAAGGAAGAAATTCACCAGTAACATGCCGACATACGTAATTATATCTATGCATATGTACATCGATATGGCAAAAATGATGGGACACTTTTACACAAAGGTACAACACTCAAACGGATTCGTTGACCTTCGTAAATCCCTTCTCCTAGACAGGCTCAGTTCTCAGCGACAAATCAGGAGCAAACTTTTGACAGAAATTAGCTCATTTTTAGATAAGGGGTGCATGAGAATACTAATGAGTCCTTTAGGTAGGAGGATTTTCGATTTCAAGTACACATTTAATTTACACTGTGAACATAAGGAGTATATGTTCGTATTTTTTTGGGGGGGGAGGGGGAGGGGTTCATTTGTTTATACTTGTTTGTTGGTCGGGTGATGAAAATAAGAAGACCATTTCATGGTTTTGCAGTAAATGCGGACAGAACTGGTTGATCTCTGTTAATCTGTTCACAGCTATTTATTTAATTGTATATTCATGTTCAAAGAAATTGAAATAAAGTTCAAAATACATTGCATTACGGTGTAAAAGCGTTCCATCATTTTTATCGAGGATTGTAGTTCAAAGTTTACCATGATCACATGGGGAAAATTTGGATTGACATTGTAACGTCAGGTAGAATATGTGTGATATGACTTACCTTGTATGCATGAGGGGAGAGGCAGGGGCTGGGTAGATGTTCATTATGTAGCCAGTTTAATGGTCGATGGAGAAGATTAATGGTGATATACCACCAATTTTAAATACGTACTTACCAGGATCCATATTGTCATATGGATAATTAGCAAGAAGGGCACCGCCATGTAAGTTAGCTGACAGTACAAACTGTTCAGTCTTCAGCCACTCCATGACAGCTACCGTCTCAACTTCTCTTGTTTCGTTGTCCGGTTCAAAATAATCCGGAAAATTACGATTGAGGTTGACATTATTCTTGTTAGTCCTGCAGCCAAAGAAAAACCAACTCAGTGACAGAATGAGCAAAACGCACTGAATAGCATACAAATACAGCATTTATTGTTTCGAGAGATGATTCTATAAAACACTGGATTGTGACTTGTTCGTCACTTAGTTTCAGAAACATTTACTTTTTCACACCAAACGACTGTCTTTGGTTTTGCTCATGAGTCAACTAACTATACTCTGCATCCTATGTGTTATAAAGATATGAATATTTGATAAAGGATATATTTGACGTAGATTTAAATATTTTTTATTTTTATTTAGATTGGTAAAATCTCCGGTGATAACCAACACAAAGTTCGACAATTAATCAGATCATATTGTAGAAATGTTGATGTAAAGTTAGTTTTTAGTTCATTCAAATTACGTAACATGTTTTTTGTTAAAGACATAAGGGTTTCAGCCTTAAATGACGTTTGGTATACAAATTCAATTGCTCAAGCTGTAATGCTTGTTTTCACAGAGGAAACCCATAGACACTTGACTACACGCATTTCTGAGCATCTTAAATCTGACAAGAATTCACATATTTACAAACACATCAACAAATCTCCAAACTGCACTCGCAAACGACGCGATCAAAACTCCTTCAAAATTATCGACTCAGCCCCCACTAAGCACCAACTTCGGATAAAAGAAAGTCTACACATCATCTAGGAGAAACCTAATCTAAACAAGTAGCTCCATAGTCCATTGTTCACTTTGTTCCATTAATCTACTTTTCTCATGTTTTTGTCAATTTGTCACAAGTTCCATGCATAAGAGTTCTTTTCAGTTTGTACCTGACGATGAAAGCAGTGCCTTTCGAAACATGTCGTATTTTCTGCATTAATATGCTCAACCTTTTAGATGTATTCTTTAGAATCTGTGGTGCTTTCTATATTTTTATTTCAAGTTTTGTGCTTATGCAGACCATATAAATATTCATAATTGGGTTATTACCTTCCTAATAGACCAGTGCATTGACCTTCTCTGGAAATTTCAAACCCATCCGGGTTCATCGAGGGCATGATGTGGACCCTGGTGTTGTCCAAGAATTGTTTGACGTCATCGTTCGTATCGTAATTGACCAATAGGAACTCGGCAAATTGTAGCAACACTTCACGACCGGTTACCTATTTAGAGCCAGCATGAAAATAAAATGAATTAATACTGTTCGATGTTCAGATTAAAGTCAGTGACTCATCGCCCCAGACCGTTCGAATTCCACCAACCACTTACTTTTAGGCCCTCCAACAGCTTGTCTAAAACTCCTCCTTCTGCAAAGAAAAAAAAAATAACTCCTAGCTCTCAGTGCCCCATGCGCTGGTGAGCACAGGACCACATATGTAACCAAAACACTCTACCTCAATGTATGCTGTGTAACATAGGCTACTCTGCTTTTCGAATTTGCTGTCAATCAAAGGCTAGAACCAAATGAAATTCTTGCTTATTCCTAGCCAGAGATGTAGCTTGTGGTGATGAGTCACCACCTTTAAGTAGCAATATGTGCCATGACTTAATTTAGCTTCAGGATTTTTACGTTGTATGATTGTATACTGGAAGAACAATCACTCAGAAATTCTATCAAATCTTTGTGTCGACCCTCCTTTTAAATTAAAAGTATTTAGACTATATTCTCATCAGTCTAAGAAGATGCGGAAGCCACGTGGCGTGGATAATGGTGTGGGGGGGGGGGGGGTTGACGGACTTACCCCTAGCCAGAAATGCAGCTTGTGGTGATGAGTGACCACCTTTAAGGGGAAATATGCACCATAACTTAATTTAACTTCAGTTTTTACGCTGTATGACTGTTTACTGGAAGAAACTTTGCACATAAATTCTGTCAAATCTTTGTGTCGACCCTCCCATTAAATTAAAAGTATTTTAGTCAATAATCTCATAATTCTAGGAAGATGTGGAAGCCACGTGGAGTGGATGTTTGAGAGGGGGTGGCTGGTGGGGCTTTAATGACAGTTAACATGCAACATGCGTTCCTACGCCATGGTGATACTGGTAGATATGACGCTATATTATGAATATTAATGAAGCACCATAATGAAACTCATCGGAGGACTCGTGTAACTTGTTCTGAATTAATGTAAATTAATATTTCAACTCTTTTACGTTTAACGTCGGGTGCGAGTAAAGCAATAGAACAACTTGATAAGAAAGGATCATTTTCTTGGTCCAATTTACCTCATTACCGTGCATGTTGCCGATATATTTTACCTCCGGTCTCAGTTCCTTGTGTGCCCCTGGAGAATCCCCAGCTATGGATATCACCCATAAAGATCGCTCTGTAATCGGGAAAAATATAGAAATTAATCCCAGTGATCTGCTCCTTGCTGTGAATGATTGCCACCGGCCGGTTACAATTTTAAACGATCTAGAAATGGCTTTACGTTCCTTTCTCATGATTGGGTGTATAGACGTATCCTTATCACTGATCTTTAAAGGTTTTGTGTATAGATCAGTGATCTTTAGACGTTTACGTTGTATGATAACATGTGTACGAGCTCCATTAGATCAGTGGACCACGTGATATAGAAACCGTTAAAGTAGGGTTAGCGTACTAAGTTGAGGGCAGTTCATCGAATCGTTCATTGTTCATTGAACTTCACAATGTACTGATGTATAGACAAGATGGTGGATGAGGACAAGATGACGAGGTATATAGCCACAGATTTAAGATTAGAATAAAAAAAAGACAGATATAATGGACTACTGAAAAATTCGGAGTGTTTTGAAATATCTCAAATGTCGTCGAAATCCCGAGTAGGACTTCACTCGACAATATTTAATCAAGAATTGTTGGGATGTCGAACGAGCGATTAACATCGCGGTATTGTCCGGTAAGTATTTGGCAGTATCTAACAACTATTTATTGTATACCGTCTCTACATACCTTCTACACTTTTTCCAATTTCGTATAAGTCAGTGTGGTCCGGGTAGGACTCACTGAGGTTCGTCAAGGCAGCGGCGAGTTCCACGTCGTTGTGGTACACATGTTCGATGAAGGGAACTGCATTCGACCCACATACCAGGAAACTTAGAAATGCTACCAGTTTCGCAGCAGATGGAAGTGCCATTATTGAAATACTGTAGCTCGTTTGACCTGTGGAAATGAAAACGGTACCTGAATTGTGTCTGGCTTTCCACTCTCCTGCATACAAGGTTCTTTGTCACAGATCCAGAGTTCCAACTACGAAAGGAAGTAGTTTGATTTCTCTTTCTCATTTCTAGTAGTTTATGTTAAGTGACACTGAAACTAATGCCTACGATCGATTATAACAAATTAGAATACTCCTTGAGGATATTTTTCCCCCTGTCTCTGAAAAGATCAGCAACATCAATGCTTATCATCTTCTGTTGTAAAAAGAAGACTAGTGAGATACATGATGCAGGAGATGGATTGCGGTCAATGGGAGGAAGAGCATGACAAAGAGGAAACATGTATAGAGCAATTTTGGCGTCTTGGATATGAAATATTGTGGTTTAAATGTCACTTTAGTTCTCTTTTGACTCACAATTCTGTGTGTTTGCCCTTCTGTAAAGAGACCCAGCCGAAGTTTGGTGATGAATTTCAATAATAAAATTCTTTCTGTTGTGTAACTATAAGTGTCGTTTAACAAGAAAATGCATTTGAAGTAACAATATCGCTTCTCTTTGTTAATTCCCATTCATTTGTAATCTACAACGCATGTGTAAGATTTCATCAACAGTTCTTTGGTCCTCCCTTAGATCATAATATAATTTATTCAATAAAATCGTTATTCGCAGAGAAATTCCATTTAATGTCAAAAACTTAAAAACATGACTTCGATTACTTTCCTGAAATTGCCTATCTTGATCTTCATCAACAAAAGAAACAGCTAACAACAGAGCAGATTAATATTGAATGCAGGGATATTT
Organism: Stichopus chloronotus; assembly: GCA_021234535.1. Taxonomy (NCBI): domain Eukaryota; kingdom Metazoa; phylum Echinodermata; class Holothuroidea; order Aspidochirotida; family Stichopodidae; genus Stichopus; species Stichopus chloronotus. The sequence continues at coordinate 4,598,596 of CM037848.1, read as the reverse complement.
CTTTATGCAAACGTACATGCAGTCATGTAGATTTGACAGATGTATTGGTATATATAAAATTTACAATACTATCACGGTTGGTGGTATAACCGCTGAAAGAACCTACAATCTTCGATGAAACTGTTGGGACACTTTCATACATTTTGTTTTTGAATTTCAGGTCCGAGGTTAACAAGACCCCCCAACGTCCTAACGGTGACCGTCCAATGCTCGCCCCCCCCCCCCCCCCTTTTGAGTGAATGTGTGCTGTAAACTGTAATCCTGCAGTCAACATTGAAAGGCTGAGGTCTGATTCAACGAGTTTTGACCAAGATTAAAAATGCTCAATAATAAATAGTAGAACACTGCAATTAGACATCACAATAAGGAAATTTCAAGCAGTGCTGTCATTCGTTCTGTTGTTGTTAGTCCACTAACTGAGACGACACACTGCTACATCGCACTATGTGCAATAATTCCTGTGTTGGTGGTAGTAGTAAAGGTATGTGTATGCATAACTGTATAGAAACAAATATTACCGCTATCTTGCATGATTTGCATAATTAAGGTGTTCAATTATACTTCTTTGCTTCTAAATTTGAGAGCAGGCTTACGCCTGCTAATATTGACTAGTTGACTAATTTTCCTTCCTTTGAAATTACTTTGCTCTATTATCTTCCACTACATCTGATACTTCTCGACACCTCATTGTCTTTCTTCTCGTCAGCGTAAATACTTCAATTAAGTTCAGTTTATTCCATTGTATTCATTATTACCCCTGTAATTAAAGGCCGAAAAAAGCTAGGATTGCTTACTAAAAAGCTCCGCAAAGTGATATTTTGGCTATTATTTTTTTTCTCTCCTTTATTGTGTGTATCTTTTCTAAGATCCAGGATTTTGTTTTAGTGGTGATGTCATGTAGGCCTACAGTATAAATGACAGATAAGTAAAGAAATGTGTTCAAATATGTTATCCGTGATTGCACAATGATCTTGGACATTGCAAACTTTTTTTAAAATTTTACATCACTGGTAGAAATATAGTATCTTTAATCAGTGGCGGCGCTACAGGGGGGGGGGCATGAGGGGGCATTTGCCCCTCCAGATTGTTTCCTTGCCCCCCAGTTGCCCCCCAGTTGCTCTCACCCTTCCCAATCAGATCTTGTACTCATCCAAAATTAATCACAAAACTACCCGTGGTCCCCCTGGACCCCTGGTCCAAACCTGGACCCCCACCGAGGTTTTGCACCTGGACCCTAAAGCGGGCCCCTGGACCCCACCCGCAAGGTCTCGCGCTGGGCCCGAAAATCTTTGCCCCCCCAACATTTTCCTCTGCCCTCAGTTTGCCCCCCCCCCCAAGTCTGACATCCTGGCGCCGGCACTGTCTTTAATATATATGAAAGAAACAGTCACTATCGATTGATCAGTGACCATAGATGTTCATTAGAAGTGTAGGCCTACAGTATTGGACATAGGCGATGTCAACGTTTATGAAACGCCGAAATTCCCTTTTCTTTGAAGCCAATGTATATACAATGTTTATTCAGTGGCTGTACGAGGTGGCCATTTTAAACAGACTGAGTTGACAGGGACGATAGATTGGGTGATGTCCCTTTTGATCAACGGAGAACTACAACTGTCAACTGTGAGATTTTTGGCCAGTATTTAGCTACTTAATCAGTCATTCTGCTGTTAATATTTCGGGGATGGAGTCTCTTGGCTCAGCTCAGGATGGAACTAAAGAATTCATTGTCGATTAAAACTCCATTTAAAACAACAACTTCTCAGTGAAGTTCGGCAAATCAGATACCGCAACTATCTTTTCTTCAGTGCAGATAAATTAATATATACACAGTATAGTTTAACGTCTTCATGCAGGAAGAAATACAAGTGGGACAGGTCCAAAGTCCATAGGTATAGGCTACGGAAAAATATAAATAAGAAAGGAATGAACGCACTTACCGGCAGAAATTAAGAAGGTTTGTGATAAATTTGTTAAACTGGAAATCTACCAACTTGGAAGTGTCTTACTGACGTCCGAGTTGCTAGGTGAATGGTGGAGGGATTATTTACAGGTTTAAGCTGACTTACATTTCACCATTTCCTACGCAGCAGTGCCACAAATATAAATGCACCTCGGTGACAATCCATACATGTCTGATTGTATACCACAGGCCAGAAATGTAATCATTAAGATAAGACTGAGGTGTTAATTGGTTAAGCTGTAACGTATTGAAACCTTGTCACCTGCCAACCTAATCTCAGCAAAGCTAAAGTCCACCGTTTTGTTTAATATGGCGTCTTCAGCGAAGTTCAAATTACCTACTAAAAGGCCCAAGTTGGCCTGTCCCAAAATGTAGGTCCAATGGTGATTCCTACAGTCACATCAGCCAAGTTGATTATGGTTGACTTTAAAGTTGGTCTAATATGAGCAGGACAGTCTGCTGGAGCAACAAAAGGTTTCAGAAGTAAATCCATTGACTGTTAATAATTGTAACGATTTGGGGTTATCATTTACACCTCATCACAATGCAAATACAACGAGATAAAGTACTTTAGATTAACGATTTGCAAGAAAAGTTTGTAATGTTTACAAACAAATTCATCAACTATACCAAAGTCATTACCATCGGCGCATCTCCGAGCAGTATACAGTGGTGTGAGCAGAAGAATTCTTTAACGAATCATAAGAAAGTCGAAGACATCGCGTTTGAGAATATTAATATCGAAACATCCAAGTTCTAATACAGGAACGTGATCGCTAGTAAAGATGTCGACCGTATATAGAGTGCATAGTGCTCTCGGTGTAATTGTTGGCTCGAACGGTTATATTTCCCTCACCACATTTCCAAGATGTTACCTAAAGTGCATTGAATCTTTCAACACTGACATACGTTACACCATATTTTCGTTCAGATGCTTCAGATCTGCTTTTTACCTGTCATAGTGTATACAGTACCAGTTTGGTACCCCTTCTTGTACGAGACAATCAAGATAAAGATTAAAACATTACTTGAAAATGCTAGAAAATATTTTGACTTTGACATCATCGTTGAGAAAATGCACGTTATGACTTGATTAGAGAAGTCAAGAGTATTATTTCCAGTGACGACTACCATTTACGTTCTGACTTAATCTCCTTGTGCAATGTTACAACCAGGTATAATTTACACAATGTTCTTGCCAACTTTCAGAAGTGTTTTGTAAGAACTCATTAATCTATGTAGCAGCAATATTTGTTGAGAATCGAGGACTGTGGGAAGCACTTTCATAACTTATTTTAAACCTTTCACTATTGTTTGTGTAACATGTTACTTTGGACAACCCATGACTTTGATAAATTTTTTAAATAATAATTCCTTCATTTCATTCTCTTTACCTCTTAACTTTATCCTCATTTTTATCGAGTCGAGTTGAAATTATTTATTGACATGCTTGATACATTGGATAAAAGCGAATAATAATCTCACTGGTTATGTGAAAAAAGAAATGAAAAGTATAACAATATTCCTTTTTGGGTGTCTCCAATTCTCTCTTACAACATCACGGCCAGTGATGAGAAAGATTCGTGGCGGCTTTAGAAGTAACATGTCAAAAAATGCAAGGTATTCTAATTAATTCTCAAACGTCATAAAATTCATTTTGACATCCTCGTCATCCATATTTACTCTTTTGCATAAACTTCAAATCCAAAATGCTGACTTTAAAGCTTTATTATCAAATATATGCAGCCATTACCATATATGAAAAGGAAATTTTCCTCCGTCCTTGTTCGTCTTTCCGATTAAAGGCCATAACTCATCACCCTAAGCTATATTTTTACTTTCCGGAAAGCAAAACTCTCAACTGGTTCTAAGTTACTCTTTGATTGACAGCAAATTCGAAAGATGCAGAGTAGCTCATATAACACAGCGTACACAGGGATCCATTGTTTTGATTGCACGTGTGGAGGAATTTCAGACAGGCTGAGGGAGGGACTAGACTTTGGTGGTTGGGAAAATTGAAACTGTCTGGGGTGATGAGTTTTTGTCTTTAAAGTGATTACGTGTGTACTGAAAAACCAAAAAGATAAGATTATGTTTGATCTTAACTTTTTCTTTATTTTTAAATGTACGCGCGAGGTTGTACATGAACGGACTATGTCTTTCAATAAAGGAAAATGACAGTAACCACTTCGAAAAGCAACAGCATTGGCATAAAAACAGTAAAAACAGAAATCAGATTTGAAAATTAACGGTTCTTACTATAACTGCCTACATAATAAATATGCAACAGTACACTTCTCACTAGTGTATCAAAAACATATTACTCAAGTCGTCGCTCCTTGGTAGGTATCGGGAATTGTAGTATTTGGTGAAAGGAAACACTATGTATTTACAAATAACCTACGAACTGAACACGACCTTGCCCGTCAGTGATCCTGAGTTGTTAACTGAATATTCAATACTAGTATACTTCCCATTGGCTTGCTCAAAAAAAAAAAGCACACCGTTGATTTGAATAAAAACTGTCAACCACCACACTATCGCATTCTACACTTTTTGTCGTTATGTTAGAAGAACTTGAAGTCATATGGCAAAATTAACCAACTGAAACCTACTTATTTTCGCAGATTGTCTGAATGGTGTGATTAAAAGCCTTACCAAACTTTTGGAGATGAAATACCAATGTTTTTACTTTTTGCCTACGCACACAATCACTTAAAATATGTCAGATTTTATGCTATTACTTAGCTAGGCCTAAGTTGATGCCTATTTCATTTGGTGACGTATGTTTGGTTATGCTGAACTTCGTTGATTCTACTCGATTTTAACAGTATAAGCAGTTGAATGGATCCGACGGTTACTTGTATAACCATAAAGGGCGTTTGTTTTTCATTTTCGAAGCATTTCTTTTTAGCTTTCCCCTCAGGTGACAGGGTTCAGATGTCTTTTGGTGTTGCTTGTATTTGGATTAAAGTGAACATTATATCTAACATCAGAGTCTGAAACACGCACAGTGAACCCATGCAATGTAAGACCTATGTCCATGCTATGAGAGCGAACGCCTGGCAATCCATTTATGAGTCACGTTTAAAGCTACTAGATTCTTTCCAGTATGTAAAGAACATCCCACAATGAATGCCGCCTCCAAGATAAGACCTTTCTCTTCCATTTCAGATTCTATAGTCTTGATGACTGAAGCAGTTTTACAGAGTGTTTTCTTGACTTCAGTGACAGCCCTGCTGATGATGTGTGTAAGGGGAAATGAGATTCATACAAGGAATATCTTGCCTACCCTCTTTCCGTAGTTGCGCCACGACAGTTCTGACATTTACCTAAGATGACCTTGTCCAATCCATTGACTTAAAATTACCCCCTTCAGCCCCCCCCCCCCCACCTCCTTTGCTGTCAGAATTGAATCTTCTCCTTGTTGTCGGAGAATGCTTAGGGTCACTTCTTGGTTTATCCATGAATCTCTACATTTCAAGGGTTTGAATGGTTGCTTCGTTGGATGCTGTGACATCACGACCCTTTCAAAAATGTAATGATGAGATTTGGAAATAATAGAAAGATAACACGATGCCTTACGAACATGAAATAACGCAATGACATGAACCAGTTTTTATGATTGAAAGATTTCGAAGAAAAGTAAAACTTTAAATACGGTATTTTAAAAAAAAAAACAGTAACAAATTTGTTGATCGCAGGATAATAATAGTAATATTAAAGAATGTACAGATGGTGAGGACATCATTTAAAAATAATAACATGGTCATCAACCGAATTAATCACGCTGGTAGCGAACGAGCGTTTAAGAAGAGCTGGCTGGCTTAAATCTGTCTTTGTATGCCTTTGTTCAAGTTGACACGACAGAAAATGAAGACCGAATGACTTAAAACAGTCATTTTTAGTTTTCAAGTCTTTTCAAAATGGAAGATATAAATCTACAATAACATGCCTTTCTAAACATTGTCGTCAAAACACTCAATGTGCCGCCAATCCTCACATGATATGAAACATGTTTATCTCTTCTCGAGAGGTACCTACTCTAACCATTATGGTATATCCGGCTATGACGTCATGTTTTATCATGTAGAAAAGATGTTCTCGAGATGTGATTTTTGCACATGATTTTTTGAAATTCTGTGAGGACTAGGTGCAATGTGAAATCAGAACACCACACGTGTCCTCTGGATACTGGTGTGTTGTAAACATCAAGTCACATTTTACTCGAATACTAATCTTAGCCGAAAATAAGGTCTACTAAATATGTCGAAAAAGAAAAAAGGTATTTGAAATAACAGCCTTCAGAGTTGTAAAGACATATCCGATGTCCTTCTTTCCATATGTATCTTTACCAGGAATGAGCAGAAATGATAATATCACAAAATCTGATGAAATAAATTCGCCAGAAAGGTAAAAACATTACCAGGAAATAAATTGCCTATATTAACTTTTGCATAAGAATAACAAATGTAAGCAAGTACAAGGAAGGAAGGATCATCTTTGATCCCCCGGATGTCTTCATTAGGTCAAAGTTTAAGGTCACGGTATTGTAAAGACCAGGTAAGACTGTCACAGTTTTAACTTGGGTGTCATATCCGTCCATGGATACCTGTTTTCAGGAGGAAAAATAAGAAACGAATTGTTAATGGGTGAACAAAACGAAAAGGCGACGATGTGAGTACAGCCTTTTTCAAATTATTTCAGTCTATCTCAATTTCTAGCGACGCCACCGTGCTACCAATAGACATTGTTGGGCCGGATAACTGATATCGCAAACACACAACGTGTCTCGTACACCACTGCTCTGAGTGTACGGCAGCCCGACTGCCGACAAATCGGCGAAGTGATCGAAAAGGAACGAGGTAAAGAAACAAGGAGGAGATTTATGCGGGAACTTCATGTCGGTTGAATGGCAGATATAGCAAAATGATAACAGGAGAGAGGAGCTGGTGAAATAAAGGGGGGGGGGGGACAAGTAGAAAATAGACGGAATTGTTTGTAAAGAGAGTAAATGGCCGAATAGCGTGAACAAGGGCTATGCTATCCCCTGCTTACCACTACCAAAAAGACTCTTTTTATTTTACAGAAAAGAGCAATTCGCTATATTTGTAATAAAGATTACCTTTATCATACTGTTCCTCTGTTAAACAGTATGAATATTCTTATTATTTATGACCTGAATCGGTATTATGTAAGTATGTTTGTTTTCAATTGGATCCATGATATCTGGCCATTCACTTTCAGGGACTATTTCCACCTTCGTAATAATACCCATCCTTACCTAAGTCGTAACGAATTATCAATTATCCCTTTCGTTTTATTGGCTTAAATTTTCCCAAATATATATGTCCGATTCGTTGATGTTAAATTTTGGTACTCTCTTCCTAATATCATCGTGATTTTCAGAAATGTAAATATTTAAAACAAAAAAGAAACAGTTGAAATCTCATCTTACTTTAAACTGTAATTGACTCGTCTGCTTTTCTTTTGTATATATTTTTTCGATCTATTTAATTACTGTTTAACTGTCATAACCTTTAATTTATTGTGCTTATTACTTTGTATTTAGGGGTGGCATATATAAAGCTCCACAGAGCTTCTTGTTGTCACTCCCCAATCTCTTTGAATCTGTTCACATCTGTTTATTTAATTGTATGTTCTAAGAGATTGAAATTAGGTCCAAAGTTTAAAAGAAAGAAGCAACCATCAAGATCCCCTTCTTACTCCTGTGAAGTCACCTTTATCACTGCATACCATTTTTAAAAGTACGCAAGAAATATATCTACCCAGGTATGGCCGCTCTGTAAATGTTTCATTGGGGCATGGAATCTACTGACATCCCACCTCATTTCGAATAATTTATCATACTAGCAGCATTCATGTTTATATACCTGAACTTCATAGTCATCGGGTAGGAGAATGTACCAATATTCTCCTAGGTTGGTGGTGTTATGCGAGACAAGTCTGTTATCCACCTTAACGGAGGCTCCTCTGAGGGGATTGTTGGTCTCTACGTCCCTGACGATACCCTTGATGCCTCTGTGAACCTGACGTAAATATTCTAGAAGAGCAGGTCTGTTTTCGTCCCAGTAATCTGGTAAGGTCTCTTCAAAGGGATACTTGCAACAAGCTATTTCCAACGTTATCTCGAAACAGCCATGTTGAATGTAGTTGTAATCTTGCATCCCACCTACATAGGTGAAGAGGTGACGTGATATGAATAAACATTGTTCTCATGACGTCATATGTTAACTGCATGCATCACCCATAAGTGTTTAGGCAGCAAAACTGAACAGACAACGTCTGAATTGAACATGCTCAGTCGACAACATTCTGACTTTTGGGGCCCGCACCGATACGTTTCTCAGCGTCAATCAAGTTAGGTCTACATATAGGAGGGGGAGGTGGGAAGCGGGTAGGTTATACTGATCACAGTCTAAAACTTTGGGGTGTCGCTGGGGGTTCTCCAGGGCAATACCCACTCAAATATCCCATGATCCCCACGCCTTCACTTGTGTTATACCCACATGACCCCCCCCCCCCCCTCGCACAGCCCTCGCAAGGTTCTTAAGTCGATTACATAATTTGACTACCTTTGACTGCATACCAGTCAGCACCGTTGGTGATACCGTCAAAGAAACCAGATTCTGGGTAGGCAGGCCAGCATTGAGTTTCGTTGAACTGTCTCATCTTGGTATGACTGTTGGCATAAACCAGTGAGAGGAAACGAAAAATGTCGTCGTCGTCACATGCGGAGTAAGGGGATGGATCATCCAGAAATTTGACGTACTCTTCTAGTCTTTCTGTGGCAGGAGGGACCAGGGTGGAGCACAAGAGATTTGGAAAGTAAAAAAAAAAGTAAAGATGAGAGCAATGACGGATTTCATGATTTTGTCGCGTGAATTATGTAGTTTTAATTTTCTCCCCCTTCTCAAAGGAAATGTGAAACTCAAAGAGGCTTTTTGTCCAGAGGCCGCAATTCTCTTTATTTTTTTTTCATAAGCATTATCAGTATATTTCAGAGATTTATTGCCCGATCCATCCTTCTAATTAAATACATCAAATTTGATGACGGTGCCAGTGGCATGAAATGTTAAAGTATATGCTACACGTACCTTCTACAGTATTTGTTTTTCTCCGGGATGCATATGATGTCAAATTGCTTATTGAAGCATAACTGTGATCGGCCAAAACCTAAATACTTTGACACAAACAACAAATTCTAAAATTAGGTTTCACTGTTATAGAGATACGTACTTACCAGGATCCATATTGTCATATGGATAATTAGCAAGAAGGGCACCGCCATGTAAGTTAGCTGACAGTACAAACTGTTCAGTCTTCAGCCACTCCATGACAGCTACAGTCTCGATTTCTCTCGTTTCGTCGTCCGGTTCAAAATAATCCGGAAAATTACGATTGAGGTTGACATTATTCTTGTTAGTCCTGTAATGAAAGAAAAAAGCTAACTGATATGACCGAGTGACTGATGAAGCAAACACACATGCTCAGACAACTTATATCGTCAGAATTCTAATTCTATGAAAAGGCATACTATCTAGTGAATCCTTTGTCACTATAGTCAGAAATGAAGTTTTCTCGCTCTCGGGCCAAGTGACTCTTTGATTTTTGTACGTTACGGTTATACGGCAACCGTGTCACTATACGTGTGTTAGTTGTAACTATTTGGATACTGGTGGGTAAATCAACTGAACGGTTGTTCCTGAGTCACTTAAATCTGCACTTGTAGTTCCAGGTTTTCAAAATCTTGACAGTAATAATATTAGCAATTATAGACCAATTTCCTTTTTCCCTGCTTCTGAAAGGTTCTAGAAACACTTATGTTCTCTAGAACGTATAACTTTTTAATGCACCATAATTCTATTTATGACTATCAGTTTCTTCAATACAATGAAGGTTGTAAGAGACAGTTTTACATTTAGCAGTTATATGTTTTTCAAAGTTAAGATTACTATCAAACCAAACACCATGATTTTTAACAACGCTGGAGCATGTTATGGTTTTACTGAAATGAAATGTTCATATTCTTAAACGAATTGGTGACATAATGTTTGTCCTTCAATTTTCAAACATTTTAAATTTCATGTTGATGTAAATTCCTACCAAACTCGCTATCACACAATATGTGTACTCCATACTTTAGACAACAATCCTTCCAAAACAGTATTACACACCTGGATGTAAATATGTTGAATTCCCTTCCTGATTATGTGCAACACAGCGAATACTTCAACACTTTTAAAAGAAAGCTTACAACCCATTTAAAGGGAAATAGGGCCTTTAGAATACACCAACTTGACATACAAAAGAAATAGAGATAGTCATCGTTAAACCATTCAGTCTCATCAATAAACATATACCAAAGCTTCATCTCCGCAAAACATTATGCATGTGATGAGTAACGGACGATGCATCATTCGAATTTTGAAAAGTTTGGGTGAACAAATTCGTGTTGAGCAACATGTAACTGAATTTCTAGTAGGGAGAAACTTATTTCTTGAAAAGAAGGCCACTGTCCTTCGTTATTCTGAATTATCTATCAATCTGCGTCCACAAACATTGGTTTTTAAAATATGGATGTTTCCTGTAAAAGAAACGCCCTATTTCCCTTTAATTTCAAATTGGAAACATGATTAATGTCACTTGTTATTATTCTTCTGGTTGTCCTTGTTGTTCTGTTTTCTTCAATGTTTCTTCTCTTTTTCTTTTTTAATTTTCTATTTTGATTTAGCTTTGTCTCTTTTAGGGGTTATTACACCTAAAAGCTATTAACCACTTCTCGTAATCACTCTTCAGTCTTCTTAACTAAATAATTTATTGTAAATTTTCGAACTCTTCATTTGATAACCAGACCGAATTAAAGTTGCAACAATGAAATCGAAACGAGATACCTTCCACCCAGACCGGTGCAAAGACCTTCTTCGGATATTTCAAACCCATCCGGATTCATTGTTGGCATGATGTGGACCCTGGTGTTGTCCAAGAATTCCGTGATGTTATCGTCTGAATCGTAATTGACCAATAGGAACTCTGCAAACTGTAGCAACACTTCGCGACCGATGACCTAAACATAGCCCGGATTTAAATCAACATGAAAGATAATCACAATAATATAAAGACATGTGAGGCGAGCATGGCCAGTTGGCTACGTCTTCATTGATTATTATTATTATGGTTTCCAATATGTCTACTGATATTTGGCTCTCTGAGACTCTTTGATACTAATCCTGATGCTCTTGGCGTACATTTCCGATCCACTGAATACATTTGATTGGCTGTAGGAGGACTAAGACTGATCATTTCATGTTCACAGTGTTTGTTGGTGGATTTCTTTACCATGAATTAGCTTCAGTTTTCAACGAATCTTAACATGGTGGTATATCTGAAGAAAGACTCCATAGAGACTTCGTTTATAGACTTAGCTTCAGCCCTGCCCATGCTTCCTTAATTTAGCTAATTTAGTCTGTACATTCATCTTTTCAGAACTATGTGGAGGTATAATGGGTTGGGGGACTTTGGGTAGGAAGGGGGGGGGGGTGGGTGATCGGACAATTGACATGCACTTCCTTTTTAATGTGATACTGGTAGCACATATGATTCTGTGTTACCTTGATACGGGTCACACACTGGTGACGCAACCTTAGTGACACACAGTTATGAAGGGCCAGTGAATGAATTTTGTTTGTCTTTGTTCTGCATCAAGTAATTTACATATGCATGTAACATTAATGGAAGACAATTGGAATACGGAATTGTCACTGTCTCTGTCCAATTTACCTCATTACCGTGCATGTTGCCTATGTATTTCACCTCTGGTCTCAGTTCCTTGTGTGCCCCTGGAGAATTCCCAGCTATGGATATCACCCATAAAGATCGACCTAAAATCATAAAAAAAATGTAGACAATTTATCTCAACTATGTGCAATTTACATTAAGTGTGTTTGAAGTAAAATGACAAATATGAAAGATTGCTTATCGTCACGGTGGACCTGCGACGGACAGGTTGCAGATCTGGCTTTTTATTTAGACAAGTTTATGACTAGCTTACACGAGCAATAAGGAGTCCTTACGATTCTGGTGCCCGTAAGATTTCAAAAATGTGGTGAGTGGTCGTGCAGTTTCTTCTACTGTACAATCGTTGAAAAGTTGAGTCCACATTAAGGTGTACAGGCAGTTTAGAGAACAAGTAGTTAATGTTCAAACAAAAGTAGGTTTATGGTTTCTTTAAAGAAACTCTAGTAGACTTACCACAAGGACGTTGTGATGGCATTTTAGGATGCTGTAAGAGCCTGTACGGGCTCCTTTAACTCAAAAAGCTAAGAAGTCCGTATGGACACCACGCGACGATGAAACTGTCCTACTGTAAGGAGTTTCCAAATGTAAGGCTTAAACGTCGCTCCCATAAGCATCAGGGGGCACCGAATTCACCGAAGGGATCCTTACTGATGGAAAGGTCGATGGGTTGCAATTTTGTAGAATGCATGCTGGAACTGAAAGAGAAACCTATTCGTCATCCAGCCACAGACGCTTGCCGATTTTGTAGACCTTCGACCTCTATAACTCCACTGCAAAATGCAACATGCATGTACGGGTCCGAAAGGGACATGTGGAAACCAATTAAACCCCCTAGGAAAGTTTCAGCGCGGACACAGTTTTAGCGCGGACACCGTTCGGACTTCTCTGGTGGGCCGTGAATGCTTTTTAGCATCCTTAAAATGTCTCCGCCGCGGCCGTCACCATTCGGCAAAACCTAATTAAATTTGTGCCGAAAAGAAAATTGTTGGGGTAGAAAAACATTGCGTGAAATCGAGCGCTTAGAACGCGCCCTAGCGGGATTATGACACAAAGGTATTTGCAATTTTGTATATGCTTTGTGGGTTCAAAACATAAAAAATCTAGTACACTTAGCTTGTACAAAGCTTATAATTTCTGTGCTGGTTGAGCAGACGTAGGGAATGGCTCTGAGATGCGGTCATCCCACCCTCTACTTCTGAAACTTGGTGCCGTCACTGATTTTAATAATATGTAATATCACTGGACCGGTGATATGAAATTTTCTTCTTTTTTTTTTAATGGCTGTATAGATGGCGGGGTACAACAATGAAGACAGTACATCGTATCATGGATCTGAGTGGATCGTTCATTGAACTCCACCAGCAATGTATGTACGAGATAGGTGAGATGTATACCTACAACATCGTGGTGAGAATAACACCCCAGCTAAAGTAGACCACTGAAAAAATCGAAGAGTTGTTTAAATATCTTAAAATGTTGTCGTAATTCCTCGTGTGATCAAGGTGTCGTTGGGGTGTCTAAAGAGAGATTGATGTCGCAGTATATTGCTCAGTTAAGTATTATTAAGAGTATGCATTTTGCAGAGCTATTCACTGCATATCATCTCTACATACCTTCTACACTTTTTCCAATTTCGTATAGGTCAGTGTATTCCGGGTAGGACTCACTGAGATTCGTCAAGGCAGCGGCTAGTTCCACGTCGTTGTGGTACACATGTTCGATGAAGGGAACTGCATTCGACCCACATACCAGGAAACTAAATGCTAACAGTTTCGCAGCAGATGGAAGTGCCATTATTGAAATATCGCAGCACGTTTAAGCTGCGAAAATAAAAACGTACAGGCTCTATATGGTGACATGAATTCTGCCTCAGCCACAGATCTTGAGATCTACTTACCTGCAAGGGAACCATTTTCATCTCCCATTGATTGTGATGTCGCCTTACTGGCATTGAAACTATTTCCTACTATTTATGGATTTTGCCATAAAGACCACAGGCAAGGCACCTTACATTGTAGGCCTAAGCTGTTGCAGTGTAATCGGTGGGTTAATTTCTTCCTTGTTGGAGAAAAGAGAAAAGGGGATGGGCCATATAACTTGAATCCTAGTGTGTTCTAGTGACAGTGATGTCCAATGTGATGAAGTGACGTGATGTTCATTGACTGACAATTAATAGTTTATGTACAACCTTAAGTGAAGTCTGGACTGTAACAGTTAAATGTACTAGAGCCGAGATGGAACGGTGTAGGTTACTTTCGCTGTTGAAACACTTACGATGCCCACCCCCCCCCCACTTCTATGCCCCCTCAAGTTGCGTCAAATAGTATTCGGTTTTACAGTTTCTTTCCACTAGTTAGTCTTTACCAAATCAGACTTTTAGAATAACCTAGCAGTGTGAATCCTTGTAGAAAGAGGCATTCTAGATACAATGAAAATTAAACACTCACAAATATACAATCACACACTAACACACAAAATACAACAAAAGCGAGTTCACAAAACCAGCATGGAGTTATTGATTTGGAAATCAGATATATTATGCATATACGATACAATTGTACTTAATCTTACAGCTGATATGAATTTCATACTTTGCCGATCATGAATATCAACAGTTGTGAAATTTCTTCATTTAATTTGTTTATCAATCAATCAACATCCTTTATGAAGTACAAAAAAGTTGAAAATATCAGTCCCAATCATTCAAGTGAGGCCATTGACATACGACCGTCTATGAGAGGAGGCTTCTTACAAGCAGGCTGTTGTAGAAAATATACTTACCTGTTATCGCTCCCATACGTAACTTGACTTTTAATGTATTACCTATGAAATGTTCAGGCACCACGTATTCACTCGCATTTTGAAGAATATTCCCGTAGACAACTTCACACTCACCGGTCTAATTATCCAACCTGAATGTAAATATCACCCGCTGTAGAATGCTCTGGAAGTCGCTTATGATATGCTTCATGTAGAATACCACTTTCACCATTCAAAATAAAACTCTGAGTATATGCGATTAAACACTATAACTTGCGGGCAGATGCATAAAGACATGTAATTTTTTTACTAACTTCTACAAGATGAACAATTCCTTTATTCAAATCTATTGTCACGTTCATCTAGCTTTGCCTTCGCAATTAAACAGCTGAAGGGCATTTTGGAGACGTTAAAGTGTGACTGTGAAGTTTTCACATCGCTGTAAATTTGAATCGTCGAAAAGTGCACTTCTCGAAGATGTTTTATTCCCAGACGGAGATTAGAAGTGCGTGAGTTAGACTCTTTATTTAAAAGAGGTGCATTGCATATCAATTTTGCAGCATTCACTCTGAGGGGAGATCACGCTTCACGAGACATGAAAATCAGTGATTAACAAACATTGTGTTAAAGAGCGTAAAACAATGAAAACAAAGGAGGAGATAAGGGTCACTTCTAAAAATAAAAATCTACGGTGTCTTTATGGATCTTTAGTTTAAACTTCTACATCAAATAATAATCATGTTATTTTCCCTGGGGAACTGACATCGTGTAAGACTACTCACCTATCTTACTCCCGTTTCTCCCTCCCAGCTTTCACCACACAACCTTTATTCACATTGTTTCGCTGATTAGTTTCTTTTATAGAGATCCCTTTCCTGAGATTATTTTGTTTCCCTGTCGATGCATTTGAATTGCTGTGAAGCATTTGCAATGTAGTTTGAATAATGTATCATTAAGAAAATATTAGCAAAATTCTCTGAACCACCAGCATTGTCCATTGAAAGATAAAATGGATGTCGTAAAGACAAACCAACGTAATGGGGACTGAGGGATGGTTTTTCCTGTCTCCCAGCTATCAAGGTGTTTCATGTAGATTCATGCCCTAGCACTTGATTGTAAGTTAGCCATCTTACTTTTCTCTTTGAGAGTATTTTACTTTCTGTCTCTGTCTATCTTTCTGTCTGTTCGTCTTTTGTAAAAAGCTGTATGAGGAGGATGCATGGAGGGGAGAGGAAAGGGCCTTCCATAGGAGGTAAGAGAATTAAAAAAGGCCTCCTTCGATTTTACAATTTTATAAAGGGAACCGAACACGAACTTTTCGTGAAGAATTTCAACGTAGCAGAAAATTTTTTGCGCACCATGTAACTAGGGACTAAACTGTTACTGCTGGAAGGAACTATCCTTGCAGCAGTAACAGTATCTATTTCTTGATCTTGGATCTTGTGGTATGTCTTAAAGCTATTACGTGCGTAGGAAAAAAGTAAAAACATTGAAATTTCATCTCCAAAAGTTTGGTAAGGCTTTTAATTACACCAGTTGGTTAATTTTGCCAATGATTTCAAATTCTTCTAACATAACGACAAAAAGTGTAGAATACGACAGTGTAGTGGTTGACAGTTTTCATTCGAATCAACGGTGTGCTTCTTTGAGCAAGCCAATGGGAAGTATACTAGTAATGAATACTCAGTTGCCAACTCAGGATCACTGACTCCGCGGGCAAGGTTGTGTTCAGTTCGTTTTGTAAATACAGTGTTTCCTTTCGCCAAATACTACAATTCCCGATACCTACCAAGGAGCGACGACTTGAGTAGTATATTTTTGATACACTAGTGAGACCTGTACTGTTGCATATTCATTATGTAGGCGGTTATTGTAAGAAGCGTTAATTTTCAAATATGATTTCTGTTTTTTACTGTTTTTATGCCAATCCCGTTGCTTTTCGAAGGAGGTACTGTTATTTTCCTTCATTGAAAGACATAGCCCATTCATTTACAACCTCGCGTGTACATTTAAAAATAAAGAAAAAGTTAAGATAAAAAATAATCCTATCTTTTTGGTTTTTCAGTACACACGAAATCACTTAAGCACATTCTGCAGAATTTGTGCTCAAGAGATTTTATGTTGCAAATAACTTGTTTTTAGACTCGTCGAGATTAAGATATATCCCTTTAAAGGAGCTCATTGAGTTGGTTCACAAAATTTATAATATTTTGTCACCACTGATGAGTATTACTCATATCTTGATGGTTAATGGTTAAACTAAGGGATTCATAACATCTGACACACATTTGAAACAACAATGATAGGGTAAGTTCCAGTCAACATAATTTACTGCAAATCTATGACCAGACACAGTTAACAATCAGGTATTAACCACAGGCAACCCCTGTTCATAAAATACACAGTTTCTCATATTTTCAGAAATTGTAGGAATATAAATGAGTAATGTGGCTTATTTGATGTATTGGCATGCAATGATGGTTTCATTCAAACTCTTCAGAAGATAAACGATATCAACCCAAATGGGTCCCTTTAATGTCAAAAGAGATATAACATAGGCAATAAACTTGTATGCGTGACTATTTTTCATTCCATAAAATTGCCAGAGGTAGACGAACTTTATTTCCATCAATGAAGAAAACAGCTACAGGAAAGCAACAGTGCAAAGTAATAGTGAATATTGTGTTGTGAAGATCCGACGTTTCTTTATGTAACGTACGTGTATAAATGTAGGTATGTACAGGTATAGGCTACATCACGTTTGCATGCACACGAATTGATGCCGGTAACACAACTTAGGAAGGAGAATGCTCAATACCGGGGTTAATGCAATGAATAGTACATTGAAATGACGACTGAATTTCAAACAATGCTGTCATTTTTCCCTTGCTGTTTGTCTAGCGACAGCACAGGCCTATATAAATAAATTTATAGGATATTAGTATTCCCATTAGAGGAATATAACTAAGAATACATTAAGTGGTGCATTTTAAGCGTTTAATCATGATTTTTGCTCCACTTATACACAATTTATTACTTTTTTTGCAATGCTCATATCATGAGCTCAGAAAATGGCCACATTTTTGTACATTTTTAATCCTTGTACTCCATTTAACGTTTAACTTTTTTACATTGTATGTTTTTACTGTACTGCTGTGTTGGATTTTAATGTTTGATGTTAAGTTCTGTAAGATCTGTTTTTGATGAATAACGCTGGATGTAAAATCAGTTATTACTCTTTGTTTATAAGAGGAGACTGACATCACTTAAAATATTAGTAAGATGACAAATTATCTTTATCAAGATACCACAGTATTCAGTGACGGTAAGCGGTGGCACTATAGACTGATTTGACACGTAGTCTAACCGTACACTGGATGGTATCCCTTTTGATCGATCGCATAGACAAACTTTGATGAATAGTTTGTTAAGGCCTTTCTCGTTCTGCACACAAAAGAAGTCACGTGCATTAAAGGGAAATAGTGCGTTTAGAATACGCCAACATGAAATACAAAGAAAATGGCTTTTACCATTGTTAAGCCATTCAGTTACATCAATAGACATCTGCAAAAGTTTCATCTCCGCAAAAAATAATGCATGCGGTGGGTAACGGAAGATGTATCATTTGAATTTTGGAAAGTTTGGGTGAACAAATTGTTGTTCAGCAACAAATAACTGAATTTCTTTGTGTTAGAAACTTATTTCTTGAAACGAAGGCCACTATCCTTGTTGATTTTGAATGAACTTTCACGCATTCTATACCCACAAACATTTGAAAAATATGATTGTTTTCTTTAAAACAAACCCATTATTTCCTTTTCAATACTGTATAGACTTTGGTAAACATATACTATAGTGATAGAGCTCCATATGTAGTGATCTTTCGAAATTTTACTGTCGATGCATAAAATGGGAATAAGGTAGGCCTATACGTGTAAGAAGTATTTCAGTAACTCTAGGTACTTTTCTGGTATGTTGTCATAGCTCTCATGCAATTGATGATAAAGTATAACTCTGCATAATTATGAACTAGAGGGCAACCTAACAACAGTGTGTCTGACCAAATAATTTCTTAATCGCTAAAAATCACAGTTTTAAATTCCTTTTTCCGTTGACTGAGGGAAACTGAGGTGACAGTGTAGAAACTTGATTTGAATTAATTTGTGTTGTATTTTCCTTTTGGCAACTGTGAGATTTCTGATAATAATCTGTCTGTTAATCTGTTTTCTACAAACAGTATTTCATGGACGGATGCATTACAGTTCAGTTTATGAACTTTTCATTTACTATCACTAATTCTCCTTTCAAAAGTAAATTCTCACTCAACATGATATTACATGCAGTTGATTATACCACATACTGTATACACATACACGTCAAATCAGATTTGTGATGGAGCTCCATGGATTTGTACAGCAACTTATCTTTCCTTCAATGCATATATGAATACAAATAATAAAAGTGTAATATCATGAGTCGAAGAAATGTCAGTTAGATAGCCACAGAGATGCGATATAAATGATAATATAAAAAAAACGTATCTTACTCGTTGAAATAAAAAGGTAGGCAATCAATTTTCGGACCGGAACTTCAACGCCATTAGCTTGAATGTGCTTTGCTAAAGCCCGAGTCGCGAGGTAAACGTTAGAGGAATTTTTTTTGCCGGTTTAGATGACTTAGAAAACACCATTTGCATATACCGCAGTGCCATAAAGATTACAGGCACTTCTGTGACAATTCAAGCAGATACGGCTATCTGACTATATGACGTCAGAAATGCAATCACCACGATAAGAAGTGATAGTTAAATACAATCAATGGAAACTTATATACCTGCTTAAATAATCCCAACAGAAGTAAAGTCCAACGTTTTTGTTTGTACTTAAAGCGACAGCGAAGAATTTCAATGGATTCTTCCCCAGTGTGTTCATGAACGTATAGGACTCTTTTATTTTAACATGAACGAAATCCTCCTCGGGTTATTAAAAATTCAAAACACCGCAAAGTGGTATTTTGCAGTGGTAGAAATCTTAATTTAGAAGAAACATAAAAGTTTACACCTTAATTCATATCTAATTTGTCATTCTGTAAGTTTGCTCCCCACAAATCACGGATCTTTATGCACAAAAAAAAAACATGCATAAAGGAAGCTCAGATTTTGAAGCCACCGCTAAAAATTGTAAGTTTTCAATTCTCTGGTGTACTTTTGAGATTATACAAGTAATATAAGGATTTTTATTGATACTAAGCGACAAATAAATGCTTCTACAAGATATAGACAATTTTGAACAGAATTTAGACATCTTATTGATAAAAGTGCTCATAAAAGCCACAGTAGTATCTAACAATGCAGGTACCCACATACCAGTACGCAAACCGTTTGAATAGGTCTCATATCCATGATTTTCTAGCAAGCGCCAAAATTTGTTTCGGACCTAACATTTTGTCCCCACAATTGACTGGCTGTGGGTATTCACGAGTGACCCCTACCTCATTAACGCATTCAGTTTGACTTTTCTCAAAGTACATTCGAAATCAATTCTGACACGGCGCCCTCTACTCTGGGGTCTCCTTTGTTTTGTCTCTTGTCATTTGTAATTTCATGGGATAAAATTACATTTGCTTGTCAGTTTCTAACCTTATTTAGGCCTACATCAACAGTGGAATTTTAACATGGTTCAGGTGTAGTTTCGATAGTCTCACAGTAGGCCACTTTTAAAATGCCTGTTCATCCATGTTTCGGACGTAACGTCCTGTCAACATTTAGGTCTTCTTCACAAAGCTCTGATTTTATGCAAATACAAAATGCTAAGAATTCATACATGATATCATAAACAGGTCTGGTTTTGTAAGATAAATCATGTAACACAGTAAAACACAATCACTTATGAATTACTGATGATAACAGCACTTCATACTCGGCTGTTATGGATATCATGTCAAACAGGTAAAATCCCGTCTTAGAGGTCCCTTTCCACAGGCTCTTGGAGCTTTTTCTTTCTAAATCTCTTCCTGAGTCTCGATCTTTCCATTTTTTATCTCAGTTGTGCAGTATCTTTAATCCATTGATCAAAATAAGATTGATCCAAAAAACTCAAATGAAAGTTATCAAAATCAAATAAAAAAATCAACTTACAGTAAGTCCTGACATGTATAAGTTTAGCCTTGCACGCCAACCACCTACCCGTCACACGAAGAGTCATAATCTGTATATATACTTTAAGTTTGCAAGCATAAAATATTTAGGTGATATTAATAATTGTCAAGATCCCGCAATTCAGCACACTATTTAAAACTCTTTAAGGATTGCATTCCCTTGTAGATTTGATAAAAATGAACAAAATGTAAAGGTGGATTACAATGAATTCCATAACTAGGAACACAGCAAAGCAAATTATATGACTACTGTAAAGAAGTTTACCCACCACTTTATGGTTAGGTATCAGGAAAAAAAAAACAGAAAGCCAAAAGGCTTTGTGATTCCTTGCTACATGGTTACATTACAACAAACATGAATTATTCACATGACAAGTATGAGATCAACTGCAGTTATTTTTCTTGATACACCACAAGCCTTTAACCCAAAATGACCTTTATTTTGGTGACCTAAAATGACCGCAACATTTGACGTCCACCAAAAGCAATAGGGATAACCTGCCCAGGCCATACAACCCACACATCAAGTACAGTATGAGTATGACATCAGTCAACATTATCCCTGAGCTCCAAGAAACACACAGTAATCAATGCTGCTTCTAGTCTTGCCTGTTGTTAGTTGAATCAAATAACTCAACCTTACCTCATCTGAACTCAGCTTGTCTGCCATATTTACCTCAAAATTCTTCATAAAGGACCAGAATGTTCTTGGGTCTCCATCGTATGGTGGAATTTCTGCCTTAGGTAATTCCAACGCTAATTTGAAACTCAATTTCCTCCTTCAACTTTTTCAATGCTTCCTCCCTCTCCTCAGTATAATGCTTTTGGCATTCCAACATCTAGCTTTCTGCTTGCTCAAATGCTTCATCAGACAACAGCCCAGCCAGATCAGCATGAACCTCTTCGATTGCCTCAAATTGGCGCTCTGCCTTTTGCAAATTTTCCTTTATCGACTCTGCAACAATTTCTTCCTTGTTACAAGTAGCTTTCAACACACTCAAAGTCCTCGTAAGTTGACCCTAAGTTATGATTCCTCCTCAATATTTCTGCTTCCTCCATCCTTTCCGACATTGTGAAATATGATTGAAATCACTCCAATTTGATTGTTAAGAAACCGCGTTCTGCTACCAGCTGTTCCTCTGGATATTGATATTATCCAAATAAATGACAGAACAGATGGTATTTCACTTTCCTCATTTTTTTATAAACCCATTAACATTCCAATGCATGCCCTCTTGTCTATCTGACCCCATGACCCCCCATACCAAGACTATCTCTCTGGACAGCTCATCGAAGCCCCTCACACTAGAAGTTACTCACTAAGTTACAAATGCAGTACTGTAGAATTAAGTCTGGAGTAACCCCATTGAGTTAACTGTGTGCGAGGGAACCAATAGTAATTTTGTACAAAGTAGCCCCATATGCATTTGTACGGTAGTTTATAATAACCACAATAATGGTGTTTAGGCTATTATTATTGTTTTATAGTGAAACATTATCCCTTCCTCTCTATTGATAAGCATTAAATTTCACAGGGTCGTGGACCTGTTAACAGCAGACAACCTTATAAAGTTTAAAATAAATCTGACCCACGGATAAGGAACTATGGCAGTTTTAACATTTTTTATGTTTTACCCCATAACCTCATTAATATGCAAGATTTGGACACCAAAAACAATAGGGATCATCTACTCAATATGGGCAACCTACATGCCAAAAATGAAATTACTCAGAGTTACCCTTCTTGAGATAGAGTGTTTACGAGCAACCGTCACACAAACACACACACACCCATATACACATACATACACACACACGACATCAGGACTGCATAGATTCCCCTGCCTACGGCAAGGAATAAAAAACCAGCATGTATGTGTGCAAGTTCGACGCAATTGTAAATCAGGTTTTCAGACTCCAGGTAGGCATTTATTTTTGATGTAATACCTGCAGAATGGTAGAAAGAATAATGGCTATTGGTATCAGGAAGTGTTGGTGTAGGAATTGCTGTTTGAATTTCACTGAATCCTGTGTTGAATCTTGTGATGAATTCTGTGATAGCTTTAGGTTGGTGTGAATTGTCCTCCCTCCGTATCTGGTAGCACATGGACATTGTACTACCCAGTCACTCTCTATGAAATGAATTCTCTGAGAAAGCATTTACAGTACTGCACATAAGGGCAGGTTAACAATGTCAACATTTTTTAAGTCCAAAGTGTAATATTTTGCGATTGTAATTTAGAGATCCCATGAAAGGGGCGTGAACCAGCTGAAAGGGGTTTGATTGAATTACTTGAGTTGAGATGCATTTTTCTTTGATGTGTATGGTGACAACCATGAAATTACAACAACCCTCCTTAAAACATGGAAAGCGTAGCTCAATTTTGTAAACAGAATATTTCCAAAATGGTACAGTGTTTTTCCATAATGTATCCAGTAATACTATACCAAGCAACGTAATCCTCACCTGTTTAATGTCAGAATCTATAACAAAAAAGAGAAGCATACATCTAAACTTCCGTTGACAACATAAACAAATTTCAGAAACAAATTTTTAAACATGTGTGGTGTAAAAAAAAAGCCGCCTTTACTGGAGACAGTTCCTGAATGTAGCATGGACCACTTTTACGAATGTAAGTAAGATCTGGATTTGCCCGGCTAGAAAATGATTATTCCTGAAATAGAGGTTAAGTTAACAAAGGATAACGTAAGTAGCATCATCATAGGAGTCCATCTCTTGACGTCACAAATTTGCATACGTAACCATGTTTACTCATTGTGCTGAGGCAGGAATTTGCCTGTCAATTCGTCAGACCTATCTTATGAATAGTAAGCTAGCACGGATTCCGCAAAGAATTTGGCGACAAAGATATTGTATGTTACTATTGTGAATGTCATTAATTCTCTGTTTGAATACATCACGACTTTCGGTGTCAAAGATTTGTGAAGGCTTTAGAAGGAACAAGGGAAACATTGCAAGGTCTTTAAGCTTCAAGTGATTGTCTTGAAAACATCTTGTCAAGTCTCAAATTCAACTAACCACCTCGATTCGTTTTGATGTTCTCTTCATCTTTATTTACACTTCCATTTCGAGTTTAAAACTCAAATACTGACAAAAAAGAGTAAGTATATATATATAACAAACTATTTCGTGTATGATGTTTACAGAAGTACACTGAAGTCAAATAGATGAAAAAAAAATGACCCAAAAAACTTGAATATCTTAAATTTCTTTACGGCAATATACACTACAACACATGGAATAATACATATAAAGCAAAGCAAATTTATTAGAAAGTAAGCAAAAGTGGCACCGCACATTCAGAGCACAAGATTTACGCATTAGCATCCTTATCAACACAGGCAGGGGAATTTGAAAGCTGGAATTATCTTTTGCAAGACTGAAGTGGTGTCCACGATTTTCACTTATCAACATGATTCAACCAAATCTTCTGTCACTCGAAAAGAGAACCAATACAAACTATTATATATCTCCTGCTTCTTGTACCCTCCATATTAAGTCCTATGAGACAGTAAAGATTGAACCTATGGAGAGAATTCGAAGGGGTACTGGACAGCCTCTGGAGTTGGACACTCATCGACCCCTGTAACCAGGAATCTACAATAATGATGTCAAAATGAGATCCCACCGAGTTAAGGTCCCACTTCTAAAGTGTTGGATTCGGTCGCATCTGTTTACGACTAATTGGAATTAATGAACTTTCAATTCAAGGATCCCATCCCCCAAATGATGTTTTTGAATTCGGCGATTCCTCTAAATCGACAAAATGAAAAATTACGAATCCTGGTGGGGTACAGGGGAAAAGTCGGTTGGAGGGTCCAGGAAAACTCTGACGTTTCAGTATATCTCTGGGTGATAGATGTACATGGAACCAGGATTTCCCAAAGCAAAAAGAGGTTAAAAAAGGTAAGTACAATATCGTAAATAGAAACAGGAAATCCACATATACATGTATATTACAGGATACTTCGGCTGAGTGGGGGCAAGTGGGAACTTTTCTGATGGGAGCATATGCGTCCTACCTTGTTGCCGTCACTGACATTAATTTGTTAATGCTTAGTCATAATAATACTCTCATTCACGGGAGGGAGTTAGTCCTATCAAATGCCAAGTTGTAGCTGTTGTGCTGTAATTTCATGTGGAGTTTTAAACAACACATGTTTTGTCCCATGTTTTAGATTAACATGCAGACGGACTTTTGGAACTTTGCATAAGTTAATGAGTCTCTTTACCAAAGATGAAATTTAACGGCATCAGGATTAAGTTCGTCTGTCTAAATCACACATCGCATCCACAAAGTACCACCTAGGGTGCAATAATTGAGTTCATCTGTTTAGCTCAATTCATGCTAACATCCTTAAAGACTCTTCAGTACAGCATAAGTTGTAACATGAGTATCATATTCCCAGCACTAGCACTGAACTGGTTTATGATTCAAAAAGATATTGCCACAGAATGATTTTTTAGTAGTGTTTACTTGTTTGTTTTGGATTACATTTTATGTGGATTCTGTCTAGCTTAACGTGTAGTATCTCTATAATGTTTTTACGATATAACTCGCATCAGCGGGCTGTGTACAATAACGACGACAATGTCGCATAAATGTCATACTGCCGATGGCAAGTAGAACGAGCAAGGAAAAACGTCTTGAGGTGGAGTGGGGACTGAGTGCTGGCAGGACCATCTGAGCAGAACACCACTATCGGTTGGAGCTGGGAGTATAAGGATTTTTAAAAAAAAAGAAAACCCTCTAACTACCAGAAACGGAACTTCTCGGATGTTCTAAGCTGCATGTAGAGTCTTGGCTACAATTTCTCCGTCCATGAGAAAACCGGAATGATGTGATTCCTTGCCAATATGCATAAACAACAAATGACAATACATATCAAATTTGAATTTCAAACACCTTACAATTCTTGAGACTCCGTGTGTGCAAGTTTTCAAACTATGTAACCTACTGACCTCACATGGCCTTTTACTTCCACAAAACATGACAGATTATCCATCTAATCATCAAGTGCTACTGATGTTCACAGTTTAAAGTTCCAGCAACTTCCAGTTGCTAAGTTGAGCTTCATGAAAAACAATAGAAATCATCTACTTTCAGTGGGCAACCTACACAGCAACTTTGAAGTTCAAGTGACTTTCCTTTATTGAAATAACACGTTTACCTGGTTTTCAAAGTGTGTGTCCTCTTCTGACCTCACATGACCTTTGGCCTTACCAAGCCCTACAAGGGCACTGTGGTTCCTTGCTGAAGATCATTTTAACTGTAGTCGTTTAGTCGTAACCAACGTTTTAACATATTTGGTAAGAACCCTCAACTCTTATTGGCCGATTTCAGTCAGGTGACCATTTACTATCTGATGGATAGTGCACAGTCAATTTAAGGGTAAAATCACCGGTGCGTGAACACAACCAGAAAGCCAAAAGGCTTTGTGATTCCTTGCCATATAGTTTATATTATAAAAAATAAAAATTATCCACATAACAAATATGAAATCATGTTCTTGAATACCTTATTAATAAGCTTTTTAACCCAAAATGACATTTCACCTCCTCTTAAAACATAAAGGTGCAAAAGTTGATAGAAATCATCAATTCAGAATGGGCAATACACATACTAAGTATGATATCCTTCTCAATTAACTTTTTGAGATTTTTTTCAGTAGCCCCTAAGCCTAACCTAGGGGCTACTGAAAAGTGAAATATTGGCCTAAAAATGTAAATCATAAATAAATGTACGTATGTATAAATATACTTTAATCTTACCTCCTCTACATTTCAGAATTGTGTCGCGCGAAAGCGTTGTTGAGGAGATTTGATAAAGCCTTCCGGAATTAGCATTCCTTCTTCGTCGATTTTACGGAGAAGTCCAAAAACGAGTCCTTATGGAATAAAATTCGTACATAGGACTAAAGACTGCAATCGTTCAACTCCCCCCAGTCAAAGGCAAAGAGGCCGTACACGCACACTTAGTCAAATAACGTCGGCATAAGCCGCGTTATGTGATTCATGAGGCCTTTCAACGAAATTGTGTGTGAGGCATCAAGCATGTCCAAGTTTTACTCTGAATATAACGTTTCAAAAATCTGCAACTATCTTTGTAAAAAATCAGTCGAGTGAATCATAGGCAAATTTCAACAATGTGATTACTTGATGAGGAAAACATAGCTCTGGAAGTGCTCTGAAAACAGTGAATAGATATACCTACACTGAACGACGGCATGCGAAAAGTATATATATGACAAGCTCGCTAGTAACATGGGTGCACCTAGTATGACGCACCTAAGAGATTCTTCAATGATTATGAAGTTGGTAAAAATCGAAAACTCGCATGCAGATGGGGTTTTGGTACAAGCAGTATCTCACAAATGTAATGACGTGAAAAGATTTCCTGTGCTGTCCCTTCTCATTTTAAAATCGAGCACAACGTGAACCCAAGATATCTGCTGGTAGAAATATTTTTGCGTACCTAAATTGACACATTGTAACATTTGCGGAGTCATAAGCAGTGTTGTAGTCGAGTCACCACAATACGAGACAGAGGCCGAGTCACCTTCCCTCGATACCAAGGTCCGAGTCACTTCCTTCCGAGTCCGAGTCACCATGTTTCAAAGCTAGCAAAGTTTTTTGCATCACATGATTTATAGGGTTACTGTAGTGTATACGTACCAGTATTTGCCTTTTATACTGGTCTGCTAGCTAGTACTAAACACTTTCAAAGGTACAATAATCAACCAAGTGGATCAGTTAATCATGTATTTATATTATCAATACAAGGAACGCTTGTCCGAAAAAATTCCACACTTATACAACAGTGGAACTGTGGAAGATATACAAATCAGTTAATAGACGTCTTTTTTGTTAAGAAACTGGAAGAAATCTTCAACGGCAAACAGCATATAAACTTCTGTTCATTCAATTCATCGTCAAATTTTCTACAAGGCTGTGCAAGCTTAAGCAGGTTCAAACGATATGTTTGTTGCATTTGAGGAACATGAGAGTCTCCGGCATACAGTAGATGGGGCCTAAGGATAACTTTATTTTTGATGTGGATTGTGGACACATGCTAATGCCACTTACCGAAGTCACACACAGTGAGTGAACTACTAACAGGCACTGACGAAACATTGCAAGCTGGAGCATATTTCATCCCTGACAGACTCTCGCTTTTTTGCATAGATGCCTTTGCAATGTGAAATGGAGATGTCTTCTTTGTAATTTCTCTCAGTTGCCAGCATGAAGCAACTAGTCTTCTAATTGACTACTTCCTTAAACACCAGCTACGGGCCAGCCATGTTTTCAGTATATATCACTATACGTTGACTTAATAACATTCACATGAATGATTGCCTACACTGTGTCACTAAACAACGTGTGGCAATCAGAAAAGTG
Source organism: Stichopus chloronotus (assembly GCA_021234535.1). NCBI lineage: Eukaryota > Metazoa > Echinodermata > Holothuroidea > Aspidochirotida > Stichopodidae > Stichopus > Stichopus chloronotus. The sequence continues at coordinate 4,570,478 of CM037848.1, read as the reverse complement.
CATTGCATTATGGTTAGGTAATTATCATTAAGCATGATGTTGTATAATACTGCAACCTTTTTCTTTATTAACGCTTTATGATATAATTATACACTGTTCAATGTCGCAAGGTATTGTCGATTACAGCATGGTTACATGGTTACTTATATTACAGTTTCTATTATTTCATCCCTTTCACCTGTTACTGTGCACGTACTTTCACTTGTTTACAGAGTTAGGACAATGAGTATTTACAACACTCATGTCACTGGAATTTTTTTCTCACAGCAAATCTAACGGAGGCGGGGAAATGCCATTGCCTGCGGTTGCAATCAAGCTCACATTACGTATGTGATTCTAGTCCCAATATTGCTTTTCTACAAAAAGCAATTATAAGTAGTTCTGCAAATATAATTTATGATACTTAACATAAATCAATGATCTGTGTACAGTCTGGCGTTATACAACGAATATTTAGTTAGGAGGTCAAATACTGTTCAATATCTGATACTGTAAAAAGCAGTATATAACTGTTCACATACTGTAAGGAAAAAAAAAAACAGTTGTCACATACCATGGACTATCTGGTTCGTAAATATATATCTAAAGAAAATTTCATGAAGTGGTTATTTCTTGTTAAGATGGTGGTTTGACACGTCCCTTGTTAGGTTTCTTGCTGGGGTACTTGAAGCTAACCACAAAGTTTAAGATGAGATAGACAGATATTTTAATTTGTTTGAGTGCATCAGTGCTTACATTGTTGTTTATTTAGTTCGATGGTCTTGTTAATCTACAGGTTACACTGTTCCCTTAGCCTAAGTACATATATATTCACCTGACCTAAGTTAGGCCTTGCCTACTAAGCCGAAAGAAAGTTGAGTAATCAGGATTGGTGGCAGCAGGTTAATCTCCTCAGTTACCACTAGTCAAATGCCAGTTCCTCTTTCCTCATTCCCCCATATGAATAGCAGGGATCGTGTCTGCCGTAGCATCTGTTTTCTTCCCCCTTTCAAAACGTTAGGTAGCTGCAGCCCTATAGGGACCGACCTATCCTAGTTCTACAATATGTTTATTAAGTAGCCTAGTAACTTAGATTTGGACCTACACTCCACCTACAGTAATAAATTCGCCGGCAAAATTTGTGTTCGACTTGCCTAGTTACCTGCTCTGTAATTATAACCATCTCTCAAAATCTAAATACCAAATTGCATCTTTTAGGAATAAATGGAGAGAAATTATCCTGAAGCAGAAAAACTTACGAACCTCGGAAAATAACTCATACCTAATTAGTTCATAGATCATACTATTATTGTTTTAATAGAACTTTATTTTTCAAGTTTGAGTAACCAGTACTATGTTACGATGCAGTACGTAGTGACACTCTATTGGCTAAACGTTACGGGCAGGCCTACAAGTGTTGAAATAATACCACCAGGACTACGCAAACGTCTAGGCAAAAGTTGCACTTTAACTAATTGCTACTCTCTTTAAATGTCAGAAGAGAACCATTTTTTACCATTCTACATACCATTGATGGCACAGTACTTAATTCTTCGTTAAAAAGGTTGTTACGTTTTGTGTGCCGTTGACGTAACCTAACAGTAACACCAGTAATAATAAGAAAATGAGCAGTAAAAGTTTTATCAAAGCCATAGAATGACCTTTTGACATGTGACGTCTTATTGCGTACGGGCCACTGCGAACTTAGCACATCCAGTTTAGCAGCGATAACAACCAGCTAGTGTAAACAGCAGAGTAAAAGATAACGCGGAGCAGTGCGTAGGTCTAACCGTACAGGATATCTAACTAAAATATAAAGAAAACGGACTCGCAAAATAAAGCAAACACAAAAATGTCGGCATTTTTCAGATTGTTTCCGGCCCCGTACAGACCTCGACACAAATTGCAGAGGCCACAGGGTACGAGACCCAGTACGAGATATCGCCCTCCGAGGCCAAGGCCGAGACCGTGGGCTTAAAATCGGCCTCAAGACCGACCGCGAGTCTGTGTTAAAAATAACAGAGATCGGACATTCAAGTGTTATCAAGCAGTTTGACGTCACTTCAACTGAGATATCTTTCTTAACAGCTTTTCATAATTTAAGCTCTGGTGACTTCAAATGACATTAATGAAAAGCAATAGTGATCATCTTCTCACTTTGAACCAACAAAACGTCAATTTTTAGGTTCACGTACTTCTCCGTTCTTGAGATATTGGGCTTACAACCAAGGAGTCAGCCCCCCCCCCCCCCTACCTTACACACACAAACTCATACACACATGCGTTATCACCGACTGATTCCTCGCCTGCCTCCGGCAAGAAATAACAAGAGCCCAAAAGCACTTTGGTTCCTTGCGTGAAGATGCTGTAACTTCAAACCCAGCCTCAGAAAAAGAGATCAGAAATTGCCGGGCAGTGGTAAGAATCAAGGTCATTTAGCAGCCTCCCTATCATACATCAAAGTTTCCTAAAACCATAGTTTTTTTTGAGGGGGGGGGGGCAACTGAATGATCGATCGAGACCAACCAGGCCTTGATGATGTGGATGAAAATTCCCATTTACTAAAAGTAAAGTACTAAAAGAACAGAGACCGGTGACAAAGTGACAAAATCAGTTTTAATAACACTCACATATTTAACTGCAAAAGAAATATAGAATGTGGTAGGTCAAGAAAAAACGCAACTAGTTACAATATTGTGGAATACGATTAACAAAACTGAAATAGAGGGCACCAATCATCTTAAAGCTGTTACGTAATTGGATGTCTAGTCTCACGGTCTGATAGAGTTCTTCGGAAACTGTGACAGTGCGTAATTCGGTTTTGCAGCCTTCTTTTGCAATCTGTTTAAGACCGAAATGAAAAGAAGAAAAGAGCCAAGCATTATTCTCAGTAAATTTAGAATCAGTTCAGCGACCTTTACTTCAGTCCCTGTGTTAAAAGGAAGATCTAACATCATAATTCATAAATTATTAACGAAGCCTTCATGTTGTTCAATTAACAATGTTATCAACTCCCCAGAAAATGCTTAGAGGATGAGGGGCGGTATTTACACACAGAAATATTTCTAGCAGCATCTAAGGCTCACTGATCTCTTAGCCCCGCATCCCAAACCTCCCACCCTCCTTGATTCATATTAGCATAACTGTATCAAGATTTAATAAGAACAATGTTTTACTAACTTTACACAATGATTTACATGACAGTGAGCATCACTGTGAACAGTCAGCTGACTTCTGAAGAAAAAAGTATGTGTAACTAACTATCCTTCACTTCAGGCTATGGATAAAACTGATTGAGCCTCTGAAACGTGTTCATACTTCTAAATAAGCAACTTGTGACTAAACCTAAATACACTCAGTACTTAAAATAATAGGTAAAACCTGTAAACAAGGGCATACAAAAAAAAAATCTATCATTTCACCTCTATAACGTATGTCCCAGGCAATAAGATCAACCAAAATTCTCCCAAGACTGTGGTCCTCTGTGGAAGGTCCCTCTCGTATACTCTGACAGTTGCGTTATAGATGGGAGAATTGTCCTTGATATCTGTTACGATACCTTTGATACCTATAAGTTTACAATAACAAAAAACAAATGTATAAAAAAAAATAGTGACTCAGATAAGTACATGTTCCCAATACGCTACATATAAACATACTGTTAATTGTAATAATATATGAACAATTACATTCTAAACATCTGGTTTCAAACATTCTTGCGACCTATCGCCTTAATAGCTTCTCCTCTTAAGGGATTGATTTATGCCCTTAAATTTAGCAAGTTGAACGATTTAACCTGACGGAATTGTCGTGACTAACCACTCAACTACTAATAGGTAAGCCTACACATACATCACATATAGTTACCTCCTGCTCAGAAAAGCCTAGAAACCAATTTTCACTGAAATGCTTTGCGTGTGTGTGTGCGAGGGTGTGCCCTTGTTTTCGGGTCGGATCGAGGACCGAAACAATAGACTTTAGGTCCTCTGTAGAAAATTCAATAGATTTCTCCGGTCCTCTCAAGAGTAACAATAGACAGTCTATTGTTAAGGTTAGGGTTGAGGAAGAGAAAACAAAAGAAAGCACAATGAGGTCCTTTGAATGAATGGAAAACAAAGTTGTGTGTGCGTGCGTGTGTCATCAATATGCTCGTATCGGTCTCTCTGATTTGGATTTTCAACTTTCCCTTTCACTAAGGTTTTTCAACCGTGAAGCTCTTACAGATTCTTCGAACATATATAACGCAATTTCAATTTCAATCTAACATAATGATACAGCAGAATACTTATTCCCCCTGTCTATTATGCTATTCCAACAAGGACGTTGACGATGAGTGGCATCCCCCTTGACTTTCACTGTTCTTATGTTTACCTCTATGGACTTGCATCAAATACTGCAATAAAGAGTTTTCATTTTCTTCCCAAAATTCGGCAATCTCGTCTCTGTGTGGATACTTGCAGTTTCCTAACTCCAATGTTACATCAAAACAGCCGGTCTCAAAATAGTTGTAGTCCTGCATGCCACCTGGTATTCGAAAACAAAACGTATTGTTATTAACATCAGAATTATTAAGAAAAAAACGAAAACACTATAGAGTTATAATTAAAGCAGGAATTGCAAGTGTTCCTGCGTTTTCAAATGAACTTAACACCAAATTCATCAATGAACTGGCTTAATAGTTGTAACAGTCGCAGAAAACTTCACCCGTCGTGGCCTTCTTGTCAAAAGTAAACGAAAGCATCTCAAAACGTAGCAAACTTTTCAACGCTTTTTAAAGGCAGATCTCGTAAAATACGTTTTAATGATACTTTGAGACGTCAGGTCTTAACGTTAATCTTCACTTTTGAAGTAGAATGAACGCGTTCCCGTGGTTCTGTCTACACTCACAAGACGACTAAGATCTCTCTTTGATCAGCCTATAGATTTGACTTACGTAGCACATATTGGAGGTATAAGTAATTGGACAAAAATCCCGCCAAGAATGCTGTCATACACAATAAACCATAGACAGCTATGAAAGGAAGGTTAGCTCTATCTATTGCAAATAAAACTTGAAATACTTTGAGAATAAATGCTGCAAGTCCTTGATCATATTTGTGTACGATGTGTTATCGGGTGGACTTATGGCCTCGATGGCTTGCGGTAATGTTATAGTTTTCTTTTTCTTCATGATGTCCATACATAGATCACAATAGAATCTATTGAGTTTAAAGTTCAACAGTTTATGGGCAATAAAATCAATAAATTAGTTGTTTAAGTGGCTGCTTCAATGGTCAGAACGATTTTGGTAAATCAATATCACTTGATGATATTCGTAATGTCTGAAAATCACATTAAACGAAAACAGAAGAATTTCATTTGGATATTAATTTTTATCTTTATTCTATATAAAAGAATGGATAATTTAGAATGACAAGTAAATGTTGTACGACAATACAATACATATGATTAACAGGGGGAATGGTTACACTACTTTCCGAACTTGAGGGTCAAAAGGCCAAAACACTGTAATAAAAGGAAGCTTTAAATTTATATTATGAATCGACAGTAAAAGAAAAGAACTGATTTATTTCAATTAATGAATGAACACTACAATACTACAACATACAATTATTGAACTTTTTTTTTTTGTAGTTACATGTTAAACGCCCAATGATACATAGAGTCAGCACTATTTCTTCTGCTTGATGCGCATGCATTACCTACCACTGACAGCGTACCAATCGGCACCGTTTGTTACCCCGTCCTTGAAACCGTATTCGGCTGAGAAGTTAGCGTAGCTGGTAGTTTCGTTGTAAATTCTCATACGACCATGAAAGGCACTGTAGGTCAGGGCAAGAAAACGAAACACGTCATCATCTGAGCATGCGCTGTAAGGTGAATAGTCTCCCAGCATGTTGACGTAGAGCGACTTCTTGGCTACAAAGCAAAACAAGGAGATGCTTTATTCAGTTATTATACAAGGAGGTAGGTTTAAAAGTAGTTGAAACTATTCACACGAACAAACGCGCATTACGGGCGAATCGCCTCCGTTATTCTTAGGAACCCTGACCCCTAACCCTAAATGTAACACGCAGGCATAATAATGATCACTGCTTGGCTAATACCTCGTTCGTATGGCAAGCCTTTCTATTTTCTATTCCCTTTTTAATGATATCATCAAATAATCAGTGATATCATTAAATACTTAAAGATTTCTACAATTGTATCGTAATGATATCTTTAATTAATTAGCGATATCTGCAATTCTTCGCAGGTGATTGGTGATATCAATAAATCAAATTCGTAATGTCTGGAATACATTTCATGATATCTGCATATACAGATATCAAAACTAACATTATTGATGTCATTAATTCAGTAACAGATATCATCAAATTTATCGCAGATATCAGTAATACAACATCACATTTTTTATTCTTTCCTATTTAAACGTATCTTTAATTCAAATTAGTGATATCATTAAATATTAAGTCACATATCATTAATTCAGTTTTATTTAATGATATCTGTAATTCGAAGTTATGATGTAATCAAATATTACATCACATATGGTCAATTCTGGCTTATTTAAAGATATCTCTAATTCGAATTTATGATATCAGTAAATATGACGTCACATATGGCTACTATTGCTTATTTAAAGATATCTTTAATTCGAATTAGTGATATCATCAAATATGACGTCGCATGTCGTTACTTGTTGTTGCTTATAAGTTGTAACGATTGGGCTAGGCCCTATGGCCTAATGCAAGGTTTTCTGTAACTCACAACTCCACAACTGTACATGTCAGTGCAAATGCATTGTACAATACACCTGGCGCCTAAACTGGCATCTCAGCGGTCATCCTAAGAAGGTAGATATGGTGACGCCATATTTGCTGATGTCATAAATTCGAACTAAAGATGTCTTTAAATAAGATGGAATTAACGATATGTGACGTCATATGTGCAGATATCATTAATACATTAATCATAAATCAAAACATATATCTTTAAATGAATTTATGATATCTGTTATTCAATTTCTGATATCAAGACTGCAATTTTTTTGTATCGTAAATGTCGCTTACTTAATGATATCATGCATTGATTTCAATGATATCTGAAATTTGTTTTAATGATATCACTAATTATTTGATGATATCATCAAAACGGGAAAAAAAGTAGAACATCTTGTCATACGTTCGTGCCAATACTTCTTCTTGTTCACCAGAATTTGTTTGAGCGAATAGCCAGTACAATTATTTCTGATAGGAGAGAGAGGCTAGAAGACACTTTACTATAATTTTATATTTTGGGAGGGCGGAGGGGGGGTTGATATGAAGGGAGTTATTTTGAAGTCAATGAAGGCACATAAATTTGGTTGATGAAACTCCACATTCTAAATTGCCCTCTGTGCCTGAGTTATACAGAATTTTGCAGTTAGGATAGTTAAGTTCATTGGTATCATCCAGTGCCATTTTTTGTTATCTCTTCCTTTTCGAAAGATGCAAATGCATCTGATTGCAGGAACGGATCCCTTTTCATTTCGCACAAACATGACTTAACAGAGCGAGGATCGACTGTCCAGAGAATAGTCAGTGGCCTGTGTTCAGCTAGACTGATGGAAGGCTGTAGGAGACAAAAGCGAGTAGACTCTTTTGAACAGAATCAGTTAGGGTTGAGACGAAAGGAGAATAGAGATTATACCTGGGTCTAAATTATCTAATGGATAGCTGGCAACCAGAGCACCTCCGTGGAAGTTTGCTGATAACACGAAATGTTCTGAATGTATCCAGTCCATAACTAACTTGGTTTCCTGTTGAATCGCTGTGGAAATACTTTCGAAATGATCTGGGAAATTTCTGTTAAGATCGACTCCATTGGCATTTGTCCTGTAGCAAATAGGTGAAAGGAAGATAAGAATCGCCTAAACTACCAGGTTTGATGAGAGCAGGGAGGTGCCCTAATGACACCTCCCTGATGAGAGAATGTGTACCAGAGCTGGACTATGTTGCAGTTAAGTTTACCAACCACGTTAAAAATACATGCTTTTGTGCATTATAGCTTACTACATCAATGACTGAAATAAAGCGCATAATTCAACTGTCATTTAGTTAGTGGAAAAGGATGCAGAGGTCCTGGCTTGAGAAACTAGTGACTGTATGACAAGCCGTTTTACCATTTACCTCCCTATTCCAATTAAAGCAAAATTAATTCTAATAAGTATACTCTAATTCAATTCTGCTCAAGACAATTAATTAAACTTAAAAACACCTTAATTCTGCTAAAGCAAAAGTGAATTCCACCTAAGTGTAGTGAATATTAAGTTTATTAAACTTCTACTTAAGATGAATTTAAATGGACGTAAACAAACTGAATCAAATTCCTAGCAATTTTGCTTAAGTAAAATATAATTACACTTCAGTAGAATATAAATCTGCTTAACCTTGAATGGGTTGTGGGGAAGAGACTTAGAGTTTTTCCTGTTTTTCCTCTTCTTCTATTTATATATGGTGGATCTGGCTTGTACAATCTAAGCTTTTTTCAGATTCTCCATTCTCTTTTTTCAATATTGTTATTTCATTACATTCATTATACTGTGTATCAAAAAAAAAGAGAAAAATAAACGAACGAACCGAACGAAATGCTCGAATTCTGGTTAACTATTCAACTAATTCACTGAAACAGAAAATGAGCCCCACTTGGTTCGTATGCTGCCCTGTATACTCTATTATCACTGTGTGGCACGGTGCATACTCGAGTGCAGTTCACATTTTGTTTGACCGCCTTTTATGTTCATGTTACGACCGAACTGTAACTTTTAGACGAAAATTCACTGGAGTACAAATGGCCACACATTCTGATGATCCGGATAACAGAAATCATTCCCACATTTCTAGAATGCGACGCGCTACTTCAGGTCAGTTGTACAGGGTGACATACAGAACATAACGTAAGTAGCGCAGGTTAACACCCTATTAAGTCCCGATGGATTTACGTTTAGTGCCTCACGTAGTTCCAGGCTGTATTTAAACGACCGCGCGCCTTCATGTCTCCTGCCTGGTCACGTGATCAGGTCATTTTCGTGAAGCGGACCGATTCATTTTAATTCGTAGGTTACAATCGTTGTCGGGCATCGTCTGGCATCTTAAAGTCATCGCAAACTAAAAAAAAAAATGGCTGATTTTCCGACTGATGTTCGGTCGTTCATCTGGCATATCGTCAGCACCGAGTCAACGCCGTTCTTAAATTAATCGGTCTAAACGACCGGTTACCAAGTAGTTGCGAAGCAGTTTTAGTCACCCAAGTGTGAAAGCCGATTTGTAATATCAGTCGCCGTACAGTCACGGGTGGGAGGCCAGTCATCGTCCGTGTGCCAGACGATTACGAGCCCATTTCCGAAATGTATCCAGGTAGACGAACATCGTCGTGCGGTTCCCAGCCGTTACCCGTAGGGGAACCAAAACGCCATTCAAAAGATATGGTAACCGGTCGTTTCGCCCACGTGCAAGTCCACCCCCACTTTACCAGTTCTGGCCACGTTGTTTACCAGTTCGCATCCAAAGACCCCTAAGTGCAGACCATTGGGTCACCTAATCTGTAAATGTAAATTTAAGTTGTTAGTAATAGTGTTGTGGGCTTTTCATTAGATTTCATTTTTGGGGTCTCTTTATTGTGTTCACTGTGCTGTTCATGTGTTTTCTCATCTTTTTCCCCCGATATTTCACTTGATTGGTTGTTAGCATAGTTGATGCGCATGCTTGCGAATGCAGTACATTCAGAGTGTGATGCCATTTGCTGAATTTCACGTGACATAGTACCATGCTATTCTCAAAATTAAAATTAACAATGACTTTACTCGCTTGGTAAATTGACAACAGTATATAAGTCAGTTGAATAAAATATTACTCAAAACAAATATCTAAAAAAAACAGCCAATATCTGGTCTTCAACTATAGCACGGACATTGAGCACGAACTCGTCTGACCGGGACCATTTTTTTACAAATGATGGCGGTAGTCTTGTTCAAACTTTCCCCATTTTTCCACTTCATTGGACGTGTAACAATTTTTCTTTAAAACATTTTGCTATCGTGAAAATTGACATTTGATATCAGTTACTTTTAGGGGGCGAGCTGGTCGGTATTAAGGGACTAAGAAACTTTCACTTAGGGGCAAACTTGCAAGGTGGGCGAAACGACCGCTAACCTCTAAGTTTGTGCACTGTTGCTATCGAACGCATGCGTGCTTCCACTCCTTTGACCCTTGGCATCATGTTATCGTAAGCTACTCTAACTAAAAATCATTAAGTCTAACTCTGATCTGGCTTAGTATCAAAACTGAGTTGTGGTGGAGACAAAATGACCCGCGAATCACAATGAATTATGTATCCCCTTTTCATTGATTTAACCTGCAATGCCTCTATTGTCACCATCCATATCTTTGATATATTTGTCCATCATCCCATCTAGCAAGTTGTATTCGAAAGCCAAAACAACGCCAAATAATGATTTCTCGACAACGCCAAACTCAATTGGGACCTGGTCAAACATCTCCAAAGTAGGTCAAATGGTCACTTTAGCCGATGTAAAGCCAAACTTGCATCCCTGACCGTACTGCTTCCACCAGTGCTCCCGCTTCCCAGGAATCGGGGAGACTGGGTTGAGGAGTGGTAGTGAGAGGGAATTTAGCACCTCAGCTATAAATTTTCATGGCCCTCTCTTTCCTCTAAAATTATTAATATATTTTTCATTGGACCTGATCAACAACAGCCCAGACCTCTAATTCTGACCGCTGTCCGCGTCTCTTGGAACACTTGCAAATATTGTTGGCTGGGACATCTCTTTAGTCCCCTTCAAGCTTTCTTCATGGGTGTCTACACCTCCAAGCCCGACCCACTTACTACCGATTCCGTCGCCACTGAGGCATTTTTCAATCTTGAAAGTGTGCGAGACTAAGCGGAGCTTCGCTAAGTATCAGTTAGCTGGGAATTGTTCTTACAAAATACTGCTAAGAACGTCAGAAAACATACTTCCGATGCATTGAGGGTTACATTGTTAACTTTCACTTTTACGAAATATTGCTCTCGTCAATGTTAACTTGCTGGTATCAGTTGGTACCATACCAAAGTGAACCCTGTTTTCAGTCTGTGCGGACTAATTGGGCTCAAGTTACCTCACATGTAACCAGTTTACTCTTGGTTAACAGACAGAAGCAATCAAAGTAACGATAATAAGCCAAAATGCATGTTTAACCTGGTATTTCCCTTAAAAATTTCGATGCTAGGTCGCTTCGTTACCTTAGATAGTATTCAACCGTTTTACTTCCCAATGTTGTTTTGTCCATGATTGTAGGCCTAGTGCAAGCTGTCAAGAAGTAAGTGACATTATGCATTGTGCCAAAGGGCCAGCCTATGCTAGTTTACACGAATAATGCATGTACCTTCCATTGGCATCCCACGGGGAAGAATTCGGAGGCCACTTGAATGGACTTTGAAGCATGGCATCATACTTCCGGCACTCACAAAGCTTTAGGTAATGCGTTCTATTTCATTTTTTAACTTTTAACTTTTTCGTTTTCCCTCACCTTTTTTAAGAAGATGAACGAGCTCGTATAGGTTAAAGCGAAGAACTTAAAGGTCGTATGACACGAAAATGGCCCTTTGAAGTATTGGGTGCAGTTAAGCATTGGAAAGTGTTGAAAATAGCCACAAATTCCATCCAAATCCGTCAAAGATTGACAAATTTATAGGCAAATTAGTGTCTCACAGCTGCGTCATGAATAAACATTGGCTACGTATGCAAAATTGTGACTTCAAGAGATGGACTCCCATGATTTGTCTTATGTTAATCCTTTGTTTGTGTAACCTTTATTTGAAGGACATTTGAGAATTGTTTATGCCCATGCGGGTTATATTTTGGAAGCATGTATTTTTTCCTTCAAAAATATGGATATCACTTACGAATGTGGAACTCAGTAATTAAGAGGCAAAATATCTGGGATTAACAAAAGAAAAACTGACACTGTGCAACACTCCATGTCATCTGCTTCTGCATTTTTGTCAAACTTTGAAAAGTCATATAATTCAAAAATCGTAATAGATGTAAACAAAACTGCAACCAATTTTCACTCAGGATTTTTCTTTGCAACTTTTGCATGAAGCATGCGCTTCTCTAGAAGAATGTCATCCAACCTTTATGAAGGGAGCTACGCTTTTTTTTATAATTGTTTTGTGTGTAAAGTAATGCTTACATCTTACAGTTAAAATTTGTACCAAAGGCAACTGTGATAAAGCACATGCGGACCATACTGTTGAAATCAATATAGCGATTGCCTAGTCTAACTAGATTGAGTGAAAGGTTACATAGCTTACATGTATTTTTTGGACTGATTAAGAGGGCGCTGTACTTAATACAGGGACACTATCTGTGTCTAGGGTTCCTTGTCCAGAGCCGTAGACCTACGGCTCTGTCTGTGTTAAAGCGGAATCGCAACATAGGTATATCATTATTAGATGAAGCAATCTTTAAACAGAGATAATTTTTCTAGCGACATCACTGCAAAGAAGCGACTGACGTTGGTCTACAACTCGGTACATAATATGGGTTTCTAATTTGGTCAATTCGCCACTTTGAGCTTGGCATCTACAAAATAGATTATCCAAGATCTGTGCATATACGTTACGTCACTTTTAATACTTTGTACGTAAATCAATGGAGTAGTCCACACATGACGACTTGTGTCGCGTTACGATCGACGCGGAACAAAACATGACGCTTACCTTCCGGAAGCATCAACTTTTGGCAAAGTTCACGTGCCTTCAGAACAGTGTTAACGTTTTACCCTTGCGTCAAATGTGGTTTCCTTCATGTTTTCCTTTCATGAATTTTTTTTCCGAGAAAACAGGCAACACAAAAGAAGGAAAACCGACTTAAGTATCGAGGAATCCTGCCAAGCTTCCACTCTAGCAGTGTCAACGAAAACTTACTGAATGGTCGATGAAATTGACAAGTAAATTAGTAGCCAGAAACTACTTAGGAGAGAAGTTGGGAAGGGGTCTGAGGGAAGTGCTGTTCATTTGAAAAAAAAGACCCAGTTTAAAAGCATCTGAATGCCAAATGGTGCAATGTTTAAGCTCGAAATCACAGTTAAACGTCTGTTAAATTATTTAAAAGGGCTATTTTTCCACAAAAATGATTCTTTGGGTACCATCATTCTCGAGCTATTATTAAAATCGGTAGAGAAAAAAGTTTTATCTAACGATGATGGGGTGGAGAGAAGTGGAAGTCTGCACACCAGACATGACTGCACATTTTGAGGTGCATAAGAAACTATAAATATACAGAGGTCTTATATGTAATACTGACATCCAAACAATCGGCGGCACTTCTTCAGGAGAGTCACAATACATATACATACGCCGTCATCATAAAATCATGTTCAGCGTATTGTTTTTTCGTTTGTTTTTTACGCCTATGGAGAACTCGCGATTTCTTCATTACTACTTGCTGGTCATATTGAATATAACTGTGAAAGTTTCTATGATCCTACACACCCCTTTTCTTTTCGTCCATCAGCAATTTAGCGGGCATTGCTATTACAGAAGTAAGTACACACTGCATAGCAAAAGAGACGCATCAAAGTTGACGTAGTGCTATCGTATCCTCCACAGACAGACCTACATGCGTCTTGAGGTATTCTGGAGGATTCGGGAAGCACAACCCAACGTATCCTGTGTGGGAAGGCCTCAAAAGGAACTCTAGAGGTTTACATGGAATCGGTAGTCCTATTACGTCTCTGAGCGTTACAGTGCACAGTGAACTTTAAAGAGTGTCACATCTTTCAGTAGGTAGATAATCTTTGTGTTGTTAATTAACTGGCTGATACGACGGAGATTCGTCATCGAGTACTGAGCTGCTCAAGGTCAATGTGGTGTAAATGATTAGCCATCCCCATAGAAATAGACACACGAGAATGACGTCGTTGTAACTTATCTCACACGTTGAACAAATAAAGTCGCACAATAACGGGGGGGGGGGGGGTTTGAGGGGTTCACGTGGTAAGACAAATAGCTTCTTTCTTCAGCATTTTCCGCATGTAAAACATGTACGACCCGAGAATTTGTTCGTTCGATATCTAGTCACATCTTTGGGGAAACAAAGAAAATGCAATGTTTACTTTTTTTACCAAATACCCTGGTCATATGAGATAAGCTACTTCTCATCTTTGAGCTGTTTGAGAATTATATTATATTCAAATTTCCTTTGAATTTGTGTTTCATGAGAATGCCTTGTGCCATACTAAATTTAAGGCTCTCACTTTCTGTTCCGGGACGGCATTCTCGTTAGTATTTCTATGGTCATCACATAGTTTAACCGAGGACTGCAGTAAGGTAAAGTAAGGTCACGTTGTCGTGATTTTATTTCCTCCTTGATGAATTGTAGGGTTTCATTTCGCTAGTCCTGGATGGCGTTTGCCTCCACGTGATATTACAGGCTGGTATTCACAGAGAAAGTCTACTGATATTCGAATACTTGTAGCAACTATACTTGCAAGTATACTTGCTTCGAATACTTGCAGGCAAGCAAAAACTCGAATATATCATTTGTTAGAACTTCACATAGGCCTACTTGTTTCATACAATTTTCGACCAAGTGATGCAGAAACGATTTCGGAACCGATGAAATTTGACCACCCCCTTCAAAAAAAAGGAAAAAAGAAGAAAACTGCCTTAATTGAAGTTCGAAATTGAGTTTTCCGTCCAATACAGAAGACACACAAATGATAAACTGGGTAGACTGAAGATTTTCCCATAAGCATTCAGCTGTTTGAATGTTCGTCTTGAATTTGATTAAATTTTCCTAAAGCTGTCAAGTTTTCTTCACATAGGCCTACTTATGACCAAACTAAGAGGATCCCCATGTGGCACATATATTGGAACATTAATGAGTGAGTGAATGATTAACAATTTAATTTCGGTTTTTGCAAATTTGGGATCATACACTTCACTTGCACACATGCAACCAGTACAAGTCAGTGTAAAAAAGTCAAAAGTAATGTTGACAATTTTCATAACTGTTGTATGCCAAACTTAACTACTTATGTCAATTGCAAGCTGTGTTATGTCCTTCAAAATCCTCACAAATTTACGGAAATCAACTCGATGAGCCCCTTCAAGTTAATTTTGTATTCTCATTTTCCAAAAAGGGTGATCGTTTTGAAGACTGAGCACAAACTTCCCTCCCCAAATAACAACATTTCCCCCTGTGAGAATTCAACAACTGTCTAATGAGGACGGCATTTGCTACGTTTATGGAACATAAATGCCAAAGTCATGAAGACTGGTTATGGTCCCGTTTCTACTCAAGTACTGGCTGTCTCCAATAAATTTTTGTCTGATGACACTAAGCAACTTGTGGGCCTTGAAAACAATCCCATCTGCTTTGATCAACAAGTGGATAGTTCTTATGCAGTGACAGGGCTTTTTTTTAGTTCAAGGGTAATGTGCTTGTATTCACATTCGGTATTTTGTGGCCGAGTTTGTACCCTTCGAAGCAGGTTTTGGTATGTACCGTCTTTCGAATGTACATGCCCCATTACGAATGCTACGGAAGCCGAGAGGTACGATGGGAGGGAGTAATCGAAATGCTAAAATCTAAACTATTGATTCGTCTGACCCGTTTGTCGAAAACATGTAGGGGATTCCAAAATTAGTGAGGGGGTACTTCAAGAAATAACGATCTCATGTTCAACATTTCATGCCATCCTACTAACATGATAAATGGACGTTACCAAAATATTAAAACATCACTCAAGCAGAGACAAAAAGAAAGAGATGTCTCTGTTTTACTGTGGTTTATCAAAACCAAGATAGTTGTTGTGGTACGGACGTAATGATGGTATAATGTACTACTAATTTAGACGTGTTTTATAGTTCCGTGACTAGTCTGTCGCTACAGTAAGCAGTCTGAGACTATAAACGCCCTCTGGTCAATACGTGACCCGTAGCGGGGGGGAGGGGGTCCGAATTTCCGTTCACTTTTAGCATTAAGATAAAACCTTTCCACTTGTGTCATAAAATGTATACAGGCCCAAACCGACTTCAGTATGTGAGGTGATGAGATAATAATCTAAAAAACGCGCATGCATGGTTATGTCATTGTGGCCGTGGATGTCATTGAACTAGATACAATACAAAGCCCGGGACACACTGCCACGACAACCTGCGACACAACAGCGACCACCCACCGCAGTCTTCTGTGTTCGTGGCGGTGTGACCGGTTCCACGACTAGAGTTCAGCTGTGTCGTAAGCCGTCGCTGGGCCCGATTAAAATATGTTCAATTGTAGTCGGGTGCAGTCGGTGCATTTTAAGCCCTGTTCAAACCGCCACGACTACCAAAGTGTCTACTCAGGCGCGTAGCCAAGGAGGGGGCGAAGGAGGCGACCGCCCCCCCCCCTCCGGCCATATTGTAGTATTTTTTTTTTTTCTTTAGTATTTCGCCAAAAATACCCAGGAGCATGGGCATAGCCAGGGAAAAGAGATGTATATCGCTAAATAGTAATTCCCTCAATTTATGCAACAGGCCTACCAAGGCAGGGGTGGAATGCAGGGTTGGAAGCATGTATGTATGCATGTAAAACACCCAGGAAGGGCCGTTTTCTACTATCTGAGTGGTTTGTAGAGCCAAACATTTCTTTGAATGCTCATCTCGGCATTGCATCGTTTTTCACAGATTAATTGCTTTCTCAGTAATTGAGAAATTGTAGACATGAGATCTATATTTCAAGGCTGGGTTCATGCAGCTGAAAAGACTTGGGAAGGGCTATTTCCGGCCATCTAGGGGGGTTTGTAAAACTCAAAATTTTCTTTTAGGCTCCGCGCCAACCGACGGTGGCGCTCCGCTTAGATAGTCTTCACAAGTTCACATCCCCCCCCTTCCTTGGCATATTCCAGGCTACGCCCCTGTGCCTACTATTTATGTAAATTGTTCACGACGGAAAGGTTGCAGATCTGCAGATTTTCACAATTTTCCGGGGGAGCATGCCCCCCCCCCCGGACCCAAAGCAACTGCATGCTTGCGGCACGCGCCAGCCGCGTCCGTATTTGGAAAAGGGACCACATCGTGGAAAAAAGACCCACCCCTCCACATGGGCTGGCTGCGGCCCTGATGAACACTGAAAACGGAAAATGTTCTGTTGATGACGCACCGAAATATTGAAGTAAATACTGAATGTTGGGTGTTTCAGGCTAAGTTATGCTATTATAGGCCTAGGACCAACGACGGAGGATGTTCGCAACATGTTAACGATGAGAGCGTTATTTCTTAAAGGGAAATAAGGCGTTTGTTTTACAGAAAACAACCATAGATTTAGAACCAGTGTTTGTAAAGGTAGAATGGCAGATTATTCGAAATAAGGAAGGACTGTAGCCTTCTTTTCAAGAAATAAGTTTCTCATAGATAGAAATTCAGTTATTTGTTGCTCAACAATAATTCGTTCACCCAAACTTTTCAAAATTCAAATGATGCATCTTCTGTTACTCACCACATGCATTATGATTCGAGGAGATGAAGCTCTTGCAGATGTTTATTGGTGAGACTGAATGGTTTAATAATGATTAAAGCTATTTTCTTTGTATGCCATGTTGTTATATTCTAAACGCCCTATTTCCCTTTAAAGTACCCCCGTTACTACTTTTGGGTTCCTCCTTTCACATGTTTTCGGAACCGTCACAGGAAAATCGATCATTTACAAAAATGTCGATTACCCCCATCCCAACGCACCTCTCGGATTCTGTAGAATGCAGTCAGGCGGCCTATAAGTAATAGATGTTCGTTGTGCGGGCAACTGAGTTATGAATTTTCCACTTGCAGACACCTATATAGTACTCAAATCTTTAAGGCCAGTTCACACCCAAACCGCCTTCTGTTCCACTTTGCAGTAGTCACAGATCCGGTGGTTTGCAACTATCACACTAAAACCGTGAGGGAAAAAAAACCGAATACCGGAACCAGCGGTAGTGATGATTTACGGATTTTGGACATTCTCGGTACAGTCCTATGTTACGTGCATAACTTATTTGTATTATACTGTTGTCGCATTCACCTCCCTGTCTGAGCGTGTGCTTTTCATTGTGCACTCTTGCACATGGGATTGAAAGACCTCTTGTGTTGCTATATGTATCACGAACACCTTCCTTTTTTACCATTTTTCGGCCGTTGTATATGTAAAAAGGGCTGACATTATCACCCGCATCATTATCATTTTAAGTTGGTTTACACGTGACTACATTCTTGTTGCATTAGAACCAGGAAACTGCATGGCACCCGCGGCGGGAAACGCGGCTGTTTCTTCGTTTGTAGGAATCCATTGCAGCGCGGAAACTGTTGCGATTTCCGCATCGGTCACATCAGCGGTTTTGGTGTTGACGGGCCTTCTCCTGGCTGGTACCCAGTGGAAAACGGGTTATGTACTCGCATCGACGTTAAACTAAAAGTGTCACTTGTTGTATCAAAAACTTCATAAAATCAATAAAAATATCAACTGTGTGATTAATAAAACAAGGAGTTCCCCGTAATTGGCTAATACTAATCACCTTGTATTGGATTCCCAGTAAACAATTTAGTGCAAGCCAGCTGAACAATATACAAGTTAGCTTTACAATACAGTTCCACGGTATGCATCAAAAGAACCCTCTGCTGTGCTGTAATTAGATGGATTTACTGATTGATAATTTAATCTCTCATTACATCTAATTTTCTCTTAAAGAAAAAGAATAGCCAATGCGCAAACTTGGCTTCTTCACAGGTGACATTATTACGAACTTCAGCAAAGTCACTGCAATTCATTTGCACCTATTGACCTAAGTCAGAATTAAAGTAAGTAAAGCCACAAAGTCATCGCCACTGTAATGTATGATTGAAAATTCATGACTGGCAATTAAAATATGTATAAATGATTAAAGAGATTAAAACAAATAGTATTTACATAAGATTCCACATGTCACTCATGATGACTGTAGAGGCGCGTGTGGTTTAATCAACGGCTGAAAAAACAATTAGTTACCTTCCAACGATTCCATAGCATTGTCCTTCCACTGATTTCGCAAATCCGTCCGGATTCATGGAGGGCATAATGTGAATCCTTGTGTTGTCAAGGAGACGAGTGACGTTGTTGTCTTTTCCGTATTTCTCCAATAGGCTTTCAGCAAAATGTACCATCATTTCTCGACTAACCGCCTGTTAGGTAAAAACATTAAACAGAGGAACAAATAACTTGACTCCAATTAGAAGCGTTTTTGTTCGCCTTAACTAGTGTGGATTGAGATTTAAAAATTAACGTTGATTCTATTCGTGCATAAGTCAGTTTCTTTCATTTAAGGGTGATTTTAGTGGTATGTCATGTGACGTAGTCTTTAATTCTTGAACCTCTCTGCAAATGTCTGTAGTTTCTGGTTACAGTTTGCACGTACTCGTGTACAGACTTAATAGACACACACGAGCAAAGAGTATCCGTATGCTAGTGACGTAAGCAGAGACTTATCAAGAAGAGACTGACGTAACATGAAATATTTATAATCACCTATAATGGCAGTAACAAAGTTACATTAAAGGTGCAACAAAGTTATTGATGGTCTCCCGGGGGGAGGGGTATGGCTCTTATGCAAAGCTGCGCTGTAGCATTACCATATTTTTAACTACATGTATGAATTGTAAATCATCGTTGATTGTGTGCCTACGTATTGCATTAAAGCGTATCCCTACTCTGATTTTCGTAACCCTCCTCACGTTATATCTATACGGTATTGATCTCCTTGGGATTTGGAAGGTCCGTCCTTACTGCTTCCTTAGCGTAAGGTACGTCGAAAGTCACCATTCACTTGGTGAGGTGTATTTAACGGGGGGGGGGGGGGGGGGTATAACTATGCCTATGCCAACGTGGTGTTTACCATCTCACATTCACACGTAACGCAGTGGACAATCAAATTTCACAATTCGGTGCAGAGAGCTATGTTGAACAGTCGGATTCTCACCTCATTTCCGTGCATGTTACCGACGTACTTGACCTCTGGTCTCAAGAGGTTGTGTTTGTCTGGATTTGAAGCCGAGATTGCGATGACCCAAAGAGAGCGGTCTGAAAACATAGGAGCACAAAACCATACCGGTTACAATATCAACAACGTCGCATCATCACAATAATTATACCTATGACAACGTAAAATATACTAGCCACAGTAACACTTTTCGAAAATTCTTCGAAAAGAAATACAAAAGAAAGGAAAGAAAGGAATGCAACATTTGCATAAACCGTTTCGCTTTGTAATTTACCGATACCTTCAACATGTTTTACTGCGTGACTATTCGCGATCAGTGGCAAGATATTACCTGCACTCCCTTACACGAGTATTGTCTAATTTCGTCTTACGAATGAGATGATTGATGGCTTGAAAGATTGATGGACGCTTTGAACCGTATCTAACGAGTAAAGCAACCAGTATAGGGTCTAATTCAGTAAAGGAAGTGTAAGTACTCCTTGCTAATATGGTTTATGGCTCTCATTTCCAACAAGAACAGATGGATACTTCATAAGGAGTCATAAGTGTTCAAACGAATGTCGATCCGGTGTTTTATAAGTGTCCGTCCCTTTCACAGAGAAAAAAGGATGGAAGAAACAGAAATTGTTGGGCTTGGTCATTACTTGTATATTTCTGCCATGATGTTAGACACTGCTAGAGTTTCCAATATTCGCTATCGATTTTGATCGTGGTCGTCTGCTGAGAACCCAGACATTTCAAACGAATGATTGCCAAAAAAAAAAAAAAGGTCTTATGAACAAACCTTCAATCGATTTGCCGATAGAATAGAAGTGAACTCTTCCTGGGTATCTTTCCTTCAGAAGTGGCATAGATGACGTCATCGTTTCGTAATTGTGATAACTGCTAAGACTGAATACCTTTTTTGGGTATGCTTCATGGCAAATTTGCAACAGGCAGATGAAGATGAGGACGCCGTTCTTTCGCGGTTTCATAACTTCCATCGTTAAGTCTGTAAATAATACGGATTTCCAAAATATGAGGAATATTAATATTACATTTAATCATTCCTAATTAATGTTTATTATGAGAGAAAACAAATTTCCGACAGCATTTTTTCATGGTATCATATGTTGTGTCACTGCACAGTGAAAGAGCTTTATCCAACGTATATGTCTCAATGTAATAAACGAGTGAAAAATAATGGGAATATAAGATATGGATGTCAAAGGTCTTCAACTATGACGTTCAGGTTTGTGTCACGTGATTTTTCCCTCAACTATGGAGAGATGGTAATGAGATGGGCATATTTCACGGAAGGTTAAGGAAGGAATTAAGCCGTACCCTCAATGATGGCAATGGTTAAGTATTTGATCAAGACTGTGGGCAGCTCCAAGTTGCCTGTAACAGATGTATAGAATACTAGTTTTGATACCATCACTTCTCGAGTACAATAGTTATGCACTGTACGATATTATTAGTGAAAGGAAAAGCAGCAGCGACAGAGTAAACAACAACATTATACGGTCCAATGTAACTTTGTCGTGCTATGAAGTCACAGACTTGATTTCCACATCAGGTGCATCAGGGAGGTGTTACACCTTCCTGTTTAGATACACACAGTGCGTACAGGGATCGAACGCATCAGTCAGAATGCACAAATGCATCGTGGTTTCGATGATTTAATTATGGGGATTTTAATGAATCCGATATATGATGACTGATATGAATCATGTCTCAACATGCACAACTGCATATTACAATTACAGTGATACAACACCTCTTACACATTACATATGAAATCGTGGTTTCAAGCTTCCCTCCTTGAGATATCATGTTTACTATGTTGTCACAATTTGATCCCTTTCGTCAACAAATGTTACCTTTGACCTCTAGCAAAAACACCAGGGTTCTTCTATGGAATGTTATGCACCTACCGTGCATTACATCTGTCAAAGCTTCCCTTCTTGGCCACAAGGTTTTCACAGTCTGAAACCAATTGAGCCCAAGCGATCTTTGACCTCCATCAAAAACAACGGGGTGCTTCTACTCAATATGTACACCTACATACCAAATATGAGATCTGTCCAACACGTATATGCATGATTTCAAAGGTTACGATTATCATCGAACCAAAAACGTTGTGCGATGTGGCGTGTGCGCAACAGGAATCACATGATCACCACGCGACGAAAAACAACAACCATACGATATGATATTAAACTTGTCGCGTGTCAGTCTTTTCGTTTTTATATAGCAAAAGAGAAGAAAAATGGCACGGCATACAAGACACACAAAAAAAAGGATGAATACAGATGTTATGAATATTTCCATACGGTACTTAGTATTAAAATTAGCTTAGATACATCTTCTTACCTATTGCGTTTCCGTGAAATTCCGGGTAAATCAATGGCTGTCGAAGTGAAAACCGTTTACTTCTATACTGTACTTACCGATACGATATGTAAAATTCATCAGCGTGTACGTGATGCAATGGTAAGTGAAGATAAACTGGCAAAAATTATGCCTACACTGATGGCTAAGTGTACAAAATAGTCGCGTCAAGGTCACAGAATATCTGCCGCTAAATAGAGGGAGCCAGACGTCAAGGGTTCGTACGAATGCAGTCCAGTGTCGTAGCAAGCTGGATAGGGGGACAGAAATATTGGGGACGCGATGGGTTGATGAATATGGGAAGATGGGTTGAAAATGGGTTGACGCGATGTTGAAGAATAAAGGAGAGCAAAAAAAAAAAAAAAAAAAAAAAAGACGAGTGGAGGGATGATAAGTTGATGGGGGGGGGGGGGGGATTAGGAAACATTGGCTTCACAAGTGTGGCATTTTCATGAAAACTAAGACGAAATAGATTAACAGCAATACTTCGATTGGCCACACATGCTCCTGTTGGTTGCACGCAGTAAACGAGTATGAGGCTAGGGAAAAAATCCGAAGGAGAATGTTCGGCATATTTATTTCACACGATACGCATTAAAGCAGGATGTGCTATTTTTCCTGCAATGTCAAAGGCGCACCAAAACACTGGCTATATTTTGTTAGTTTTGTAAAAGCCTGTCAAACCTACCGTAGCATGGCCTATTGTCCAAGATGCCTAACTCGAAATGCGTTTTTGTTCGGGGTCACACGAAGCCGCACATTACTCGGGCTGGTTCCGCTACTTTTTTTTAAAAAAAATGAATCACTCTCTGTCTGCCGTATTACATCTGGTCCTGAAGAACATAACGTATTTCCAGATTGCATCGATGAAAGAAAGATGGGATAACTAGGCCATTTGCTCTCAAAAGCACATCCTGAAGGGCATACTCCTGACCTCATCAAAGTTTTGTTCTCACGTGACTAAGACTTTGCCAATGCAAACCATATTCTGTCAAGTCTATTAAAAGTGCAGTACATCAGGTCTACTACTTAAAATACACTATACATACATATATATATATATATAATATATATATATATATATATATATATATATATATATATATATATATATATATATATGTATATATATATATAAGACGAATCTACTTCTGCTGTTGTCAATCTGTCCAACTACGAGTTAACTAAGGACCAGGAACACCTATTAAGCCTTGGTCTCTCCTTCTGTCCTTACAAAGAATTGGATAGGGTAGGACTCTGTCAGGACTTTAACAACTTCTGTCGCCGTGTTCGTCTCAAGGAGTTTTTCAAGGACTCACAGTCGCAGAATGAGACATTAATTAAGACTAAAGGGCCTCCGAAACCTAGATCTCAATGGACACCACCTAACGGACGTAACGCGTCCATAGATGCCTTCACTGCCCAGGCCAAGGCTCATTTTCAACAATTCTCAGGCAATGTTAAGGATGAAGAAAACAATAAACACAAGCATAATCTATCTCCACCACAACGAAGAGCACTATTAGAACTTAAAGCGAACAACGAAATTGTAATCAAACCGGCAGATAAAGGGGGCGCTGTGGTTATCCTTAACACCACTGACTACAAAATGGAAGCTCACCGTCAACTAAATGATACCAGTTTCTACACCAGGCTTCCCTGTGATCCCACAAGTGATTTTCTCAGAAGATGCGAAACCATGATGAACAACCTGTCCAGCACCACACAGAAGCACATACATCCACTGATCCCCACCACTCCGGCTCCGGGACGTTTTTACATACTGCCAAAAATCCACAAAATGGCGCAGATTCAAGTTGACAACAACCAACGAAGAATCCCCCCAGGCAGGCCCATTGTGTCAGGCAACGGCACTTTGACGGAATACCTTTCCGAGTTTATTGACGAATGTCTACAGCCCTTACTTAAGCATGTACCAAGTTATATTCAGGACACAACTCACTTTTTGCAGAAATTGCATGATTTTGATAATATTCCTAGTAATTCTCTTCTTGTAACAATGGATGTGTCAGCTTTGTATACTAATATCCCCGACGATGAGGGCATACAGGCTTGTGAAGTGTTCCTCTCTAGAAATGGCTCTTCTCCTGAATTTATTTCAGATGTAAAAGACATTAAAAAATTTATTCTCAACCATAATTATTTCACCTTCGATGACCAGTCTTACTTACAAACCCACGGCACCGCCATGGGCACCAAAATGGCTCCCGTATATGCTAACCTCTTCATGGCATATTTAGAAGAGAAATTTCTAGATGAAAGCACACTTAAGCCTCTAATGTACTCTAGATATATTGACGATATTTTTTTCTTCTGGCCTCATGGGAAACTCTCCCTCACGAAATTCATCGACAAAGTCAACTCCTTTCATCCAACAATTAAATTTACTTATGAACATTCTACATCAACTATACATTTCCTGGACCTTCAAGTGTCATTGGTTGACGACACTATATATACATCTGTCTTCACAAAACCAACAGACAGACATACATACATACCATTCAATAGTTTCCACCCAGAACACACAAAGAAATCAATTATCTATTGCCAGACTCTCCGTTACAAAAGAATCTGCTCTGACGACAATAATTTTAACATCCAACTTAATGAGCTCACCAAACATTTCATGCTTAGGGGCTATCCTCTAAAATTCATCAGAAAAAATATGGAGAGGGCCAATAATATCTCTAGACAAGAACTCCTACAGTACAAACTTGCAGCCCCACCTGAACGGATTCCCTTCACAACTTTTTTTCACCCCAATATGAGAAATCTTTTTCAGAGTCTTCGATCTCTGTGGGCTATCCTCCAAAATGACATCGCATTAGAGGGCGTTTTTAGGCATGCGCCCCTTCTGTCTTTCAAACAGCCCCCAAACCTCAGAAAAATTCTTGTACGTAGCCAAATTCCAAGGCCGCTAGCTCCCTCGGGTAACTCTCCCTGCAAAAAACCACGCTGCCAAATATGTCGCCACTTCTGTACTTCTTTCCCTATGACCCCTCCAGGGACTACCCTCCATTTATACCCTGGCAATTTTAACTGTGATTCTGCCAATATAGTCTACATTCTTTTTTGCAATAAATGCACTGAAGGCAATTATGTTGGAGAAACGAAGACGAAATTCCGACTACGTTTTAACAACCACAAACACACTATTTTACAACAGCTCAAGGGATATTCTGTAGCCGAACACTTTTCCTCCCCGGGTCACACAATACTTAATCTTAAAATCTGTATCTGGAAAGGCAACTTTAAGAATGACGAGACACGTAAAGCTGAGGAGTGTAGGCTAATCCTACGCATCAACAGCCATACCAGGGGCCTTAACAGAGATCTAGGCATTTTAACTGAGTTTACGTTGTAGGATGTATTTTTCGTTTGCTCCATTACTCAGGTCTCTGAGGAAAGGTAGGACCTCGAAATATCAGACCACGTTTTTCTCTTATATATTATGTTGGTATTAAAGGCACTCTCATCCATTATATGGACGCATGTGATTTATGCTTTGCTATCTGTATTTATATACCAACCCACGGATTCTACTGTCATATATATATATATATATATATATATATATATATATATATATATATATATATATATATATATATATATATATATATATATATATATATATATATATATATATATATAAATATGTTAACAAATATGGCAATTTTGAAGCACAAAAAATTTTTACAAGAAAAGGTGTATATTTCGGACACGCCTGTGTTATATTTATATTTATATCAAATGGAGCATACGTGGATTTTCACATATTATATATATACATATATATATATAATATATATATATAATATATATATATAAATATGTTAACAAATATGACAATTTTGAAGCACAAAAATTTTTACAAGAAAAGGTGTATATTTCGGACACGCCTGTGTCCTTCTTCAGCACAAACTAATATTGAAAACAATTTTCAAAAACAACAGACTGCATACCCTCATGTGCAGCGTGCGCTCTAACAACGCAACAATATACAATCAGTGTGTTACGCGTCCCAATTTAGTGTGTGTTACTTATCATTATCAGCCCGCCCCACCCCCAAACAGAGGGAAAATCACTTAACAAACCAAGGTCTTTATTTAGACCATTGGAATGAGTGGATAATTTAATTATCCACTTACTCTCCGCTCTTAACCTTTTTTGTCACCGAAGAGTAGCCGTTACCTAGTAAAATGCATTTCAAGTTGGAAAGTGAATGATTATGTTCGCCGCTGTTATGCTTGGGTACAGGGTAGCTCAAAGACCCATCCTGTATTTTTTTTTTTTTTTTTTGTGATTATTAAACCTTAGTTACCTTTATTACATATGTTGCAGCATAATAAGTAGACTACATTAGGAGTATCACAATCAAGGGGAGGGGGCCGAATGTTATATGTAGTGCCAGGAGGGGTGAAAGTTTCATCAGTGACAATGAAACGACAAACTTGACATCTGGGTTTGCCACACTTTTTGTTACCTGTGTTTCTAGTGGTGGGAAGAATGGAGGATGTAAGAAGGGACTTGAGGTTAGGTGGCTGTCGTCTAGCAGTTAACGGAGGATCATTAAAAAGATCTGAGATTGAGTTATCTGATTGAAGGATACTGAAATCCGAACGAATACACTGATGTAGACCCTCGGTTTTAGATGAATAATCAAAGACAGTTTTTTACTTTGGGCTTGTAGGACAGTAGTTTGTTCCTACGGTGAATGGGAGCTTTGTTTATCCCCTCCCTGATAACATGTAGCGGGTAGTCACAATCAAGTAAGAATTCTGTCAGATTGCTGACATGCTTATCATATTCATTCTCCGTAGAGCAGATGCGTTTAATCCTAATACATTGGGAGTATACGATGATCTTTTTAAACTAATATGGTGGGAACTGCTAAAATCAAGGAAACCATGTGTGTCAGTAGGTTTGCAATAAGGAGTAGTTGATAGGGTTCCATTGTGTAACTTAACCAGTACGTCGAGAAAAGGAATTTTCTTGTCAGAACAGTCAAAAGTGAATTTGATGGAATGGTGAAAAGAAATACAGTAAGATATAAAGGAATGTAAAGCAGGTTTGCCGTGAGGCCAAATGAAAAAGATATCATCAATATATCTGTAGTAATGTAACGGTTGTATAGGGTACCCAGCCAGCATCCTATCTTCAAGATCGGCCATGAAAATAACTGCATAACTGGGAGCCATTCTGGTGCCCATTGCAGTTCCACATATTTGAAGATAATGTTGCCCGTTAAATTCAAAATGATTATGAGTAAGGATAAACTCAATAATGGCACAGAAGTCGTTTATGTACGCTTGAGAATAACCATTCGAGGAGAGGATTGACTTGCAAGATAATATGCCATCTCTATGTGGAATATTAGTGTAAAGGGCACTAACATCTATAGTGACAAGATAGCAATCAGATGGAAGGGACGTAATGTCATTCAGTATTCTGAGAAAATGTATATATATATATATATATATATATATATATATATATATATATATATATATATATATATATATATATATATATATATATATATATATATATATATATATATATATATATATATATATATATATATATATATAGGTAACAACCAGCTTTACCGGACGAGAGAGCTCAATACAAGGTAGAGGCATGTAATATTCATGATAACGAAACCCTGCGAGCGTCGCAACCGACGGTTTCTCACTGAGGTTGCCTGAAGAACCTCAGGGAGATACCGTCGGTTGCGACATTCACAGGGTTTCGTTATCATATATGTATATATATATATAGGCCTATATGTGTTTGTGTGTGTGTGCGAATGATTATACCGGGTACTTTCTTACCTGACACGTGCGGGCACGTGATCTGCTGTGGGAAAGCTCCAAATGAGATGATTCTCTCTTATTCAAACCAGAAACCGGGCACGGTTGCTCTTTAATATAAACACAGACAATTCTTGAAGTTTCAGAATAACACGTATCCCATTTAAATCGAGCGATCATTGCCAATTTCACACGGAATGAGTCCTGTAATCTTCATCCATACCGTAAGATTATTAATAGACTAATACAATTCCAACGTTCTGCAAATTAAAAGTTTGCACGAAGTAGTAGGAGTAGCATATAGGCTGTGGCAAATGACTACTTCGGAAGTAATAGGCGATAAAGTGAATTCTCATATTGTACTATACCACAGTACCAGGAAAGGGATGTGAGATAACAAATAACAAACAGTATTCTAATCCAATATATAATGTGATCGGTGCGGTTGCCAAGGTCAACCGAAAGACCTTAAGTTGTCCTGTAAATGTTGGTGGAATATGAGTCACATATGTAACATTTGACTCTTTATTTTTCACTGCAGTATATATCAATGAAATTATGTCGTGGGCATTCTGTCATCCTTTCCTCTTTAGCACCGGTTTTAAGCAAGTTAGTTAATAGCTCAGATAATTTTCAAGATAGCAAGATACTAGCATAAGTAAAGTGTCAACAGGCACAGACACAGACACACACCCTTCACACACGTACTGACCCGTCCAAGTGTTTCCAGTGGCAGCAAAGTTCTTCCTCGGGTGTACGATGTAATATATAATGCCAGGTGCTGAGTGATTATCATGTACTGTATATGAGGGATATAGGTAACAGCTGTTTGCTGTTGAACCTTGCATTTTTACTTAGACCTCTTTAAATACAACCTAGCTGCAACTCCTATATAAGCATGCAAATCTTTCAACGTTCAACTGATAGGCTGCCACTTTAACAGCGTGGCATCTCCCTGGTGACATGCCATAGCCTTTGCGTGAAACACCACTACTTCGAGCGATTTTGGAGTTATGAGCCGAAAGACCATACATCCTCTAGATCGTTGGTCGGATATTATAGGTGGTAAAGAGCAAACCAATAACCAGAATGCAGAAATGCATTGCGGTTTCGATGATCCGATTAAGAATATTTTTGCGGAATCTGATATAATAGCATTAGTATATACTGTGTCACATTGAGCTACGTATGCTTTATATGAAGTATGAGATCTGCACAAGCTTCCTTTCTTGAGATCATACCTCCATGTTCACAATTTAACGCTTGTTGACATGGAATGACCTTCTACCTCCATTAAAGACTAACGTTCTTGTGCTAAATGAGAAACAACTACACATTTGAATACGACATCTGTCCAAGCTTCCCTTCATGAGATAATATGTTCACAAGAATTCCACACTGTGACCATGTTGACCGCAAATGACCTTTGACCTTCACTAAAGAAAATGAAAATTTTTGTAAATTCAATGAGATAAACCTGGGAGATCTGCCCATGATTTCCTTCTTGTAATATTGTGCTGAAGTAAATATTTTATATATTTTCACAATTTGACCCCTGTTGACCTCAAATGACCTGTGATCTCCACCAAAATCAACAGGAATCTGGTAAGAAGCTTGGACACACTCACATACCAAATGTGAGATTTGTCCAATCTTCTTGCAATATACTGTTCACAAGTAAGCTGTGTTGGTAGGAGCACTACGCATATATCAGTATACATGGGTGCTCCGTACCTAAATGGCAGGAAAATATCCGCTTCATCACTTTAACTTGATCTGCAATCAATTAAGATCTGATACATTCTGTAACAACCCTGAAAAATATGCATTTGTTTTCTTTTTAACAAAGTAGTGAGGAATCGAGATACACTGAGTGTCAATATGCAACCATTAACTTGAAGAAATTAAGTGTCAAACACATTGGGGGAGGGGTGGGGGGGGGGGTGAGGGATGAGGATGGAAGATATAAGGAAGTTAATATTTATATGGAAGTGCTGGTAAATTATTTACCCATCCCCTGTGGCTATAAGCCAAGGTGACTGAGCAGAGCTCGGTCTCAAATGCATTGAGTTGGAGTTATAAAAATGTGTTGGTTTGTCGTAACGCTGTTATATATCGTGAAATTTTCTCCACTCTTTTTTAAGTTTAATGTGTAAAGTTTTAGTGTAAAATATGCTATCCTGTTCCTGATGACCCAATATAAGCTTAGCAATATATCAGGCAACATAAAGCACATTTTCAAACAGTTTGGGTCAAAATTTACTTGAAAATCTTAGTCTAGTCTGTTCCTGTACAGTAAGTGTAGGGCACCAGTAATACATGTGTTGGCTAGGATCTATCTCAGTATTACGTATATATGTTAGGCTACAGCAAAAGTCCCAAGTCACTCTGAACGAAAATATCTCGTAGAAGGAAACCTTCGAATTAAAATTTCCGAAAATGATGCAGATTGCTAGTTTGGGGTCTTTTGCACATGCCATGCAAATGTTTTTGGCAGTTTTGACCGATTGAGATTTTTTTTTTACACTTTCGAAATTCGATTTGTTATCCTGAACATGTGAGAGAAACTACAGTACCAAGTGTACACAGACAACGAAACAGCGTGTGAGATCCAACATGGTTTTTTTGTGAGTGGAAACTCTTACTTTAGGGAGTCTAAAACCTTAATAACACTCTCAGTTTGCATCAACAGGAAGTTGTCTTTGGAATAAACATAGGGTAAGCATTCGTTCCGATCAGGGAGTTGCTATTTGACAATATTAACTCCCTGTTCCGGCCGTACTGCCTTGCGTACGCGATGTACTGTATGTGTACGTATGTCGGCTACTTACATGGGCAGTACGTACTTGGGACGAATCTATCATTCTATGCAACGTTAACGAAACAGACAGGTTGTGCAACTGACTCAGTATAGGGAGATGGTATACAGAGATGGGCTCAGAACTGTAGGTGAAAACCTTATTTAGCTATTTTTTCCCCCGCTTATACAACTGTGGTTCCTTTCTAGCGGGAATTACGGGGGAAATGTTACTCCATGTTTCATCAAGAAGAACGTTTTCCAATTTGTAGTAACGAAATGGAAACATGCATGCAATTCACTCCTCTTTTTGCTATTGTGACGTATCTAATATGGTGGGAAGTACAGACGTATCGGCCTTTCAACTGTTTTTCTAGGTAGGTGTACGGTACTTCGGATACTCCTCTGTCTCGCACTTTGGTTTTGTTTTTTTGTCTGACATACTTTGCTACTTATTTTGATGTTCCATTGTCACCATTTTTTTTTCTTTTTACTAAAATGCTAGTTTGTGTTCATGTGCCCTGCAAGGTGTACAGCTTTTGCGTACACAACTTGAAGAGGTTGTCTTGGAATTTTCTGTAACCCCCAATCACGGACTATTCCAATTACGTACAGTTCAGTTACATACTCTCTGATCGACTAACTTGAGAAGCGAGGGGGTATCAATTGGTTTCTTCACACAGCTTTACTTTTTACGACGTATTATCCATTTTTCCGGGTACACCTGGTATGTTTGGTATACTTGTTAGCTGTCAGTTTTGATACTGTAGGTGTAGGTGTCAATGCCATGCCCACGTATACCACACAGTTTATTTATCAAGGTTTTCACACTTTGACCCTTGTTGACCTCAAATGACCGTTGACCGCCATTTAAAAAAATAGCGTTCTTGTACTCTATAAGATACAAGTACATACTTCATATGACATCTGTCCAAGCTTCCCTTCTTGAGATATTGTGTTTATAAGGTTTTGACAATCTGACCCATGTTGACCTCAAATGACCTTTGACCTCCACTAGAATCAATACGGATGTTGTACTCAATGTGGTACACCAACGCACTAAATATGACATTTCTCCAAGCTTCCCTTCTTGAAATATTGTATTTACAAGATTTTCACAATTTGACCCCTGTTGACCCCAAATGACCTTTGACCTCCACCAAAAACAATAGAGTTCTTCTACTCAATGTGGTACATCTACATACCAAGTATGAGATTTGTCCAAGTTTTGCTTCTTGAGATATTGTATTTACAAGATTTTCACAATTTGACCCCTGTTGACCCCAAATGACCTTTGACCTCCACCAAAAACGATAGAGTTCTTCTTCTCAATATGGTACACCTACGTATCAAATATGAGATCTGTCCAAGCTTCCCTTCTAGAGATATCGTGTTTACAAGATAGGGCGTCACGGACATACATACACACAAACAACCATACACACACACATACACACACACATACACACACACACATACACACACACATACACACACATATGCATGATTACAAAGGTTACGATTATCATCGAAACCAAAAAAGAAAGCAAATTCAACCCAATATGTTTATGTGAAAGATAAACAAAAATGCGTTTGAACGATCTAGTCAAGAAGGCCAACTTAGGAAATACTGGGTAGGTCCTAAGTGAATGGTTTAGTTTAGCTGAAATAAAAAAATCCGAATAAAGAAACAATTAAGTCTCTAGACAGTGTTGAAGATCTGAAGACAGAAACCTTTTTCAATACTTACCCATTTACACTATACCAGCACGATCCACATCCTGAGGTAATTCACTTCAAGTTCCTCATTTTGAACAATATTGACAGGCAAAAAAAAAGAAATTAAACGTGAGTTTCTCGTCTCCCGACAAGATAAAGTTATTGAACTTGTTATGAACCTTTTTTTTCAGATTAAAGCGCACCCGCCACAAAGCAAGTTTGGAAATTCTCTCAATGTATGCAGACGGAGCCTACAGGTACCTGATATATGCTGTAGAAATAGTGAGTCGATCTCTTGACCCTACAAATTAAAGCATTGACTTAAGCTAAAAACTTTGCAGTAATATTTGGTTACGTGTCTTCCTCTATATTCTGTTATACATAGATATTGTCACACACGCACACACACACACATATATATATATATAATATATATAGGCTATATATATATATATAATATGTGAAAATCCACGTATGCTCCATTTGATATAAATATAAATATGTTAACAAATATGACAATTTTGAAGCACAAAAATTTTTACAAGAAAAGGTGTATATTTCGGACACGCCTGTGTCCTTCTTCAGCACAAACTAATATTGAAAACAATTTTCAAAAACAACAGACTGCACACGCCCATGTGCAGCGCGCGCTCTAACAACGCAACAATATACAATCGGTGTGTTACGCGTCCCAATTTAGTGTGTGTTACTTATCATTATCACCCGCCCCACCCCAAACAGAGGGAAAATCACTTAACAACCCAAGGTCTTTATTTAGACCATTGGAATGAGTGGATAATTTAATTATCCACTTACTCTCCGCTCTTAACCTTTTTGTCACCGAAGAGTAGCCGTTACCTAGTAAAATGCATTTCAAGTTGGAAAGTGAATGATTATGTTCGCCGCTGTAATGCTTGGGTACAGGGTAGCCCAAAGACCCATCCTGTATTGCTTTTTGTGATTATTAAACCTTAGTCTAAATTTATTGTCTGTCTGGCCAACATAGTTACCTTTATTACATATATTGCAGCATAATAAGTAGACTACATTAGGAGTATCACAATCAAGGGGAGGGGGACGAATATGATATGTAGTGCCAGGAGGCATTATGTGGTGAAAAACTTATATTTACATAATAACTTAGACTTTCTTTATGACTTTGACTCACGTAATGACCTTGACTTACATAATGACTTAGACTCACATATGACTTAGATTCACATAATCAGTTGTCGCATTTTGGACCATTTTGGCGTTCCGTACATGCAGTGTAGTATCCGAAAAACCTGAAGCCTCTTATCTTAATCTTTTACTGACCTACTACTGCTATTCTAGAGCGCACCTAGTTTTTCATTTTCATTTGATCTCAGCTATTAGTATGGTAAACAACATTTTGTCATTTTGATAATAGTATTGCGACTGTTTTAAGGAATCAGAGAAGTATCTCAGCGTGAAGACTGCGAAATTGGCACTACATTTTACAAGATAAATTTTGAACAAATATTGCACCATTTGCCATATAGACACCTTCTATTTCTTTTTCAGAGAGGAGAGGGTCATCCCTTCACTTTAGACCCTTCCCCAAACGGGGATTCGTAAAATACGAAAAATCCCCTCACTTTTGGAGATGGGTCCACGCACATGATTTTTGGTGTTGTGTGAATAATATACATTGCGACATACATAATGATAACATCGAAATCACATCCTGTCTGCACCCACTGGTTTAGAATCTATTCCTGTGTTGCGAACGCAGTCATTGACTGACGATGATACATGGATACTTACGGTACATGTAATTCCAAGATTTGGCGCGAATAATTGGTGGCGCTTTTACCCTTGAGTTTTTTTTTTTTTCGCTTCTGCTAGCAAGTTCTGTATAGTGCAGTGCAATATCGTGCTCTGTTGTCAGCGTAATCCCACGTGCGAAATATCAAGAAAATGGCAGACAGCGGTTCCGAAGAAGAACAAACCATTGCCAGCGACTTGGTCGTTACCAAGTATAAAATGGCGGGTGATATGGTCAACCGTAAGTATCTGTCGTGTTAAGTAGTAAAGGCGTTAATTTTAAGGGAGAAAAAGCATGTCAAAGAAGCGGTAGAAGGTGTCATGAACGTTTACCATTCGCTACACACATACTACAGAGTACAATACAATAAGGAACAACGTTAGTACAATTGTACATTCGTATCGTTATTGTTGCAGCATGCATGGTTACTAGTAAGTAGTGTTAGGGTCTATTTGTCAATGTCATTGTATCATTAAGAGACACGCACAAAACATATGGATTACTCACCATGTCGTAATTCTCACCGGGATGTTAACGTAGGCCCAATAAAAATGACAAAGCTTGCGCCACTAGTTGAAACTTGAACTTAGATACTGCTTAATTAATCTAGTGTCCGCTCAAGACGCAAGCCTTAGGCTTTGCTTAGGCTAGCTCAGGTTAGGCTAGTCTAAACCAAGTGGAGGCCTAACTAATAGGCCCAAGTCAATCGAGAATAGGTTAATTGATAATGATTGTTAATACAGAGTGATAGTGAAAATACCACACCTGCCTTAGCATTGAACGTTGGACCTATCACGGCCAATCAATAGTGTGACATCCACCTCACCAACTAAATTAGAATGCACTACTGACTACGAATAAACCTCCACTTTGGAAGAACACCTTTTCAAAAACGTGGAGGTGCTGTTGAATGCTTTTTTCTCTATCAACGGCTCTGCTTTCATCCAGAGCCGTCTTTGTCTATGCGTTACATTAAAAAATCTTTTACGTCCACTGAGCCTCCAGTCCTGGGTGGAGGCGCAGTTGCAGTGGCGGCATATACACTTGCATGTTATTTTGAGAACTACTCAATATGAGTGCGTGGCTTGCAATGTAGGTTATCTTTCTTTAAAAAATCTTTTAAGTCCACTGATCCTCCAGTCCCAGGAGGAGGCGCAGTCACAGTGATGTACAATTGTTTTGTTACATTGTTGGCTTCACGTACACTGTGACTGTGTTGGATTGAAGCTGCTGTACAGTTTTGATATGACTGCGACTGCTCCCCCAGTGGCTCACTGAGATTTTACATTGCTAGGGTATTTTATAGTTGTACCGTTGCAGTGTGTGAGGACGATATGATACAAAATGATTTTCTGCAAAACTTGTTATTGTGTCATAGCAATTGTGGGTCAGAGCACAGTCTTTTCCAACGTATGTGCAGTGTGTGGTGGGAAAACAGCTAGACAATCAAATCGTATTGTGGAAGGAGGGAGTTGTTACAGAGCCCCAACGCAGAGTGGAAGTCTAATTGTGGTATCGCTCTTGCTGCGAGAAATGCCTGCTTCCCAAATAAAAATTAAAAGGGATTTTCATTTTTAAAGGAGGGACTTTCAGAGAAAGTTTAGACTGGAACACTGTGTAACCCACTTGGAACTAATCACAAACAACATTTCAGTCTAGCCCAACCCTAGTCTAACGCTCAGCAGTGGTAATGTTACCCCTTCTTTCACTGTCAAGATCGCATTTGTGGACTTTACGTGGAACAAGGGGTAGTTCCCCTCCCCTTTGGAAATTTTTGCTTATGTCAGGTGGGCTAGATGCAAAATATGTTGCCAAATCTGGATTGATCACCAAGTATTCCTAGTTTTAAGGGGATTTTTTTTTTTATCTTGTTTGCTGAATCTCCTCACTTTCAGAAGCATAATGTATGAAGTAAGTGAACCCTGCTACACGTTCCCTTTCATCAATTCACCTTGCCACAATGTCTAAAGTTCACTTTGACCTGCATAGTATTATCCCTGCTCTAGCTCAGCTTCAGCAAAGTTGACGTATCATATGGTGACTGTTAGAGTGTCCCATCTTCCTTAAAATTGTCGTTTTGGGTGTAAAAACGTTAAGAAAGACAAAACAGACCTGGTCATAAAAATTTTCCAGAAGGGCAGTGTAATATCTTGGTGATATTAAATAAATGATCACGTGGGTATGACACCAATTATGAGAGAACTCCAATATGTAAGTTAATAGCAGGTATATATTTCAACTGTATTCTACAAGAGCAGATTAGGAACTGAAGACAAAGAACAAGGGTACATCAATTGGTATGCAGTATAAGCCCATTGTGGTCTGATGAGTCATACCACTGGCATCCACTGAGTGTCCTCCATAACTATGAACTTCACGGCTGGTTGAGGATAATATAACATATAAATATACTACATTTCCTCCCCACTTAATTTAAACCCTCTGTTGTTTATTGGAATTTACACCAGGCAATTTAACTTCATAATCCTTCAAATAACTAGGTAATTTAGATTCCCTTTTTGGATGAGTAACTGTGATTTGTTGGTTATCACCTGTTGCCTGATCACTCAACAGCTTACTGGCAGCTGGTTTCACTTTTGTTTCTGGCTGCTTAATTGGGTTTTGTGGGTATTCCTCACCCACTGCAGGAATGTGTGGTATGTGGGGTACAACTATCATTGGTGAACTTCCATTGACCTTCCCACTTGACAGAGTCTGCTGTCCTTGAGTCTCCTGAAATTTGGTTATACCAGGAATCAAATGATCAATGTGAACATGGTGAATATTTCCATTAACATCCACTATGTATGATAATGAACCCAGCCGCTGCATAATAATACCAGCGAGCCACTTGTCTAAACCCCGAAAATTTCTTACCATAACACTATCCCCTGGTTCGAAACTTCGAACCTTTTCCCTTCCCTTGTCATGCTGCTGTTTCATTGATTCTTGTTTACTTTGAACCTTAGATTGCAGGTTTGGCTTGAGCAAGCTAAATTTAGTACGAATTTGGCGTTTCAAAAATAACTCAGCAGGGGATCTACCCGTCACTGAGTGAGGTGTGCTACGATAAGATATGAGAAAATTTGCAATACGATGTTGCAATGTCATGGTATGATTCGAGTTACTTGTCTTTAAGGCATGTTTCAGAACCTGAACAAATCTTTCTGCTGCTCCATTGGATGCAGGGTGGTATGGTGATACCTTGATATGCTTAACCCCATTCATTTTAACAAAATCATTGAACTCGCTGGACACAAACTGTGGTCCATTGTCAGAGACAATTTCTTCAGGCAATCCATAAGCAGCAAATAATTTTCTTAATACTTCAATAGTTTTAGATGATGTTATGCTTAATATAGGATATACCTCTGGCCACTTAGAGTGTGCATCAATGACTATAAGAAAATATTGACCTTGAGGCTTTTCAGCAAAGTCTATGTGAATGCGCTCCCATGGCTTTGAGGGCCACTTCCATGGATGAAGTGGAGCTACAGGGGGCTGATTTCTAACGGCTACACAAATCTCACAATTTCTAACTCTGCTTTCAATGTCCTGGTCTAAACCAGGCCACCAAAAGTAGCTTCTGGCTAATGCCTTCATTCTGCACATTCCCAAGTGCTCTTCATGTAATATTGTCAAGACTCGCTGCC
Source organism: Stichopus chloronotus (assembly GCA_021234535.1). Lineage (NCBI taxonomy): Eukaryota > Metazoa > Echinodermata > Holothuroidea > Aspidochirotida > Stichopodidae > Stichopus > Stichopus chloronotus. Next base: position 4,532,289 of record CM037848.1, on the reverse strand, counting down.
GAAGGGTGCTAGGAATGACTACCCTCAGCCCCCACAACAGACATCCCCCTTCTGCTGACAACTCTGTCCGTCTTTGAAAGTAGGGTTTCAAGTGGTCATCATCGATACTGTTTGGCCATCCATTGAGAGTGAATTGCCATGCCTTTGACAAAATTGGATCTTTCCTTGTAGCCTCTTCTGCCTCTCTAGAATTTATTGGGAGGTCATTTAAATAGTTAAAATGCCAGATAGCTTCATCATGCGCAGTGGTTGCCATGGTTACAGGTAACCTAGATAAGGCATCAGCATTACTGTGCTCTTCTGACTTCCTGAACTCTATTTCATACTGGTGGGAGGCTAATATTAATGCCCACCTTTGCAACCGTGCTGCCGCTAAAGCTGGCACACCTGTCTTAGGTCCTAAAATATTTATGAGAGGCTTATGATCTGTAACCAGGGTGAACTTTCGACCATACAGATACTTATGGAATTTCTTAATCCCAAAAATGAGAGCCAGTGCCTCTTTCTCAATTTGTGCATAATTCTTCTCACTCGAAGTTAAAGTGCGTGAAGCAAAAGCAATTGGTTTCTCTTCACCACTAGGTAATATATGAGAAATTACTGCGCCAATGCCATAAGCAGACGAGTCACAAGCTAACTTGATGGGTAAATTGACATCGTAATGGGTTAGAACTTTGGCCGATAGCAAATTTGCTTTAGCATCATTGAAGGCCTTTTCACACTCCTCTGTCCATTTCCAGTGTGTTGTTGGTTTAAGTAATTCATTTAGAGGGTGTAACAGGGAAGACAGATTAGGCAAAAACTTGGCATAGTATTGGATCATCCCAAGAAATGACCTCAATTCACTTACATTCTTGGGTTTTGGTGCCTCATTAATTCCTTGGACTTTTTCAGGATTAGGGTGGAGCCCCTCTGAGTCTACCACATGTCCTAAATACTCTACAGAATCTTTCAAAAACTCGCATTTCGAGACCTTCAGTTTCAATCCATGTTCTTCCAATCTCTGGAGAACTGCATCAACTCTAGACAGGTTTTGGCGTTTGTCGTTGCCTACAACTAAAATGTCATCCAAATAACACATCACCCCCTCCAGACCTTGTAAAATTTTGTCCATTACTGACTGAAAAATAGCTGGTGCACTGGTAACCCCAAAAGGTAAGCGATTGTACTGATATAGGCCCTTATGGGTAGAAATTGTTAAATACTTTCGTGACCTTTCATCTACCAACATTTGTTGATAGGCCTGCGACAAATCAAGTTTAGAAAAAACTGTTCCGCCTGCCAAATTTGCAAAAATATCTTGGGGATTCGGCAAGGGGTACTGGTCAATGTCAATACACTGATTAATGGTGACTTTATAGTCACCGCAAATACGAATACTTTTGTCAGCTTTCGGAACAACTACAATAGGAGCAGCCCACTCACTATGCTCTACTTTCGAAATAATCCCCTCTAACTCTAATCTGTCAAGCTCATTGCCCACAGACTCTTTTAATGCATAAGGGACTGGCCTTGGCTTAAAAAATTTAGGAGAGACATCATCTTTTACCTTGATTATTGCCTTGTGAACGTTTAAAGTTCCGAGTTCTCCATTTAAAAGGCTTTCATACTTATGTAAAAGTTTATCGACACTGTCACCATTTGTGGATGCTGGATTTGGTGCTTTCTTCACGGAAAAGATAGAAGCCCAGTCCAAACGTAAAACTCTAAGCCAGTTTCTTCCCAACAGCGGGGGTTGCCCCTTCACCTTTGCGATAACTATCGGCAATCTGGCTGATTGGTCCTGGTACTCCACAGATACATGAGCCTGCCCTAGCGTCTCTACCTTTTCTCCCCCGTAAGCCTTGAACCCATGGTCAATTACGTCTAAGTGTAGGTTAGGAAACTTTGCTCTGTATACGTCTTCGGGGAGAATAGACATGGTTGCTCCCGTATCCAGTTCCATTGGAATTTCTGTCCCCTCAATAGTCACGTAAATTTTAATTGATTCTGTTCCGGGATCGTCCACTCTATGAAGTCCAAAAAGGCTCAGGTCGTCTTGCTGAGGTTGGGACACAGAAAGTGTACTGGGGTCAACTTCCACCAGATGGGCATTTGGCTTACTCGTAGTTGTACCTAACTTGGATCGACAAGCTCTGGCAAGGTGTCCTGTTTTGTGGCACTTTTTGCATTTGTAGGTCTTGAACCTGCAGTTTTCTGCTGCGTGATATGATCCGCCACACCTATAGCAACTGTTGCTATTATTCTGTTGAGAGTTATTTGCAGCCTGGTCACGCTTCCTTCCGGACTGTCTTTTTTTCATGTCCACATTGTGTACCTGGGCTGGAGTTCCTAAATTAATTTCACTTACATTGTGGGCAGCCATCTCTGTGGCCAATGCACTTTCAAGGGCCTTGGCATAAGTTAGGTTTTCCTGTGACAATAATTTCCTTTGTGTGGTAACATCCCGTATTCCACAAACAAACCTGTCTCTCAGCGCTTCCTGGAGAAATTGTCCAAACTCACAAGTAGACGATAATTTCTTTAATTCTGCCGCGTAAGCTGAAATTGATTCTCCCTCTTTCTGATTGCGTCGATGGAACTTGAACCTTTCGGCGATGACTAGAGGTTTAGGCGTTAAATGCTCTTTCAAAACTTTGATAAGTTCATCGTAAGCTTTTTCCGACGGTTTCTCCGGCATGACTAGGCTTTTCAGAAGACCGTACGTCTTAGCTCCGATAACACTAAGGAAAACTGCTACCTGTTTCTCAGGCTTTACATCATTTGCAGTAAAGACGCCAAGTCTCTCTTCAAACTGCAAAGTCCACAGCTGGATCAACTCCCAAATCTCATCAGCCATCTTAAAAAAAAGATTTGTGGAACCAAGAGAATAAGTCAATGAAAACAACTTTCGCCAGTGTAATATCTTGTGATATAATAATGATCACGCGGTATGCCAATTAGAGAGACTCCAATGTAAGTAATAGCAGGTATATATTTCAACTGTATTCACAAGAGCAGATAGAACCAAAGACAGGGTACATCAATTGGTGCAGTAAGCCCATTGTGGTTGATGTAAACGCATCCATGAGTGCCTCCAAACAAACCCACAGCTGGTGAGATAATAACATATTTACACAGGCAGTCAACTGCCATTTTAAATTTAGACACCACATTCCAAGGCATGCAATTAGTTGACCATTCAATATTTGGCAGGCACTTGTGTAAGTAGGGGCCTACAAGTTCCAAGTAAATTTGTCTGAGTTTAAAGCATTAAAGTTTTAATGAGACCATAGCTTTGAACACTTGCTGGGAGTGGCGGGGGTGGCAGTGTCTTGATGGGGAGGTAAGTTCTAGAAAGTCTTAAACAGAACTTATGTAGAAATTACACCTATCCCTTATGTCTATATATGTGCAAATAAATGATAAAGGTTGGAGTCGTACTGTAGTTTGTGTTGGTTTATAGAACACTGTTTATGGTAAAACGTTTTCAAATATTTCATGAGTTACATGTATAAAATTTTGATAAAAATAACCCACTCTGTTCATAATGAAGCATTTAAGGCTTAGCAATACATTAGACAACTCTTAATGGATAAAAAAAATGTTTGAAAATCGTAGGTTTGTTGCTCTACAGTGTGTAGGCTGGTCTCTTAGTGTGTACATATGTATGTTAGGCATCAGCGAAAGTCCCAAGCCATCATGAAGAAAAACATCACGTAGGAGGAAACAATTGATTGAAAGTTTGTGAATATATTGCGAATTGTTAGTTAAAGGTCTTTTACACATGCCAGGTAAATGGTTTTGGCATCCCTGATTGACTGGAGTATTGTGGTAATTTTGAGGAACGATCTTGAAACCAGCTTAATAGCAATTGCTTCAGTACAATTTGTGAGATTGTACAATGTTTTTTGAGACTGAATCTGTTTTTTGGGGAGTGCTTAACAAGCATTGTCACAAATTAAAAAAATACTAAATCTGAGTACTTGCTTCCTTTTGTAAGTCATTTCAAATTGAAAGGCTTTCTCTACATGTGTGTGGTTGCTTATGGTCATAAAATACTGTAACTGCCCTTCAAGACTTGAATTATTTACACTTTTGTTTAGGTTACTGTACCACGAGCAGACTTAGTGTTGTGCTGTTCACAACTAAAATGTGTTACCTTCTGTCATTTTGAATACGCGAATAAAATCTTAAATTTGGTTAACTTGATGAATTTGGAATTTGGCACCTGGTGAACTGAAACCTTCCAAGAGAATTTGGTCGTCGTTTGGAAAATTTTGTGTCACCGTTATGTCAAATGAAGGGACTACCATTTAAGTTCTTTTAGCAACTGTATGACATAGTAGATTGTTGATGATGTATTTGGGCTGAGTAGGGTACACGACTGAACACATGGTTACCCGTAACTCAGATGAATGAAAGGGTTACCCGTCTAAAGAAAAAAATGACTGAACTACCAGTTTCAATGCATGAGTGGGCTTACAGCAATTTGCTGAATGCTAATGTCTGAATGGCATAAGTATGACAATAGGATAGACAGCAAATACTGCACTAGCTGTAGGAGTTTCAATCGTCAGAAGGTTCAGACCTACCGCATTTGTAAAAGAAAGCTTACATCCTGTGAAATTCCATTTTACTGTAGACCAAATATTCTGCAATGCTGAAACACTGTAGCATACAGTACTATAGAATCTTTGCTGTGAATGTAACATGGATGAGAGAATGAAAACTACTTCAGTATGTTGAAAGTTCAATCACAAAAAGAAAAGTAAAATTCTCCACAAAATGTCACAAATGTCATGTAAGACAATTTCTATTACTGTACATAGATTTTTGAGGCTAAAAATACAAAAGGTGTCTCATGGAAACAAATGGAAAAGATTGTATGAAACCTTCCTAAAACTGGAAATCTTATCTTAACGTGGTGAGAGTTGTAATGAATGGCCTAACCACATCAGCAATCTTGCGTCTTTCATCTCTAAGTGAACAGCAAACTTTTGTAAGTTTCAGAGTAATGTTATTTAAATAATGTTGTAATGATAACTTGTCGTTTACTGTATCAATTTCTAATGACATTTAATGTTTAGATTCACGTTTTGAATTAGTAGAAAGATGGCTTTATTCATGGGTTAGGCTAGCTCTGTGTGTGTAGGCCTACACAGGCAACAGTATAGGCTTTCACACATCATTTGTGTTTTTATTCATTCATAGCTAGGCTAGACCTCTTTTCATACTAACGCTAGTCCTGTTAATTGATCAGATGATGCAGACAGGTAAATGGGTTTAGAGGTTTGTTACCCGACTCAGCCCTAGTGTATACTTACCTACAGGTACTGTACTTTAAATGTTACATCAACTACTCAAATACATAGTTACGAGTGTTTTCACAGGTAAAGTGGGTACCTGCACAGTTTTTTACTACCCAGATCCAAAATTGGTAGGGAACTGGAGGGGGGAGGGGGGAATTGGTAGTCCTATTGATTATTAGGTGCAGGCACGTAGTATATACTGTGTTTAGTACCCTTGTAGGATCCCTCCACACAAACGTGGTGTATGGTACTGTAGAAATGTCAGTGTTAACAATACAGGGAGCCTTTTGCTTGGGTACCCATGTATGTGACAGGTACAGTATGAGAAGAAAATACCGGAGTCTGTTTTTAGATGGCGATGAAAACACTAACATTTACCGATCTATAAAAAAAAAAAGAGTTTGAATAATTTTTAACACTGGTTGACATTTGTGGTATATCTATGTTGTATAGTGATTGAAGGCTTTCTTGGACTAGTTGAAATAAGTCTGAGTAATCCAGTAGGTAACTGGACCTCATGCTCTCAAAATCTAGATCTGACAAATGAGAAAACTGTCATGCAAAAAGCAAGACCTTTCTGGTGCCCAGCATGGATACTTCAAGGTTTTGAAGTACAGTATTTTGCATCTCTTGTTTCCATGGGCACTGGCAAGCATTTGCAGACTGAGATTTCATCAGGTCTATTTTTCTGGTCCTTCAAATGACTGAAAATTGTACTGGAATGTTTATTACCTGTATGCTTGTTGTACATAGTATCCAGTACGTTTACATAGCTACATACTGTACACTGTCAGCAATCCGTGCCAATCTTATTCAGATGCTGAATGGACCTGAAGGAGCCACTGGTCAAAGGGTTTCTTTTGATTCAACCTTTCTTTTCCTGATAATACAGACATCTACAAGTAGGGCTTTTAAGACAAATGTCAGTAAGTTTGTTCAGCATTGGATACACATTTCAGGTGACATTGAATTTATTTAACTGTTGGCAGATTGTATTTAATTGTTTGCTGTACCTCAGTGTACTCTACTTTTTGACAAGATTGACATCAAAACATTTAAGTGGATCTACTCTCCTATAAGTTTAATATTGGGAAATACTTAATTTTTACTCTGGCATTGCTCTGGTCAGAAGCATGTTGGACCTTTAAAGCTGGTAATAAACAAAAATCCTTACTGAATGCTTGTGTATAGGGTCAAAACTAAAATATGCTGTCTTTGTTTAGGTTGCCTATTTTTATGCCAACAGTTTACTGTATATCTACTTAAGTGTCACTGTATATCACTCCGTACACCAGCAAGGAATAATGTTGAACAGGAATGAAGGAAAAAGGCTGGAGGGCTACTTGCGTTTGTCTGTGTATACAGTAGAACATTTACAATTTGTGTCTAGTCACAATTACATCAGTGCAAAAAGTTCAACTGAATGTATTAGGATACCAGAAAGACTGGATACATGTCACACACCAAAGATATGGGATCAGAAAAGTTTCCAACGCTGTGTTAGCACTTAGGAATTAAAACTGGGTGGGAATTCCCTCTCTAGAAAAAAAATTTGGGAAGGATTTTCAAAATCAGAGAGGGACCTCATCTCTCCCATGACTTTTTTTTGAGAGGGATTTTCAAAATCAAGGAGGGACCTCATCCCTCCAAATTTTTGTTGCGAGGGATATCCAAAATCTGAAGTGGGCCCCCGCCCTGGGCACCCTTTTAACCTCTTCAGAATAGGTGGAAATCACCACGTAATAAGTAGTTGCAGTTATTTATATGAAAAAAGATTGTTCATTAATTTGTGATTAATTAAAAAAAAAGAAATATTCAGCATAATTAATGAAATTGTTTGCTCCATCTGCTCGAAATAAAAGGCATGAATTGCTATCAGAAACATAACTTATAAGGAATATCAAAGTGGTAGGCTACAGTACCTCCATGGGACCTTCCCAATGCAACAAGAATATTGTGCACACAATTTGCTACAGCATGGTACATGCTCTTAATTTTGTAACATAATGGCACATACATTTTGGTGCTTAGTTTTGCTGAAATTTTCAAAATCAATGCACATGCATATTAAGTACAGGGGATTAAAAATGAGAAAATATTAGGCCTACTTTGTGCATTGATGGCTTCAGAAAACAATGAAAATTGACCTTATCTACTTAAATCATAAATTTTTCTTCTTCCTCATCTTCAATGCAGCCATTATTACAAAAAGTCTTAGGCCTAGTCTACTCAAACTTCCCAACGTTTAGCAATTATGTCCAGGCCTAACCTTAGTGTTACTGTTTTGCACAGTCTTTGTTAGGCCTAGCCTCCAAAAAAGTCATGAGAAACAACTGAAATCTTTTGAATTCTATGTATTTATTATAACTGGTAGTAGATTTTTTATTCTCCTCACAATTCTAGTCCTCTCAGATCGTAAAAGGGTATTTTACGACAAAAACGCCCCTCTCTACTGCTACGGTATTTAATTAGGCTAGGCTTAAACTAAGTTACCGTTAGGATAGGCCTCGTAGTTATCGCGAAGAATTTTCAAGGGTACATAACACTTTTATTTTTAACATTGTGTGGATTTATGTACTGTGCCAAAATTCAAGTGGCCGGGATTGCTAGCTTGTCAGTATTTTAACTATCCTGACGATGAAATCACTGGCCTCAGGCCAGCGGGCCAGCACGAGATTTATTATGTGCAGGATTAGGAAAACAAAAGCGGGATTCCTGCAATCCCACACGTTAGTGCGAATACTGTTCCAACGTATTATCTCTGAATGACATATGGGTGGTATCAAATGTCATTGATTTCATGTAACAATGCTTTGTGCATGCTCCTTTATGAGTAAAGGATTGCTTGCATTTAGGAGAAGAAAAGCACCTTTCTAGATGTACTGCACTTTCCATGTATATAATAGATAATGAAATCCCCTCCAACTATTGGCTTGTGGTGAACAACCTAACAGTTTTCATCGGTTGGTTTACGTTTTATACTACCACAACAGATTCGTGGCTGGTAATTTGCTGATGTCTTTTATACTGCAGGAACATGAACATTTAACTGTCATGAAAACGACATTTTAGGTTTCGACGAAGGTGGTGGAAAAGTGTTGCTTCAGCGTATCTCCTAGTAGAAATGTTTCATTGTTCACAGTTCACTACAGTGGTGTTGATGCGCTATTACTGTACGATGTGTGCAAATACCTGTAGTATCAAATTGATATGAGAATTTGCTGTTGATATTTTTTGTGAAATGACCCAAATGATATTGTTTCAACACTTATGGAAAAAAAATGAATGCTTCGTAGAACAGATTGGAAGTAAAAAAAGATACTGTGTATACATGAAGACAATTTAAAAGAAAGATATATGGTTCAATGCATGTAACTTCAATTACCTAGTTTACCGTAAGTAATATGGCAGTAATGTATGATTTTAGAAGGTTGCACTTAAATGTTATGTAACATGCTTCTACAAAAGAGCTCGCTTCTTTCAGAAGTTGCAAAGTAAAACCCTGAGTGAAAAGTGAAAATCAGTTGGACTTGGAATTTTGTTTATCTTCTACCATTTTTGAGATACTATGTGACTTTTCAAAGTTTGAGAAAAATGCAAAACAGATACCATGGAGTGTCTCACAGTGTCAGTATTTCTTTTGTTAATCCTAAAGTATATATTTTGCCTCTTAATTACTTTATTACTGAGTTTCTCATTGGTAAGTTATGTCAATATTTTGAAGAAAAAATACTGACCATGCTTCCAAAATAAAACCCTCTGGGCATATAAAATTTTCAAGTATCCTTGAAATAAAGGTAAACAAAGGACTAATACTGTGCAAGACATACAGTATCATAGGAATCCATCTCTTGATGCCACAAATGTGCATACTTAGCCAATGTTTATTCATGATGCAGCTGTGAGACACTAATTTTCCTGTAAATTGGTCAATCTTTGACAGATTTCAATGGAATTTGTAGCTATTTTCAAGCACTTTCAATGTGTAAGGCACTCAATAGTCCAAGATGTCATTTTCATGTCATACGACCTTCAAGCTGTAATAAGTAAAGAACACACTCAACATTTCTACATATTTGTTCAAGAGTGTTTTGGTTCCAACTTACCCTACTGTACAGTAGATATATTGTGATATTATGTAGCATTTGATGGAAAGGTGCTTGCGATATCGATTGCAAAAATTTCATACTGTAATTACAACACCTCCTTCTTTAGGTTTGTGAACAAACTTACTCATGTATGGGTAACATGAAAAACAAGGCAACAGTTTCACTTTCTTGGTGCCAAGTGTTCATTGCAATGCTAGCTGAAAACGAACCCTTGAAATGTTACTCCTAAATCTTACCTGTAACAGGTGGCAGTAAATCCTTCAGGAAACTTGTTTAAGTTCTCTTTAGGCCACTGTAGTTTTTTTTTTCCCCCCTTCACTTCCGTTGTCATCCAATTGGTAAAATCAGTGCAGTTTGTACAGGGTGTCCTTGTTTGAAGTTTTTTGGGAGAAGTTGAACAGTTCCAAGGGATCTCTTACTATTTTCAGGGAGTCCTTTCTTCAGTGTCACATCTTACAGTAGAGCCCTCTGAATATCTTCAGTGAAGGGAAACAGAACACCCTGCAGGATTTTATCTCATTACTGTGCATTCTCAAGTAGCATTGCAATGACAGTGCCTCTTCCAAGGTCAAAGGTCATTGTGATTTTAAGATTCTCAGTTACACAGTATGACCCCAGAGGCATTCCGTGCAGTAGATGCCTTGAAGGACAAAATTTTGACTTGGTAAGAATGTCGCCACCCACAAGAAATCAATCTGACAGCTCAGCTGAAGGCTCTGTGTGACAGAACTTTAAACAATATAGTGTACATTTCCAGATACATAATCGATGGACTGCCTTCAGTAAAAAGTGTAGAGTTTCAGGATACCCTGTCAATTTTCTGTCAGTGGTAAAAAGAAAAAGTATATACCAAATAATCCTGGGTTTGTTAAAGACCTGTGCTATGCCAGTACAGTAGTTCGCAGTGTCTGTGTTGCATCATTCATTTCAAGGGATTGTGCACTGTGTGAAGTGCTGGAAAGCCTGCAAAAATGTTCATTTCCTGGGGAGTCTAAATTTTTCAGCAATTTCTCATAATATTTCTGTAAAAAAAAAGGGTAGATTACCTTCACGATGCCAAAATTTCTCTCCTGAAAGGCTAATACACAATATTCCCTTTGAATACACAAGTTGCAGGGGAAGGAGCCTCCTGTCTTTCCAACTTTTTCCACCCATGGTGAAGTGATACACACTTACATATAAGTAACTATTTCCCTGTCTAAAGAGACCATATTAAGCTTAGGAGTAACCGACTATTGTCTAAATCAATATGCACAACTAAACAGCTTGTATGACTGTCCCGGAATGGCAACAGAAGATGACCTGTAAACTTGTAGCATCACAACATACACCTGTAGTAAAGGGCAGTAGCGCCATGTGTTGTGCCATAAATTGTGTACTGATAGTACTCTATAGTAGTGTGGTAGGGTGTTTGTAGACCTATGTTGTAGTCGAGTGCGGGCAGCCTGCCTTGAAGAGAGTCTTGTAACACACTATGTATGGAGGTCTCAAGGCTGCTGAATGCCCGAGAAGTCGAGGCCGAGGGTGGCCTCGACTACAGTACAACCCTGTAATGTACACTAATCGAAACTTGATCAGTGGCAATGTTGCAGCTTTTCATTAATTTATTTTCAACAACTGTAAGGTACAAGTTTCAGCAAGAGACCTAATAAGAGAACCTAGGGACTGAGTGCATCTCATAAGTACCCTGTACAGTACTGTAGGACAGGAAGAACACTTTCTCCACAGAGAGGATACAATTAAAGAGGAACCATAGTGGGTGTTGCAATCTCAACCTACACTTAATGTACATATATTTACAAACAATAACGATAGTAATTGTGTTATTTACATAATTACGTCTCTCTAAATATATCGTCAAACTTTCCGCCATTGTTGTACAGCGTATCACCATTTTGAAAATGTATGATGTTTAACATGCACTGGCAGATGTATGACGTTTAACATGCACTGTACTATGTGATATGCGTAGGTGCATGTGTGACGTCACGATCACGTAATTTTGCATCAACATGGCGACTCGCAGGTGAATAAAAAGTACAATCATAACAACTTCATATTGTCTTGGACTCGAATTTATTGTACTACCCAATGGCATCTTCTTATTTGAAAAGCTGTACTTGAATAATCAGTACTATTTGGAAGGTAGTACAACGGTTTTCCTTTAAATACAATTTTTCCCAGTGCAGCCCAACACATGAGATGACTGAGTGTGCTAGTCAATGTTGTAGAAGTGGTCTACCGTTCATAATAAGGACCATTATTTGCAAAACAGGAGTTGTTTTCACCTTTTCAAGCCTTTTATGTTAGTTTGTGTTTGTGAAACTCAGCATACAGTTTGGTTATTACATCTATAGTAGTTTCAAGGTAGCTATGAACAGCATCCATGGGGTATCGAAGAACAGGAAAAAACATGATGTGAAAATGTTTTTGTCTTTAGGTTCCTTACAACTCATGTCATCACTTTAGCAATCTACATTAAACTCAACAGCAAATATTATGCATGATTGGTGAAGGTTATTCCTTCTCCATTGGGATAGGAAAACTTTTACGATGAGCATGCCCATTTGATCACTCATCTTATGTCTCTTTATTTCAGGTATCTTGAAGGAGGTACATGCAACCATAGCCCCGGGCAAGAAGGTGATCGATGTCTGTGAACTTGGAGACAAAAGATTGCTGGAGGAAACATCAAAAGTTTTCAAAAATAAAGATATCAAAAAAGGTATGAAGCATTTTCTCTTTTCCAGAAAGCCAGTCTCGAAGAGGAGGTAGGATGCCACAGCAGGGACTATTAGTTCGAAAAAAAAAAAAAAAATTGTGCCTGGATCATGTTAGGGTAGTCATTGCAGTAATAAAGACTGTGTTGATTCTATTGGCAAACAAAGAAACGTGAGGAGTCTCAGGGTCAAGAATATAGTTTGACAAAGTTCTTTTTGCACAGTTTACTTCTTGTACTCACATGTCTGTTCTACAGTATCCTGAAGTTTGATTTGTTAAGAGAGTACTTGCCTCTCTGTAGTAAATTTCCTGTAGAGATTTAGGATTTTGATACTGACTTAGTAAACTGAAAGAGTGCATTGACTTGTTGGGCAATTCGCTCTCTCTCTCCCAAGTACACTAATTTCTGAGTGTGCATCTTTCACATTTGTTTCAAAGGAATATCAGTTTTCTTTTCTCCCAATCTCTCAGGCATTGCCTTCCCTACATGCATTTCCATCAACAACTGTGTGTGCCACTTTTCTCCACTGCGGAGTGACAAGGAGGTGGTCTTCAAAGAGGGAGATTTAGTAAAAGTGTAAGTCAAATTATTTGCAGACACCCACACACCATGAATTTTAGTGTTTGCTCTGGGTTCAAAATCTGGACCCTGGTATCAGCTCCGTCGGTATAGTATACTGATATACCATGTATTTTCGGTATTCATTTTCGCACAGATGCCGATGTGTCTTCTGAGTTATACCAATATATAGTTAAAATCGCATTGGTACAAATTATAGGTATATACTGAAAATATCGGCATGCCATGTGTTCATTAATCCATTCATAAATCATTATGTATCACTGATTGATAACCAGAAAAGAAATGCCCATTGTTTGTTACTGCAACGTTGTATCAATTCCTCCCTGGGGCTCGAAAATACGAGTCATAATGCAGATTCTCCCCACACCACACAACCTTTCTACACAAAGTTATCCCATCTCATGCTCACACTATTCAACACGATTATGTAAAAGCCGTTAACACAAGTATGCCAACATTGCCCACTCCCAATCTTCCCAAATACTGGTAGCCCAGCCTACTCTCAGTAACACCAAACTGGTATTCATACAGATGTAGTAGTAAGGTATACTCTGACAACAATGTAGTCTAGAAAAAATAGCGACGATATAAACTCGAACGAAAATACCACATAGAAACTATAGTTAATACTGACAGGTTATTTCCTTCCAACATAGGCACTATAGGATATCAAACAGATGCTCTAATTGAAAAGGGGGAACTGGGTTAGAAGCAGAAAGAGACACCCCCTAAATCATTCGTGCCCTAATGGTTAATTCGTCAGCCTATCCTATCCTCACTAATGTGACAACCTTCTCTCTGTCTATACCCTACTATATGTGTCTGCACAATATATGGTTGTTTGTGACCTATTTAAATGGTCTATTCCAAATTTTCCAATCTCGTATGAGTTAAGAAATTTAACTTTTTATGGAGGTTTTTTGGACTGTAGCATGTTGATTTTGTTTGGGGGGAGGCATGATTTTTATTTGAGGAAAGCTCGCAGCCTTGCAAGTTGCTACTTGTTCACTGTACAATCAGGATTTGCCCACAAATTTGCACCAAGAGTGATTCCAGTTTGGGGGGAACCTGCAAGTGCATTTTCTTCCATTAAATGACTACTGACTACTGTTGCAGCAGGACTTTTGAGTTGGTTATTGTTGCAAATTGCATATTGAGTACGAACATTTCAAATTTATTTGAAAGAAAAACCTGTAAGGGTATTCAGTATCGATGCTTCTTGTTTATTCTTTCCTAATTAACAATAGCCATCAGTTGCAGTATAACTACAGTAGTATAAAATTTTAAGCGTGTTTTCTGCAACAAAGGAAGGTTAATAATGTCATAAATGAAAACGTTGGTAGGAGTATTAGTTTTAATGATCTCCATGTAATACAATAGTCAAAACCTTTGGCAAAACTGTGTACCGGTTTTGCGAAATTTTGTGGTTGTTAATTCCTATATACTGCTATGTATCGCTATTGTCTTACCTATATACCAATATCGGTTTCTTTGGGATAGCGACGAAGCTTGCCCAGGTACCTTACGTCCATAGTCTGTGTTGGGTACCTGGGTACTCAAGAGTATACTTTTCATTAGGCTTCAAGTTTGTCACTTTGTTGGTTAGGTGGAAGGGAAATATTGTTTTGTAAGTTAACACAACATCATGTATCTTTTGCATGGGTATGACAATGAAGTTGTTCTTACCTTTATGTGTGCAGGATTTGTCACATGTAATGTGTACGGTGGTGAAACTGGATCCATTATCCAGGTAGCCAATTACACAACAGGGTCCAGATATCATCGATCTGGTACTCAGGTACTCATTACAAGTGCTAGAAAATGCATCGATGGATTGCATTTGTCACAGCCAAAGGAATCACCTGCATTAGGCCGCATGTAATGATATTTCCTTTTATTTGTGGAAGGCAAGTAGTCACATTTCAAGGTCTAAGAAAATTTTGGAAAGATGAAGTAGCAGATTCGTGAATTACTGCAGGTTCGTGAATTATTACATCTGAATATATAGAAGTTCTATTCTTCATCTTGGCTAGCATTTTGTTGGTCGATCTGTTGTTCCCATGCCCATACATACATTCCTCAAGGTGTACCCAAGGAGTTACCTTACTACAGGGTGTCGGTGACTTCAACATGTGGATCCTATGCAGCACTTGTTACTGGTGTGTGGATTACATTTCGTGTGCCTTCTGTTCTTCTGGAGCTACCAGCGATTGATTAATACTTCATTTTTTTGCCAAAACAAACATAACACTTAAAAAAAAAAAAGATACGAATAAGTGAATTCTAGACACAGTACTGTTCATATTAAATTTTGGCAATAGTAATGAAACATTCAGTTGTTTACAGAGGATTCTTTGGACCTACTTCTTATCGCTATCAGACTTATACTAACTCTCACTTACCAGTTATCAGCAAGGTTCAATATCACCAGCATTTACCCAAGACTTACTGAAGCATGCAATTATTTCTAAATGTTTTGACTTTTTTTGTAAGGGTTTGTTATATTTTCTTTTCCTTTTTAATGTTGAGTGAATGTGAAATGTCAGCAATTTTCATTTAAGGATTGTTCATGATTAAGAAATATGGCTCTGTGATGTTTGAGAAAAGCAAAACTGGAATTCTGTTAGGTAATTTCTCTGTATGCTGGCAAAACTTTGATTCTACTTTTTACTTACTCACGTAATGGCAGATGAAGTGAGTTGTATTTTTTAAGTCACTTCCACTACTCTGTCACCTGTCTCAACACAACAAATACACTCCCATCCTACCATGCCAAGAATACTGGTAACCTGTAGCACTGTCCCCGGTGCTGTCCAGCCTAAGGCTGGACTAAGGGATCCTTCACATTCTGCAATCCTGGTGTGTCTAGACTCTAGAGTTTGGAGTTTTCTAGATTTCCGACAGTAAGTAGAATATGTCTCAGGCTAATTCCCTCAAATTAGCATCTAATTACCTGTGCATGGGAGTTGGATTTTTCCCTTCTTATATATGTCATTCACTCTTATGCCTCTGTATCTTGCATGCCTTTATAGTCATATATACCTTGGCAGCCGCATATGTCTCTGTATCGGTTTGTAAGTACCCTACAGGTTGGTACTCTTAGTTATCAACCTTGTTTGGGGTAGTTCTTGCTCAGGTTTCTTGCACAGGTAGTCATGGCCGAGCTTGTTAACCAGCTCGGGGTTGACTCACTTCTCTCGTCACGGCCGGGCTTGTTAACCAGCTTTGGGGGTTGACTCCCTTCTCTCGACAGTGACGGTGCCCACAACTTGTGAGGGTGGATTGGGGCGTGGCATGGGTTCGCCTCCCCCCCCGACCTTGGTAGTTTTTTTTCTTGCACATCAGGACTAACCTTGGCCTCATGCAAAGGAGGCGCTAGTCCAGTATTAGGTTGGATGTCACCAAGGACAGTGTTAAAGATTACCAGTACTCTTAGCACTGGTAGATGAGAGTGCATTTGTCAATGGGTTGAGACAGGTAAGTGAGTCGTTCGTAAATAACCAAACCAGGTGAGCTTTTGGATTTTTACTCTGGCAAAAGTGAGATTGAAGAAAGCAGGATGTGATGTTTACAATGCTGTGGGACTGTATTCAGATGTATGTCCAGAGAACTGAAAGCGATGGTGCTTGAAAACTTGGCTTGCAATAATGTGTATAACTGTACCTCCAGTTACTTGTAAACAGTAAGTAAATTTGACATGACTGTCCCTTAAAGGAATTTTGTAACAGATAAGAAGAAAATGGAAAGGGGGCAGCATTTTCCGATAACGACTTTGTTTGTTGAACTCTCTATCACAGTGTTCTCCATCTTCTGTTCTCTCTGGCAGAGATCTTGGTGCTCACATTGATGGCTTTGTGGCTGTGTGTGCGTATTCTTTCGTCATCGGTGCCTCTAAGGACAACAAGGTCAAAGACAGGCGAGCAGATGCAATATTAGCGGCTTACAACAGCACAGAGGCAGTCCTCAGGAAACTCAAACAGGAGGTTAAAGTGAGTTTCTGAAAATGTCTTCCTCCATTTTGTGATACCCCTCTGTGTTTTGTTGAAAGTAGACGCTTTTGGTAAGAGCTATGCATTGTATACCTTCGTAGTAACTACAAAGTATTGGTTGTGGCATTTGTGAGGAAAAGAACAAACTTAGTGTCTAACTGATTGAGGTAAGGTGGCAAAGTATCTTGAAGGTGGGCAATTTAAAAGGCAAAAAATTACATAAAGCAAATATCAACTCTTTGGTTCCTTGCATTAGCAACTACTGTATGCAATCAGGTTGGGGTGTATGAGCATGTGTTTGTGACACTTGCTTGGGCGCACTCTAACTCAGTAAGGGAATCTAGGACGAAAGTCAAACTTGGTATGTAGGTGTCCCATGCTGACAAGTTTTGCTGTATGGTTTTTGATAGGGGTCAAAAGTCATCTGGGCATCGCGGGTAAAACTCAGAAAGCTTTTTTAACACAATGTCTCAAGATAGAAAGCTGGGATAAATTTTGTATGTTGTATTTGTATGCATTATGGTGAGATGATGTACTGGATTTGTTGTTTTGATGGGGGTCAAAGGTCATCTGGGGTCAAACACTGAAGACCTTCTCAATGCAATATTTCCAGGTAGGAAGCATGGATAGATTTCATACTTGTCTTGTTGGTGTGTTAGTATGTTTTGGTGGGGAGATGTATGGTAACAGTCCAAGGTCATCATTGGTCAAACATTGGAATTTTTTTTGGCACAATATCTCAAGATAAGTAGCTTGGGTAGATAGTGTGGATGCATTCTGGTGAGTAGATACATCCTGTTGTTCTTGACGTGGATCAAAGGTTATCTGGATGGAATCACTGAAGAAGTAATTGACTGGATATCTCAAGGTAGGAAGTTACATTTCATACTTGTTATTTTAATGCATTTTGGCAAGAAGATTAATGATATTGTTTTTGGTGATGGTCAAATGTCATCATGGGGTTACTTGTATACTGTGTATTTCCATGACCAGCTCAGGACCCTGGACTTCATTGGCAAGATTAAATTACATTACTTGCTCACATATATACTTTGAATTTCTTCTCTAGAGGTACCAGGGTTAATGAATATTAAGCATGTATGATATGCTTGTAATATTGAGTCAAATTTGACAGTATGCCATTATTTATTGTTCATTGACTTGTTAATGAACAGTTTCTTTGCCAAAGAGAAACACTTCAAAATATCGATGCCATTAAAATGAAAAAGGGGTTTTACTTTTGAAGTTCAACCACTTCCTACTTCTCCCCACTCAGAACGACGATGTGACGGAGGTGATTCAGAAGGTGTCGGAATCCTTTCAATGCCAGCCTATCCAAGGGATGCTCTCACATCAATTGAAGCAGCAGGTCATCAATGGTGAGAAGAGCATCATCCAGAATCCAACGGACGAACAAAGGTTTGTTCCTCTTGGTTGTAACCGATGGAAGGGGCTTAGGTTACTGCACAATAAGTGAAGGGGACATTCCTAGACTTCATAGGTGTTGTTATAAGCAGTTGTATATCTGACAGCCTTATCATAGAGTTATGTCATAGGCATGAAACTTTAAAGACGTCTTAAGTGACTGAATACTGTTTGTTTTTGGTACCTCTGAGAAGCTGGCACGAGTGTCATTGAGCAAAAAAATCGTTTCCAAGTAGAATTAATTGTGAGGTCAATCACAAATGGTGAAACCCAGCCGTTTCAGCTCGTTCATCTTTTGTTCTCCTGTGACAGACGAGAACACCAGACATGCACCTTGGAGCAGCACGAGGTCTATGCCATAGATGTTCTTGTCAGCACTGGGGAAGGCAAAAGTAAAGAAAAAGACACCAGGACGACAGTCTTTAAGAAAACCGATACCAAATACAACCTCAAGTCTAAGACGTCGCGGGCATTCTACAGTGACGTATCCAATCGATTCACAGTCATGCCATTTACCTTACGGTAAGTAGATAACATTTGGCGTCTTGGGATTTAGTTTGTCCAGATATTGAATGAGTTCTCAGTCAAAGACTAGTTTTGTACCTGGCCCATTGCCAGGAGATGTACTTTCTGAGAGAGTCCTAGTCACACAGTTTGCCTGGATGCCATGTTGGCCAAAAGGTTTTTGTGTGTACCGTACCAGAACTTGTCAGGCATCAGCCAAATCAGGTCCAAGGTAAAGTCTTTCCAACTCTCCTTTCATCAGAGATACCCTGTATGACTTACAGGTGATTTCTTTTCAACAAGTACACAAAAATTTTGGCATAGCACCAAAATGAATTGTTGTAAGATAGTCTGAACTGTAGCTAGGATTAGATAAATGGCAAGGTAATAGCAAAGAAAGTTTTGTATTAAAACCCAAACTAAAATGTCTGTAGTTGGAGATCATGTGACTTTAACAGAAGTAAAATTATGCTTTTCACATTTTGCAAAAAATATCACTTAATGTGAATGTGTGTAGATGGAAAACCAGTTTTGTTAGATCTTTTAAGTTTTTCTCTATTTTCAAATGTACACGCCAGGTTGTTCATTGACAAAATGTGTTATGTCAATGAACGCAAGTGACAGGAACCACTCTGAAAAACAATAGAAAGAGCATAGAAATAGTGAAAAACAGAAATCACAAGCAAATTAACAGATCTTACTTTAAGTGCCTACATAATGAATAAACAACCGTACAGGGCTCACTCGTGTCAAAAGTCATCACTCCTTAAATAGGTATCAGGAATTGTAGTATTTAGTAAAATGAAGCACTGTACTTGGACTGTACTTGCAAAAAATCTACAAACTGATTGTCTGATTGTGGTGTCAGTGATAAGCTGTTTGTCTAGCTGAATATTCATTACCAGTATCTTCCCATTGGCTTGTCCAAAGAAGTGATGGTCAAGTTGCATGAAAAGTGCCAACCCCTACATTATTGTATTTTACACTGTTTGTCATTCCGCATGAAGACGTTGATGTTATATGGCAGAATTTATGACCTAACATCTTTTGATAATCCCAAGTTGTCTGAATGGTACAAATAAAAGACATATACTTAACTTTTGGTTGTGAAAATTTAATGCTTTTAACTTTTGTGTATGCACACAATCTTATTAAGTTGTGCAACTTGTTCATTTGATGTTCTTGCTACCTGTCTTTCCTCAGAGGGTTTGAAGAAGAGGGTAAAGCCCGTCTAGGTGTTGTAGAGTGTGTCAAACACAGCTTGGTTGAGCCCTATCCCGTTTTCTATGAGAAAGAAGGTTAGTTACACTCTTTTTCCAGTTTACCTATCTCTGAATACCAGTATTAGCATTGAGATTCAACTTTAATGGAAAGTCTGAAACACTGAATTTCAGGGTTCAGTGCTCCAAACCACTCCTTTTCTTCAAGTTCAAGTCTACTTTCCCCTGCAGGTACTGTTGCTAGGTTTTGCAATGTTCATACAGATGGCAACAACGAAAGCAAATCACGCACTAACTGAACTTAGAGTGCAGGAAGTGGAACTTTTTTATGAAGGGGGAAGTTACCAATTTTAACAGAAAAGTGTTATTCCAACCGACATTTTCATCCCACATTTAATGTTGTGGGGTGGTCGAGTTACAACCTTTTTTGGTCCAATTTCCTGTTTATCCTGGTATCTCCAATTGGGTCTGTGTGTATGTTTGATTTGACACTTAGTGTAGCAGTGTGGTCCATCGGATCGGGTTATGGTTTCCCTTTCTGAGAGCTGTAGCTTTCAATCATGTAACCACAATGATACATTTCCTGGTCAGGAGTTTGTCTGCTTTTATTTTGAAGAAGGTCAGAGTGAAATTCTTGAACGTTTGATCTGTTTGCATACAGAACTGCCTCGGATTGCTTTGTATTAAAGACTGTTCGGGTGCTGTGATGCTTACACCCTCACAGGGACAGTGTTGCATTTGTAAACAGATGGAATGGTTGACATATGTTTTTAAGCTGCTGAAGTTATTCCCAACATTGCAATGCAGTCCAAATTGTGTCACTGTGTGATCTTAGGTTACCCTCTGCGCTTTGTAGCTACGTCATCAATCAGTGTCCTTGCTGTTCCTCATCTCCAAACCAACACTAATAATTTTTTTATAATTCTCTTAAAGGTGAATTTGTGGCCCAGTTCAAGTTCACAGTACTGTTGATGCCCAACGGTCCACTTAGAATAACACAGTCACCAGTCGACGTCTCCGCCTATGAGTCAGACAAGAAGATAGAAGACAAGGAGTTGTTGGTAAGTTACCATGTTATGACTTACTTGAAGGAAGATAAAATGTTTTCCATTCTAATAGCAACATACGATGTGGTGGATAACGCTAGTTTCTTGCAGAGTTTGTATCCAAACCTCGTTTGTCCACATACAGTTTCGTTTATTGCTCTGTAGTGGATTCTATTGGGACAGCTACCAAATTTTGCTGTTTCAATTTTAACAAGTAGTCCACAAAAAAGAGTAGTTTCTTGTTATATCACTAACGGTTTCGTAGATGTTTTTCAAGCTTCAAAATGGCATCAGGAGATTGTCAAGTCATTGTATCCCAATGGAATGTTAGGAGTTCATCCTTTGAGTGACTGGTTGAGTGTGTGAGTGAGTAACCGTTCGTCCACTTGGTTCACCGGCTGACCGACGAAAAGTGGATGGCGGAATGGGTGGCTGAGCATGTGAGGACAGGAGGGAGCCAGGCAAGTCTCATGGCCAGTGTTGTCCTTAAATACTGTCAGCCCTGTTACATAGGCATTGCATCTGCAGGAGTGACTTTAGCAACTGGACAGGAACACTGTTGCCACTTTTTATTGATGTAATAGGTGTTATTAATGGAGGCAATTTTTCCAAAATGAATCAAATTTTGATTCGGTGGTGTACGTGGACAAACCACTGTCTTACATAAGTGATACCACATCAGTCACAGGCCTTGCCTTTTGAAAATTACAGGAGCTCAGTCAACTGCTCTCCTGGGGAGTGTGAGGAGAGCTAATTGCTCTCCTTGTTTGGGGTCATGGTAAGTAAGCTAAGCAGTGAGCAGCAGTGAGCACTATCCCTATCCGATGTGAAACTCCTTTCAAGAAATATCACATTCTGCATGCATGCTGATTGTTTTCATTAACTTCATAAAACTGAAAATATTGTCATCTGAAACCTAAAACAAACACTCAAGCAAAATCAGAAAACATTTTTAACAGAGAATGCCATTTAAAGTTAAACTGAACTTTTATTATTTTCTCCAATCAGAACAATTGCTTTTCAAAGTTGTAATTTTTTTTTCAGCATTTAAAACAACAACTGGTATGGTTAGCAGTATAGAGCTTAGCTAATCTGTGGATTTTCCTGCTAACACAGTAATGCAATCTCAATTCCAGATTGAGAAGCCTGTACAGGTTCCAAAAGGGGCACAGAAACATCGAATAACTCAATCATAAAAAGTTAAAAACATCCAAAGCTATCACATGTCAGCAACATGTAACAAGGAATAGTTAGCACTCAGCAACTGCACCTAGAGAGTAAGACTCCCTTCAAAAAAGCACAAGGATATCATTCATACTAATAACCTTAAGGCTCATCCTCAAACTTAAATTCCTAAAAAACATTTTCAGAAAAATGATTTCCTTTTTCTATTGTCCATTGGAAGTGTCACTGACCTACACACAGTTTATATGATCATGAATACTATACTTAAATTAATTTTGCACACAATCACATTTCAGCAGTAAACTAACCACTGAAAATGCAAGTAGTAAATTGTGCCATAGGTCAAATATTATAACAAATACATGTAGCAATGCAAAGGTTGGAAAATGAATTCCATTGGTCAAAATTCCATCTTCACAGGACATCCATCACAAAAGTTTTGAAAAATATGAAAAATGAAAACTTTGCACAATAATTTGTGATGTCACTCTTCTACTACTCGACTTACATTCTTTGTTTTTTTTATGACACCTGACCTTGTACCAAAATGTGATGATTGTCTTAATATTGTAATATTATTGACTTGCATGCAAGTCCTTTTTTCACATGGTCTGCAATGAAATCATTTTTTCAAAGTTATATATCATTTTTGTTTGAAAAGGAAGCAAAAGCAGGTAATGTGATTTGTAGAAGAATGACATCGCAAATTATTGTACAATCAACTATTTCAAATTGGTTGAATAAATTTCAATAAACATTAACCAGAAAACCGGATGGTGGTGCAATGCATTCACTCTTCAACAGGAATAAAATCAGCAACATCTGGAATATCCTCTAGCGAATACAGGTCACCTTCAACATCTGATTCTTCACCACATGATGAGAAGACAGACCCATCATCATCTGAAGAAATGATTTCATCATTATTACTCAATTGGGGGGCAGATGATAATGATTTGGGATTACCTGAACACAAGAAAGAAGCTGCAGAAAGAGATTTCTCAGCTGCGTCCATCTTAAGCTTTCTTCTTGTGCTCATGTACCTTTTCAATGTGGTCTCAATAATTTCCTTTTTTTCATGTTCAGTCCAAGAGTAGTCATTGACCTTAATGAGTGGGAGATTCCCAATTGTAGTGTGACCTGAGGAATATCGTTTACCAGAAGACAACATGGCAGTGAGGTGACTGAAACCTGATTCCACAAGGCCATTGGTTGCACCAATGCACATTACCATTTCAACCAAGACACAAATGTTTGGGAAAGATAACTTTCGATATTGAAATATCTTGGCCCAGAAGGACGAGCATGTCATATTCTTATAATAACTATCATGAATTATTCTAAGATCCTTCCATTCTCTGTGTACATTTGATTTTTCAAAACCACTGAATTTCAGGGGCTCTTCAAATTTCTCATTTAACTTATCTATGTCAGCGAGATCTAAGTCAACACTTTTCCAATTTGCCGGGTCTACCCAATTCATTAGCTTGAACAGCTCACTATTGAATGATTCAAATCTCTGCCTCAAACATTCACAGATCCCCCTCAGACTTGACTTTGCTCCTTTTACTGCACTGTCTGCTCTGCCTACATGTTTCATGTTTCCAAAAACCAGCGGGACTGTCTCCCTGTTTTCCTCGTTTCGCCTCATGTGGCCTTCCTTGATCACATCACAACGGATTTGCTTATCCCCATCTTTCTCTTCAAGATAAAATTTGCCCCCACTAAACTCAATACATTGAACTGGCTGATTTGCAAGTGTCTCTGGATCATTTGCCATATCCTGAAGACTGCTGATGGTCATTTGAATTTGTCACTAAACCTCAAATACAAAGACGTCACTACGTTGTAGTCTCAGGGAAAGGACACTAACCTTGTCTAGGATGGTTTTGAAATATTTTATTAGAGTAATTTGATGGAGATAAGTTGCTCTGGAAATTGAACATTTTTATAACTGCCAGGGGAGAGATTCATATAAGTTTTATTTAACTTCTTCTCTCTCCTTTTCCTTCTCGTATTTCTGTTTTGTATGATCGTTAATTGTTTCTCTTATTTTGACTTTTTATGTTGATTTTGTAACCTCATGTTTTGCATCGTTTATATGGAAATAAACCGAACAAACAAAAAACAAACAAATATGCACAGGTGGCCAGGAAACTGAAATCTTGCAGATGCTTGATAATATTTCTGAATTTAGCATTCAGTGTTCTAATGGTACCATGATTGTGTTTTGCAATTATGTTTTCCAAAGCTTGCCCAAGCAAATAAATTCTGATCCCTTTGGCCAAGCTTACAAAAAAAGACCTAGAGTTTGACATAAGACTCTTGCTAGTAGTGACACAAAACGCTATAGGCTCGATATGCCATATACTAATACACGTTAGGCTAACGTTAGGGCTGTTGCAAGTAAGAATGAAGAAAAAATGTCACGTACCTAAAAAATTCTCACACATTCCTACACATTTTGTAAACATTGCTAAGGGATTGTTAGGAGTCTTTTACACATGTCACATTAATATTTGTAGCAAATAACTTCAACTGGATAATTTTGGAGACCTTTGACGATCGATGTTTCTTCCGTGTTAACCACACGTTACACATTATGTGTTCAAAAAGCAGTAGCCTAACCAGCCATCGTGAGTTCAAATTTTGGTAGAAATGTTCAAGATTTTCGATCATCATGACATGACCAGAGCCACTTACCCCCTTCAGCACCTTGAATTAGGTGTACGCCATTTGCTCGCTGCACTTTGACTAAGGTAGCAAAATTACAGAGTGGAAGGCCATCAACAGCCATCAAGTAAGCTGTTCGGAATAGTCGCCTATATCCATCTTCAGCACTCTTACGCATAGCGCTTTCAATCCTAGGCTGTTTGCGAAGAGGCTCCCCCAGCCCATCTTCTCCATCACGTCCTGTCACATCATCGGTGCTACGGCGGGTATTAACAGTTTCATTTTCCAATCGTTCGTAGCTTAAACCTACTTCATGCGCCAGACTATCGTTGAGGTGGCGACAAACAGTATGTTTTGTTACATAGTTCGCCCCTTCAGCAAACTTGCGTATCTCTGCCTTTGCCCAGCCTTTCAGACGAGAATCACTTTCAATTTTTTGTATATGCTTCTCGCAAATCTTACACCAGACAAATTCGACGATGTCACCATCAGTAGGCCATTGAAGAAAGGTTTTTAGTTTGACAGCGGGCATTTTATTGAATGAAAATAAGAACAAACCGGCCTCGCACGGCAACGTTCTTTGGAATGGAAAATGTACGTATGCCTATCTGATCGTGGCGGCAGCCTGCCTGTTGTCCATTCAGTCAGACCTTTAGAAGATGCATGTGCAGTGCACTGTAGCAACTGGCATGGAAACGGCCATACTTCTTGTATGTCGTATGACCATTACTCCTTATGAAGCGCGTGTTCGATGTTTTCGAGAGTGCATGCCCCCGTCAAAGGATCACTCAGTCAGATTTGACATGTTTGTACTTAAGACGGTCCTTATCGTAGAGTGTGCTTAAAGAAACCAGCCCAGTTCTTGTCTCTTTTCCCTGTCCTAAAATCACATCTTTTTTTACATGAATTGGAATTATGCATCCTTTTTATGCATCCTTTGAGGACCATAGAACAATTTCATGAATACTATTTAAATTCCTTTACTATACCACATTAGATACTTCTTCATTTGGTTACTGGAGTGGTTGTTTAAAAGCATTTCCCATTTTCACTGGCTTCAGCAATTTCATTTGAAAAAAATTACCCCAGCAAAATGTTTGAAATTTGCTTGTGTGGAATGGGTGTCATTGGAGGGCAAAATGCAGTTCAGTTGTTCTCTTGAAATAGTAACCCAAAAGAACAGTACTGAACTAGCTTTATAACACAGATTACTTTTTTTTTCATTAATTAAAAATGGAGTGTACCATTCATGAGTCAGTTGTTTTCACATATCAGGAAACTCATTTTGTCATTTAATATTTCAAGCCAAATAAAAAATAATAGTACTTTCTTGTTCCTGCCCACACGTTTTTTTTATCCTTGCGTGGATTTTTGTTCATTAATAGTAGAATTTTGTACCAAAAATGTGTCAGCCGCCGAAATCATTTCCATAAGATCATAGTTATGTCTTTGCAACATACCACTTACGAACAGAGTGTTGTATTGTTCTGTAATGTGTGGTCTATAATATTACCATCATGAGGTGGCATGTGAAAAGTTTGCTGTGCTACCTGTGGACTTTTGAGTTGCTGGTCCTGTCCTAGTAAAATTCTTAAGCCTAAATTTTTCGAAAAGTTAGAACAAGAAAGTAGTTTTACTTGACCTTCTGTGATTGCTAATATATACATAATGTTAAGTACTTCTGACATGATGTCACTTAACTACCTCCCACCTCCCGATCAGCTTTGTGATTCCTTTACCCCGACCCACCCACCCTCTCTCCAAAAGTCGCTTAGATGAGTGGAAGTCTTAGAATGGTCTACCATGAGACTTTGGAGTAGCAGTGATAATTAACCTGGACTTCAAAGTGGGTTCGCCATCCCTCAGTGGTTTTATGATGATCTGAAAACTTACATCCCAAGAATGCAACCACCTTGAAAAGTTGATGTCCCTTTAAAAATCCTTGCATCCACCGGCATATTGAGAATGTTATGACGTAAAAGCTGCATGGTGTACTTACGTACTGTGGCGATGGCTGGGCCTACTCTATACTATATCCAGTATTGGAATTCTTACAACATGGTACTGTATGCATTGCAAAAAAAAAAAATGACTACTTGGCACTAAACTCCAAAAAGACTGACATACTTTCAAAATACACAATGTCTCCTGGGGTCACAATCACAAGGCTACCAGACCTGCTGGGAATTAAACCATGAAATGAGAGTTGAGATGCTTATCACAACTAATCACAACTATTTCATATTAGAATGTCCTTTAAGCAATCAAAAATTTACAATGAGGTCTAACATTATGACTTTTGTGCACAAATATCTTGTAGTCTACATACACAACTTCTCACTTCCTTTATGCAGAGATTACACAACACTACAACAAGTATCACCTGTGGAACTTAACTTTGGTTCTTTTAGCCAATAGGATGACTGGAATTCGTTTTTAATCCAAGGAAAAAAAAATAGACAAAATACAGAAGTTTTTGTTTATCAGCCTGTTTGGACATTTTTCTATGTAACTGTAGTATAATTGCTTTATGATTGCGGAGATTCTGCAGCTGATTTCATTTTGAATTTTTAGGAGAATGAACTTAGAAGTTGGTAGCTTTATCACCTTGCATTAGGGGGAACTTCAAAGCAATATTGTGCTAAACGTGGTTTTGAAGAATTTATCATTGGTAATAAAGTGGTACGAAAAGTTGCATCCATCGGGTGCAAGTAGTTGGAGGAATTTGGGTCCCTGGGTGAAAACTTGCATTCTGGATGCAGGATGCCGGATCCTGCATTCGTTGATTTCCCTGCCGCATGTCACTGAAGTAAACTGAAGTGTGTAAATGCTTCTTTGTTTTGTTTTATGCACACAGTGACAGACATAATATGGTAAACATATTTTTGTTTCTCCTTAATTTTAGAACTTACCCAGAACTCCAGAATTTGAAAATATAAGTTTTGTCTCCAGCTTTCCTGAATCCTGCTTACTGAATATGAACAAGACCAGTTTCTCTCAAATTTGCTGGGTCATAAGCAAAGTGCTTGTTTTATACTAAAAATCATCTGGTGATGTTTGGAAAATTGGCTCAAAAATGCAACAAATATATAAGCAACACCAAACAGCATTAACATATTGAGGGAACTTGTTCATGTTTTCTCGTCTTTCCTGCCTCCAGGCCTTATTACAATCTTCCGTTAGCAAGAGAAACTTGAAGAAGATGAAGAAGAGGGTAAGAGTTTTTGTCAGGTGTTTTGTTACTGTGATGGGAGGGAGGGGGGGGGGACAGAGACTGAGGAAGGGGGGCCTATCATCACATCAGTGACATCAAAGATCTTTTTATGTGTCCATATAAAATCATTAATGCCTCCTCCCTTTCATCTGCCATGTATAATTACATCAAAAAGTGTATGAACTCATCGTTTAAGCTCACTCCACCAAACACAGAAAAAAAAGAAAAAAGGTAGTAATATCCTTGCACAAACAACCCAATTCACAAGGGTAGAGTTTCAATCTTGTCAACTGTTGAAGTGTATATTTGCAAAATGAGGTCTCCCAGAGGGCAAATACTTGCTCAGGAAAGACTTTGTCGGCACGTTCCATCGAGCGTCAAAAAAGAAAAAATGTCGGGAAGCTCCAGATGCTGCATAAATTTGGAAGCAAAATATTTAGGTCTAGCTTAATTTCTAGCCATTCGTGTACAAACCTAGACATAAGTCTTTCCATGTTAGTAAAAGGTCAACATGGTTTACGTTTGTGAACATTCAGCATTTTGCACAAGAAGTGAGCATTCTTTGAAATGTCAAGTCAAAGTGGTGTGCCGGTTACCGGTCTGGAGGTGTATGCATCAGGTTTGGAGTGTCGGCATATCCGCCTAATAATGAGGGAAGCTGTCCAGTCGAGTGTAGACTGCAGAGCAGAGTAGGTTCATGAAGAGGAATCTTTTCTGTAGAATGACACCTTGCTCTTGTCTTGACTTGTAAAATTGACTCGTAACAGATCACCTTCTCTTTCTCGAAGAAGTTGTGGATGGGGATTTGTAATGGTAAAGTAAAGAAGTATTTTAAGACAGGAAGAAAGGGCTATTGGACATGAACTACCCATCACATCTGATTATGTTAGAATAAAGTAAGTGTAAGGAGCTGTAGCAAAATTGTAAAACAGAAGTAAAATACTACACTTTCCATGTGGATAAACCTCACAGTACACTTTAAAATCAATTTTACTCTCATTAATAATGGTGTTATATCGCTCACTAGACTTTGGTAGAAGACATTTGACTCACCAATTTCACATCAGGGAGAAATTTTTCTCAGTCTATTTCTAAGTTTTTCACAGTGATGAGTCAAATTGTAAACTGTCCCAGTTTTGTTCTCTCTTTCACCCTATTAGGCTGCACACAAAGCTGCAGAGGCAGCAGAAGGCAAAGAAGCTCCCCAATTGGTCAAAGCTGATGAGTGATGTCACAAACACATGAATATTAATCAACTGACAGATAAAAGAAAGTTTTCCTCCTATGATGATGAGACAGTTGTGAATATCCATCAAGGTCACCAAGAGAGCGGAGATTCGAGAACAAGATGGATGCTGTCTGGAGGGATTTGGTGCTGAAAGCGTCCGTATTTCTTGACCAATTTCCTGTTTTGTTCTCCTCATTTTGTGTTTGAAACACTTTGTTTTTCTTCCTTTTTTTTTTTTGATATTTTTGTTCCCTTCAGTTGCAGGTTTATTTTAGCTGTATTAGAGAGCAAGGAGCTCCCATTACTTCTGCTATGGCATGAAAAGTCATTTACAGTTAGTGTGTGCATGTTTTTATTTTTAAAAATGAGATTTTTCTTTCTAGAGAGGGGGATTTTTGGGGAAGGTTTTGAAATGGAGAAAGCTTTCATTGGTACTAAAAGGTGAATGCAAAGGGAGGAATCTTGAAAGCCTTAATGTCATCTGAAATTCTTTGAACAAAATAAATACAGACACAAAACTCAGAGGGTTGGTCTGTTTATTCAGCATTACTGAAATTTTGCTAGTTTTCAGTAGCTTTTTGCAGCTGCACCATCTACATCAGTCTGACTGGTGCATTTTGTTAGAGACAAAATGTCACCTGCAGTGAATTGAGGAACTATGTTTCACCAGAGACTTGAACTAATGGAAACAATGGGTTCTCGATATTCCTTTGCTTGCTTCATGGTCCTTGACACTGTGGGTATGCCTGCTTCGTATATCCCTCTCAATACAATCAGACCATATCTGCATTTTGAATGAAATAGGAGTGTCTCAGTGTAGTTTGGGATCATCTTGTGCTGTAGCATGTGTTGCCATTTGTATTACATTCCTGCTTGTGGCCACGAAAGTACGACAGAGAGTTTGGATATTTTACGAACCCAAAGTTGTAACTCGGGATGTGAAGCCATGTAAGCCTTGGTCCTGGTGTCATTTGATAAGAATCAATATTATTTGCTGGTACTGCCTTTACCTGACGAGTCTCTGAGCAGTTTTTGACTCGTCTGCGTATGACAATAAAAACTGTAAACTCCATCCGAGAGCTGCAAAGAAGCTCAGCTCAATTTGTCTATTCAAGTTTGAATTAATAACTGTGACAGACACTTTTGTGGGTTTTCTTCTTTTGTTTCATTTTTTTTTGTTTTGTTTTTCTAGTAATTGATCTAAAATGAATGTGAAACAAGACGTAGATTCATTTGATAACCTATTGTTGAAGTAATTCTAAGGAGGCGATAATGAAGGCAGGGAGTAAAATGGAGAAAGGTAGAGATGTGGAAAAATAGGGAGAGGAAAGGTTGGGATCAAATCAAGGAAGATTTTCTCCTCATTGATAGCAGCATTTTATGAAGAACAATATTGAAGTCGCTCAAGATGACCATTCCATTTGATAAATGCATCTTCATTTGTTTCCACGCCGCTGGTGTCAGGTGCAAGGCTTGCTTCCAGATTGTCATGTGAGAAGATGGGGTTGGGGGGGTTGGGAGGGGTTTCTCAAAGAGACCAAAATGCTGATTCGACTCCTGACAGCATAACTGTAACATTGTATGATTGAAATACAGCAGGGATAAAGGGGCAGGTATACTACCGCTATGAAGTTGAAATCACTCTCAAACTGTGCTGATTGTTTCCAAAAAGAGATCGGTGGTAACGAAATGTTTGAAAATGGTAGATCTTTAACTGACATTGGAATCTGTAAATACTAAAGCACAAGTTAGACTTTAGAGGTTCACAGGACACATTCTCTCTTCATTGTAAACGAAGAAAATTTGATTTCGTTCAGTTGTAGTTTGTATGTCATGATGTGTATTTATAATTTTGCCAAACTGTGCCTTTTCCTGAGCTGAGGATGAAAACTTGGACAGGCAGGTTATGTGTCTTTGTAATGTTTGGTGGTAGTGTTAGAAGAAATCAAGGTATGGTGTGAGGACAGCTTTTTACCTTTAGGAATTTAATGTGTATGTGTGTTTGTGTGCCAGGACTTGTGTTGATTCTAGTGTTTGCACTTGGTTCAAAATTTGGATTCGGGTACCTGCTGTCAGTAGCCGGTCGGGTACCCGAAAGTATATCTTCTGTTAATCTACAAGTTCATTGTGAGGTCATTATAATATTTTGCTTTGCATGTTTATAAAACACCATGTATCTCCTCTATGGGCATGACAAGCTAAGTGGTCTTAGCCGTGTACATGCCGAAAGTTTGGCACACGTGCAATGTACTTATAGGAAAACTTGGGATCCTGGGTAGCAATTCCTAACATCGAACCGGTCGGGTACATCCCGGTATCAGATACAAACACTGGTCGATTCCTTATGACAGGAATGCACAGGATAACCGGTGTTGCTTTAAAATGTGGTGAAAAGTGGCAATACATCCAGAGTTATGTCCACAGTTGGCGAGGAGAGACGTTGACTTTCGTTCAGCTCAGATAGCTGTTGATTTCTTATGCTGCTGTATATTAAGATATCTGTTTATGGATTTATGTCAAACATACATACATCATATGTGTACTGCAATATATGTTGGGGTATATGTTGACATAGAGTTAGATTGATATGCATATAAATGTTATTTTGATGTATGATGAGATTGTATCCCTTAGGGTTGGCAAACATGCTGGCATATCACGGCTTAGATTGCAGATATCTGTTCAGTTAGGGAAAAAAATGGTAACTTTAGATGGATAGAAACAGGGTGTATGTTTTTTATGTTTTGTGTAGTATGTATGTATGTATGTATGTATGTGTGTATGTATGTATGTATGTATGTATGTATGTATGTATGTATGTATGTATGCATGTATGTATGTATGTATGTATGTATGTATGTATGTGACACCTTGGTTTGTGCAAAGTTAGTATCTTGAAAATGTGCACAGTTGCTTAAATTCCATTATTGGAATTTTTACATGAGATTAGAGCTATCCCAAAGACTGAAAAACTTGGTGCTGAAACAAAATGACAGGCTTGGACCGATCTGCCTACCCCACTGGGACATATGCTTTCATGGTCTCTATTCTCAATCCTCCATTGGGTGACCCTTGAAGAAGTCACATTGTCATGTCTTTGACACCATCCTATATGAAGAGTCTTTTGATGCTTCATCTGTAACTTACAAAATCAACCCATCCAGGAGGATCTTCTAATGTCACATTCCTCAGTCTTTGGCTGATGATCCTATGACAGCAAACGAGGAGAAACTAATGAGCCCAATAAGATGGGGTTTTGAATTACTGGGTTTTAATTTCTTTTTTTTTCTCACTTTTTGATAGGACTCAGTTGAAAATGTGTTGTATGGGAGGAGGGAGATAATTCAACAAAAAGGTGTGCAAGAGTCACCATCCGTCGTCCAGAATCTGCCATCATTAAAGTTATAGGTAGTAATTATTGCAATCCATTTGTAGTAAACCATGAAGGTCTCTAATAATCTGTAAAAGTCAAGCCATGCAGTTACGATTTCTGTCACTCGTCGTTACAATACAGCCATACAGGAGAGGATGTGATATGACAGCATGTCCAATAACCTGAAAAGAGGTGATTTGCTTAGTTTGTGAGATTCGGATGGAAGTTGCCCTTTCATATCCATGCCAGGAGAAATTGAAATGAAGCGAAGGATCCTTTGTGCGACAACCATAATCAGATTGTCTGCTCCACCCATGTAGCCTCATTTAGCACATTTTTTTTTATAATAAGCACATGTCGGATCTGATTACAGGATAATTTAGAACACTTTTAGGTGCAAATTGTAGCACATTTAGGTCAATTTTGGTAGTATATTGCAATCATTACATGGCCGACAAAAGTAAACCCTGAGAAATCTACACAGATGATTGCTAGTAGTCAATTTTATCACATTTACATGTATAAAGGAATGTGTGTGGGGGGGGGGGTGGCTTATCAGAACATAATGAGTTGGGATATGAAGATTCAGTTTGCCTTTGATTTAATCAGCCAATCCTCACATGACATCATACATGTTTATGCCTTCTCGAGAGGAGCATACCCTAACCATTACGGTATATCTGGATATCAGATCGTGATCTATTGTGCAGAAAAGGTCTTCTCCGAGACATGATTTTAGCACATGTGTATTTTGTGAGTGGTAGGTGATTTAATATTGCAAATAATGCCCTTCCATCATCAGATTTTAAGGATCACTTTTAGGTATATTCGAGTCAGTATTTAATACTTCATTTTCTTGAATCAGACTTTTGTTGGATGTGTCTCTTCAGAGGAACCCATTGTGTTTGAAAATGTCAAAGGTTAGAAGGTTTTTAGTGAGTACCTCAAGATGCCTTGAAAAAGGATCACACTCTGCCCTTTTTGGGATAAATAAATTTTGTGCATAAGAGAATTCCAAAGGTTTCATTTTATTTATTCATTTTTTCGGATATAATGTAATAAAACAATTCCCCCTGCTTTTATCTGGCAGTATCTTGGACCGTTTGTCTCCCAGCAGAACTACTCTCTTAAACGTGGTTTATTTTTCAGTCAATCGATATCTGGAAGCATTTTTCACCGGGCCTTTCCAATTGACCAAATTTCCGGGTTCGCATCCCAATCAGCGCCCATGAAAGCCCAATTGCGATTCAGTTTCCTATAGGCTTCACAACAGTTGCGAACCCGTACTTTTTCTGGTGATAGCTGAAATGTTCAATTTTCTTTCGACTTGTTTGAAGTAGAAGCCCCAACTTTGTAGTAACAGCTCCAGGTGTCTTACCGGTATAGGCAACTTTCGTAGCAGTCAATTTGCTTTCAGAGGCAAAGAGGCCCAGTTCGACTGATTTTGGGGAAGGAGGGCCACTCTGACAGGCGTTGACTGTCCAGTATGTAGTGTCGGAGAAACATGTGAAGGAGTATCGTTTTCCACCCATCAACTTTTCCCAACAGTATAAAAGCAGAAGAATTTAGTTTCGTCACTGAAGATGACCAAATGAAAATCACTCGACATCAAAATGGAGTTTTACTGAATCTGTATTTGGCTTTGTTGAGAAATAAAACAGTCGGTGTTACTCCGAAAAAAGGTGTCACAAAAGTTACACATATTCGCAATGATAGGATGGAAATGAAAAAAAAACATTAAAAAGTTATACATTACGTAATATTTTACTGAAAGTGGTAAGAGACGAACGAATTCTTATTTAGCTAGAATAATTAGTCGTCGAGAACAGTAGACACTACATGTCCTACACCGAGGTGGCGATCTGTTAAACTATTGGGAGACAGGAATTGTTGGGGGGGGGGGGGAGGGACATGTGCCTGGTGAACTATACGCTTTGCGGTTTCTGTCAGGAGTACCAGCGGACTTCATAACATAACAAGTTTAAGGGCAAAAGCCCCATAAGATGCTCTGTAACCCAACCTCCCCCCCCCCCCCCTCAAAAGAAAAAAACCAAAACCCCTAACCAAACTAATACCCAACGAAGCCCAGCAAGATCATATCAGAAAGTGATCTGAAGCCTTCTAAAAAGTGTGCAGGTGATGCTGCCAGGGCGAACAGGGTGCTCGGATTGATCAAGAGGAACGTTAGTAATTTTTTGTAAAGACATTGTATTGAGATTTGTATAAGCGGTTGGTTAGGTCACATCTTGACTATATGCTGTGCAGGCGTGGAGTCCTGTTGTTCCCTGTTTGGGATCCAGTGCCAATTGAAGTGATTTTGTTTAGAGGGCAATGATCATATAGTTCTAATCTTAAGTTCTCTCCAGCTACCGTAACATGCCGTAACACTACAACACTACATTACGTCTGTGTCCAAAGGCATCCTTTGCGTGAAGTTGGCACTTTCTGCAAGTACAATGGGCATCGGCAACAAACATTGCATGTGACGTCACAGTGATCCAGTGAAGTGCCCTTCTTGAGAATAAGCGCTATTCAACATGTGCAAGTCTGCACATGCGTTGTCTCTGACATTCCATCTATACGCGCCTAATGTGGTTTGTTTGCCTCAAAGAGGGCGCCCTTGTGCGTTATGTGCCATGATGATTCATTACTTAACAAATGAATAATTATAGCTAACAATAAAATCAAATAAACCTGGGCTATGAATGCTTAAAAACGTGTGACAAAAAAAAAATGGAGTATTGTGTGCATTTATCCTTTAAAATGTTAAACATAGCCACAGATTCCATTAAAATCAATCATAGATTGACAATTTTACATATTAATGTCTCACAGCTGCAGCATGAATAAACATCGGCTAAGTATGCAAAATTTGTGACGTCAAGAGATAGACTCCCATGATAGATCATGGGAGTCTACAAAACTTTTACATTGGAAGCATGTATTTTCTTTAAAAAAAAAAATGATATCACCTACCAATGTGAAACTTAGTAATTCTGTAATTAAGAGGCAATATATATACATGCTTGACAGTAAAGACATACCTATTCTGTGCAATACTCCACCTCATCTGCTTTTAATTTTTATCAAAATTTGAAATGACGTTTCTCAAAAACGGTAATAGATATAAACAAAATTCTAATAGATTTTCATTCAGGGTTTTACTCTGCAACTTTTGAAAGATCCAGCTCTTTTCTTGAGGCATGTCACACAACCTTTAACAAAGGCTAGCATGCGCAAAATAACAGTATGTAGAAAAAACACCAAACAAGTCATGTTTTTCTTTATTAGGAATTTAGGCCTACACTAGCTATCTTCACTATGAGACTATGCTAATACCCAGTTATGTCAACACCTTGAACGTTGGGCCAACATTCTCAGCATAGCAATGACTTTAACAACTCATTGGGAGCAATCCAGACTACTGTTGGGGAAGAGAGATTTTAAAAGCGTTCTAAAATGTGAAAGCATTGTTTTGAAACTAGGGCTCTAATCACTGTAAAATCTGGTTTGGTTTTAACAGTTGGAAGCATTCCTTGTTTGGTGCAAGCAATAAAACCAAACGGTAGGGCACGAAGTTGGGAGTAAGTATTGTACAGATCGGTGTCCATACTACACTCGCTATGAAAATCATCCTACAGGGTAGCCTAGCACGATGCATCCTACAGGCTGCTCTGTGCGTTGCACATAAATTACCACAATGGGCTCACTTACATTATAAATCTAACGTACTATTACATTGCGCAAAGCAAGTATGCGCGTAAATGCTATCACATGGGAAACTGTTTAGTATAACATTCTAGGACGGTTCTCAATACCAAGACAAGTAATAGTTCACCAAAATATGTTACTTTTCTCTTAAAAAGCTCACTAAAGCAGTGCATTACTGCTTTCCGTCGTAAAAAGACCTGATTTAAGACAGTTATTGGCTATGCGGATGAGTCGTCGAGTTGTCCAGTCTGTCAGCAACCACCCAGTTAATTAGGTCGCGTGATTCCATTCTCTTATACATTCTTGCCTACTGGAAAGGGAATTGGACTGACAAGTGATGGCAAACCATTTGTTAAAAATGCAAAGTGAGGCTTTCTCTTTTTCATTGTAGCAAGGTGGACACTTTGATCTTCCATCTCTTTGGACATTGAACATTCTTCAGTTAAGTATTATATGTAGCATATTTACAAACAAACACTATCCGCGAATAGAGGCCGTTATTTCCCACGTCTAGCCCAGTGTCTTTAAACTTTGCGCGAGTAACTGACTCATTTAATGAATCAATTCGATATTTTTCATTTGCGGATGACAACAGAAGCTTTCGTAACAGCAAAATTGCGAAATTTATTTGACACAATCACCTATATCAACAATTGAGGATATAGCCGATTTTACTGTACATTTTGTATGCACTGCATATAGCCTATACACATGCGAGTGCGAGATAATGTTACGAGGTATGGGAATACATTTGTAGACCTAAGAAGGGTCAAATTCCTACTTTAACACATCCTTGCTCGCCAAAGTGTCTATCAACAGTATGTTCTTTTTTATGTTTTGGCAAATAGTGTTCATGATTGTAATTCTTTGATAGTGTCTAACTGTTGAGATTATGCTTGAAAAATCACCTCTTTTAGTTCATTAGCATTCAAAACTCCCAAAACTCCCATGACGTCACGAAACGTCATGCGTAAAATGTAAGAGAAGAAACTTTTTGGTTGGCTGGGATAAACTGTGTCGTGGGGACGGTAAATACATACAGTTACAGTAAACGAAACGACTGAATGTGCGATCCTAGTGGTACACTGTTTGAGCTTCAGTTCTGGACAATTTTCCCTACAGTGTAGGTATAGGAGTTTGGTATCTACCCAAATCAATAATCTTGGGTTATGTGACGTCAATGCAATATCAGTCCTAGCACAAGGCCTATTACAATATATGACGTCAATATAATGCCTACTACAATATGATACGTATGTAACCTTAGAGCTTGGACATCAAACCCCTCCAGACCCATTGTTGTCCTTCTGTTGGTTGCGGTCATTGTATTGTAACAATTACGTTTACTAACTATATCAACTAATACGTTCACTGGCTCTTTTCCCTCTAACAAACAGGCTTACAGCCAAAAAAGTGGCGAAGGGGAGCACATTAATGTTGGAGTTCCGTCCGCCGTGGGGGGGGGGGGGGAGGGTCTGGGATAGATGCAAACTGGTGAAAAAAATTTCATCTTTTCTGTCTGTATCTGTATTCCAAAAAAGCAGAACCTTTTATTGAAATCTCCATGGCTACGTGCCTGCTAACGAACGTAAATTACTGTGTGATTAAAGTATATACTTGATTTGGAAGCAAATGTCTACCAGAAAATTTTTTTTCTTTGATATAAATCAGCATGCAACCACTGTTTCACATTCAACCAATCACTGATGTAATGTCTATTTACGAGCATCAGCAGATGCTCGTAAGCAGAGATTTATTGACAAATAATCCTTCCGCGTGTCCCATCAGTACCTACGCATAAACAAGCAATATAGACAAACAACCAGTGGAAGGTTATAAAGCTTTAAAAGCTGGTCTTACTACTCAAAGACCTGACTTGATTTAAATATTCATAATATGGACTGAGTTTGTCGAGATTTTGTAACGTAGTTTCCAAGAACTCAAAGCAGAAGGTTGTTCTTTCTCGACTTTTATTTCACCATTTCAACTAGGCAATGACAAAATGTCTGAAGATATGATATTTACCAGCCACTACCGTTTGTAAACAAGCAGTGATGAACTAAAAAAATGTTTTAAATCAATTAAGAAAAAACGGCTACTGAGGTGGCGCAATGACGTCATAACATGTGCTTTCTGCATATGCATTGGACGGCAGAAGTGCGCACATGTAATACACTGCTGTTTGCTTTTGATTGGCTCATTTTCCCGCCAAAGTTTCAATTATATTCAATGACATTGCTTAAGTCTGTTCTAGATGTATTTACATGAAAGCTGAATTAAATAATGACCATGTAGCCAACAGTATTTTGTTTACTCTATGACCTTTTAACCTGCCAGGGATAGTTACAATATATCGATGATGTAGGATAAGTGAGTTTTCTCTGCATGATATTTCTGTCAATGTAAGCTCCGAGACTCAACCTTGACTGTGCATTTCACTTTCACTCCGGTATTGGATGACGTCATTTTAGGTAATTTGATGAGTTGTCGATATTTTAGACAATGGAAACCTCCCTCGAAACAAACAAGTAGCACAGTGCCATCAATATATTTACACCAGCAGAAAGACATAGAACAAAAACACTATAGACTGACGGAAAGTGAATGAAAAAAAATTGGTTCCTAAAATGTATCTAAAATATACATAAAAGTGACTTTTACAATATTTTTGTGGTTAAAATTTAAATACTTTTTTTGTTTGTTTTAGGAGTGGCCTTACTGTACAATAGGCTATAGATTTTACATTTTTGTGTTTTGTTATATCATTCATGTTAATAATACATTTTTTCTTTACTTCGTATTGACCTTTATCTCCTAGCAACAGCTATATGACTCATTAAATGACCAATGTACCTAGATGCATCATTTGTTATCTGGCATCGATTACGCTTCTGGTTACACTTTTTTTCAATTGCTACGGTCGCTGCACTTCTTGAATTGGTTCGATGTCTGATTTGCATGTGATGCCACGTGTCGTATTTAAACTCAAACAGGTGTTTCGGCTTTGTGATATACGCATTATGATGTATTCAAGACGAGTCCCTTTGATGGGCACAAAATATTGTTCGTCTTCAGGACGAAATCCCGTTATAATCCGGGTGGAATACTCTCCCCCCTCCATATGTCTGTCTGTCTCTCTTTTTCGGGCTTCATGATTTTCGATCCCCCATCATAGCCAAAGCGGAATAAAAACCTACCTACCGACCTAATTTATACGGTGTCGAGGCGGCACCGCATCCGGCAGACCGTATACTACGGACATCACTTTCGACTTGTTCGAAGTTTTTAGTTTGAAGTTCAAACGACACATCCGTACCAATCATCACAGCTAACGTGATTATTGATTTTTTGGTCTTTACGCGTCAGAAGTGCCTAGAGTGACGTCATTGCTCATACTACCAAACGCATTTTGAGTAGCATATATTTCGAGTAGCATATTAATCCTTTTCGTGAAATTTCGAACATTTCACAAAAAAAGGTACAAGTCTACATGATAGCATGCTAAAAAAGACAACTACCCAAGCAGTGTGTTTGCCGCCATTTTGATGATCCCTCTCCCTTGACTTTCTCAACTGTTGTTCCTTTGTTGATGCGTTGTTCTCCCCGTTCGCTGCGTTGTCATGGCGATTCAGAATTGTGGATGAGTCATTGCGTCGGACATTTAGGGAAAACCATGGAATCCATATACGGTCATGTCTGATGACGGTTTACTGTGCTCTCTTTTTGGCCTCCGACGAATGTGTCAACTCTTACGTCACGTTCACTGTCCATTACATACTGTCTACTTCTTTTTGTCAGATGTGACTCGTTTCTCGGACGGATTTTTCTTCGTTGCTCGACGCGGTATGGTTGAAGCGGTGGTTGTCCGACACTGCGGCAGTGTGACTGTGAAATTCGGTCATAACCGTTCCCGTGGTAGACCTTCCGTACCCTGGCTGCTCCACCTTGCAACACGGCATCAGCTTTAAAAATTGCCTGACGATGTAGTAACGCCTAGGATAGATAAAACGCAATGCAAAATGAAAATACGTTGCTTTGAAATTTATATACGTAAAGAATTACGGTTGGTCAAGGCAAAATAATCAATTCAAACAATAATTTGCATTGAAATCAGTAGCGTTGCTCGAATTTCTTTTATTGGAGACACTGAGCGTGGAAGAGATGGAGTTTCATATGTATTTTTAGTGGCACACGTTGTATGACGACTGCATTCCACATCAAATATCATAAAATGACTTTTTTTTGACGGGCACAACTGTTATATTTTTTTTGTGGGAAAGTGCCCCTTTACAGGCTGTGGTAAGGTCACACTGTGGATAACATAATGGAGTTGAGGGACTATGAGAAGGCCCTTACCGCATACACGAAACATTAATTGGTGTATTATAAAATTTTCAGAACATTGTCACTATCATTTGGACAATAGATCTTGAACGGAAGGAGGGTACGGGGAATTGAAAGGTGTCTTGTACCTTCTCAGAAACAGTTCACTCTATGTGAGCCTGTGTTAGTTTTACTGTAGTTTTGTAACATTTCAAGTTATATAACTTTACCTTAATTCCTTGCAGATATTAGAACTAAAGAAACCGTAGATGAACGGGTTAGTGGCACTGTTCAGGTAAAGAAGATTCTGCACAATGAGGGCAACCCAATATATAGCGTGCGTGGGATCTGGACTAGGAGTAACCACTTTAAATGCCTCTAAGAGATAATACAAACTTGTTGGTAGCCAGCAAAGAATGTAAGCTGAAAGGAGAAAGAATACGTAATATCAGATTAGATAAATTTACACATTTCTGGATAACAGTTTATGGGAGATGGGTGGGGGGGGGGGGGGGACTTTGACATATGACATTTGAGCTAAATTACAGATCCCTGGCCTATGGTTAGCTGGTTCCTGGCGGCTCTAGGGGTAATTTTGGATTATCCGTAGGTCAAAACACTAACAATAGCAAATCTCTTCATTGGCATAGAGTATTGGATGATAACCTCCATGAGTCTGGTGGGCATTGGCAAATACCCAACCCCCCAAACCCCGTGGGTGTGTAATATTAAAAAGAAAAAGTGGATGAGACAACTGTGAGGTAAGGGGGGGGGGGTTAACGTTGGGGTGGAGAGTTGTTGCAAAGACTTTGTTAATATAATATTGAGTGAAATAGAAAGAGGCACCTATGTGTAAATATGCTATGAGCTGCACTGATCCACTGCGTTCGGTGGGTTACTCAGTGTAGAGTGAGTTATATCACCCATTTGTTTAAAAAAAAAAAAAAAATGTTGGACGATAGTGCATAAATAAAAAATTGTGATCCCCCCGAAAACAAAAAAAGCAATGGCACCGAAGAGGCTTCACTACTGGGTCTAGCGCCATCTTTCAATTTTACTTACCAATGACAATACAAATGGTCATTTTAACTGTCTTTATTTTTGCCCTCGGGATCAACCCTCGAGAACTAGATCTGTGCTTGAAGTTATTTTCTTCTTGTTTGGCCTTCTTTTGTAAACCGGTGTACTTCACTGAAAGAAGAAGAAAATAAATCAACACAAGCTAAAAGAATTTATGTTATCACCCAACAAGATGCTAGAACATGAGAACTCTGTTTACTTTTTTTCGAACAAACGTTTTCTGTTCCCTCGAAGTTAAAGGTTCTTATTGAGTCGAGATTATCACAATTCTGTTACAAGTTTGAATGAAACCATCGCATACCAATACTTCCAATTAGGCTCATTTATCTATCATGTAACTACGGTTACTCAAAATTGAAGAAATTGTAGTTTCTTATGAACGGAGGTTACCTATGCATGTTTCAAAACGTATGGTATAAAGTGTGTGGTCACAGATTTGTAATAAGTGATTTTGATAGTCAGTTACCTACAATCGTTGTTGCTTCAGTTGGTAGATGTTCATAATCTCTTAGTTTGACCATCTACCTTAAACACATGAGTGATACTCAACGTGTGTTACAAAATATCTTGAATTTTTTTTTAACAAATTCAGTGAGTCTCTTTAATATGCCACTTATAGAGGCCATTTCAATGCTTAATGTGGTCCTTGATCCAATGAATTCAAAATTTCGGTCAAAATTTCTGACAAGTATAACTTCAAGTTGAATGCCTTATGCAGATTATAGTGTGCTGTGATTTGTGGTCAAACGTAGTTGATCTTTAAAGACAATGGGTCGTTTCATGAATCGCTTGAACGCCTGAGCTTGCCAGTGTGCACTCTGTAGTTTCACGCACTGCGTGTGTACGTTAGTTGCTCGTTAAAGTCAACTGTTGGTGACAAATCCGTCTATTCGCAGTGAACAATGTGGTAAACTAAAATGCGGAAGTGACGTAACGAATTCCGAGGCTCTCGATACGGTGAGACGACCCGTTGTCTTTAAACTGCCCCGTTTTTGGGGTTGGTCCACGTGCTTCTGGGTAGACGTTATACGTGACATTTAATAGCATGATTTTGCGTATACTCTTGGTCATGTGTACACACGTATAGACTCACCACCACCAGAATTGGCGTTCTTGTCAGATTTCATTGGTGGCGCCATCGTCTTTCCTCTCTTCCAAATGACGCTGATCATAGTACCGTAACATACACATAGGATCATCAGTGGTATCAAGAATGTAATAGTTACAATGAAAATCCCATATAACTGATACTTGAGATGGTTTTCGGGGCCCATGATCGGCAGAGGAACGCATTGAGTTTTACCGTGCAATTCGGCGGGCACGAAAAGGACCAGCGCGACCACGGCCAACATTGCCGGTAGAATCCACGCCCCAGCGGCCATAAAGGTTGACCTTTTTCCTACACAAAAGACAACAAAATCTATATGAAAGGTGACGGAGTGCTTAACACGTTTATGGAGTATTTGGTTTATGATGGATACGTTAATATGTTATTAATCAGAAATCAGCAATTATTTAAACAAGAACCAGGAAACCAAAGGCTTTGTGATTACTTGCCATACCGTCATGACAAGCATGAGATCCCTCAGAGTGATCCTACTTGAGATATGTTGTTCATAGGTTTTGACCTTTAAGATCGTTTGACCCAAAAATGACTTTTACTTTCGCTCGAAGGGGGATAGGTAGTTGTGACTTACATTTTACATAACTTTTTTTACAATTTCTTCTCGGTTCCAAATCGGGTATCAGTGTATATCTCTCACAGATACTTTAGTGTGCCGGGAGGAAATATTGTAAAGCGCCATCGAGCTGTGGTAACCTCCAAGCAAGACACTCAAATGGTAGTCCACCTAACTTGTGACATTTCAACTAAAATGAGGTGGGCGAGTGTTCCTTACCAGACATACCAGGTATACCTTACAGTATACATAAACAAACGACTGAGATTACCGATTAGAGTAAAGGGTAATGGTGTGTGTGTGTGTGGGGGGGGGGGGGAGGGGGTGGTAGGTGACAGGTCGAAAATGAAATTTTTCTCAAATTTGGCAATTGTTTCATTTATTTTCGAACAAATAGACCACCGTATGGTAGATTTTGTAACTGTTCTGAACTTTAAGAAGTATATCCAGTCCTTTGGTGCAATTTTGAAAGCAGGAATAACACAACACAATAGCACATCCTGCTTTAATTACTCCCAATGGAAATAGATGGGCATAAACGTTCTGCTTTCGCCAGTTTTAATTTTTTTTAAAGCCATATAGATTCGTCGTCATTGAAAGACTAGAAAATTTGAAAACTTACGACTGGCCATAAAATCCATTGGAAAGACTATCGCGAAAAAGCGATCCAGACTCAGCGCCACCATTTGATAAATAGATGCGTAAACCACAAATGCCTGTATACGAAATAATAAAAGAAAGAGATCATCATCACAGAGAGAGAAGTATTAAGACGACAATATATCTCAAGAACCGGTCCAAAGATCTTCTTTTGAGTGTCGACCGTGATTAACATTATAACAGGTTTGATTGCAGCGCTTCCATTATGGAAAGGAGCGGGGGGGGGGGGGGATGTTCATGGCAAAATGATGACGCTGAGAATCTGAGGGAAACATGCATATCATAAGTAAGATGAAACTAGTTTAAAAAGGAACGTTTTGTAGAATATTTAACACCCGAGCCCCATATACGGTACGGCTCTGCTCAACACAATGACCTAA
This sequence comes from Stichopus chloronotus, assembly GCA_021234535.1. NCBI lineage: Eukaryota > Metazoa > Echinodermata > Holothuroidea > Aspidochirotida > Stichopodidae > Stichopus > Stichopus chloronotus. The sequence goes on along the minus strand of CM037848.1, from coordinate 4,487,895 downwards.
TCGCTCCCCGTGGCAAAGTAACTACGGAAGCGCATAACTACCATAATCAGTACGAATGCATTGCTTTGTAAAGTCTGTCAGACAGTATTTTCATTGTTTGCAATTGCAATTATTGTTTGTGCATAAAGATGGCGCACGTACGGTGTTACGACTATATTAAGGTGTCATATTTGACACAAAGAACGCACAAAATTTGGTGTGACAGATGAGTGACAGAATACAGTTGACAGGTAGGTTGAGTGGCAGTGGACAGTTGGGAGTAAGTATTACACTTGTTTATAGCGATCACAAATAGGCAGTCGGATTTTTCTTCAGAGTATGAGTAAGTTGATGCCAACGAGATGGCCATGTTACAGTTGTCTTGGTGTATCACGTTCGTCACAGTCAAATCACAAAATCTTATCTGTCAGTTGGACAAATACATGCAAGAAGACTGAAGCTTATCTCGCTGTTTGTGAAAGTAGAGTGGAAGGAAAAAAAAACAGGGGTAGGCTGTGCATGTGGAGATTAAAACCGAAATAGGGTTGAACGTAATTCAAAGTCTCCACGGATCACAATAATCCCTTCTCATTGGTGACACGCAAATAAAAGTTCAAAGATTTTAACACGAAATCATTTCAGAGAAACGGTATCATACTGTCTGTTCAATAATAGTTATTTTACTAATGATAGTGATTCTTTTTGTTTTCAAAAATTGCGACTAAGTTAGATATAAAATAATATTGTTAATTCAAATAACCCAAAGAGTACACTGCACAATAGATAAAGAAAACGCTGGGAAAAAATAGAAACTTTAAATTCAATGTGGAAAAAAAAATACGGTCATAGCAATGACCCGTACATGACACCGAAGAAAAGTCAATTCCGACCATGGGGGAAGGTTGTCACAACTAGCGAACATAAAAGCAACTAGTGGACTTACTGCAGTAACCTGCTTAACGGAGTTTTCAACATTGATTTTATCGATTATGTGACACAGAAATACATGAGAAAGCTCTTTGAGTACAAACGTCTCTGAGAAAATCATAAAAACTAATCATACAGTATCATTGTAAATAAGGTGACTGTGAAGGCGCATAACTATCGCAACCACAGACGAGGACCCTCTTTGTTCCGCCTGGAAATGGTGGCCTACCTTTACCACTACTTTAGTGTTTATAGCAATCACGAAAGACAGTGGGTTGTGTCAGAGTGTGGGTAAGTTTTGGATGATGAGGGGGGAGGGGGTATGCTATAGTCTTTTTGGTGAGGTATGTTCGTCACATATTTTTTTTTCTTGCAGTTGTAAAAAAAGTGTGGGGGAGCCTTTAATGTAAAAACGTATTGAGTTTTTCTCATTCTTATTTTTTCTCGTCCCATTTGGAAAACCAGGGCAGAGGGGGGCGGGGGGGGGGGGCGGGAAGAAGAAGGAGAAGATTGACTGAGCAATCAGTTATAATTTTCAACTATCACCTTTGCATTTCTTTCAAATTTGACTGACTAAATGCATAGAAATAAATCAAAAAGTGTAAAGAATGCAATTATACAGAAGTGCATAATTACCTTAATCAGAGACGGGAAGCTCTTTCTCTACCATCTGTCATTTTTGTTATCACTGGTAGTGCAATATTTGTAGTAATAACGAAAAGACAATGTGCCTGTGTTTAAACGTGAGGATGGGTATGTTGTGAATGAGGATGGGCGCTTGTCACGACTGTTTTGAGTGTCGAGTTCGTAACATTACTCTCGCGAAATTTTGTCTGACAGATGAAAAAAAAAATCTGTATCACGAGAGACGGAAGATACCCCTTCGTTGGAATGTGTCCCGAATGTGTTACATTGGCGGTAAGAACGTGGCTCTCAGTAAGTGAGGGGTAGACCACTGGTAGACTGAGATGGGTTATGTTTATTTAGTGATGAATCATTTTTGGTCGTATTTGTAACCCTAGTTTTGTCAATCAAAATATTGATAGGAACTTGTGGAATTTGAGCGCCGAGTTGATGGGCACAGATCCTCACCTTGACATCCCGTGAAGTCTTCCTCTTATACTGCGGGAATCACATATGTTTGGCAAAAAAAAAAACAACTAAGGAGGAAAATATTTTGGGGTGTGTTTAAAGCTGGAATATGTGTTGCAATTTTGTCAGTGAAAGTTAAATGCCGCGGAATATGCCGTAGCCACTACAAAATAACACTGTTGAAGCCCTATCTTTGCATAGACAAATATATGCATTCCCAATTGGTCTGTTTGTTTTGAAGTTACGGTGATTGACTGCTAGCCGAGGCTTTCTTGGAGAGTCTAAAAATTTGGACCAATAAATATGTCCAGACAATTTTCATATTCAGATATCTAACTAGATCGTTCTCTTTCAGGTTTTGTGACAGGTGATCTTTTCCTTTCCTTTCTCTTCAATGAAAAGCGGACGGAAAACAAAGGTAAACGACCAGGCGATTACACATACAACACATAATCAAGCTTTAAAGTTTTGCGTTACGAAAACAAAACGAAGGGTATACCTTAAATTTCTTTCATATAAAGAATATCGAAGAAGTGGATTGAATCTGTTGATGTGATGATGGTGTTTTCAATAATAATCAGAGGTCGACGTTAGCAAACCTCTCACATGGGTAATAAATTATTCCGCAATATTCAGAGTTTCTTTTTCTTAATATACTCCATGAATAGAAATTGTGGACTTGGTCTTTTGTTATTTTCTCCTCCCAATCGACAAGTATTATCAGACTGGCAGGAATTGATTATTCTCAAAAGCAATTTGTCACAATCGTACACCCCAATGGTCAAATTTTGCAGAATAATAATACTAAAATAAAATAAAAATAAAAGCATTACTACTGCAGTGTATCTCAACCCTAATACCGACTCCTTTGTCGTATTGGAAGGGGGGGGGGGTGAAATGTCCTACCACGAGAAGCCTAGGGGTTGGATTCATACATTGGAATTTTACCTTTAGTATGGGCTCAAGAGTTGTCACGGTTTTGTACTTTTGAGGAATATTAGTTATAAGTTCTCCACATATATCGTTCCATCAACGGATGCAGTTCGGTGAAGGCGAAAAACATATGTCTGTATCATCTGTTTGTTGGTAAGGTCTGTCTTTGCAACTTCCAAAATTGCGTAACGAGGTTGATTGTGAAGTTGTGTATTCTTTAAACCCATATTGATAATGACTTGACTAACAATTGCTTTTAAGTTGTGATGAACAAATATGGTTGGCCTAATGATCTTTAAATAGTTAACAATTGTTAATATCATATTGACAAAGAAATGTAGGACATGCCATGACATACTTTTAATAACTTAAATGGTAGAAATGAAAGACCAACCTGACTGTATGACTTAATTTTGCACAGAAACAGTCCCGGCGTAAAAGGCTCCTCTATACCTGTGAATAATTTCCGGCAATACATTGACTAGTCCCACAGACACATCTAAAGAAAAGGGGACAAGAAAAAATTTTCTATGAAAAAACGTGCCTTTAGGGGATATTTTGTGAAATTTACATGAAAATGAGAATTTACATTTAAACTCCGTAAAAAAGCAAACAATATAAACTAAATAATATTCATGAGTGGAAAAAATAGTAAACAACATATCTGCAGAATAATAGGCTATTCTTACAATCGATCGATTGACTGATCAATTGATTGATCTGGTAAAATATTTGCTCACTGCCGGATCCAAGGAAGGGGGGGGGGACGGACACCATGATCCCCCCAAAGGTGGGCTAAAATTGGTTATAGAATTATCCTTAGGGAAAACATTCTTTTTTTCAGAAGAAAATTAACCTAACATTTTTTATCACAACAAATCGAATCTAACTATCTTCAGTTATAGATTTTTTTTTTCCAAACCACCGGTATGGCTCCTCCCTAACAAAGGACCTATCGTATCTGCTTAGTTGCATATTTCCTGTAAAGTATTCTTATCAGACAAAAAGGACTTATTTCTGAGAGTGTAGAAGGATGCAAATCGTGTAATAAGCTCGCATATGGCTATCATTATAACCCTTTATCCGAGGTACTTTCTGATCTTCACGCGTAAGTCAATGCCAATGTACTTTCATGTAATTGATTCGGTGATCAATGACTTTTAAGAGGGCTCCTTCATGGTTCCTCGGTCAAGTTCGACTTTTCCGTCGCATGACATTTGAAGAGGCATTAGGATAGCACTGTACATTAGACAAGCAAGTAAACAAGACTGCGGGATCATTGACGTCACCCCTTGGCTGGATTCGTTGAGGTAATAATGACCACATTTAAAGCAGGATGTGCTGTTATTCCTGCATTTTCCAAAGTACACCAAAGGACTCCTTATACCTCTTATAGTTGCAGAAAGTTACAAAAACTCCTGTGCAGGTATATTTGTCCACGTATAGCCTAATTTCTAAAGGAAATGATTTTGCGTGGGCGTTCCGTTGTAGCAGTGTTCACATGAAAGTGCCGCACATTTACCACAGGGTCCAGTTCCGCTAACTTTTTGCCCGAAAAAACTAAATCACTCTTCTTTCTACCGTAATTAACACTCTAATTAATGAAATTTTTAATGAAAGAAACCTAACATGGCATGTTAGTATCCACATTCGTATCAAATGACAGAAAATGATAGAAGATCAGCCGTAAAGGCTATTTTTATTCCTTCAAACAGCACATCCTACTTTAACGTATATTAGCTGCTTCATCGTATCATGTCAAGTTGTCCATGGCGTAATAGTTACGGTGGTGCTTTGGTACCTATACGTGCACAGAGTTGCTCAAAAAAAACTGTCTAGGCTCTTTGTGAGGTTTTAGTGAAAAGTTACCTTCGAGGTTGAAGGCATAACACTTGTACTGTCTATTTTAATGCAGAAATCAGTGATTCTCTCTACCGATTATGTTCCTAGTCACGGTACGATAATCTCATCACAATGCAATATGAAAACTGGTAATGCATCGTAAATTGAAAGATTGCTATAAAAGTTTCTGCTACTCTTATATATCAATTAATTAACCCCAAAGTTTGCACACCAAGCTCAATCCTCAATGTGTGACCATCTTGTGTGACCACCTTGAGAGAACATTAAGTCTTTCAGAAATAAATGTTGTAATGTGATTGTGTAACTTTTAAAGAGCCGGCCAACTCTGCCGGGTAGAGGGGTGTTGTGGGTATTTACTTCTTAATTTTCTAGATACGGTGTCGACTTGACAAGAATGTCCTTGTTATACAAAATAATTGTTACACATTTTAATTTTTTTTTTCTTTCAGGGAGCCCTTTTAGTAATCCCCACAACTGTAAAAGGGTTGCGCCTGCCATATTTTAGCAATACCTAGTGTTGAGGGTTGGTTGCTGTGCCACGCATTTTTAATCAGTGATGGATTGGAGAACAGCTTCCAACAGTGTCAATTTACTTACGTTTAGAACAGTAGAGCAAGACGTAAGGCCTTTGTTTAGACATTTCACAACAAATCAAAAGCACTATTTTGGACTCTGGGTCTATCACTTGTTTTCCACAGTGTGATGTCTTACTTTTGCGAAGTGTTGTCATACACCGTCAAACTCTCTCTATACCAGATTCTGTAACCTCTGCATTAACGGAAAGTACTTTATTAGCTATAAGCCAGACATGGCCAGCCTGAACAATAGAAAACGAGTTGGGATCAGCAAATAGAAAGAAACACCTATTGTGCAATTTCAATTCAGGCTAAAACTGAAATAAAAAGAGCTGACACTGCCCTTCCATCTCACACAATACTTTAATCCTGAAGAGTGAGGCTTCTAGTTTCGTACGAAAAAATATGGCATTTTAGCCTTTACATTGACTCTATCATTCTACAATATATACATACATATGTATATATGCATGAATTGCACCTTTCGTCGACACACTTTGCTCTAAGATGTACATAAGGGCAACATTGTACGTCATGTCGACAGTTTGCTGTCGACCTAATGTTTTAGGTACCATTTCTAATTTTTGAGTGCTGCAAATACGTTCATTACATTCTACAACCTTTAAAACATTGAAGCTGATCTGATCAGGTTGAGGTTGGTATCAGAGTCAGGGGAAAAGAAACGGGGAGAGAGAAAATTCAAATTTTCTAATATGTAAGTTGACAGAACTGTTGACCTAAGGTGCAGTGTCGTGACGTGGATTTTTCTGATGGTTAATTTTGTGTAGTATATATATATATACTACACAAAATTAAATAATCAGAAAAATCCACGTCACGACACTGCACCTATATATATATTAGACAATTTAGAAAAATTAGACAACAACATCGATAGTGAACGAAGACGATAGCCTAAACAATGCTGAATCCAACGAAAATCAACATGGGGAAATTTGATAACTTCCGTCTACATTTTTTGAGGGGTGTGCGACGTAATTTCTTTCCGATGAGGGTTTAGGTAATTCTTCTTTAAAATCACTGACAAACTCCTACAGCTGTCCTCACAGCTTTCAATTCCCATCTTTGTGAACGAAGGGAGATTGAGAATAAAGGAAAAGAAAAACAGCAAAGTATGTATCTTCACGATCGGAAAAGATTTGCTGGTTGAAGTTTATCTACTTTATACCATAGATGACACTTTGAAAACATCGCTCCTTGTTTTTAGAGTCCCATTAGGGAGACGTTATATGGCCTATTAGTTCACCTACGTCAGAGCTCGGTGTAATAAAAAAGTGTCTTAAATGTTGCATTACCACTTCAGAAAGTAAACAAAGGTTCGGATCTACGGGTATGTAAATATGAAACACAACGTGTGTATATGCAGCACAAATGACAAGTAATAGATTGCTGAAATCTTGGCTGTTTTGTGACTTCTCGGATGATCAGAGGAGGTGGCCTTTCTCTGGAGTACCCCATCCTCCCTCCGGAAATTCCATGTGACGTTCACCGGCAAGGAAAGAAAATACCATTTAGAAGGAATAAACATGCAAATGTGGCATATTGTACCGGAGGAATAAAGGATTTACCGATAAGACAGTCACTATGAAAGTGAGTCTAGAGTGATGTATTTCTTTGCACCCAAACTTGTGAGAAAAGCGACATTCTTGCCAACAACCACAGTCTCAAGTCAATGAGCAACTAGTTCGTTTGTATACCAATGAACTCAACATCCTTTATTAAGATGCAACAAATTGTCACATGACACTTTATGTCAAAATGCCCTTGTGTACCAAATTTCAGTGCCACAGGACATTTAGAACCCGAGATAGGGATTTTCAACATGTCGTCTTAGTGACCATATTGGAATTCAAAATGGCGGCAATGAGCTTTGTCAGACATTCCAAATAAATCCATGATTGAATTCAGTTCGTCAAAATGTTCTTATGCACAAAATTTCAGTGTCAGAGGTTGTTTAGAACCCAAGATAGTATCCTAATGTTTAATGTTTCGTCATGGTCGCCATATTGAAATTTAAAATGGCCCCCGATCCGGTGGCTAGACCTCTTGGATTTGCAATTTTGAATCAGCACCCCGAAATATCATCTGCACGTGAACTTTTTACAATTTCACAGGAAGTGAACATCTTTTTCACATATCTGCCCTACTGTAACCAACGTGCACACGGAGAGTCTACAAATAACGAAAGGGCCCGGTTATGGATTATCGGAACGTAAAAAATTACCGACTTACCTGCTATCGCCAAATGCTTCACGAAGAAGTTTAATCTCGACTTTTTGTGACGGACACTGAACAAAGCAGCCAAGACGAGCCCGTTACCCACTACTATTAGAATGAACATGGTCCATAGAATAGCCAATTGGAGTTCCTGTAATGGACAGCAATGACATCAGAAACAAAGAAAAAACAAACAGATTAAAACATATGATAGCTAATGCTGCTAACTAATCAATTTTGATTCATCATGAAGTAAAAGAAAGAGATTACTGTTCCTCCGAATCTGACATGCCACGTGACTGATCCTTTATCAATGATGACAGATCGTATTATCCTCTTCATCCTCTTTAATTTAATGTGTCTTGATTAAAGCGATATGTTGGGTGTTTGAAATGACCCACTAGGAGCCCTCGGGTCATAGTGTGCTCTGTTTGAGTTGATGGTGCTCTCAGAGCAACGCGCACTCTTTCCTGATAGGCCTTTTACCAAGATGGACGTTAATACTTTAACCACGAGGAAAAACCTGCATACTAACTTGTTTATTGCTGGATACAAACATGTAAGTGAATGTTTTAAGTAAACATGACGTTTCACAGAAGTAAATAATTGTGTTGACACGTTGTTGCTTCCCTTCCTTGATCCCTTTACTACTACCTCTCTTCATCTCTCCCCAAGTCATTCCGACCCTCCTTGATCCTGCCCATCCTGTAGTTGTTCTCGTGCTGTTACTCCATCTAGTTTCTTCCTTCCCTTTCTCCACTTCAATCTTCCGCCCATCGACTATGGATGCTCACAAAGGGCAAAATTCGAGAATATACAGTACGTTATAGTCTCGAATTTTGTCCACTGTAGACAGCCATAGTAGACTCGGTCTTCCCTTCAGGTACCTCCAATTATCTTGTTGGCTTTGTCCATATTGCCTTTCTAAATTCCCTTCCTTCGATTTCGTAATCTGCTGCATCTCATCTTTCTGCTTAACTTCTCCAAATGTATCTCATCCTCCTACCCTAGCGTCCTCCTGACTCTACACCTTCCCCTATCCCTTTCCTACCACCTCCTTTTCTATTGCTTCTTCTCCTCATACGCCTCCTTGGTTTGCTACTGGTGGTCTTTCTTCCGTCGTGATGATTCTTATCATTACGATCATCGTCATCATCATCTCCTCTCTTTTTCCTTCATTCCCTCTTCAGTTACTATCTGCATCTGTTCATACAAACTGTACGTTACTTTAAATGATTTTCACTCAATCAGGTATATGCGGTATCGTAGCAGGTGCCTGATTCAATCACAGAAATTGTCTGGGATTCGTCTTCTTCAAGGATGATGTTAAGTCTATCGAACGCGAGAACAGTACCTGTCTTCGTGTTTCCCCATAGATCAGAGATAGTTACAAAGACATGCATTAGCATGGGAATCTGTACATTATCCAGACTCATCCCCAAAACTAAACTAATATATATCTGCAGAGAATGCAAGTGATTTTCGAGAGCGACATTTTTTCGCTCATCATGGGTATGATTTAAAAATCTCAATCTTTTGAAGAAGAAGTTTCTGTTTGTCATTTCAATATAAATATTCATATCTGAATATATATATATATATATATATATATATATATATATATATATATATATACAATTATATATATAATTATATATATAATTATATATATAATTATATATATAATTATATATATATATTTGAATTTGAATAACACGCCTAAATCTTCTGGTTGATCCCCTATCATGATTCCACCGAAAACTCTCCAACCTCACCCTCATCCGGAGTGTCAAATAAACGTTTAGGAAATAAAGCAAGCTTTCTTAATCAAATGTCATGAGGCGCCAGGATAGCGAAATAACGTCGATGTGGTCTGCCATTCATCCCCGTCCTGGGGAAGACATTTATGTAAAGGCTGTTGTTTTCCACTCACACCGCTTTCCTTTTTATTTCGTGCGTGTGCACCTACGGACGCTGCGTTAGCCGGTTGCGCTCGCTAGCGAGAGCGATGGCCTCACTAGTCGTAGGCTGGCGTAGCTGCCCAAGGGTTCCGTCGCTCCTGGGGGTCTGTCAAATGTTAAGCAGGGGCCTGCACTCTCCGCCGGCAATCACGTGCAGTGCATGCGCTATTTTGCAAAAGGGAAATTCCGGTGACTCCCTTGCCAGGATTTGCCTCGTGTCCCGATATGGAAGTGTATGCGAGTTTGTGTTGCGACAGTGTGTGTCCAGAAGGGATTAGAGGCAAATTGACATAAACTTTGTTCTTTGTCCATGCCAAAATTTTGCACAAAACGTTTTTTTTTTTAAATTATGCAAGTTTTGAAGAAACTTTCGGTATAAGTTTTTTTTTAAAAGTAGCTTTTTACAATACTGTGTTCTTTCAGGGAAATTGTTCTCCCGAAAAGCCAGAACACGTGGTACGCCAAAAATGGCGCACACACCACCATTGCAGAATGTTTGCGCTAAGGGCTGCCACATGGAAACTGTCAGCTAGTCGATGATATGTTAATTAACTAGCTGGTGGAATCCTCAAAGGGCTTCAAGAGAGAGAGAGGGGAGGGGGTCACTTGGCGGTTCATTCTGAATAGCGCTAATCCATCAATCAAAGAGAAGTGCGTTAACATGTAAGGCTTTTTAGGTACAGATCTTGAACAACCTATTAAGCTAGATTATTACTTTTCAGCTGCTTGAAATAACCATTGTCTCTATAGATCTCAGTCTTTGACCTTTGTCATTTAACGTCGACAACATCAATGTCACTTTTTGCCTTGTTTTCCTTTCAGTTTTTCCCCGTCTCCCCTCTTGTCAGAAATGAAACTGTAGAAATGTTTCAATTTTTGATTGATTGGTTGGCCCCATGCATGCCAAGGGGGTCCGATCGAGTGGCTAGTTTGTCACTCAAGAGAAGTCCATAAACGTCTGTGTGTATGTGTGTGTGTGTGTCTCTCTGTGCTGTGTGAGCGTGGGTATTATGCGTAAAAGATAGTGGCTTAGGCATTGTTACCATTATAATAACCACCGCGACAGTCCTTAGTGCGATAGTTTGATAAACGTGATCCGACATTTTTGTAATAAGAGTGCGTAGGGGTACATACACTGGGTAACATTTCAGTGTGGTATCATGTTGAATGAAGGACTATTGGACCATGCTAAGAGAGATCCTATCGGTTACTACGTCAGAGAGGCTACATAGTGAGTCCCCGTCGATTATATCCCATATTCAGGCATCCCGGATAGAATGGGTACTCAAACTGACTTCAAAGAAAAAAAAAATTATCCAAGCAGTTCTGTTAAATCCATTTCATCTAACCCCAAATCGGTTAGAAATCTACATGACTGACTACCTTTGATTGACGCGATATTTGATACAGTTAACACCGATGGACAAATACAGAATTAATCTGACTCATGCCAACGAAATTCTCTTGGGTTTGTCAATCGACAGAATATATATCGCCCTTGCTATTTCACCTGATTCCAACTCATAAAAGGAAAATTTGAAATTTAAACACAAATCAGTGACCGGTGCGAATGATAAAATTCGAGAAAGCTACGTGCATCTTTGGTGTATTTCGTCCTTGAAAAATATAGAAAGACATTTAAAGATCATCTCCATGTTCCTTATAAGATTGCGTGTATATCTCCGGCCTCATTTGGCTGCGTCAGTTCCGCTCTGTCTCTATCATTTTCAGAATTTGAATCAGTATAATAACACCATCACAACATCAATTTAATTTAATGTTCAATACATTGCTCCACTAAATTACGTTAAAGGAAATCTTTATATCATATTATACTCTATATATGAAATATGTTCATATCGCACCCTATCATTTACGAAATCAATTTTTGAGGTGAATAGACCGGTATCACTTCCTTGTTTAAAAAAGAAAATGTCTTCTTTGTCAGTCATATCTAATAAATGAACCCAGAAATATTTACGACAAAAATGAGACATTCACTTAGCATTTTTCTATTTCCTTTTAAAGCTGCACTGATAATATATTACATAGTTAAGCTATACAATGAAGCCATTGTTATGATGATGGTATCAATAGATCATATCTACACAAACACCGTTATAACATAATATATTTTGACACCGAATCACTAAAGTGAATTTAGAGCGCAAAATAATGTCAGGAACGGATGACAGACGGCAGAACTTTTTCCAGTATCCTACAGCCATGAATTAGTTTTCGTTTGCTCACGCATGCGTGGAACTAATTAACACTGGTTGATTTGGAACAGGCAGCCAACTTAACAGGGTGGATATTAGGCAGGTGATATTAAAGAGTGGGTGCATCGATGATTGGACTATATCAAGTCTTGTAATCATTCTTGAATTGTATCCATCGTATGAATGCATCGATACAAACAGTCATATTATCCGTAGAGATCAAACAAAAACATTATCCTCTCAATGACAGAGACCTTTTGTGTGTTTGAGTGTGGAAATGAGCAGAATGGAATTGTATGAGATACCGGTAAGTCGTCAGGGATAAAGCAGCGATGCAATTTGTAGGAAACTTTTGCATTTTTTAAGTAAGTGTTGTTCAACGATACCCAACGTTGCTCAAAAGTTCACAATGATGTTTTCTTTAAGGGAAAATGTCGTTTATACCTGATAATTTCTAAAGCACCGCTACGGTCTCCCAAACAGCAGAATGAAAAAGAAAACGAAGAAATAATAACTAAGCAAACACAAATTGTGCAACTTTGATTTTGTTTCATGTAGACATGCACGGTAGCTGCAAACTGTGGTGGATGCTATGTAGTACACCCTGATCTGCACCTGCGCTTTCCAGAAGGTATTACGTACAGTGTCGAAATGTGTCGTCATTTCGACTTAGACTTATTCTCATAGGAAAGGCTAATGTTTCTGTTTTAATTCTGACACTAATATTACCCATACTAAGAATTATTTCGACGAAGAGTTAGAGGGAAAACAATCGCAACAGGGCTATGTTTTACACACACTGTCGTCGTATGCATACCATATTGTATGTTTTGACGTTTATGAGTTGAGCTGCCTCCTCCTTTTTTATTCGTAAAAAATTGTGTGAGTTTAAAATTGGTTCAAGAATCTTGTCTACTGCGGGTCTTTGGCGTGGCCTTAAAGTGACGCCACAACCACTTCGTCAACGAGGGACTTAGAATAATCATTGCAACCACCGCATGAGAGATATGCCTCCTAAAAGGACGTTTGTGAGTAGTGTACTCTAAATCTCGAAGAGCCAGCGGTACTGAATCCACATGCTGCTGGTACCTCTGTGGCTTTTCATGTATCTGTATGCATTATTGTACAGTGCATGTCTGTGTGGGTGCATTTACGTGTCATATGCTTCAACAACTGATAGACCATCTACCTAAGAGGAATACGTAACGACCATTAAAGCTTCAGAACAGAACAAACTTTACGGATCCTCTAAAAGGTTTTCAAAATGTAAGCCTGTAGTTAGTACAGCAAGTGATTCCTTTTGAGAATTGTGTAGTATAGTGTGTGTATCCAAAGTAAGTCTGTGGTCTTATCGATAAAAGAAGTAACAACGAGAAAGTACCCCATTCACGTGTGATTTCCCATAGGGAAAGGTTCAATTTCTGCCGCAAGTTACATCATTAAAAAGACCTCCAAATTAGGTGCTAGTCTATTTGTCGCCCTGAGTTTGTTTCATTTTGTTGGGGGTCGCAACTGTTAATTACCCGATTGAGGGGATCCCTTTAGACAAATCCGAGGAGAGCATGCTCGCAAGAAAAACAGAAAACAAACAACAAGGCCACGAAAATTATTTGATCTAGATTTTGTATTAAATAACAGAGTGTGATAGTTCTTCCGCCATCCATCAGTCTCCCGTCAATGTTCATTTTGAATTCCTCTGACGGTTGTAAATATTACAAGAGATCCTTTATATTTTGTTTGTTTAAGAGGAAATTTATGCCCACTGTAGTGAACTGACACATTAACGTAACCTGAACTGGTTGGGGAGGATTTGGATTGGTGGTAGGCATCTTTGAGAAAATTTTGAGTGAATCTTGAATTTCGATAAGTTTAGCAAAACGAGTTGGAAGTCGAAATCCACAAATATCCATGAACCGTTAACCACAGTGCTTCTAAAGTTGAGATAAGGTATACAAGTTTTGTTAGAGAGCGGCCCTAGTAGAGAAAAAACTATTGAACTTTCTTTAGTTGTGGCCCGCAAGACAATAGTCATGAGTATGTCTTTTATGCCCCCCCCCCCATGCTTTGCGCATGGATTGTTGTTAGCTAGGTCGAATGTTATCAGTGTTTATCTGGACTGAAAAGTTAAGGAGAGGCCATAAAAAACATATCCTATTCAAATCATGAATATTATCCTGCGGGCCACAATATAAGAAATTTCAAATATTAATGGCTTTTTCTCTCTACTGGGGCCCTCTCTAACAAGAAGCGTTATTGGCAGATCATTTCTTACAAACATTTGCTAAAAAGGTATGCGTCTACTTAAATAGGTATGCGTCTACTTGATTTGGAGAAAGAAAGAGCAAAAAAATATGTAAGATGTATTTTACAATGCCCTATGCTCCTTTAAGAGGCGTTTGTTTTGCAGGAAAAAAAATCAAATCTTTAAAACCAATATTTGTGGATACAGAATTATAGATTTTTCAAAATCAAAAAGGATGGCGGTCTTCATTTTAAGAGATAAATCTCGCACAGATAGAGAGTCAGTTATTTCTTGTTCAGGAATAATTTGTTCACCCACACTTTCATAAGAAAAACAACGACAAACGATGCCTCTTCCGTAACTCATCTTATGCATAATGTTTTGAAGAGATGGCGCTTCTGTAAATGTTTATTGATCAGTCTGAATGGTGAAATATTTACTACAACTATTTTCTTTGTGTACCAAAATGTTGGTGCATCGTAAACGCCATATATACTTGCCTTCAAATGTAGATTTACATAAATTTATTTTTCCTTGAAAACTGGAGATTAGTTTGACAGTTTTGAAAATTTCTCAGGATGAGGGCTGCCATGATCTTATGGAAACAATTAGCGGGAAAAACGTACACGGTTATAATGGAATGGGATTTTTCTTGGACAACTTGTCATGCATCGGTTTTGAGTCAGTCCAATGGTAATGTGATTTTCTCTTACTTGATTTAAACGTGATATCGACCCTTGCTGCTTGCTCCGATGAATTTTTTAGTACGGTATTTGAAATGGATTAAGTTCAGCGTCTAATATCTCAAAGAAAAATTGACAAAGTGAAATTTGCAGCTAGATTTCCAAGAGAGCTTAGAATTTTTTCGTTTTTTTTTTTTTCGTATGTAAAAATTGACGTCAGAAGTAGGGTTTGGACTCGGGGTATATACCAATGGATTTTGAATTGCAGCATGACTTCCAGGGATTACAGAGATTAGAATGAATGCTCTTGGTTAAAGAACCTCTGCGAGATGAGTGCACATTACTATTGCCCTTACGGCTCTGTACTTAAACGCTGAGCAACCGTCCATCTCAGATGAACCACCTCAAACAATTTTCGGAAGAATGTCTAGCTCCAATCTTCTAAACAAACAGGTTTGTGTTCGCTGGTCACATTGTTCCCGGGTTTAAAAAATAATCACACAAGAGCAAGTTTATAAAAACCATTCTACAGTATATTCGAATGAGGTAAAGAAAATTATAAATTGTCCCAAGGGTAGGTCTCTAACAGTTTATCTTTTCTTATTAGGGAAAGAATGCAGAAAGAAATACTGAACTTTTAGTCCTCGTAGGAGCTTTCAAAATGTTGAAAGGCATCATAAATGTCAGTCGTTATGATATAGTAAAATGTGTTTAATTTCTACCCCTTTGGCGACCATTGAATATACTGATGTTCAATTGATATTTGTGAAATCTCATGTCCAGTAGGTTGTATAGGTCATTAACATTATAAACCTTTTACTGCATTGTAACAAAGACTTCGAAAACTTCTAAAAGGCACAGGGTTCGTGTCTTTGCAGACCGCTCAACAGAATTATGCTTGTCTCTCCGTTATGGATACAATTTAACACTTTGTGTGAGTTTCGTATCACATTAATTGGTTGACAGTAAAAACATGCAAGGTATTGATAACATATCAACGTAAGTCTTAATAGTTCTATGTAAGTATACTGTCCTAGCTCTACAAGTGATTCGATGTTCTAGTGTATCAATACTCCATCTTATTTTCAGAAATCCATTTAATTTGTTCGTTAAGAAAGAAGAAGGAAACCCTGGGAATATATTTATCGAAATGAAGCAGAAGTGTTTGACAAACATCTTCCCAACGTTTGTTAAGAGATATTGTTTCCTATCCAAGTTACACTTTTTTTAATTCAGAAGGGTGCTGTCATTTTTGCCTCACGTTGAATGTAAACCAAGTTGGGGAAGTCGAATAATGATATCACATATCCACTTATAGCAGAAATTTTAATGTTTCTTGTTTTCTGTACCCATAAAATCCTCACACACTTGTATATATTTTGTATTGAATTACTGACGTGTATCATGCAATAATCAAATAATACTATGGCTTGAATCGATGCATAACTGTTAAAAATATATTGACAATGAAATATACATCACTTGTGGTCCGGTGATGTTTCTCAAAACGGCAGCACCCTGATTGGGTTTTTATGAACATTCAAATTGCGATTTGTTGGAAGTAAACAACATATTCATATGGAATTTGATGATGGTGTTCACCACATCATAGTCTTTCATTTAACATTGTCAAACGTCCTGACATTCTTTCTCCAAACCCCTTTCAAACTGTCGAAAATCAGCCAAAGCCTAGCCAAAAACGTAAAAGTGACTTCATTCTAATATAACGAAAACGTGCTTCTCAACCCACGAGAGTGTGCAGACGCTATTTTCACAAATATGTTTACGCAAAGATCCGGAATCTCTTAAAAGCGGGATATTGAAACATCTATCCTCAAATGTGAAGAACTATTTGAAAGGAATGAAATCTTCGTAGTGTATTAACGTCATTGCACATTAGGCAACCCGCTCTCTTTCTAATTTCAACAAAAACATCTCTCTTCATAATTTCATTGAACGCAAAAATATAAATCACGTTCCCTGATCATCGCCGATACTCCAAGAAATTCAATGTAATACATCGGATAACACCTGCATTATTATCAATGGGTGTGGAGGTGGTTAGACGTTCGTGACGTCAGTTTGTCTTAAGCGTTAGATAGATAGTTAAAATTTCGATGGTGTTTTTCAAATGAAACCACGCGGCAAAGCTGTTCATTTTCTTTCGATGCCGGGAATTTGCAACATTTACGTACCGCCTTTGCCTTTTTTTAGCACTGCGCACAGTACGGTAAGGTGCACGAGTGGCACATACAAGTTTGACTCCAGTGAAATAAGTCCCGGTAGATTAATGTCGTATGACGTGTTAAACACTGAAATTTTCTTTACTTAATGGGTTGTAATGTAATGTGAATCATGTATGCGTAAAGGGAAAAAAATGTATCTTCATCCCGGTAAACTATTACCACTTTATCCAAATTCCATTGTGTCGAAGTTCACTGGGATTACTGTACATGGACATAAACGGCAAACTCACCATTTGTACGGCTAATCTATTGTCGTGTTGGTGGATTTTCGAGGTCGTCAAGTCATCCGCCAAGGTCACCGTTAACTCTGTTAACTCCAGTTTGGTACCTTCTGCTGTTTCGTCCCCCATTTTGGTTCGATCAATCAGAGCCAACGAGCGTTAAATTCATCAACAGGATCAGCATAGATTGTGCTGTTGCGAGTTTGTCTCCTGGAAAACCTGGGAAATAAATCAGACGCCATTCTTACTTTAATTAATTCTACGCAGTTTAGGATGAAATTTGTTTTTATCGCTATATGTGTAAAATCTCTTGATGCACATTACTTTGACTAAAAGAAACGTAAACGTCAGCTTGGATGTACCAGTCTTCTTTATTAAACCAAGTAATATGCATCACATACATGTCTGTCTCACTAAGGACACAGTCCAGGGCATATAGGATACGGTAATGGTATTGAAAGCAGATATTTTCTACTGTTAATTTATTAAAAGGATCATTTTGAGTTTCATTAATCGTTAAGGAGTGAGGTTATGATGTCAAGAGACCCTAACATAGTAAGTTTTTTAAAGTTTATTCCACGAATACTTGGTGTAAAATAGCTTGTATCCTGCAGTGTAACATCAGTTGTCACTGAAACGGTCACAAATTTTGTTTGAAATGGGTGATAAAATCAGTTTATGTTTCTGTGTTAGAATGAAGAAGAGGGTTTCTGTTTGATGTTGTTGTTGAAAAGCACCAACTAACGAAATATAAATACGCAAGGTAATGTATAAATGCGGTCATTATTACTCCTTAATGTATCTTGTCAATCACCTTTAGGTCATAGTTTGTCCATAGTTGTGGCACACTCTGATTTATCGAACTCATTGGGCTACCTCGATAAACATGACGTAACATTTTGAGAGCAAACTAAAACTTGTTAACCACTCCAAAATGTATTGCCAATTGACACGTCGTATATTTCGATTTTCATGATCAACTTATGCCTCTTTTTTAACAACCATTTGTTTAGTTCCATGTGGCAATTCTTGTAAATGTCAGTCTCTGTAACGAGCACGATCGGTGATAGTCATAAACTACACGTAGCTTGATTTACAGATGCATCCTATTACGGTGACTTGGTATAGCCTAACGTTATACATCATCACGTGTAATTCTGAACTTAGAGTCAAATGCAAACTTTTGCAGGCACACACAAACCTGTTTGACCTTAAGGATTCTCATCTGAGCATCATTAAATCAGGTTAAAATAAAAGTGGATGCAATTTCTAAAGCATTCAAGTCAACCATCCCTTTCCACATTTTTGAATCAGTATTTAGAAGACCTCCCACATGCTCAAAGCATGTTATACACTCATCTTTTTAACTGTGTCAAGGTCCCCTCGTGGATCCAAGGACGGCCAACGACGACCAACGACGGCCATCGCCCTACCCAAAGGGAGGCAATAAAAAAAATTTAATTGAAGTTATACCAAGCTGGAAAACGGAATTTTTGGGAGAGACAATAACGTCACATTTATACACTCTTGTTTCATCAAATCTCATCTGAGTGAATTTCGTTAAAGAAAAACCTTTCAACCCCCTCCCCCCCCCCCCATCCTCACTGAATTACCAGTTTGGCCTCTCCCAAACAAAGGACTTAGATCTGCCAGTGTGAAAAATCTTTGCAATATGTGAAATACAGCATAACAGACTCTGCAATAAACAATAAAAAATACATAAACTTCATCGGTAATCTAATATATTCTAAATTTTAGATCTGTTAGAAACTGTATGCTCATGGCCCGTCCATAGTAAGTTCCCTTTGTCGCAGCAAACCACCTGTGAGGACAAAACATCGCTTTACTCCCTACAACTCCTCGTACCGAATCGTCTATCGTCTGCTTCATATTCCTTCTGTTTTTAATTCTCTGCAGAATGACTTTATTTAGCTTAAAAATTGCCACCCTTTGGTTAGTCATTAATCTATCTATATTGCAATACACGAAACTAACATTTACATCGGTATTGGTAGCATCCAGTCAATGTTTAACAGCGCCTCAAAAGTCGAGTAAGTGCTCATTTACCTGTAGGTAGATATGTTTTCATACGTTGTGGACAACACACTCTTGATATGGAAATTATAACAACCAAACTAAAACATGTCCAAGATACGTAAGTATTAAATTTCTCAGGATCTCCGTGTATCTCTAAATGTATGCTCATTTTTAGATTGTAATTGTCTTGTTTAACTGTCTAATTTAATGGAAGTGGTCTCCTCACATTGGAAACTGTAAACGGGATCCCTTTACCCCCAACAACTTTAAAAGGTCGTTTCCGTCCTTTTAAAAATTAAATCCAGTACTTTGTATACATTTAGTTTTGTCTTTAGTATCATTGCGTATGTTTTTCTTCACTGCATGTCAATGTCAATTACAAAAGTTGTTAAACAGTGACAAGTCGACAGAAGGATGTAAGATAAAAATGGACAAATACCAGCCAAGAGTAAATAGATTGGTAAGAGATAATGTTTTTGTAGTCGATAATAGAAACTGACAACATTTTGACATCTGATAGGCGAACTAGAAATAATTGTCTGAAACCAGCTCCACTGTGCCTTGAAAGTTAAAAAGAAAAAGAACCTTTACAGACAAAAATTTCCGTTTTTAGGTTGATATCGCACCCAATGATTTATTGGTGTTTGCATCTGCATCTTAAGCATTAAGACATTTTAGACAATACGTTATTGACACCGAGAAGCGAAAAATTGGAAATTAAATTCCGTTCACAGCTGTGATAACCACATCGCTAAGGGATAATATGAAGTAAACGGAAAAATAGAGTGGTCTGTCTCTTTTGATTTATTTCTTAAAAAGAAATTGTCTCCAGTTGTTTTGCTCATCTGGTAAGCTGTTTGGTATCTTCTGACTTCAACGTAGAACTACAATTGTTAGGAAGATCTATAAGGTAATACTGAAACAGCGTTGCTTAATCAGACAGTGACGGGACAAACCAAAGTAAAAGTGGTTATAGATTACAAAGGTGATATCATAGTTTCATGTTCTTGTCTTGCGATGAAACTGATCCAGTAAGTCTCCATTAAGCGTTCTTAAAATGTGAAATACACGGTATGATGAACAGTTTAGAAAGTCCCCCGACAAATTCCCCCCCCCCCCTACACATTGCCTAATGTTGACACTTAGTTGACACTTAGTCATTCATATGCTCTTACTTGAGGGAATGAAGTACTGAAACTTATTAACGATCGACTATTTCGCTAATTCGTTCACTCGAGGCCATTGCTGTAACTATTTAGTGGCCCGAACATTGGTCACACTGTTGTAAAATTGATGAAAGGTTGTCACAGCAAAGTAAAAGATAAAGAAAAAATAAAGAAAAAAAATAAAACCACAGGGATTAATAAAAATCCAGATGGTCTGTAGTTAGCAGGGCACTAAAATCACAACTATGGCTGTCTAACAAATATAATGACCCGTTACAGGTACGGTGTAAACATGGTGTATCTCCATAGTTTTATTAATCTTGTAGTCATATTTGCATGGTGAGTAGTGACCTTATTTGGGTTAATAATCATATCACTTTCCAGTTGATATTACCTGTATATGTATATCGTGATAGGATATTTACTTGGTTATGTATTACCGTATCGTTTTTATAAGAGGTTGAATTCTTTTGTTGCTATCGTATTACATCCAGACATGTGTTATGAATTTCATTGGGTTAGCACTTAACCTTCTTCTGCTTTCACCATAAAAGGTATAAAGTTTAATTTTCATACCAATAACATTCGGCAAATTGGTTAGTGAAGTATCTCGTGAACGCATCCCTTGTACGATTCCTTGAATTAGGAGCAGAGGGTAACGTACAACTGAGAGGGGGGGGGGGGGTAGGGGATGCAATTTAGATCGGTGTACAGATAGGTATAAGTAGAGATACACAGCAGTGTAGAGTTATGCGAACTGCCTAGATATTGTCAACCTAGTCGAGCATTCATTCCTCCTCCGCCTCCGCGCTATAGCAGGTTCATCTTTTAAGAAAACCATTCTTCACATGAGGAGGAGGAGGAGGAGAATTAGATAAAGCACACAATGACAAAAAAGGGATAAAACTGGAGAATGTAGCTAACACAAGAGAAAAAAAATTGTGAGCCCTATTCAAAGTTTTGCCTCACCCTACATTTTTCTACGTGTTTCTATGTTTCCAAAATGTTTTTAAGCGCCGTTTGATTTGCACTTTGTATATAAGAAAAAGACACTGAGACGCTTCGCTCAAAGAACGATACCAACATATCCATTCCCTCAGCCTAAATATAGCATCAAGTAAGACACAACCATGACTAGAATGTAAACATTAGATTATAGCCGATAGTGTATCATTTCACTTATACAACGGTGAACGCTTTATACTGATCGTATTGGTGTAAATTGTGATAAGAACGGTGTATTATTTTCACCAAGGTTGTCATACGCGTTCAAACAGACATACACACTTACAAACATGTATTGTAGTATCCATTTAATATCTGCTAAGATGAGGTTGCAATGCATTTTCATCAACCACGTTTTGATATTGTTGAGAATTACTTAATCTGCCATTTAGTCTCACTTAGACGAGTAATCAAAACAAGTTAGTGGTAATTGGTAATATAAAGCATTCATTTGAAATATAAACAAACAATAACAAAATCGTTCGAAATAAAATAGTTGAAGTGCTTCACAGGAAAAGTCACCTTACATGAATTATATCCTTCAAGGAAAACGCTATCACTCCACTTTGAGTTGATGTGTGAAATATATAAGACGTTGCATGCCTTTTAACTGACCTGAGTTAAAATTCCCTGCAGCGATCATCAATCACTTTTGAACCTCCAGCCTCTGGCCTCGAGAAAAGAAGAAAAGGCCAGCCTTGTCATTAACACGCCAAAGCGGTAGCAGTTCACTGTTCCACAATCACCAATGAATCAATTTGGCCGGTTATCTGGGGGATAACGTAAAAGGAATACCATGATTAAATTACTTTACAACGTACACTGTAGTGAAAGGAACAACAATAGTTGGCAGGTTTTGCTCTTTACGCGTTCCCTACACCGGATTCATCCGATGAAGATGAGGCAATTGTCCTTCCCACCACGCACGACAACATATTTTATTGAAATGAATTAATTCTTGTGAAAATATGAAACATTGGTTACAAAGAAAAGATGTGAATCGTTTAATCTATGAAACAGCATAGACGTTGGTTCGTTAAAAGCAAATATTAAAAGCCATAAAAACATCTGGATTAAATGCGTTTATAGTATGTTTCAAAGAAGAGAAATACGTGTCACCAAGAAGTAAAAGAAATGAGAGAACACTTTCCGGAACGGTCAATTAGTTTAAATCACTAAATGCGCTTGTACAAAGTTTTTCTCTTTTTTTTTTTTTTTGCAATACCATATGGTCGATTTCCGTACCGTTGTCAAAAAAGTGATCATTGACAGGTTACTAACATAAATATACATATAAATGCATGATACCACATCTTCCGCCCCCCCCCCCTCTCCAAAAAAAAAAGAGAAAAAGAGGTGTGTGTGAAAGGTCACTCCAGGCCAATAACAACGAGCAGAAAACTTTCGTGTCACACAGACGACTTCATTAGTTAGACACTGATACCATAGACGCTGTGTTTAATCTATCTTGGTTGACAGATTGTGTTTGACTACTTGCCAAAAAAACATGAAGTAAAATCAGCCATCTACAACGCAAAATAATAAGGTTTTAGTTGCTTTTCTTTGGTAATCTTAGGCAAATATTATCGTTTACCTTTAGTTTCGGGAGTCCATTTTTATTTTGTCCTCTATTTTACAGGGTCACCGGAAATGAGGATATTAATACCTTTTACCTCCCTCTCGGAGGGAATGTAACTGTTCTCTTATTTCTCATAGTATAACTATAAACATCCCCACTCAATCAATGTAAACCCAACTAGTATTCACGATACCTTGTAAGAAAAAGGGGTGTCTCACACCAGTGAGACTGAAAGTTTTTATGTCTGTCATCAAAATACTACATGACAAATTATCACACCTATATCCCATTTATATGGCAATTGCGTGAGCAATGCCAAAACTTCATTTCTAATATACCACAGTGAATCTAGTGGAACATCTCAGCAGTCTACACAAAACAAAGCCGGTTGATTTGAACGCCTCGCGATATATGAACTGGCTTTACTTTCCCAATTCTTTTCGTAACATTTGTTGACCCTTTGGTGCCATATATTTTCGAATTGCGTTGATTTTAGCCAGTAACCGGAGAAAGGCATCGGTCAAACTCGTAAATCATAATTTGCCGTTACATCGCATGCACAATTTAGTTTGCGTTCGAATAACAGAAAGGTCTTGCGCATTTTAGGCGGAAAACCTGCATACATAGCGCTCGTCTAATAACTTTCGTTGAAGCTTCAATATCAGCACGTGATCAATGTAAATGAAGCTTTGCTCGTTAAAGGTAACAAGCATTTACTTCATCTAGGCATTAATTGATCTAAATGACGTTAATTACCTTGTTGATTCACAAACGAGTTTACGATTGCTCGTGCGCTGAAATAAGATTGCGATTGCTCTAGGCTACCAGACTGATGATTTTTTTGGGGGGGGGGTGGAAAGAATACACACACATACATACACACTAGACATACACGGTAAAAAAAACAGAAAATATACAGGCAGATTATGAAATGAAATAGCAAAGAATTTTTTTCCAGTGCTGACTGTGAAAATTGTATCCCAAATTGAAAATGGACTTACGTACCATACGTTTAGATGTGTTGCCAAACGGTTTAGCTTATAGCAATGGTGTGTTATTTGAAGTTGGTTTGAGAGGGGATCGGGTAAATGATACTGTGCATCAACCTAACGCAATACAGGTAGGGCATCTGATGTCTAATAGTGTGTCTCATAGGTCTTGGGTACACGCAATTACTTTTGTTTCACTATATTCGTGTAAAAGGAGGAAATCAGGAGGTGAATTTGAAAATCAATTCACGTATGTCAAAAACTTCCCTCACCTCTTGCAGAATGTTTGTCTCCAAAGTATTGTAATTATGTACATCGATAGAAAAATTAACTTTTCCCTTACTTTGAGATATCAAGTCAGCAAAGCGTGTGCTAAGACACACACTATCTCTGTATATTTCTGTCTTTCTTCCTTTTAAATATGTGGTAATTGAAGTTGAAAGTCCTATCACGTCGTCTTTTGAAAACTGTGACAAAACTCGTGAACCAAGAGGGGAATTTGACAATGGCATAAGACATACGTGTCACAAAATGAAGATTTGGGTTGTACTTGGAAGACTATATTGACTAAAAGAGGATTACTGTTTTATAGTTGACAAGTTCAAGCGGGAATTATAGTCTAGGGCCGTCGACATTCTCTTTTAACATAAAATCTTGTCACTATAGTTTGTCTTCTGAAATATAATTTGATGACTCAAAAGAAAAATCCGTACACCATAAATCTTGAAAACGCGAAGAATTTTTACCATAAGTATGGCAGGACTGAATTTGACGGTATCGCATAATTTTTTGGCCGTGACAGCACATACAAGCATCCGTTGATGAGGGCGGCAGATCGGTTCATTTTGCTGTTTTTTCTCTTTTTTTTAGAAGATTATCAGTGTTTCTTGTTACAAGCTATAAATATACTATGCATTGCAATATTGTACATTTGTAAAGAGGAATCCTCCTGATAAAAGCTTACGAAATAAAAATTTGGTTCCTTTATTTACTCAGTTCTCTAAGCGTTTCCGTACATTCAGCCCTGGTAGGAATTACTTTCATCTTAATTATTTACCCACTGAGAAAACAAACAACGTATGGTCATAATAGTAACAATTTAAGAGAAGAGGGTGGGGGTCGGTTCTCACATGACTGTATTAAAACCCGTCCTAAGTGATGGTTGATCAATAAAGTCAATGTCACTCTCCTCCCCCTCCCCTCCCCAGTCTTCCAGATGAGATCGGACTACTCATCCTACCATCGCGACTAGTTCGTGTGGGTCAACAACTACCAGGCTTTTGAGCTATCTAGGTGGTGAACATTCTAAGATTTTTCAATCATTGCAAGTTTTTTTTTTTTCTGGAACAACTGACAGTAGCAATCACACACAGACGGTTCCTACATACAGATATTAAACGTAATCGTCTTATGCTACATATCCTGAAAAATATAATTTTTCGATGTTTTCTTTCACCGCAATTGCGAATGGAATAGAATTACGACCTGAAGACAACAATTCAAACTGGTACATGTGCCATCGTTATGGTCTTAATGGTGACTAAAGCAATAAATAAATAACAAATAAATAAATATCAAAGTTTCACATTTACATGGTTATTAAAAAATTAAATATTTACTTGACGCAAATTGAGTTAAGATAATGGAGACTTGAGATGACTTTCATTGTGCATATTAAAGGGATTTCTAATCAAGTGGAAGCGGAGGACTTTTAAGGATGGGGGGGGGGGGGGGATATCGGGGTACAGGTTAGGAGGAAAAGGTTTTGGAGCGGATGTGGTCTTTGAACCCAGTGAGTTATGTAACACATTTTCCTTAAAAAAATGACAAAAACAAAAGACCCTAAATTTATGTGATGGAATTCCCTGAATTTAAAAGGGAATAATGTAACTATTGCCTTAAGGAATTGTTGCAAAACGCCATTTATAATTATGATTAAAGTGTGCCAATTGCTGCGTTTTTATCTGAGAGCAAAATTGTCTCTCAAATATCTGTCTAAAGATATATATACATCACATCACGTGTCACGTTTATCCCACAGGGACACCAGTGCGAAACATGCGTCTCGTCGGCGATAAGTTCCGTTACTCCTGTTGAGGAGGATACTGATTACGACTAAAATGTTACGAACAAAAAAATTTGCCCCCTTCCCTTTTTTTTCCTTCTTTTGCTGCTTGTTTCATCTCATTATTTGTCACTTTTTGTGACAAATGGAATCGATACGAGAGCATGAGACGTAAAACGTTCTTTTGTTCCAAAGGGAGAGAGCTCAACAGATATCGTTATTAATGAGCAGGTCACTGTACGACTTAAATAAAAATTTGGAATTTATTAAAAAAAAATGCAGAATTTGCGTGGATGTTGCATCTTTTGTGCCAATTGTTGTCAAATATCGGAGGAGTATTTTAACGACTTTGCACCTGAAAAGGCCTACATTCTCTCATATTGGTTAGAATAAATCACTCTGCAAGGTGAGGGCGTATAGTCTGTCTGCGGTCTCGAAGGGGTCTCTTCATGCAACTTTTTCACACACATTCTGTAGATACCACATGCATATTAATTTTGTGGACGTGAGTAGGCTTGGCTTTATTTTACATATCAAAATTATTTTAAATTGCTATATCCTCAACGGAATACCAAAATCCTGCTTCTGTCGGGGTAACCACTGCTTTCCAGCGAGGTTTGGTACGAGCGATTTGCAGGTCTTACAGAAAGTGCAAAGGAACTTATACTAAAGACTTGAATCAATCCGTTTTAAAAGTGATTACTGATCTCTTAGTGTCAAAAATAAATAGAGCTTCTACAATGCACCAACATGGCGTACAAAGAAAATAGGTTTAATCGTAGTAATTACATCCAGATTCATCAATAAATATCTACAAAAGATTGGTCCCCTCAGAACATTATGAGTTATAGAAGATGCATCATTTGATCTTTTGAAAGTTTGGGTGAACAAATTATTCGTGAGCAACAAATAACTGAATGTCTTTGAGTGACAAGCTTACGTCATGTAAAGAAGGCCATCGTCCTTCCGTATTGTGAATAATCTATCATTCTGCGTCCACAAATATTGATTTGAAAGATACAATTCCTTTTATGTTAAACAAACGTATTTTTTCTCCTCTAATCACTAAATGAAATATATGAGAGAATCTACTACCACCTCGCTGCAGGTGATAAACTTGTTCGAACACATTACCTACTGTATATATACTTGCGATAATATAACTTGTGCCGTGAATGACGAGGGGGAGATTGAAGCGTCATGTCCGCTTGGGTTGTTTACATGTATAGGAAGCTAGGAGGGGTCGTGTTGTGCTTGTTTGATGCAATATTTTCATTAGAGATTCGTAACAGTGTTCATGCAAAGGAGTTGATGTAGTGACATCTTGTTTCTTTACCAATGTTAGCGTTATACCAGTTGCTATAGCAACGGTGAACATACGTCTAAGTTACGTCATACTCCAAACCCTTCAAAGAAGAGGTGAATGAATGCGTCTGCTACAAGGCTATACTCTCATTCACATGCTATGATGCACACCAGTGTCGAAGTTTTTATGGATGTCTAAAGACATCAGCATAAATTATTAAGAATATTAATCGATCATGCAGTCATCATTTCCTTGTCTATGGTTTTGGTCATACATCACTTATCACACTGAAGATACCCGAAATAAACAGCAATGAATTTTTAAGCCTTAATGTATCATATTGCAGTGAAGAAGAGAACATGCACACAGACGAAAGCAAGTACACACAGAGACACGTATCCTTGGTTAGTATCGTCATTATGGTGTACTATAGGCCTAACAAATTTCATTTCTCTAGCAGCGGGGAATGTGTAAATTGCACTTTAGTAGGTATTCATGCCTATGAACATGAAGGTGATAACTCCACAGGAGAATGAAGTTATGAACTACCTTCAACGATCATATATTATCGAGACTTCTTTAAAATTATTCTCTTTCGTCTAATTCTTCTCCACCCCTTATATTTCTCTTCCAATAGCTCTCTTTGTCTTGCTTTTTCTTTTATGCGTGTGTGTATGTACTGCTGTCGTTTTGGCTACTGGCGAAGTGCAGTTTATCAAGGCAATAATCACAAAATAAATTTAATTTCACGAACACTTAGAAAGTCGACGAATCGTGGCTGATACAACGACAGATTTCTTGCATAATACATCATTTTATATTAAAATTCTAATTTTTTTTAAATAATTTTTTGTGAAAATGCCCGAAAGAATATGCACACTTTAATGAGAACATTATCTATATATGCCTCGTCGAAATATATTTGAAATAGAATTCATTCAATCGTTGGCCTTGATCAGACATCTTTTTGTCTTTTTCATCGGATTAGGAGACATTCTGACAGAACTGATTGGCAAAACGATTTTGGAGGCAGTTTGGCTTGTGTCTAAAACTATTAGAAAGCGTTATATGTGGAGCTGGTGTGCTGGTGTTGTGGTTGAATGTTGCAATTCTTGCAGTCTTGTTCGGGTGTTGGATGACTCTGAAACAAGTAGGAAATATTTACAAAATAAAGCAAAATAGTATGAAGCCCTTTAAACTTAATTACTTACGGTATATATGCGCAATATGAGCTATACTGGTCGTCGTTTCACAAAAAAATTATTTTTCTTGCAGTTGAGAAACTTCTCCCCCCCCCCCCCGTAAACTGCTATAGTGACGTCACTTTGGACACCTTGCCTACAAACCAAGTCCGTATTATCGCCAAAGTTCATCAGGAAATGCTTTTACAACGTGGGCTGTCAGTATTTCATGTGTGTGTATGTGCCATAAAGATACATCGGTGCTTGTTTTTTGTTCTTTTTGTTCGAGCCTCTAGTCGCTGCTGGACTGGACGAAATTTCTACAGGATTGAATACTTATTTCTTTCCATAAATATCCTCCATAACCTGTTGTCTCGTCTATGTAGGTCGTAGGACTCCCATATCCCCTGGGTACACCAATCAACCATATGACTACCGTTGATATTACATCAGCAAATAAAAACTGCAAAGTTGTACTTCGGCATCACAATTTTTTCCGAAAAATGAGCAAGTCAACAGGGTTGGTGTGTGATGTTTTGTTGTTGTGCATTGTCTTCCTACATTTGACGTCAGGTACATAAAATCTTTGGGAACTAGAACTTAAAACTTGAGCCCTGAATTATAAGATACAAAGTTTCCCTAAAAAGTAAATCCTAAAGCCGGCCTCACCCACTACGATTTTTTTTATGTTGAATGACGCTCTACTATACGACTATGGCGTGCCAAATGCACAATAATTCGAGAAAAAGGGATTAAAGGTTGATAAACCAGGTTTATCAACCGATATACCAGGTTTCTCGACCAGTAATTCGAGAAACCTGACTTATCAGTTGATAAACCAGGTTTTTCGAGTTTCTCACTTACAAAGTCTATAAACCTGGTTTGTCAACTTGATAAACCTGGTTTATCAACTTGATAAACCAATTTCGAATAACTGAGCATTTGGCGTTGATAAACCTGGTTTTTCAACTGATAACCCTGGTTTATATGTTGATAAACCTGGTTTGTTGGTTTGATAAACCAGGTTTATCACTTCAGGGGTGATAAACTTGGATTATCAAGTTGATAAACCTGGTTTATCGAATTGATAAATCAGGTTTATCAAACAACGTGGCTTATCGGTTGATAAACCTGGTTTATCGACACCAAATGCCCAAACAATTCGAGAAACCTGGTTTATCAACCGATAAACCACGTTTTCAAATTATTGTGCATTTGGCGTTGATAAACCTGGTTTATCGCTCGATAACCAAGTTTTTCAACGCCAAATGCCCAGTAATTCGATAAACCGGTAAATCCGTCAAAACCAGGTTTATCGCGTGATAGACCTGGTTTTTCGACTGATAAACCTGGTTTATCTAAAAACCTGGCTTATCAGTTCATAAACCTGGTTTGTCGACGCCAAATGCTCAATAATTCGAGAAACCTGCTTTATCGGTCGAAAAAACCAGGTTCATTAGTTGATAAACCTGGTTTATCAACTTTATGAACATGGAATTTCGAATAACTGAGCATTTGGCGTTAAAAAACTTGGTTTTTCAACTGGTAAACCTGGTTGATCGTCTGATAAACCTGGTTTTTCGATTTGATAAACCAGGTTTATCACTGGTTTATCGAATTGATAAACCAGGTTTCCCAGTCGATAAACCAGGTTTATCAACTGATACACCAGGTTTATCAACGCCAAATGCCCAGTAATTCGATAAATCGGTAAATCGGTCTAAAAACCAGGTTTATCGCGTGATAGACCTGGTTTTCGACTGATAAACCTGATTTACCTAAAAACTTGGCTGACAATTGATAAACCTGGTTTGGTTTTTCGAGCGATAAACCAGGTTTATCGGAAACCTGGTTCATCAACTTGATAAACATGGAATTTCGAATAACTGAGAATTTGGCGTTGATAAACCTGGTTTTTCAACTGATAAACCTGGTCAATCGGCTGATAAACCTGGTTTTTCGATTTGATAAACCAGGTTTATCAACCGATAATCCAGGTTTCTCGAATTATTAATCATATGGCTTGCCATATATCACAGGACAATCGGAGAGAATTGTAGTGTGTGAGGCGCGGCCTGGGTTTGTGCGATACAATAATCCACCATATCCAGCAAACGCGTGTTATCATATCGCAGTGTAGATCTAGTGGTCTCTAGACAATAACGGCTTATTGTGGAAGCAGGAAATTGTTAAAGCTTTAAAGACCCCCTGCAGAGTGGAGGTATTTGTCGTATAGCGCCTCACTCTGGAAACAATTAAAGGTTAATCAACGCTGGACCGTGTATTAGCTGTAGGATAATGCACGATCGGGGTTAATGCAAGCGATGCACGAGAGCGCAGCCCGGGTGCATCCAGCGATAGCATTAACCCCCGAGAGTGCATTATACTACAGTTAATAACACAGGTCCAAAGTTGATTAACCTTGTTCATACATACCAACGAGATTTTGATAAAAAAGGACGAAAAAAAGAAAGGAATTTGTCCTTAAATAACCGCATTTTTATTGAAAAGGAACCCCAAGAAAGGGTAAACAAATTTACAACATGTAAACAATAATCGTGCGCGAAACAGAAGGTAATCCGTAGACAAAAGGAATAACAATAACAATTGACATAGCAACAACGTGCGCGTGGTTTAGTTCGTTTGCGTGCTTTTGTATAGTTTGTTTGCAACTGTAGTGTACAATTATATGTACGTGCAGGCTGTGGTTATTCACTGTGTATATAGTGTACGTAACTGCGTACTGTATAGAGCGTGGTACAGCTACAGCGCCTGATTACTGATTTTGGATGAAGACAGTGACAGATTCATTGAATAAGCATTTCTAGAAGGTAAGATTAGGCAACCCTACGTCAGAGGGATTACCACTGACAGTATACTATGCTGTTGATCCTTAAATTTACTTACATTTTACTTTTGAGCAGGCCTTAGGCTCGGCCTAGGTAACGTTAGAACTAAGAACTACGAACTTCTAATAGAACGTTACCTCACAAGTGTAGGCCTGATACTGCTATACTGTATAGCCTCTGTTTTGTGCAAGATATAGCAGATTGAAAACACACTGTCGATCTTCAGTTTTATTGTATTCATCCGCCGGTGATTGACCGTGGTTTAACAAGTTGGGTTACCAGCAATTAAACCACGGTCACCTGACTGAAATGGGCCAATAGGAGTTGAGGATTCTTTCCAAGTATGTATGAACGTTCGAAGTCTGTCAACGCAAAGCTTTTTATAACGCTAGATGCAGTTCATGGTGCACAAGTAAAATCATCGTATGAAATACGCGCGAGAACGAGAACGTAGCGTGTGAGGACAACTGGTCCCGATAAGGTGCGTAGACTTGAAACTTGGCAAAGATATCGCGTCGTGTTGTATGGCAGGGAAAGACTCGCAGTGTGTAAGCGGGCTGAAGAGCTTCTTGTTGTCACTCCACAATCTCTTTTATTTTATATATGATAATAATTGTGTAAAATATTCTTTTGTTCTACTGAAAGAGATTGAACCAAAGTCCGTTGAATTGAATTGAATTGAAAAAGACGTTTATGAAGCAACTAAGTCATATTATTAGATTGTAACCCAACGTGTACGAATGTGTAAGAACGTAGTTAAGTAAGATAACCTGCTTATTTCTGCTTATTTCTTTGTATTTAGGGTGGCAACATATGTAAGCTCCACCGGGATTCTTGTTGTCACTCCCCGATCTCTTTCAGTCTGTTCACATCTATCTATTTAATTGTACGTTCATGTTCAACGAGATTGAAATAAAGTTCAAAGTTCAAGTATAAAACAATCATGTCATGAATTGTCAATGATCAGCAATTTGATTTTCGTAAGGAACACATACCTCCCTCCCCCCCCCCCCTTCTTTTTCGTCATTCAAGTGTTCGTTCCTTGTGGATATTGCGGGCAATGTCAGTACCGTGGCTAAATAGACCTCGTGCATGTGGCGCCACAGTGATACAGTGAAGCGCCCTTCTCGAGGGCAAGCTACTACATGTAACACGTGCATGTTGTGTGTCTGCCGCATGCCTATAGTTTAGCCATTATAGCCATTGTGTACTGTTCCTTGGTTTATCCTCAGGAAGGAGCCTTTGTCTTTTGTTACATGACGTCATCCAAAGGGTTTACAGATAAAGGAAAGGTGTAAAACTGGAAGGGGAGAACTCCTGGATAGCCCTGTTTAGTCTGTCAGTTATACAATCCATTAAAAATATCAACAAACATAAATTTCTTTTTTCCTCATGCAAATATTTCCATCAAAAGAATACATACTTCGTTAAAGTGATAAAAATATTCATTCCCAAGAAAATCGCATCGATAAGATTTGACGATTTGTCCGATAACATTATGCAACAAGGAAAGGACAAAGCTGACAATTCACGAAGACGGATGGAAAGCGAAGGATAAATACATAAATACGGTGCACACATGGAAAATGATATTAAAAGACTAATGACCGTGGAAACAGCAAACTGTCTACCGCCGAGAGGCGGTAATCTAAGGACCACGCAAGAACCATCGCAAATGATAAATGGAGAATATAAGCAGTAATCAACTGAAAAGTTAAATTAAACAGACTGTTATTAATCACTTTAAGGTAAGGATTTGTTATGTGTTCTGAGTTTTCCCCCAAGTGATGTAACCAAGTTTGACTCAAAGTTAATGGTAAGATTCTTTTCTTCTTTAAACGCTGTAAGGTCTGAGGATCTTTATTATAAAAAGCCAACCATTAATCTTTCTTTGATGTGGAAGTGCCTCCACTTCTCTGTATTCTTTTCAATCAAAATTATTGCAAAATGGATATATTCAAATATCGAAACGGAATATATATATATATATGTATGTATGTATGTATGTATGTATGTATGTATGTATGTATGTATGTATGTATGTATGTATGTATGTATGTATGTATGTATGTGTGCGTGCGTGCGTGCGTGTGTGTGCCAAATTGCAGGATTTCTGTAGAGATAGACCATACGGAGCTGTACTTCCGGTTATAGAGCGGTGTCCTATCTTCCCTCTCAAGAATCTTTTTTTTTAATAAAACCATTATACCCGGCTGGTAGTTATAACGTGTGTTGGATACGTAACTATTTGTCAATGTAAAAGATGCTATTTCGTACAGGAAAAACAAAGCAAAACCAGACAAATGTATAAATTCTTTTCTCTGACAAGACGAAAAGGAAGTCTACAATTTAAATGTGGAGGTCAGTCCTTGCAGAAAAAAAAAAAACATTAGAACTGTAGGCTTATCTATAACGTAAAATGGATGGGAATGTATTCGCGGGGCGAAAGGGTGTGAATATGAAAGCGTAAAGGTAGCAAAAGTGATATAGTTTCAGTAATGAACGTGACATAACGTGAAATAACATGACAAGTTATGCAACAACACACGAATATTCCAAATAGCGGTTTTGTGCAAAAACCTGATGT
Organism: Stichopus chloronotus; assembly: GCA_021234535.1. Classification (NCBI taxonomy): domain Eukaryota; kingdom Metazoa; phylum Echinodermata; class Holothuroidea; order Aspidochirotida; family Stichopodidae; genus Stichopus; species Stichopus chloronotus. Next base: position 4,453,952 of record CM037848.1, on the reverse strand, counting down.
AAACGACACACGAACAGTGTTCGTGCTCAAAGATTATATTTGGATTATGAAAAACAAAATGTATTCATTGGGACATGTACATGTTCTATTCTGAAAATTTGGTGCGTGATGTTTATAGGTTAATATGCCTACGTGGATACTACTCAAGCATTCCACAAGTAGGTTAGCACTATATTTAACTTCTTTCGTTCCTTTATGCCATCCCGTTCACTTTCCACCGCCTTGTTTATCTACGTTAATACCTTAACTCCTCCTCTAAATATCTTGTTTGTTTTATCCTCATCCTTCTTTTCCTTGCCCTTGCAATGAAGTTTACAGGATGTACGCTGTGGTTGTCAGGCCACACCTTTTTGACTATTGACACGCACATCTACACGCACACACACTTCCACAAACACACACACATACAGCTTTGTTTTCCATTCATTCCGAGGACCTCATTGTGCTTTCTTTTGTTTTTTCTTCCTCAACCCTAACTTTAACAATAGACTGTCTATTGTTAATCTTGAGAGGTCAGGAGAAATCTATTGAATTTTCTACAGAGGACCTAAATTCTATTGTTTTGGTGCTCCATCCCAATAAAAATAATTATGATAATAAAGTACGGGCATTTCGAAAACAATTATCAAACGACCGAGGGAATAATCAGCTGCAGGAGAGGGGAAGAAGGGGGGGGGGGCGACTGGAAAAAATGGGAGTTTAATTACATCCATAATAAGGAATATTCAATTATTAGCCCCTACATATAGATGTATTAGCCCCTACAAGAAAGATGATCCATGGTGATTTACATGGTCCATACTAATGCAGAAAGTGGTAGAGGGGAGTGAAAATGATAAAAAAAAAACGTAAAATTTAGAAGGTGCTATTATACAAAGATCCTAACGACGGGAATTGCTTACCTGATCCTGAGAATATTACCCACGTGCAATGAGATCTGATTAAATATGGACTACATTGATTTATACGACAACGATACTGAAGCATTGGTTTGTTTGTTTGTTTGTTTTATGTTTTGATTGTCTCAAAAGTGGAATATTTGCGACGTTGAGCCATCTCAGAATCATAATTAAGTTTAGTGCTTTTTTTTATTATTAAGAATTTATTCAAAATTAATACATAACTCATCAACTTTTCGTCGAACGTTTTCCAAAATTAAGTTTTGAATTTTTTTTAGAGCAAAATATATATACTCAATGCTTTTTATGAGTTGGAAATGTCGGCACTTGGTCACATATAATTATATAATAGGTCACGATAACGAGTTCAACTGTCTGTGATGGGTTTAACAATCAGCCCTTTCGTCGGCGTGATTCCTTTCAAATTCAATCTTAAACCGAAGAAGGAAGACTTGCGGACTTATGACAAACTTTACACAATTTGAATAAATAAGAAATAAGAACTCATTAAAAAACAGATCCCCTTTGCTAGAACTTCATCAAAAAGTCAAAATCCTGGAAAGATGAAATTGCTTAACCCATTTGGGAAACAAATCAGGAGTGACAAACCAAAAAGAAAAAAAAAAAAGCAAACAAAAAAAGAAAAAGCACTAAACTATAGCTTGTCTTATTTTCCACGAGATACCAATGACATTTAAAGAGAGACCGTCTTGGCGATATAATCTACTTTATATTTGTTCCCTTTTGTTATAAAATGCGGTGTAAGTTCATCGTCCATGGATGTGGTATGTGCACGTGGTTGAAAATAAAGATTCCTCTCTCGTTTGTAATAAGAGCGTCTTACATCTTTATACCTCGCGGGCAGGTAATAAGCCGAAGCCTGTGTCTCATCTTTTTAGTATTCAAAGCGTTTCGCGGTAGACTACGCGGAGAAGATTGAGTGAGAAAAGACGGAAAACTAATAAAAACGAAGGAAAAAAGAAGAAAAAGCCAATTTCCGACCGTGGAAAAAATCTTTGTAGATTTTTTTTAATACATCTAAAATCAAATTGCTGCGTTCCTTTGATTTCATTACAAGTTACATTTATCTTTCTCGCAACTTGCAATTACCCTTTTCAACGCAATTTCTGCCCTTTTTGGTGGTCTTTTTTTCTTCTTAAAACTTGTTGCTCAGGGCAAAATGGAACTCAACAAGGCAAGGAGACCGTAACTAAACCAGAGACGAAACAAAGATAGAAAACTGAAAGAAAAGGTGAAATTTACATCAAGAGGTTGTTTACAAAGCAGGGGAGATGATTCTGTTTATTTTATAATGTTGATTTTTCAGTCGTTTTTATTCCTAGCTGTTGATAAATACCTTTCATTTCAGTGTGTTACGTCATGTTTAAAATTATAATGATGCCGTAATGTGGGTAATCAACATTACCAAAACACTTACCGTCAAACCCTGTGCACTCCGTAGCGCACCGAGTAAATTGCATATCAGTAATTCGGTTTGGTGAGACCATGGTGAAGCACTGAACATTCAAAAGTATTAGTGACTTTTCGATTCAGGACGGTAGAGAAACAGGAGGGTTGAAAAAGCACGCGTATTTGGCGTTGCATCCTCAAATTCAAGGCCTTTCGATATTTAAGATGACGCGTACGGTGCCTTAGATAAAAAGCTGTTTTCGCAAACACGACGGAAGCGCCGACCATACTCGGAATTTATCAGTCGTATGTGACGGTATGCGTACTCGGACACGCGTCGTTCGTTTGAACGGTTCCGCATTTTATGAACGGAGCCATACCTAATAGCATGTGGTTACTGGCCTCGCGCACCAGTCTAAAACGAACGTTAATTTGCCTGAGAACGGTTATAGATTTCGCCGGGACGGAGGATATTTACGCAACTGTCCCATTTTGCACACTGGATCTGCGTCTGGTTTGCGCAAACAGCCTAAAAGGGACTTTTGGATTCAGGACGGTAAAGCAACAGGACGGAGAGTTATAAAGCACGCGCACAAGGCGTTGCGTCCTGACATATTTCAGGCGTTTCGTTTTTGAAGACGACGGTACGTTGGACGACATCATAACAATCACGCAGGCATTCATTAACAAAGTTGCGAAGCTTTGTTAGCTCCCGATGCCGTAACAATGAACTAGGAAAATCACTATGGCAATCCTTTTACCGTCCAAGCCGGTCGTTAAATAGGTAGACGACCCTTCTAAAAACCAACAGGAAGGAGGAATACTGGCTTCTGCTCATGCGCAGTCCACATTGGACCTACACTGGCCGATACTGTTCATGAGGTGTGATAACGATATGCGTGCAGGATATGGCCTTAGTTACAATTATTGCACAACAGACTACTGACCGTTAAAATAGAAACACGCACATTAACGTCCGTAAAAATCCTATATATACGACCAGAGATTCTACAGAGGGGAAGGTTGAATATACTCTTGCTTTAAAAGTGTAACCGGAAGTAAAGCTCCACGAGGAAGGACTCCAGCACTTGTCCGGTTGGTAAAACCTTTGTCAGATGTGCAGTTTCACAATGGCAAGCAAATCCAAGGTGTCGTGTTTTGTAAATTAATTGCAGTATGGGAGTAAGAGGAGACCCCCATGATTGCAGTAACACGACTCAAACATCATTTTATCGGTTTCCAAAAAGACAAACAAAGGTATCAAACCTTATGCCTTAATGTGGTTTTTCTCCTAAAGATTTTATATGATTTTTACATAGTTTACCTCAGGCTGTCTACCTACCTACCTACATATCTACCTGCCTACCTACTTACCTACCTGTCTACCATGTAGCACGTCAATCGAATTGATCTTCCCGAGGGAGATCGTGACACGCTTTTTTTTGTTGCACACACACATTAATACATCCCTTTTCACCCTTATCTCCAATATCATTTCTATACCATACGGTATGGCACCACCTTGACTCACTAAGTTTCAGTTGAATACGGTGTACTAGGTGAGCCTACTGTTTATGTGTCATTCTTTTCTCTTTTTGCGAACAGCTGCATTATAGTGCAAAATATCCTCCATATGTACTATGTATAGAGGTGAGACAAACTTCTCTATAGTGACAAACTACGACCAGAGAGAGAGAGAGAGGTGGAGGGAGAAGGAATATATATATATATGTATATATATAAATATGTTAACAAATATGACAATTTTGAAGCACAAAAAAATTTAACAAGAAAAGGTGTATATTTCGGACACGCCTGTGTCCTTCAGCACAAACTGCTTTCTGTTTTATATATATGTAAAACAGAAAGCAGAAAGCAGAGGATGGAAACTCGGGACCACCTAATGTTCAGAATCGTTTTATGCACAGATTACAACGTAAATTTCAACAAGGTAGGTCTACGAAGTAGTGCGAAATCACGGTTTGCTTAGTGACTATACGATACATCACAGGCACCAATTGGTGGTTTATATAAAAGAGTTTAAGTTTGAATGAAGTTACAAAACATCAATCATGCCCTTTCGAATATCAGGCAGTTAAAGTGACGAATATCAAAAATCGCATTTATCCATACTCGTATTAACGACGTGGAGTCAGTTGTAAATGAAATATGTTTGTAACTAACCAGCGGATAGGCACGACCGTCTTCGTAACAGAAAATCGAAAATTTCAACACGTTTCTCGTGCAAACACTTTGTCTTTACCTAGCAACAGATTTACATCACGAAATCACTCTGAACATGTATACAGCGTCGACATTAGAGATAAACGAAAAATAGCAAAGGAAATATGATTTTCATTTTTAGTTTTGTTGTGTTGAATAGTGCACGTTATCTTTAACTGTCAGTGGACCACAGAAATTTAACTTGAAGTGAAAGTTACAGGGAATACATCTGTATACTATACATGCATGAACTTTAAAAAGATACTTTGATTTCTTACTTAAACCCGACCTATAATTTAGAATATTTATTCCCATGTTTATTCCAAAATAAAAATGAACAAGGTGGGCGGGCTTGGGGTGCATGGTTCACATTAGGTTGCTCAGTTATCTGCAATAAACAAGAATCCAAAGCACACAACTAAAAAGACACTTGTCTTAATCAAACATGTGTTAATAAACCGTCAGAAGATAACATCTATATCATATAGTTCGGGTAATGTCTTTAGAAATGATGGGGGGGGGGGGGTTTGACGTGGTGGGATGCCGACTGACTGGATGTTTTCCAACTGAGTGATGACACCACCGCAACAATGTCGGACACTGCAAATACCTTATCAGAGCCCATCCAGAATTTTATTCAGGAAATTTTATCCAGAAAAGAGCACTGTCCGCTGATCAGGCATAGCGGAAACAAAAAGATATGAAGGTGGGGGGGGGGGGGACAGAAATACTGCAAGACTATCTGAGCGGAACGCCACCATCAGTTGGCGCTAAGCGTGCAAGAAAATCGTTGGCTTCCCAGTCTCTCCAGATGGCCGGAAACCGCACTCCCTATCTGCACTTAAGCTGCATATACCAAGCTTTGAAACACTGACCTCATGTCTGGAATTCCTCAATTCACGTGAAAAAAAAGTGTCTATAAAAATGGTAATATAGATCAAGAGGGTGAGATGATACAAAAATGAATCATGCATCCTTCTTCATTTTTCTTGGGCACGTGACATATCTCGGCTGAGCATATGCCTTTAGTCCTCCACTTTTGTCACTGAGGGGCTAAGTACACTTTACCCCTCCAATGGATCCGTCCATGATTAATAAATATGAATAGTCATTTTAATTATAACGGCCGAAAATTGGAAAGAGAGCATATACAATTGGTGACATGTTCCACCAGGATGACGCCATGGTACTTCGATGGGAGTTCCTCTTCCCTTTCGAGAAAATTTTAAAATTTACCAGGTAACCATAGAATTTTCTACAGAGGACCTAAAATCTATTGTTTCGGTCATCGATCCACCCGAAAACAAGGGCATGTGTACACACACGCATGCACACACATGTTATGACCGTATAGATTCCTTCAAATGCCTTCGGCAAGGAATAAAATCTTAGAGCTAGTTCTTTTGGTAACTTTTGGAAACAACAGACACCTTGATGAGAAAAGTATGCTGTCATACAATAGTACTTTAATAGGTAGGGGGAAGCATGAGATGGGGGAATGGTTGGCCTGGGAGAGGGATGTAAGGACGGGGTGTTCCAGTTTCAGGGCTTTTTGAGAATGTTTCACCCATGAGGTAACCTTAAGATAAAAAATCTGGTGCAATATTTGGTGACGTGTATCTAGAAAAGAGCTGACTTCATTCAGAAGTTGAAGATTAAACTTCCCTGAATGACACTTCATTGGAATTGTGTTTATATCTATTACCATGTTTGAGATGTGACTTTAGGAAGCTGGATGAAAATGCAAAACAGGTGATGCAGAGTCTCGCACAGTGTCAGTATTTGTTTTAAGGGGGCTACACATTATCTCGTAAATTACTTGGTTTCACACTGGGTAAGTGATGTCGACGATTTTAAGGAAGACAATACGTGCTTCCAAAGTTAAATCGTCAGGGCATATAAAATTCTCACTTGTCCTCGAAATAAAGGTCAAGTAAACAAAGGATAAGATAAGACAAGACATATCAGTTTTGTTCCTTCCTGGACGTTACTAGACCCTGTTGGGCCGGGTCACCTATATCGCATACACGTAAGGTGTCTCGTACATTTTCATTCACACACCACGGGTTTCCCGACCCTGGATGAAGCAGTAATATATTCACACTTTTTTCAAGTACAACATTGGATTTTGCTACCGAATTAGTCGCAAAGAATGATAACCAATGACAATGGGCCTTTCAGTTCGAAGTGCAACTGACCAAAGTGGGGGTCGATGTAACGTTAGGATATCTGTTAGACAAACTTTAAAATCGTTGAACCCGTCTAAAAGAAATATGACAAACAAAAGAACTAACATGTGCACTTTGCGGTCACTCTTGTGAATACATATGTCCATATCAGTTGTGACTATTGCAAAAGCACACACAGTGCAGGCAACTTGTACCGCTTTGTGGTGCATACCATTCAGTCAAGCAAGGGGGTACAGTATGTTCCTTGTGACTGGATGACCACGGTAAAATTTTAATATGCATTACCCAAAGCTTGCATGTGTGGATATTCAGCTGTACATAGTGCACTCCCTTCTTCCAAGGGCTGTTCGGGTGAATGGCAATCCGGCGGCCGACAGATACGGGCAATGATAAATACGGTAACAGGTGAAGCGCAAAGGGGAGCTATATGCGGCGAGCGGCATGTCGGTTGTATGGAATATTAGAGAAATTATAACAGCTGGTGAAGCAAAGGGGGTAACTGCTTCTAATGGGCTTAAATGGGAGAATAGCCCTTAGCAAGGGCTAGGACGTAAAATATGTGCATATGTAACTCATGTTTCTTCATGATGAAAGTGTAAAAGAGAAACGTGCTAATAAAATGGTCGATGTTTGATGGATTTTAGGGAAATTGTGGCTGCTTTCAACATTATGTAAGGTTAAATCGATTGATACTCTTAAATGTGTTTTTCATGTTTCATGTGATTTAAAGTTGAATTTGCTGGACTGATATATGAGGCATTCAAATAGTATATTACATTTTTTTTTAGAAATTTTCCGATTACTAGGTTACCTTACACTCACAGTCTCGCGCAGTATGTAGCATCTGTTGATAGCAAAACATTCTAGACTGAGACTTTTTTCTTTGGTGGGCCGGGGAGACACTACCACACACCTTCAACGATCGCTAACGTGGCCCTGAATGGACGTCACTTAGATTCAAACTACCAACCTACCAAGCTATGAAGTCCTGTTCTTCATAATTATTGTTCGAATAAGCTATGAAGTGTGCATTATTGTAGTTGTTGTAGTTGGTATGAGAGGTTTTTTTCCTGAACAATGCTACTTCACAATATTTAATTAGAGATAATCCCCTTGGCATGGATACGACTTGAAAATCTTTGTATGCAAGATACATTAGATACACTTTACGAACTTGAGATATGATACTGTACGATGTGGGGAATGTCAGACTGAAGATAATTGGTACGTCCTCAAATTTCGTGAAAAAATTCAAAGGGCAACTGGCACACCCTTGCTGATCACGACCTTTAACACAACAGAAGACTTACACAGAAAGTCTCTCACACACACATACACACCCTTACACAAAACCGTCTCAAAAGAGCCATTTATTTCCGATTAAGGTTTATTTCATATCCTTTTAATCAAACTGCCTTGCCCTAAGTACATCACGTTTATGTGATCAAACTAAGCAATCGATCGCGGCTTTTCAGACGAAACAAAAAAGGAAAATAAGTAGAAGTGGTTTAAAAGACAAATATTCGTAACCATCTATTCTAATGTGGTCATATATTATGTCATCAACTTCTCTCGTGTGGTTACCGCTGTTCTTTTTGTGACTCGTTGGTTGAAATATTTGGAAAACCGTTTGAGTCGATTGATCGGACTTTCTTTTTTTTTCTAGTTTCTTTCCAGAGAAGAACTAATGATGAACAAATATTTGTTATATGCATCGTTATCTCTTGGGTACCACATTACAAATAACGCCACGAGAAGGAAGACACCTTACGAGAGAAAAGAAATCCCGTATGTCTACTGATAGCATCTCTTTTAAATGTTTTATCGAACTAAGAATGAAAGCCCAAATAAAGGGACAACAGAACGTTCATCCATAGTGGACGAACTACAATAAACAAGTCATAGAACTGCAGTCGACGATACTTACAAAACAGACAAACATTTACTACTTGAGAGAGTGATCAAAGTGGAACTCTTGAAATTAAAAGAGCGTCGTTAAGAACTTGCCGGCTCATGTAAAAGTTGAGAGTCTCCGAATGAAGTCCAGGCTACGACCCACCATTATGTGCAATCCCTTCTTGTAATACCCCGAATACCCTATACCTCGTCCGATTACCAGTCTGGCTTTTATTACTACCAATGTTTGTGTAAACATTGATATTATATGACACAAAGAAACAAAACAAACCAAAACTGCGAAGCTACTTTTGATCCCAAGGGAAGTATGGTTGCTTTCTATTTTCTGTAAATTATAAATTAATAAATATCGATAGACTATTTCTCTTTGTGTATTTTACGTACGGAAGTTTTATTACAGTGTTCCATCATGTTCTGATGCCTAAAGGTGCAAATTTCATTGCTAACATGCCAATCTATCCATTTTTTCTGACATTGCTAATCAAATGTACAAGCTAAAATGGTCACAGTTTACAAGATTGGGACTGCAATTGTCAGGACAAAGATGGAAAATGGAGCTAACTTTATTTTGACTTCAAATGTGACCAAAGTTAGCTAGCACTTCTGTGACACTAATGAGAAGAGGTAATTTTCTTGTTTTTGCTCTCTTGACGTGACTTCCTTTTTTTTAAAAAAAAAAAGAAGAAGAATGATCTTAAATGCCTTTCACCTTTCATGCTGCTACATGGACAGTTCTTTTCTTCAGAAATTGATTCACGCGTTAATGGAGGTCAGTCACGTGTACCTTTATGCCAAACCAGCAACTGCATTCCAAAGTTTACATGTAGCGTCTATACCTGCTCCAGTGGTTACGTGACAATGCGAATGTGCACGGATGGCGTTCGAGGCCGTCTATTGACAGATCAATGAAGAGAAAAAGTAGTCGTTCGTTTGAGGGCACAACTTCAGCAGTCAAACATGAAATTGCTAACCTTACATAACAATTTCAACATATGACACGCGATGTATACTCTATGGAATGTCTACTTCCATTTATAGCAACAAAGTGTCACCATGTATACTTATACACAGGGGAATGTTTGTCAGCAAGTATGTACTACGTTTATTTTGTTTCTTTCTTTTTGATAAGAATTATAAACAGTTGACATATTTTTGCCAAATTACTCAGTTGCAAGGTGTGATTACATATTAACTTGTAATGAGATGCCGTTAAGTAGCTGTAACTATGAAGACACATTTCTCGGGCTCGATGAAGTGTTTTGAACAAGTTTAAATTACGACTATGTATCTGGTGCCTTCTTTAAATATCTTCAATGTGATACTGAATAGTGTGTCGACGTGCAATGACGTAGCTTTAAGTCTGTGATTTTAGATTTACTTTTGAAGTTCGTTCCGCCCATGCATGTGCACTCTTCTGAAAGAATGGCTGTTCAAGCCAAGCAAAGAGGATCCAGAGGAATAAAAGTGTCATATACATTTGCGCACTATCAAACAATGTAGTTTTTTAGGCTTGTGAGCCAGTGTGTCTTGTTGGAAGGACTACTACACCCCCATGCATACAACAATGAAATTTCTAGCCTTTACCAACAAAGACCCCCCCCCCCCCACTTACACCTATGGAATCTTGCCGCTAACTCCAGTTCAATCCCCGGCACACAACGCAGGCCATCCAAAATACAATCCAGTTCTTAAAGCGCGTACACGTGAACGCATAGTCAACGTTCATACAAATTAACAAAATAACAAGAAAAAATGTTAAAAATGTTTGACTGTAGCTTGTAATTTACAGAAATGTATGGTCTCTGTTACAGGCACGAAGTATAACATGTAAAACATGACAGTCTCTCACGTGCTTTACGCCGCGGGAAGGGGGTAAGGGAAGTACAAGAAGGGATGGTTTTGTTTTGAAGCAGAAGGGTCTTACCCTGTTAATAACTCTTTTGGACTTCAACCGTGTAAGATATGAAGAAAACTCGTCCATTATCGTAACCAGACATACAGAGCAAGGGGGGCGGTCGCGTTTGGGGGGAGTGCGCTAGGTTAAATGAAAAAAAAAAAACACTCAGATATGTACGTGTTGTACGACCATAATTGCTCTAAACTTGAGCTAGCGCGAAACATTACTTTGCGAGAACTAGTCACGTGTTGATAATGGTGACGTGCGCGTCACATTCTTTTGATGTAGTCCACTACGCTATCACCAGTAATTGATGTACCACGTCATAACTAATGGGAATTGGAAATCTGCGTGTAACTTTTCATGTACATGCGAGGAAAATTTCACCTACTTTTTTTTTTTGCCCCTTCTCCCACAGGAGTTTTGCTATAACCCTGATTAGCCTACTTATTGTTAGTTATCCACTAACAGACTAAATGAACAAAGTATAAGCAACCTTAATTCATTTCTTTTCGCTTTGGTTTTGTGCAGTGGTATAAGTCTGAGTATGTTTTTTTTTACTAATATGTGTATAAACTATATACAGTTCATCCGAAAACTATAGCTATAGACGAAATGGACTTTCTATGGTTTCACACTTGGAAAGTTGTAAAGGACTATATTCCATTTACAGAATTTCAATCCCATGGAGTACGGTAAATTCCCAAAGTGACTACAAAGATGTTTGGCACCCCCCCCCCCCCCGTTTCTCGTACTTATTTGTGCAATTGTGTACAGCAGTTTCGATTACAAAAGAATATACACACTGTGGTAGATTATAGTTACATGTTAAATATCTTTAATGTAAAACGATTGAACCGAATAGCGTATACACAACTTTTTACATTATCGACCTTAATAAACCACCACTTAATACCTGCCAAATACAACTATTTTGCATATAGTATTAAATTGCATAACTACTTGAACAATGAATAAATCAGTCTGATATACATTGTTTTTTTTTTCTTATTTACCTGTTGGAACTAATTGCCAGTTAACCAAAAACAAAATATCGAGGCACGCTACTGAAGTCCTCGGGTATATATTCATATAATACACTTTTAGTTTTACTGAGAGGGAAAGCCACATGGGACTTTAGGTACAATCTTATTGATAGGTTCTTGCCTTGTCTATTTCTCGGTCTTGCGATTCAGACAGACTTTTAGTAAGAAACTAATAAGCTAAGTGTATGGGCCATGAAGGGCAGTGAGTTTGTAGGCTTATGTTGAGTAAAGGCCCCGTGCCTCTCTCGTGATTGTGTTGTGCAAATTGGGTCCACGTGTTGTCTGCACAAAACCTCTGAAAGCTAAGGTTCCACAGCCGTGCCTCTTCCTTCCGGTTCTTACACAAATGAGGGAAGGGATTTTGTTGCCCTTGTGTTAATCTACATTGAACTCACTACAGGACTGTGGTCATGGTGCACTAGCAATAAAATTAGTGCTTTCGGCTAGTCAGTTTTTTTTAACAAATACTGTGGTATGTGGTGGAGGGAGGGGGGGGGGGTGAGGCACTACCAACTCGTGCATGTCGGGGGTTTCTTACAATATTTAAAAAGAGAACGTGATATATTCAGAGACAAACAACATGGATTTTGTTTTTATGAGGGTTGGTATTTCAGATACATCCCCCGGGAATCTCTCTAACATGTGAGCCTTAAAAACACATCATACAAAGGTTATCACAATCAGCTGATTTGTTTGGGAAATGTTCGACCTCAAATTTCAAAATCGACAGATCGCTCACTTTAATATCGATTTTGTTTTCTCACGAATCTGAGAAACAGTAATTTTAAGGAGTTGGAAGAAGTAGACGGTCAAAAAGAGTGAGATTGCAAAACCTTCTTTTCACAACTTGAGCACTTTGACGGTTCCACCAAATGTTAAAACTGATGAATTTATAGGGGAGGGGGGTAGATTTTAGCAAGTCACAGTGATACTTCATAAACGACATGGATCTATCGATCTGACATTACTGATAATATTGAAAGCACATGTGGTGGAGGTATGACCATATATCTTCCACTTTGTGTCACCGTCCCCCCCCCCCCCACAGATATTTTCCGTTAAATGAGATCTGATAGCGATTGATGTAGTTAGCCGACTTCGTTCAGTCACAAACTCGGCATGGTAACACTGGGGAACAGTACAATGCAAAGTTGTAACGATACACTTCTAAATTCACCATTACAAAATGTTAAACATTTTTTTAAAACCGCATGTCGCTTGGACTGAACATACACATCTAGACCATCAGCCGACAGGTCGTATTATTGGTTTTCCTCTGGCGTTATTATACTAGCTTTTCATATAATTTTAATATATACAATCAACCCTATCATATTCCCAATGTTCGTCAGATTGGTAAGTTTAGAAACCTATCTGTTTTTATTGAACGTTTGATGCAAAATCTTTTTTTTTTTCTTGCTCTCCCCTCTTTCATTTGAAATATTTTCTCTTGTTTTCCTTGTTTGTCTTGTTTCTGGCTTCTTGGTTCTTTTCTTTTTATTAGCTCATGTTTGGCTTCTAATAGAGTCCGTGAAAACCAACTTCTTATGCCTTTGGCTCTATTGAATCCCCTGATTCCCTCTTGAAGGCGATAGATGTAGTTTTCAAATTGACAAGCTAGATAGACAATAGATTTGTATAACTCATCTGACGTCACACCAGATAAACCATTTAATGATTAAAATGAGCTGATTTCGACGGTCAACAGTGCAGATCTCAGTGTCAAACAAGGGCAATCAAATTTGTCAAAAACATCAGTTACACGTGATTTCTGAAACGTGATGAGACTTTAATATTTTTATTTCATTCCAAAAGGCATTAGACAGGAGGCAATATTCTAACGGATTCAGACGGTATCAGAAGGGAAAGTTTAATAACCAAAGGGAAGGAAATCATCCATGGGTGGCCAGGAGAGGGTCTAGAATTCACCTAAACTAACATGCAGTTTAAACCAGCTTTTTGACAGTCTAGTGGGTGTATTATTAGGCGTCCGTAACTTTGTTACCAGGAAAGACAATTCCAAAGACAAACCTAAAAAATGGCGTTAAAAGAAGCTAATTTGTTTTGTAGCTTAGCCATTATTTACATCGGTTATTTCGTTCAGACAAGAGATATTAAAAGTCCGCCTGGAAACATCAAATCTTCATAAATTATGTAGTAACGCCGACGAGTAACGCCGTGAGTCGATTTCTGATAATCCCCATTGGTTGACATTAGCTAATGACACCTGACTTTCTAGCTCTGACCCTGTGGTCGAGCCATCCAAAGGTTTTGGAAGCGCCTAAGCAAATCAATCGCCAGTAGACAGCAACCGAGCAAGGGGTCCTTGCTCATTTCGGTATGTACACCTGTCTGATGAAGATGTAAATCCTCTCTTCCTCGTCATTATATTTTACGCTGCGACAATTATTATCATCATATCACCAACTCAATAAACAGTAGAATAAAGAGTAGAATGAATAAGAATGAAATGGTGAAATCACGTGATCTCTCTTGAACAATTCTCTCCTGTTACTGGTGACCTTTTCTTTGTAACGTTACTCTCAACGTCGTTAATGACGACAGCCGTTTCCCGCCTGGTAGGTCAAAAATGATCTCACCTAAGCAACTACTATATACTAAAGTGGTGTAGTCATGAAAAATAGTGAGATTTTACAAATTGTGCTGATTGGTCCCGCAACATCGGCAATTCAACACAACAGAGATCTATGGGCAAAGACGCCAATGACTTGACGTGCCGTTTAAAAACAATGACATAATCTTTACTGTTTCTCTACCACACCACACAGCCTTCGTAACCTGTGCAACCATCACATGACAAACCTAAGAAGTATATAAAAGACGTGCAAAGCACATTTACATGTCAATCTGCGTTCGTAAATATAGCTACATCAGCATCAACATCTGAAGTTGGTCTACATTTGACAAAGTGCTGCCTGAATTTGGAAAAGCAACACAACAAAGGGTTACCTGGCGCGGGGGGGGGGGGGGGGGACTGATCAGCAAATGTAAATACAAAGGCAAATACGATACTCAAAACGGGGAAAGTTAAGCTCTCATTTCTAATGTCTGCGAGTATGTGGGCACGATAAGGTAACAATATAATAACCTTATAGTGACTTGATTGATTGATCTAATCTTTAGCAAATATTCTCCAGAAAAACCTTGCTGACAACACTTACTTCACAAACTATTTCCCATGAGGTACCTCACACATATATACATACCCTGAGATAAGCAGAATTATATGAGGTCCCCCAATACAACCAACATTGGTTTGAAAATTTACAAGTACTTTAAATAGCTTTTGACAAATTGCAGGCCAGATTTGGTCAAATTTTTGCTTTCTCTCGGCAACGTTCCGAGGGATATGTCATTATTTGGACATTACAAAAAAAAAAAAAGACGTCTTGTTTTCATGTGCAGTAACCGCATGTTTCATCTATTCATTCATTCATTCATTCATCCATCGATGCATCTGTTAATCGATGATTGATTAATTGATTCATTTATTTACTTTTTTCATGTTGTCTTGGGATCGTTTGTTTGAATTACTGTTTAGCATGGTTTATGTCCCTATTTGTTCTATCTGTGTTTTTCGCCACTGGAAAATACGCTGTATAATAACAATGCATTATCCAAACTAATTACATAGCAGACTCTATCACCCAGTGGCGATCAGAGCGCATCTTCCTCACCAAACGGTGGGTTACCAAAATGTTCCATTGTTATAGATATTGCTTCTGGTAAAGTTGTCTCTCCCTATTTTTGTTGACATCTTTACTATGGTTGTTTCTGCAATTGTTGATTCAGACAGCTGTTATCTAAATAACAGCTGCCTAGTTGATTGTTGTTGTAGAGTTAGAATGGGTTTTGTTGTTTTGGATATTGCTCTATGTTGCTTGCGTTGCCATCACTTTTCTTATTTTAGATGTTGTTATTATCTTTAAAATAAAATCATGAACACAAGTTGCATTTGTCAC
Source organism: Stichopus chloronotus (assembly GCA_021234535.1). Taxonomy (NCBI): domain Eukaryota; kingdom Metazoa; phylum Echinodermata; class Holothuroidea; order Aspidochirotida; family Stichopodidae; genus Stichopus; species Stichopus chloronotus. The sequence continues at coordinate 4,438,388 of CM037848.1, read as the reverse complement.
AAAGGGAGGAATCCCTTTCCGTTGTTTTATGTGTATATTCTTGTGAATAGACAATCCTGGTCGACGGTAGCCTACGTAAGCCTCACTGAACTAAATGTTGTGTAGGCATGGGTACAATGCGTCCATTAAAGGCATCGGTAGCTTTTGACAAATACTTTTATGTAGGTCAAAGCAACAACCAACAGGGCTCAATCTCGGTCAAGCAAATGCTCTCAGGCTAATTTTCAAACTTATCTGTTGTATCTCTTCAACTTACTTCCTCTGGTTCGAACAGACAAAAAATTCAAGTCAAGATAGGCGTGGCCGATTTCTACGAACAGGCGATAATAAGTTACTTATTTGATTTCTGTACAGGCTGTTTTTTCAGTAGTGTGGTTGGCCAACTGTTTACAACTATGTGTTAAGTGTTTCTCAGATTGGCAGACCCAGTTGTGACCCAAAACTCTGAGATAAACCTCATGGCTGTGACTTAAAAAATCAAACACTTGCATTTTTGACCTCGTGCGTGAAAGAGGAGGGGTCCCTTCTTTCATTTTGTTTCTGGTTTTTATGTTTCTTTTTTCTTCATCGTCTTGCAAAATCTCCCTCCTGATCACCTTTCGTTTCACTAAATCTGGGAGTCGAATTATTGGATAAATGGAACTTTGATCATAAATTAATTCTTTTTCTCAGACGTCTCTCTCTCTCTCTGAAACTTTCAGTTTCTGACAACGGTGCGGCACTGACAAACCTGATGGTTCCGACAAAACCAGCTTCAAATCCAACATATCAATATAGAAAAAGCCTTATACACATGACATTTTACGAAATACGTAATCAAATTTGATGGACGACAACGATTTTAACATACACATTGATATACAATGACGAAATTACGCAGGACTCTGTCTACGAAGTTGTGAAAATATTTTTGGCTAGATTTCTGCTGTTGAGCCAGCAGTCTCGTAAATATAATGAAAGATAGATGAAAACTGTCTTACTTAGTGAAATGAAGGCTTTGGTGAGGAAATAAGACGATGAAACGCAAGAGTAGCGTATTACATGTGTGTACTATTGCAATGTAGTATTCTACAAAAAGCTATATGTAATGACGTCAGGACAGGAGTTGTTTTGCTATGTTTCTTACTGGACGTTGCCAACGTATACGAAATGTGTCGAAATTGGAAATAACTCAAGGCCCTTTCTTGATGTCAACATGTTGTTGTATTTGAGTAGTTCCCCTTTGTTGTGACAGTCACTAATCAGTGTAATCATTTTCACTTAGTTTGCTCTTTAAAATGTGATAAATTTCCACTGTGTGTTTGCTTAACTCAGTATGTACATTGTCGGAAACTATTAACAGCCGCCATCGAAATTCAAATCTCTGGTTTTGACTCAAATCTTGTGCATTAAAAAGAAGAGTCAGTTATGTTGTTTTGATATGAGGTTGCGACAACACTCACGGCGGTGTTGTCACACACATGTTGCTCAATTTCAACAACATTTATTTCAAAAAGTTTACATTTTATAAGGATCAACGTAAACAACATTTACAGTTGAAAAGAGCAACAACCCAACAGAAAAAAAAAAACATATCAGGGTAGCTGCAGCAGGAGTCAATCTCTGTATTGCAAAACTTTATCAAAGTAATATGTTTTCTTTCTACGTATTTCGTAAATTCGTAAAAAAAAAAAAAAAATCGTAAAAAAAATATAAAGAATGGCGAAGAGAAAGGAGTTATTCGAAATCTGGAGAGAATATTATCTATCACAGTTGACGCATGGCCACACACACATGGGAATGAACACTTCCTCGTGTTGCATGTCTTTGGGACATTTCTTTTTCAATCTTTAAGCTCTATATTTAGAACCCTTACCTGTTCGACAAATTGTGGACCTATGGTTCAGTGATTGTCTGCAAACAGTGTCCGTTAAAGAGACGTCACTGGTCTCGTCAATGTAAGTCCTCTAATAGCGTGGCCTGCGCGACCTGTCGGGAAGAGACAGAAAAACGTATACACACTTTATACAACCAGATGAGCTAGGAGTACAAAATGTAGGCTCTTCAAATGTCGAGGATGGATCCTTTCACCAACGTAACATTTTCTTTTTAATCTAGAATCTGAATTACTTACACTTTTAACTTAATTTTAAGAGCATAAACTTTTGATGTTGTTATTCTTTTTACATATTTTGTGCTTCCTGACGTGACGAAAATATAAACCGAGAAAAAAACTTCCAGGAAACATATTCTGCGTGGGAACAAATGTTGGCATTCAGATGAAATGGATAATTTTACCACTAATTTGCAACACGACCAACCCTGTCACAGAGAAGATCACCCGCGGACACGGAAAAGAGAATACTAACAAAAAAGAAAATCACCCTACACCTACGGATGCCTGTAGCGATCGGGTGGGTGGGAATCACGATGATTAGAAAAAGCAAGATGTTTCATGCATTAATATGCAGATGAGAGAAAAACGTTTAGTGAACCTTTCCGTTTACTTCCTTTCACGCGTGGGGATCTCGGAGCCCAGTTTACAACTATGACGTTGTTCGATGTATTTTAGAAAATTTCCACGTTTGCTTGTTTTCGATAAAGTTTTGAACTTCATTAATTCAGTTATATTCCCATCATCGCATTCAATGCAGTAAACCAGCTGAGTTGCTTTTATTTTGTCTGTCCGCTATATTTGTCACATTACAAGATAACGGGGACAAACAATGCTAGCCTGCATTGCATTTGGCTCTACTTGGAAACTTCGCAGTGCCTCCCATGATAACATTCTTTAATATGCGAAGTTCTACAGCGTAGGCCTTATTATAGGTTTTAATTAAATTCGATGGTCAATGAAACACTGCATGTGAAAACAGAATGTCTAATCGACTAGAACACTAGAGAACTTGTGGTTTCTTTGACGTTGATACAATAATACAACCAGCCTAAAGGTACCACGACATTTTTCTTTAAATCAACAGCAGACTAATTACAACATAGGTAGGTACAGCATGGTAGATATACCTATGATGGTTTCAGTGCCAAAGAATTTAACTGTAGGTGGAATGCTGGTGCGGTCTCGTTGTGGAAATGAACTAACAATAAAATAAGTTGAAGCATAGGGAAAAGATGTGCAATTACAGAAAGAGAAAAGGTAAAAAACTTATTGCTGATTACTTTGCTTTAGCTGAGAATATCAGTCTTTCATCAAACATCATATTCTTCCTGTTTGAACTGTTCATGCCAAAGACCTAGATAAACGAGAATTATGTCATGGAGGAATAAGTGAAGCAAAGATATTTAGGGGGCGTCCTACGTCGCAAGGCAAAAAGTTTCCTTACGGAACCGAGCCTAAAACGAATTCGATGGAAATAAAGAAGGGAACAACGTTGCGAGTAGTTACTGTGACGTCATTCTAGTTTATCTATACTTCTATGGTTCATGCTCAAATATGGCAGAAACACAAGAACATGTCACGCACGAACCTGAACCACAAAGTCCAATAATGTTACCCACTTATAATTATGTATACTCACACTCACACTCTACACCTACATTTACATAGCATTTCCTACCAATATACAGAAAAGCCCAAACTTTAACTAGTCAGGATGGTACCTCTGCTGACAAATTGGACTGATTGGTCAAAAAAAGTCCGTGAATTAGTCAGTGATCACAGACTAGTCAGTAGATTAGTCGGGGCCACTGACTAGTTTGAGACCACCGACTAATTCACTGACTAATTTTATCCTAGTCAGTCAAATTTGTCAGTATAGGCACTATCCCAATACTAGTTTGTACATATACATACGTATACCAAATATATATGCACTTAACAGTTCCATCGCGTACAAACAGTGCTCCCAACATATAAACACTAGGGACAGGCCACGATTTTTTTTTTTTTTTTCGTCGCGGTAAATATTATATTTCCGATTGGAAAGTACCTGCGATCAAAACGATAATCATCTGCAATTGTTACGATAAAATTACGTGCATGATGTGTAATATCAAGATGTATTGCCAGGCTTTTCTTTCATTTAAATTATACTGATGATTATTAAAATAAGAGCCTAATAAAGACCTGATGGTCGAAAAAAAAAACAATTAATTGAAGTCCCCCTGCCGTGTAAAAGAATTGTTTTTCGATTTACTTGACGCTTCTCGTAGTCTTTCAACTCACCGAGACACTAACCCGTTCTTTCACTGATATTTATCTCCGAGTGATTAAAGAAGAATTAAATATTTTGCTAGTAACTTGCCGCAGGCTTGTTGTCGTTTTTTATAGCGCTTGATAAAAAAAAAAACAGATCGTCAGATAAATATGATGGCATCTTTAAACTATTGGCATAAAATGGCTCTAAAGGCTTCTAAATTGGACATTTAAATAGTGAAGAACACATTAAGATAGAATTTCTTTACAGTGTTTTGCAGAAATTCTTTAAGAATGTGTGCCTTAAAGCGGTAACAAATTTTCCTTTTTATTCCATTTTTCTACAAAATTCATTTTGGCAATACATGAGGCATTCTTATTTTGATGCAAATGTAATTCTAAAAGATGAAAAATCGGCAAGCTAAAATGAAGCCATATATTGCATTATACACAATTGAACTTAATGTGTACCAGTTCTGAGAAAATTTGTGATAACCATATCCCGTAATTCCACAGTTATGGTCTAAATTCTGCTACAATTTGGATGATTTATGATGTTAAAGGGTAATGGATATTCTTAATGACATCCATGGACAAGCAAATATAAAGAGGTAATGCTTGTTAGGGAAGTTTAATTATTTAGAGTCGCTAAACCATCCACTTTTTAACCACGCATTAAACTGTTAGAATAATTTCGTTTCGTCTAAAATCGTGTCTCCGGAAGGCATTTTTTTTTTTGTATTTGATATTATCACATTGTGATGAAACATAACGTTAGGGTTAAGATCAGTAGTATATATGATATATTACGGTTCACTGACTCACGGGGTGTTCTGATATTGGGATGCCATATAAGTATCAATTTATCGCGGTTTGAATTTGACTTTTGTTTCACTCAATCATCTTTCATCGACCAGTATAGTTAGTACATACAGGGCTATCGAAAATCTGCATCTTCAAGATAAGCCTCATGTCGATGAGTTTTTAAGGCATTGGATCACAACTTACGATTTTCTCCCTATCAACTTTCATTGTGGTGGCTATTGTAACGTCTAAGTTAAGTGACGAGCTAAAAAAAAAACATTTTCTGGGTATCCGAGAAGAGCTCCTCCCTAACATTGTGAGCAAACTGTTTTGTCTACTTCTTCAAATATTGCGCTAGTGCTGCTATAATGTCTTATCATTTCATTTTTTCCATCTTTTAATATCATGTGATATTCCACGTCACTCATAAAGATAACTCTCCTTAACCATCTGGATGTTCACCTCATCTTTTAATAAGCTCACACATGTCGAGATTTATAAACCTGAGGGTGAGTCAAACCCAATGTCAGAGAAAACACCTTCAACTGTCGGAGTTGTCTCGGACCATAAACGACGATTTTCTCAGACTTTTTTAGTACATGAGACGAACTACTGACTAATATTTTACTATATATTTGACAAACTAAAGTCGAGACTTATAGATCTTGAAATAATTAATTCAAACAAAATAATTACAGAAAAAGTGCAGGAGAGTGTCTTCGCTCAGTTGCCACGTACAAGAAGCATGTACATTGTAATGATCTGATACGCTATTGTCCTGACAGCTAGGCATCCAAAATACGCATATTTTGAACGTTAGAAAAAAATACATCTTTGCGTGTAGAGTAGATGTGGACCACGCATACGAAACGGATGCAGCTTTATTGATAATATCAGATACCGTATGAGATAAATATTATGATGTTAGAAGTGTCAGAAAGATCCAACATTACTTGTTAAGCACAGCTGCAGAACTAAAATTAGGGTAAAACAATATTGCAATTCAAAACAGACTGTTATTGCTCATCAACATTTCTCTATATATTCCGAGTCTCTGAAAAAAATAAAAAATGCAATAAAATATAGATCACATTTTTACACTTACGCAATAATTTTTGTGCCCATTTTAATGTCTTATAGACACACGCCTAGATCATCGTTAACAATAAACTTTCCACACTTGAGCGAATACGGAATTTATTGCGATATGACGTTTAATATACTGATAATCCGTGAGTAATCACTTGATATTTTATTACCCAGATTCATATTTTCCTACGTGTCATACCAAAATCTTGCTAACATGTTATTTTTTCTCATTCTCCCAGGTTTTCTTCCGCCGAGGCAAAATCGAATGTATAGAATAACGTACGCGGTTGAATTACAATCCTCGCCTCTCGAGTTATTTGAATAAACAAAGACCACGTGGAGAGAAATGGGAGAGGAATATGAAAAAAAAAATGAGAGGTATTATTGTAAATGATGATGATTCTCATGTCTCAAGAAAATATTAAGCAAATGCGCAGCAACCGAGATTTGGATGAAACTGGGTATTCGGAGAGAGGACTGCATGCGGAGAAAGTTATTGTAATCGGTTCAGGAGATGATTGGGGTGGAGAGATACTAATGGAACAAAGTGACACTATATATGCAATAAGGCTGGTGCACCCTAAGACACCCGTGGGAAAGAACACAAGTCAATTCATCATATTTTTGAAATTAATAGACGCAAGTAGTGCTTTCAGATGTTAACTGTTACTGTGTTCGTTTGTTTGATCGATTGATTGATTGAATGAATGAATGATTAATTAATCGATCGATTAATTGACTGGTTCATTGTTTACGTGATCAATTGATCGATCCAACGTTTAATTAACCAAGAGTGTAAACTAACTGAAGGCGTTTAAAACCTCACTGAAATATGAAATGCGTCAAATATAAAAGCTGAGAGCTGACTGGAGAGAGATTTGCTTTCACGTGGTATACATGTTGAAATTTAATCTAATCAAGAAAAACCCACTTTTGGGAATAAATGGTGATAAAGAATGTACAGACACTCCCCGGGGAAAAGAAAAAAATTACATTTGTATTTAGGGTAAATGTGTCTTGTCTGTCTCTGTCTCTCTTCGAAATAATACCAAAAAATATTTAGTAAAGCTGTTTTGTAGGTTTCCTAACCTTTTTATGTCAAGCTGATGAAAGATTCACCCACTTGATATAGTTATGAAGATTTAGTGAAACAAAGGTAAGAAATTAATAAAAAAGAGAGAAAGGAACAAAACAATACCAGATCATGTACATGTAGAAACTATCGGCCCCTTAATAAATCTGACGGATGTTTTGTAATGTGACTGCCATAACACACTTCCTACGAAAGATTTACTTTGGAAGATTCGAAAATATTCAATAACCCTCCAGGGCTGCCTTCCTGTTCAGGATTTTGCTAGCCGAAATCTAACTGAAAGTTATTAGAAAAAGGAAGTATAGGGAAAGAGACAGACGACGAGAGAGAGAGAAAAGATGCTCCATGCGTTCCTTGATTTTCAGGTACATGAGTAAACAGTGAGAGTAGGGTTTAAGAGGCCTAGGCACTTGACAGTGTTGGCCCACTTTCTTTTCGTCTTTTTCCTCCAAAATTCGAGCTTTTAAAATTTGTTTCAAACTTCATTGGAACTGTCTAACTCATCACTTTTTCCTGTCATGCATGAATCCAAATCTTGTTCACGAATGATTTAAGTGTCCCTTATGAACTAGATTTTGAAAATTATTCCAAGGGATAAGTAACTTTGCCCTGGTTTTTAATGTGCATGCATATATATCAGTCCGTACAACGAAACGACAAGCTACACAAACAAAAGAAGACAAGACAAAGAAAAAAGAGGCAAGAAAACACACACACACAAAAGAGAAAGCATCACTTAAGATAAATACTCAATTGAAACATCAAATAGGTCATGCAAAAATTTGGCCATTAACATACCACCTTGATATAGAAACATAATGCTTTGAGAAAAGTATTTTTGTATTGTTTGCTCAACAGAACAGGGCACAAAATAAGTACTTTCAGTAATTTCAGTACCATGTTTGAGATTTTTAAAAGACACATTTGAAGTTATAACGTTTGAAAAACGTCGATTTGATCGTATTTGATCTGACCCGTGACAGATACCAAATTGCGATGCTCTTAGATACAGCCTGTTAGGCAGTAAGGGATCAGGGAATTTCAAAATACAGTATTCATACAAAATATTCACAAAAGGCAATATTATCATTTCTGAAATTAAGAGCAATTGATCATTGTTTTCCATTCTATCACTCGCGTTAATTCTCTGTAGATTCGTCATATCTATCATAAGCATCTAATGACGTCGATAGGGCAAAGTGTCATATTACATCTCCAAAGTTGCGAAGGAAATTGAAACAAAAATTAAAGGCAAATTGCTTGTTTCTACAGTTATTACAAAGGGGCCTTTCAAAGAGTGTTTAAAGGATTTTGAAAATTCGAGTGTTTCGTTCTGATGTGTGAAAGTCCATGGCAAGAAATGAAGGTTTCACAGATTACTAAAATGCAACATCTCAAAACAAAAAGAACATGAATGTGAACAAATCAAAACGAAAGAGGAACCATTTCTACCTCCTATCTTCCCACAGGCCTGGTGCAAATAGTTAGGAACGGTCTAAAATGGGACGGGCTGAGAAAAGCTGCCTAAGTGTCACATACGTCACTCAAACGTCATCGTGGCTTCGTCACTTGTACGTCACTATAGAATTTTACCATAGTGACCGGCTTCGCTTAACGTCAATGTATTTATAAGCTAACTGTTATAGATTAAATCCTAGAGGTTGCTACAGTTTCAAAAAAAGTTTAAGAAAAAAAAAAACAGTGACAATTGTGCTTGTCGTTAGTTCGTACATTGTGGCAATATACATATCAAGATGCAGTAGTGACCTATCCACTTGAACTGAGAAAAACGTCTAATGTGACGCGATGGTTAGAAAAAAAATGCATGAATCATGTCTCCGGCGACGAAAATGGTCATCGCAGTTGCAGCGACTGTGGGAAACGAGAATGATAGGTGATTCTGAATTGATTCAACAAAAATCAGCTTACTTAGTAGTAAATATTTCCTCTATCGCTAAAGTCATGTAAAGAAAACCAATACATTTGAATACACGCTTTTAGAGTTTGTCAGTGAACTACACTTCTGAGAATGACGGTTTGCACGAAAATCGCCAAAATTTCTAAAAGAAATGCATTTTCATGAGCTTTTCTTTGTATTGTTCGCATTGAAGTGACCAGTATTTATCACGTGACTCGGTTCCGTTACCTTTTAACAAAAAACTAAATTGAAATTGAAACTGAGAGACACGTGACGTAAATGTTTTCCAGGTTGCAATCAAATAGAAAAAAAGAATCGAAGGTTAACGATAATGGCTTTCTTTTTTTAAATCAGAACAGCACATCCTGCTTAAATCAATCAACGGTATGATCCTACAATATTACCAAACTTTTTCTTGACATTTCACTTTTACGTTCATACAAATCCACCTCTTCCGCTCCCTCTTCTTTATTGTCTCCTGCAACACTTCTGTTTTGACTATAATCTTGTGCTTTCCCCTCTCCCGTCAGGGAAAGACATCAGATATACCTCTAATAGGCTACCACAAAGATGGGGACTCTGATTTGTTAATGTGACATATTTTAATTCGGTACATTACTAACTACAGAAGAACATGATAGGAGTTTGTAGGGCTATGTGAACTTACTTGGGTGTAAATGTGATTCACTGACAACCCTTCCTCCTCCTCAATTCCACCTGACAAGTTCCAACAAACAATTCTCAACGGACAATTCCCAACTTGGCCAATTCTTCTTCGGCATTTAACTTAACCCTAACCCTTTTTTCAGAAGACTAGTTAGATGGGAGGGGGGTGGGTGGTGGAAGGAGTTACCGGAGTTGGAATTCTCCGGGTTGGGCATTGTCGGGGTACCAATTGCCTGCTGACAGTTGTCCGGTCAGGGTATGTGGGTATGCACTCAAACCATTGGCAATAATCCTGATGTAAATTTGAATATTGAATGAGAAGTTTCAATCGTTGAAAAAAAATGTTAACATTATGGTTGACTCCAACTTTTCTTCGATTTAGCCCACCTCTATTAAGGAGTGTAAAATACTTTATACATGCAAAAAAACATCCCGAAAATTATCTCACTATGAACTATCACAACTAAGTGTAATTCTTTGTTTTTGTTGTGCTTACTTTCTAATCTGTTTATTTTCTTTTGTGTAACTTCTTTTGTACATATTTTTGCTTTGTGCATGTGTGTCGGGGTGGCAATGTAAACAAGTTCTCGCGAGCTTCTTGTTGTCACCCCACAATCTCTTTTGCTTTATATAATTATTGTATAAAATATTCTTTTGTACTATTAAATAAGATTGAAATAAAGTCGGTTGAATTGAATGGATTTGCCCTAGAATTTTCTAGATCTTGGTTTATGGTTTCAAAATTCTCAGAGCCTCTTTACATAGGCGATGACATCATATAATCAACCGATGATCTTCATGTGGAAATCGATGGACTGTTTGTCCATTTCTGTAACACATTTTCCCTAAGATTAACACTCCACCATCCTTCAAGTGTACCCTACTACATATCTTCAACTTATTGCACCAGGTGTATACAACAGTAGTCAATCAGCTGGTGTACAACACGTGCACCTACTTCTACCCCTGAATGTTTGATAAAATATTGACATGTCACTCTGAGATCGTCTGTGACAAGCCTCGAGGGAGGATGGAAAGACAAGTCCCATAGATCTCTTAATTGCATCAGTAGGAAATTAGATTACTTGGATTGTGGATGCAAGTCCCCTTTGACGCCCCATCCCTCATCCTCATTCTTCCTCTGATGGTTTATTTACCAAACTACTTTGTACTTCCGAAATTTTAATCCGGTTACTAATTTCTTTTCTACTTATTTTTAACCCGCATTCGTAGAATCATTAGTGTCACCTTCTCGTGCACTCTGAAACATAATTTAGGAGTGCACGACCTCAAGATTACACTTTCATTTTCCCCGCAAATTCTAGTCTAGCCAAAGAAGTGAGCAAAAATGAACAACATACACAAATTATACACTTTGTTAATAAGTTATCCAGCTTGCAGAATAACTACGATCACACGAGTCCTTTCCACTGTCTCAATGGTTTATAGTGTTCCGAAAATAAACAGTGAAACTGAATTTCCGAATTCAATTTGATAAACTGTTTGATGTGGTTGAGAAAAATGATAAAAAATCAGAAACTATTAACGTGACCGAATCATAGGATAATGATATGATAAAAGCACTACCACAAATGTTTAACGTGACTGTAACGTGACATCTAACCGAAAAAAGTATTGGTATAATCGTGGGTTTACGTTTTGGATCAGAAGCACAATGAAGATACGGGACACGGTAGACTAACGTAGAAAGCTTCCCCGACCCCCACCCACCTCAACCATAACTGTTCCCCAGCGCACTGTCAAAGTGCACTATTTTCATTTGCTGCTTGATTGCTTTAGTTCCTACTTCCACATCATTAATGTTCGACTTCTCTAATCACATCCCCTCTACCCCGTCCCGGCAACTGGGGCATTTTGTTTTGTTTTCAGAAATCTCTTCTTTCCTAACCTTCTCTGAGTGACGTGTTTTCTTCCTTTTTTTGTTCTTTATTTTGCAGTTTCTATTTCACCTCAATTTATTTTCCAAACGTCCGCAATATTTGTTTTTACTTAATTCCCTCAAATGGACGGAAAGGTGATTTTCGTCTTTCTGTTTAGCATGAAAACAACTCAAACATACGAAAAGAGGAAAATCTCCCCATGAAAACATGCACGCGCATTGGTGGGCCCATCTAATATTCCCGATGGTATTTCTCATAGCTTATACATATGCCAACTATACGCAGTGATGTCGAGTGAAGAACGGATTCATTTATTAACAGTTAATGAGTTCCAATTTGTCCTGCAAACTGCCAACCCGGTGACAAGCATGCGACATCTTCAGGAGTCGAAAAGTGCTGTGACGGAAAAAAAAGGTAGGAAAAAAAAGGTGCTAAATCGTATTGCTAGACTAAAAGACAAAACAAAAAATAGAGATAATAAGAGAAACGAAAACACTAAGTATTTTTTAAATGGAACAAGTAGAGAAGTTTTACGTCTAGTCCATCTAATTTCCACGTTTGATAATTAACATGTTCCTCTCTCTCGCTAGAAAGGTGGGTCAGAACATTTCAGACGATCATACTTAATGATGCTTTACGCGCAAAAAATATAAAAAAAAAATATGCAAATACGTGCGAAACACAGGAAGAAAACGAAAGAGGCAACTGAAAGCAAAAATCAATGAAAAATTTTTATCAGCTAAATACGTCGTCACATTACAAATACATAAAGTAGCAACTGCCGATACATAGTTTGCAACATAATGGCACTCGAAATCTAAAAGGTGAAACGTGGCAAAATGAACTTACCTTTTTGTCCGGTAATAAGCAATTGCTGATATAGGCTATTTTCCAATTCTCCGAACATTTCTGCGATCATATTCAATGACAGCTCATTTTATGGTCCAAACGTGCCATAAGGCTTTATGTGGTAAAAGATTTAAGGAAATTATATAAAGTCTAATTTACGTGAGTGAGTCCCAAGTGTCTCTTTAAACACAAAAAACTACATTATTTGATGGTTTCTTAACCAAGTAATAGCAAAAATGAATTATTGACAACGTTCACGATTATGCATAACGTTGATATACACTAAGAAAAAGCAGGCTTCCCTGGTGTATTTTACATTGTTTTTTTTTCTTTTATGCAATAAATGAATATTTATAGAAGAATCGATTTTGTTGCTTAAATATAGCTACGGATGGATTATGTCTAGAATTTTCTTTTTCAATTTTTTTTCCACAGAAGGACAGTATTTAGTAGTACAAAGTAGAAAATTACACGTAAGAAGGATGAGTGTGGCAAAGGGAAAAAAGAACAGAAAAGAACCAAGTTATAGGTGATTTTTAGCCTTAAACTTACCTGTACATTCCACAGTAACATGCCTTGGTTACAAAAATAGACTTAATTTTGGAATGTTGAGACCAGTCTATTGTATGTCACTATACTACTATCATTGTTTAATGCTTTCTAAGGCCTGAGGTTGTAGCTTCTTTTTGACGTATGTGTAACAACGTAACAGAGTGACATGCACTTCTTTGTGTTTGTTAGTTCAGGATTAAGGAATTCGTCTAAAAATACTGGGTTACCATGGAAACAATATGATCTGTTACTATGTACTCTTATTCAACTAGTATGAGCTCGTTGTTGAGTTTCTTTGGCTTTGAAGTGGGAAACAGTTAAACATTACTAACAGTTGATACAACGTACGCATGATTTATTTATTTTTTTTTTTATAAAATTCAAAGTATTGAAGCTCATCTTTGATGAAACTTAAAGATCATCCGAAAGATGCCTGTGCGATGTTCACGCATATAACAAGCGCAGTCACAACGTAGGCATATCACTTGATGTCCGGTGTTTCATGTTCTTTGCAAATTCATAATTAAATAATTACAAAGTAAGTTTACAGGATGAAAAAAGCATTGGATACTATTTACAGGTAAATCTATTAATACGTATTACCTCATTCTTTAGGCAGCAGTTGAAGGGTGTAAATTTATAGCAAGAATACTTTTGTGGTGTTTGGAAGTCAACCAACAAAATCACGTGATTTCCATTTCAGTCGTTAGTTCGTCATAACAGCACCATTCACCATCCATCCCTATGATTTGACACCAGAGATATCGACCGCATCTATAAAATATTCTTAAACGATATGTGACGATACCTCGGTAAAGTCGAAAGTACTAAAAAATAAATTATAAGCACGTTCGATTCGAACAAATTCATTCTCTACGTGTGTCACAGGCAATGGGAGGAAGACCTGTTGTCTTCCTTCACTGTAGCCAGACAGAGAGGTAACATAAAATCATTCTCATGCATTGTTAAAAATTCTAACTTATGTAAATATCTTATTTTCGACACACATTTGCGCACATTTTCTGGCTATTTGAGGGCTGGGACTTGACGCAACTTTCATGAATCCATTTTGATTGTGCTGGAGACAGTTACATGTGCCAAATACAAGAAGCTGTAATCAATAAGAAACTTTTGAAGAGAAATCAGCTCAAATTGAAGGTTATGTTTTAAAACGAGAGTGATTTTTCTCAGGTGTCTTTCAGAATTAGTTTGAAACGAGACCTTTCTTCCCAATATAACTTGTCCTACTTATTATACCGTGACCTTGCCATTCGACTTTAAGTTGTCGAAAAAGTAATCAAGTAATTTAAAATAGAAGCAAGTCTTGAGATCAAATGCTTGGTGGCAGGGTTTACTTTTGTTTTAAATTAGGTGATTATATTTCATTTCTAAAAACGTTCAGGCAATATCAAATGTACTTTTATAAAGATATCAGTAAAACATTTTTAGTATGGCAGGACTCGATTCATCCTGCACAGGCAATATAGAATAGCGAGTTTACTATGCAACCTATGAAACCTTTTAAGTGACAACTTCATCGGTTTTATTTCTCGTACTTGCAGCATTTAAATCTGATACCGCTATTTGTACGATTGGTGTATGACGACGTATCACATACGAATGTAAATTAGACCATTAAATAGGAAGCTATATGATAACAAACATATGAAGCTTTGTTTCATACACAATCGATTACGCCCTAAAAAAACGAAAGGAAAAATCGGCCTGAAATGTTTCATTAAAAGTTATTTATGTACCAGTTTACATGTTTTAATTATCTAAATACCAGAAATCCAGTTCCGTAAATTTCATGTCCCCTGTTAATTGGTATCAACTGTGGAAGAGCGTTTGAATGCACTTTTCCTTTATTTAATTTTTTGCTTAATGTATAATGGTCAAATTGGAAGTTCCATCGTTTCATCCACAAAGTTAAAAAGAAAAAAAAAAGAACATGGAAACAAAGCCAAGCACAAGACTAGGCCTATGCGTAGCATGTCAACCCCAACATGCAAGAAAGCAAAGTACCAACCACAAACCTCACGAGCTTCAACCAAATAATTTGACACTACACTGTTACATGAAGCCTTTAACCAGTGACGTCACTTTTGCACAATCATAGAAGTGAAGGGAATATGTAGTCACCTTAAACATGGGGTAGTATTTCCATGTCTTAAAGGGGAAAACATGTTGACAAGTCCATTAATAGAAGCAGAATATGTGTTGGTGTCGTATGTAAGACATTTTCTGACCTCTTTTACAGGTCGAGATAACGTGAGTGTCCCACATTTTACGACTTAGTTATGTCGCACTTTGACTTCAGATGATATAAGCTCTGCAGAGCTAAGAATCACTCTTGCTGCATCACACAGTAAAAAGACAAATCAATAGTAAAACAAGCACACACCCTTTGAAAACTTTAAACATATGTCCAGCTCTCGCACTGAAGAAAATTGATATTTCATAAAAGTTCAAATAGTTCTTTTCCATCAATAACATGTTCCATGGCATATGGAAGTCACAAGTTTTTAAAGGGATTCAAAATGTTTCAAAACGGTACATTGCATAACGAGAAATTGTGACATCAAAAAAGGCATAATTACTTGGACATCTTCTGTATTTCTCTATAATCTTGATATATTTGAAGGTACAATGTATGATATCTTAAATGATTTGTCCTCAGTTTCTACAACATTTTACGGTACGCTTACAATAAGCTTTTTCACAGGGGTTAAACTTTCAAGGTTGAAACAGGACTTCAACTTCAAGTTAAAACCAATGACTTCTTGGAATAATTCACAGTCGTTACATTGTATTTTTAACTTGATCTCTTTCTTGGTCAGAGAAGTATTTCTTCAAACAGCAATATCTTGACTTAAATGAATAAGATATTTGCATGACGCTTGAAATGCCTGCAATGAAAAAGTACTCTTTTTTATTTAAGAACCCCTTCACTTCTCAGTGAAATTTTCCTTTATGTGAGGTCACCGGCATATAGTAATACTAAATGTTATTTGTCTCGTAAGGTTTCTCTCATGATAACTACGGTATCTGCTAAGAAATCAGATGCACTTATAACCGGGTGGGTTTACAGGCATTATGCGTTTACTTCATTTCACATCATTAATTGGAAGACTATCAACAAAATTTAGAAGAAGGCTAAATAAAAAAAATGAAAACATGAAAGGAAAATATTGGTCAGTGTTCATTAACAGAATCATACGTGTTTTTCTCATAGAATTACTTTTTTCTTGATAGCAATTTGTCAACAGACAAAATGCCTCCAAAATGACGCATGCTTTTAATTTTAAAGTTCCACTGGGATAGTTGATGTTTCTTATATCATAAATCAACCTTACGTAGGAATACTAGTTAGCGGACATTCACGGAGAAAGCACTGCTTAGCGCAAACATGAAACTACTGCAGTCATTATCAAGGCCGTATTGTTATAGTTAAAACTGTGAGAGATTTGCTGGAAGAAATCTTTGATATTGGGATCTTTCTTTCCATATTTATAATGTCCACAACACGAAAATGTAGTTAATCGTGAAAAGAGGTCATGTGTGTGTAAAAGTAATGAAGCGCTTTGTTTATCAGTGCAAGGTACTTTCCTGCTTTACGACAAAATATTCCAGAACATAAACAAACTGTATCCGTCAAAGCACTGAACGCTAGATTAAAATAACGTCGTGCAACACATATCGATAACATTTCGATAACTAAATATCAACGTAGAAGTAGCTGCCACTAAATTTCCCCATTCCTCGATGTGGTAATGACACCTCCTTACGCATGAAATGTTTTCAGTTTCAAAGCTGTTCTATTTTTGGTTTCGATGATAATCATACACACCCTAAAAACACTAAGAGTGATAGTGACTGTAAAGAGAGACTATCTTTGTTTATGTATAGGTATATGTATAGGTATATGTATGTATAGGTATGGTATATGTATATGTATAGGTATATGTATAGGTGTATGTATAGGTATATGTATAGGTGTATGTATAGGTATATGTATAGGTATATATATATATACACAGGGGGTATATTTGAGATGACACATGACACTGCACAAATAATAACGATGTGTGACACAAACGTGTAGTGACCTCACATGGATAATAGTTTTTTGAAACAAACGGTTTTCCGTGTATCGGAATATGCCATTTGTTCCTTACAAGTACCAACCGCGTGGTTATCAGCCACTCGCGTAATGTTTTGGATGTCTCTGTGGATGAGGTTTCATCCACATCAATCAAAGAAGTCGGCAGATTACAGGCAGCAGATTGGAGTTGTCCCTGAGGTTGCATAAGTGAACATGATGAGTGTCCCTTGACAATTCAGAATCCTCCTTTTCTCTTCTTTTGTATGATATGAAGGATATGAAGGAAAGTTTCAGAACAAACTCTTAGACTTTGAAATACTAGAAAGAATGTGTAATCCAAATGAGTACATTTTCACGTTGTTTTGATCAGGGATCTGTAATTCAAGTTTAGGTTAAAAATCTTGATGAGTAAGCACACAGTGAACGCGAAATGGATAGTGAGGCGAAGGGTCATAAAAGTTTGCGGAGCAGCAATTGACTGCCGATTGACCTACAATGGTAGTAGTCCACATTTTAACAGGTAATATGAGAATGAAAATTTGAAGTAACAGACCCGCTTAACATCAAAGAGAATTCACAAGCAACTCTACAGTGTAGTCTTGGGTGGTAAACGTTCCCTGGGAGGAATCAGGTTAGTGAGTCAACGGAGGAATTGTATGCGGTACGCTCACTAATTATGCGATAGGTTACCAATAACTTACTCCGTTCGCTGGACGAATAAAAGTGTATCACTATCTTTCGTTAATGTCACTTTGCCGCAGTGATAAGAAATATTAAGGAACAGGCTGTGTCAGGTTTTACTTTTTTCCGAATTAAAACTCTACGGTTTGAATAACTCTTGGCGATATATTTTATATCTTCTGCAACAATTTAAAATTCTCTTTCAAAATCCATTAAGTTACGTATAATCGCTTTTGAAATGCGCCACAGCTGTATGTTGGTATACCGGTACGTTATTATGTAGTACTGAAATGTATCCACATTGCCTGTAAAGAGGATCCATTACATGTACTCAGCACCCTAACCAAACCAATCAAACATCATAAGCAAGACATTCTATAGGAGTGGCAAGAAAAATAAAATAGACATAACACCATATCAATGACGTCAAATGGAGATAAGGTGTTTGCTTTACAGAATAAAAAAAATATAATTTTAAGACCAGTGTTTGCAAAGGTAGAATGATAGATTAAATAATTCATTATTAACAAATAAGGAATGCAGTAGAGTTCTTTTCAAGTTTCTCACAGATAAAAATTGAGTTATCTGTTGCTCAACAATAATTTGTTCGTCCAAACTTTTCAAAATTCATCTTCCGTTACTCACCACATGTATATTGTTTTGAGGGGATTCCAATTTTGTAGACGTTTATTGGTGACACTGAACGTTTTAACAATGATTGAAGTTATTTTATTCCTATGTCATGTTGGTATATTCTAAACGCCCTACTTCCCTTAAAAAAGTAATATAGCGGTAATTAATGATGGTTGATGAATATGTGTGCATGTACTACAAACGATTAAGTCAAGCTACCATTTAACCATTCATGTACCACTATTGCGCGTGAAATTTCACTTCAGAGCTAATGGATAATATAATTGAAACATCCTGAGGGTAGGTAGCTTAGAACGTTTTTGATTGAGTTGCAAGATAGAGTTAAACTTGAGGAAGAATGGTTGACCAACTCACAATCACGTTAACTGCACTGTTTTGCTGTGGCTTTTTTTTTGAAGGTCGAAGGTCATTTTAGGTCAAGACTGATTAAATTGTGACAATTGGCAGGAAATTGCCTATTGTGCATGAATTTCATTGAGAAACCTCATAACCTTCTCAACAATCCAGTCCTCCCCTACCCCACCATCACGCCAGTGTGTAGATGCCGTATATGTGATGTATAATATCTTGGAATGTGATTTACTATAAAATTGGTGAGAGAAAATGCAGACTGCTCTACCTCGAAGAAAAGTTACTGGACCATTTACTTTCAGAAATCGGATCTCACGTTTATGTCTCAAAGGCGCAATGAGATGGGAAACTGAATACATTTCTAACACTGTAGGAAACGTCTAAAATTTATTACTTTTCACGGGATATGCGAACATTACCTTAATCGCATGAAAGCGCACGAATCGTCAGGGTTTTGATGTTAATGCCGATCTCGTTTGGGTTATATACGAAATAATTACATACTATTAACGAAATGAGACGAGAAAAAGGAATTGACAAAAATAAATAGTAATGATAATGAAAATAACAGACGTAGTACTAAATAAAATAACGATAATACTAACGATGTTAATAATAATAATGATAATAAATGATTCGACGGAGCCTCTTCCTCTAAAGAGAACGGATTTCTACCGCTAAGCTTTTCCCGTTAAAAGGAAATAAACAATGCATCAACATGGCACACAAAAAATAGCGTAAATCCTTATTTTTTAATTGTTGTTGAACCGTTCAGGCTACTCAGTAAACATCTACAAAAGTTTCACCTCCTCAAAACATTATGCATAAGATGAGTTACGAAAGATGCATCATTTGAATTTTTAACACTTTGTTTGGACAAATTAGTCTTGAGCAGCAAAATAAATAAACTTACATCTCTGAGAAACTTATTTCTTACTTCGAATAATCTACCAATCTGGGTCTATACAAATATAACTAAACAAGTCCGTATTTCCTTTTAAAAGAAGCATTTTTTCTAGGGTGTATTGTAGAAATTTCATAGTTCCACACGTCAATTGCCAGAAGGTTGTTAGCTGAGAAGAGCTGTTTGAAACTCAGCCAAGAGAAAAGTAAATACCCTAGCTGATGTTATTTTGTTTTGTCCATTGCTAGTAAACAGTGTCGGACATTGTTTTCGATTCCACATTTTTCCATTATCAGAAACAATGACAGGGACAACTGACAAACAAACATTCAATAAAGATGAACCAATAATATCAGAGTATTCTATTTTTAACAAAAAAAGTTGCAATCTTTGTCTGGTTTAAAAGCAGTGACAAACGTTACCATGAAAATGAAAATCCTGAAAAGGCATCAGAACATTTAAACCACCCATTTTTTCCACTTCTTTCTATCATTTTTATCTTATTTCCTGAGGTCTTACTACCCATGCGACGTCCTTTGGGTAAAATGTTCAAGGTGCCCCTTTACTTCAAGGTAAAGATTTACCGCCGAAGGTGCATTAAGAGTTAAAGAAGTGGAGGACCTCGGTGGGAGGGATTCGGGGGGGCCAAATTACAGAAGAGGGTCGAAAAGATATTTGAGAAAAGGATCATGATTAGGAAGATATATTAGAAAGAAAAATAGTAAAAGCTTTATGTGAAAATGTCGTGACTTGTAGTTCCTTTCTTTTCCTATCTCTTTACTATCTTACTAATCTCATTGATGGACGATGGAAGAAATCGTCGTTTAGAGTTGATTTCTTTCAAGTGTCAAAAAAGTGATCATTTTGGTCAAGGTTGTAATTTATTTGTCTATAAAATAAGCTTAACAACAACAAAATCCATTCAAGATCCATTTCAGTATTCCTACAAATTATTTCGGGGCCGTCAGTTACATTCGAATGTTAAATGATTCTTTTTTACTTACAAGTTAGTGAAGTTTTATTGCACTGTAATCTGAAAAGACGGTTTTCTGCAGTCATTACATAAACTAGTACACAGTGCCGATGGTACTCACTTTAGGACTCAAGATTTAATTTCCCTTGTGATCGACATGTTGTAGGACTCGCTGTTGACTCCATTCTCACACAGCAAATAGTTCAAATATGTATGATTTAAGGTGTAATAGCATTCCATAAATGAAGATGAGGTGTAAAATGTGAAAATTATTGGTAGACCATGATGTGTGATGTAAATTTCAAGATGACGAAAAGGAACTGGCAAACACATTTCTGTAGCCTATGAAATATTTGTTTCTTTGGGCTCAGACTGGCCACAGTATACCATGGAGGTGAATTATATAAGTGTACCAAGCTTCGTTGACCACTGTGTTGCCAACAAGAGCGATATATGTATATATATATATATATATATATATATATATATATATATATATATATATATATATATATATATATATATATATATATATATATATGAGGGATTTCGTGTGGTTGGCGAACCGGGATTTGAATGTGCCCCCTGTCATCCCTATGTATGATTCGGTGCCTTCTGGGGTGGTGACGTCGGCTTGGTAGACCACATTTGAGGTCAGGCAGTTGCCTTTGACTGGGCACTCGGCCCTGACCCTGCAGTTGCATTCACTTGCTGCCGGTGCAGGTGTATGGGTGCTGTCACGCATGATTTTCTTGTTGTGTGACTGGATGATTGACCTGATGCTTGGGAGGCAGCTGTAGCTTACCTTGACTGTATTTCTGTTGAAAATTTTGTGTAACGGGTTGTTGGGTGTTAAGTGTTTGTCTATAAGGCTCAGGAATGTTTTGGCGACGTTGAAAATGCGTATCATGACTTTCAAGGGCAACCGCCTCCTCAATAAACGAAACGACTATCTCAGCGCTTGTCGACACACCCCCCAGTATTGTGGAAAACCAGTCAAGCATAAAACCAGCTCGCTCAACGGAATTCACACTGCGCAAGCTGATTCAGTCACCTGAAAAGTGCTGTACTTTAAGCAGGAAACCTGCGGGTAGTGACTAAACGTAATCCCACGTTGTTATTGTGTTATACCAGCTCTACTCTCACCAAGTATTGAGCACTCTACACCGGGAACGCAAATCACTTGCATGTATATATATATATATATATATATATATATATACACAGTCTTATACACCGTCTTATATAACGGTCTTAATGGTCTTAACCATTGGGGATTTTATTTAACAAAGAACGAAAGGAGAACTATGTTCATTCATATTGTTAAATCATGCTGTAGCATCTTCTGGCCAAGTTAGCAGGTTTGGTAACTACAGTTTCAAAACACGTTCATCTCTGTAAGACCATAGCAGGCTTAACTCGTTATTAAACTACTATAATGATAAACGTGCTTCGATAGTAGGCCTCACTGCATCACTTCAGTTCTTGGAATACATGACGTCACAATCAAAACAAAAGCAGGTGACGGTATAGCCATCATGATTGCATTCATGGAAACACTCAATTCTTTCCCAAAGGACGTAGCCGGCTGCCTTTATGCGAGGTGGGATAACTATTCAAGACTGTGCTTTTCATGAATTTAGAAACATGATACGTTAGCCAATAGACGAACTTAAAGGGAAATATGGCGTTTAGAATATACCAACATGGCATACAGAGAAAACAGCTTTAAACATTGTTAATCCATTCTGTCTCATCAATAAACATCTACAAAAGTTTCTTTTCCTCAAAACAATATGCATGTAATGAGTAACGGAAGATGCATCATTTGAATTTTAAAAGTTTGGGTGAACAAATTCTTGTTGAGGAACAAATAACTAAATTTCTATCTGTGGGGAAACTTATTTTTTTGCAAAGAAGGCTACTGTCCTTCTTTATTTTGAATACTCTATCATTCTATGTCCACAAACATTGGTTTTAAAAATATGGTTGTTTTCTGTGAAACAAACGCCTTATTTCCCTTTAAATGAAATGATGTTCCACACTATTATACATATAGCAGGGAAGCTGCTTTGAACAGCTGTTCCACAAACATTGGCAACGTCATTCAAAATTTGTTTTTGTTAATAACGTATGCGGTATTGGTATTTGACCTTCACCTTTGACCTACCCAAAAAGCAGCTAATCTTTTTTTAGGTGAACAAGCTGTATTGGTCTTTGTCAGTTATTCTTGACCTTTAAACTTACAAAGAAAACAGAACACATATTCAAAACTCTTCCAATTATTTTTTTTTTTCAAGGAAATGCATCGCAGTGTTTTCCATCAGTGTCATATACTAATGCTTTCAGCCATGATATATAAATTAATTCAACAGCAAAAGCCACAATACCCGCTTTATGTTGTATACATCTTATAAACACTTCGCGACACGCGGCTTTTATTAGCATGTTAAAAACAGTGACTAGATTTCGTTTATTTCCAAACACACAACGAGCAATGCGGTCAGTAATTCTTTCCAACTCACTCAGCTCTTAGGATACCACAGGTTAGGATAAAAATTCCATTAGCTGGAGAAACCATACTGTAAAAAAGGAAACCTGCGACATTGCTCATACTATTAAATTAACTTTACATCACTCTGTGTCCAAAATCGAAGAAGTCCTTTCAAAAACCCTTTTTATCTGCAGTGGATTTTTTAATATATGTATATGCTAAAAGCATAATTATTTAAACTATAACATTTCCTGTTTGCCGTTTTCATTCCATCATTTGAATCTTTAGTCGTTGCTGAATAACGAGAGGATGGAGTTTACTCTTATTTTTCCTTGATGTTGCTTTCGGGTCCGTGACTGCTGTTTGACTTTCATGAGACATTTAATGAAGGACAATCGCTCACACTGTGGAAACGTAATACCTTTAAACTTTTTCTTTCGTAACTTAACACCAATAAATGTTCTCGTTGGTTTCAAATTACAAATTAAAGTTCCATATAAGTTATATGTCTGAACAGATATCAATGTAATCGTCATCGGAACGAATCAACTACACTTTTATTCAGTACTCGTATTACAAGAAAATCCACTTTTCGACAAAGAAAAGAAAATAAAGAAAGAGACGACAATGTACAAACAGCAGGGAGAGAGAGAGATAGAGGCGGAGAGCGAAAAGTGAAATAATAAAAATTCCCACGCCAGTATCAAACCATCTATCCAGTGACAGGTGATCTGAAATCAGAAACGCCTTTTCATTACAAGACACGATTAAATTTGTCCATCCATTCATTAGCAATTTGATATTTTTATGCTCGAACGCGTAGCGCGAGATAGAGAGATAGGAAAGAGAAAGGGAGGCGGGGAGAGAAAATGAAAACTAATTACTAATAAGCTCGACCGATAGGGGTATTGGTCTAACATTTGATTCGTCTAGGTAAGATAGCATACAGAGGTTTTTATCTGACCAGCTTTTCCCTTGAGAAATATTCCACGTTATTTCATCTGCTTCTCTTTTGCTTTGAAGGCAAACGGTCAAACGTTTTGGTAGAATGGTTGAGAGCTGGGTTATCTACTGGTCAAATGTCTGATACAGCTTTTAATTACTTACTTTGATTGGTCCGTGACAGTATCGGACGGCTAAACTATACACTGATAGAGTCATTGAAAAAAAAGGGGGACAAAAAGTGCAAAAACAACAACACATGCTAATCTATGCCGATATGCTGTGTTTAAGTAAAATAACAGTGCGCATATATCAAGTAAAAGGTTCGTCAATTTGAGGTGAATGCTGATACTCCTTGAGCCGTTAGACGTATTCATAAACACGCTCACAGTGTAAGGAAAGGGCTAGGCGAGTGTTAGCTACAGAATATATACAGGAGGGTTGTGTAAGTTGAATATGCAAGTCTTTGATTAACGATGCAGTTTCTCATTACATGACAATAAATTCTGGAGATACGACGCTCTAATCTTGTTATGCTCCTTATTTGGAGCTCACAATCTTGTTTGCTGCAGGTAAGCTTCCATACACCTGAAAACTGTTTTCATCAACCATCGTTGTAAACTATCGGCATTTTCGGCCCTCCATACTTTGGAGGTTACAGTATAGTTGCAAAATATTTGCAAAGCAACCCCGAGAGAAGCTGCATTCACCTATAGACAATTCTGCATATCACAACATGCATGCATTTTTTCAAAGCGTTCTAGGAATTCTTAATGGGAAATAATAAGTATTTTGAGAGAAGACGAGGTATGCTTTTTGAGACGACGACACTATCCCCAAAACATGTACCGGAAAGAACAGTCCTTTGAGTGTAATGTGATGAGTCAAACCCTTTTATGAATGCAAAGACTAAGATCCAGTCATAACGAAGGATGCATAATGTGCGCAACAAAAAAAAAAGAAAAATCTCCTGAAAACGTCACGCATGGCTAAAGAAATTCACTTATTTATTAATTCGTCGAAAGCAAAACAAGTGTAGCATTACTAATTGTTTGGAGATATTCCGTTTTGTCACAATCTAGTTAAGAATAGTTATCCCTTAAGAGTAACCTATATTTCTAGATTCCGCCTGCGTCTTATGAGCTTGAGTTAATGACCTTGCAGTTTGAGGAGCCGAAAACATCCCTTGGCGTTTTGATACAGACCTACGTATGTGAATGTAGTGAACGGAAGATCGTATATTTACAAGCAATGTGAATCTATCTATCTATCCACCCACCCATCCATCCATCCATCCACCCACCCGACCACCCACCCACCCACCCACCCACCCCTCTATATATATATATATATATATATATATATATACATATATATATATATATATTTCAAAGTATTCAGGTGGATTTTATGTTCTTTTTCACTTCGTATGTTTTGTACTGTAGAAAAATATGAGTGTCTGTCGAACGATATCAGTTCTGATCTCTTAGTAAGGGTTCATGCCTGAAGTTTAAATACCAACCAAAAGTTTTCGGCAATGCAAACGTTACAACGTTTTGTGATATTATTGTACAGTTTAGCGAGTTTCGAAATTTTCCGTTTTCTGCTAAGTTCTCTGCCTCGATCTTTCAGTGACTTTAGATAGTTGCTGAGTTCTGTATCATTTCTTTCGTGGCTATGATTAAAAGGGCTTTTATGATTTGAGAAACTGGCTTTAACGTCTGTGACACATAGATATATGTTGTGAGATTTTTTTCGTCGTGTTCTGCAGGCATGGACCTTTAGTCAATTGTGCATAATCACAATATGCATCCATTTTTCTCAAAGCGTTCGAGGAATACTTAATCGGTCTTAAGATTTTTTCTCCTAGTTCTGTATGCACGCTCTTAACCCTGTGACACCTGTTACAATTGCACAGTAAGCCGGTCTGACGATTGTTTGCCAACAACTGCACAAATTCGAGAACTACGAGGCATAGTGAGATTGCATTCATAACATGACTCGGAAATTCAAGCCCTTAAACACTTCATGATTCCCTTCGGGAAAACCAAAACGTATATTCTAATGAGCACTGCAGAGGCGACTAAAATGGAAGAGAGAAAGGTAAACAAGATAGTATAAAAAGAAATAACGTTTACGCCTCGTCAACTTTGGTAATAGAAACCATCACATCTAATCCAATGCTAATGATTACCCTATGCCTCAAAATGGCAAAATCATATGCTTTCAAAATAATTTTATAGAGTGGGCTGCAACAGCTACGGCAATGGCATCACGGTGTTAAATGAAATATTTTACATATTTTTGCTCCCTTTCTTTCGCTTCCTTAATCTTCGTCCAAACGATAGTATTTGATGTTTGTTGCTAATGTAGGCCGATCACTTTTTTTTGAAGATTTATGTAGTCGTGTATTTCTTATTTCTTTATCGTTTAAGAGACACAAATATGTATTTCCAATAAGTGCATACTCTACAAAAGTTCGTTTAAGGTAGAGAAAGAAGAAATGGTATCTTCAAACTTAGTGAGCTACGCACATAAGGTAAATGAAATATACTTGTGTGCGATGTCGTGAATGAGAGAGATTCGGAAAGGTGAAGGTTAGCTCAATTGTCTAATACAGGCGATGTAGTGATCCAATAAATCATATTATACGAGAAGATGAAGCGAAACATTAAATCTTGTAACTCGAAGAAATGTCTTATGATCACAGTATACACCCATATGACAATCCATCTAATGTAGATGAAGTAAATAAATTCATGTTACTAAACTGGAACGAAAGAGATACCGAGTCTGCAGACGGCGATGATGACTGTAAAGTTGAGGAAGGGATAACGAAAATGTAGCAACGGGGTCAATTATCGGGAAGGTTTGGACATTCTTCTACACAGCGCTTATGTTGTGCAATTTGCGAAACTGACCGGCAATAAGAGCAGCCAATGAGAAGTGAACGACATTCAAGATGGAATGATTTGGTTTAAAGTGGAAGATATTAACTAAATTGTGTAAATGTTTAGTTCACTGCATTTTTCAACACTCTATTAATTGAGCTAGTCTCTAATTACCAATCCCGTTTCCCTCCTTACCCCCGCCCACCAGTTGTATTATCTACATTTTTATATCGGTAGATTTTAATATGCTCAATGAACCCTGCATTATGTACATTGTACAAAGATGCAATGCACATATTTCAGACTGACAAAAATCTAGGATTAATGTACTTTGTGAAGACGATGTGCTGAAAAACAAAAGTAATCCAACAAAAGCACAATTTGATCCTATCGTAGCAATATCAGTTAATGCAATCAAGAAAAAAATGTTTCTTCCTTCGTCACACTTAGTTGCATTTGATTTTTTCTGTACAAATCCTGTCTTGATGTGACAGTCGTCAATTCACTTAAAAGTAAAAGTTAAGCATTCGAAAAGACAAATCATTTGCCCTCGAAGCGATATTTATTTCACTATTCTGTATATCATAAAAAAAATAATGAACATGCGTCTGATACGAGCACACTTCAATTTCCCCTTCATCGCTAACTTAATTTATTTCAAGTGAGGTACTCTTTTCTCTCTTTTCTCTGTCTTCTAACTCTTTTTTTTTTTTGTTTTCGGTGGGTTTTGTATGATTCTCTCTATGAATTTTTCTGTCTTTATTATTTTCAAGACCCCTTCCAGTTTCGATGATGAGGTGAGACATTTAAGCGATGATAAAATGTCACGAAATACTTTTCTTTCCTTTTCAGATTTTATCATTTTTATCATTTTACCATTTTAGTGATACCCATAAAGAGTCTAATGTAATTAAGTTATAGAAATGTTTGCGATCTACTATCCCATAGTCGTGACGTCACGCAGTGGATATCAGAACATTTTCACAGCAACGTGTTGACTAACGTCTGTTCACCACACTCCGTTCTACATTTTCTTGTGTAA
Source organism: Stichopus chloronotus (assembly GCA_021234535.1). Taxonomy (NCBI): domain Eukaryota; kingdom Metazoa; phylum Echinodermata; class Holothuroidea; order Aspidochirotida; family Stichopodidae; genus Stichopus; species Stichopus chloronotus. Next base: position 4,410,347 of record CM037848.1, on the reverse strand, counting down.
AAAAGCCTCCAAACCTGTTTCTTTTTGTCTTCTTCTATGGCAAGTATATTTATCCGTTTAGCCGATCCACCATTTTGATACATGTTCAGAGATGTAAGTAGCAACTGTTTGCTACGGAGACATGAGTGTCTGTGCAGGAAGTAATGACACTTAGGATCATCAACAAGTAAACGTCATTGATATAAGTAAATACATACAGTATGGAGGTATGGCCAATGAGTCTAAACGTCATTGATATACGTAAATACAAATTACAATATGGAGGTATGACAAATGACCCTAAGGTGGCTCTACATTATAGATAATGCAGCGAAGAGCTAAATTGTAGGATTCCTGTTTGTAGTATGGGGATTTTAGAGAACGATACTTTGATTGCATTATAAGAACTGACCGAGGGTATATACTCTGTATTGATATTATCGTACACTTTGTCTAATATATTATGAGCATGCGCGTTGGCATAACGGGGTAATGAGTTTATTTTATACTGTTTCATAGCCTATGAGCTAATGTTCAACCGAGCAGTGTTTCAATTGAACACACTACAATCACTTAGCTGCAATTCTAGATTGCAGCTCCCTGCTCATACTGCAACTGGGTAAAGTAAACTTGTTAAACTTGTATATCGTTCCGCACTTATTTCTTCAAAGTCAAAATCCCGACACACGGAACGAAACTGTATGGGATATTTCCGTTCTAAGACAGAAAACAGTTTAAAGGTTCTGTTTTCGTTTCCCTTTTGAAGAGTTTATTCATCGCCAGCTTGATTAACCGTTCAGTGTACTATTCTTGTGCAATGTTTAAGACGGACTTATACAGTGCTGCAGACCCACTTACAGAGCGCCATTCCATAAATGATTTTCCTCCTCACCTCAAAATGAAATGTAAATGTACACTATTTTGTGGTTTGAAACAAAACACAAAAAAGAACACACCACAAACATGTGAGAAAATTTCCTCATCAGTCTGGATGTTGGTCAAATTAACATAAAAAACAGAAGAAAAAAAAAAACAAACAAGCGAAGTATGTTAAGTAAAACTTCACAGATACACACCTAGACATATATGTACAACTTGCTTCAGTGGTGTCGTAATGTTTCTCGCGGGTGTCTTTTCCAACGGCTGAACCAAATTCAGAAAACCGCAACCGGGACAAGAATCTTGAGTTTACCGGTTTCCGTGGGAGTGGCAAACTCCTAAAGTACTGGTGCCGTCTGCTTGTTCATTCACACAAATATATATATCTACTGATGTAAGTGTAGATTTCGTTTCTTATCCGTTTAGTGCAACATGACATGATCGGATGTGTCGGATCAGTTTCATGTCAATGAATGTTTTCAGCTATTTTTTTCTTAAAAGGAACAACGCTAAAAGAAAAAGAAGACAAAGACAATATGACGTCACATTGCATAAACTCCTTTTAAGTCTATCCCAGCCTTTTAGGAAAGAGTAAAGTCAAAGATAAAAATTTGCAACAGTCGATAGAAAAATTTGTCGATAGAAAAGATCGTGAAGTAGCGTCAATTAAGCAACGAAGTGAGAGTTGGTCGGAAAGAGGAACAAACGTACAATCGTAAACTTTTGTTTTATCAAATATTTCTACGACCGCTGGCAATAAACCGATTGATACAGGACCAGGTTTGACAACGATTTTCTAATTCTGAACAAGGTAGTGTATACTTTACGTTTACATCTGTCATAACTTCGGTTGCCATAACAAATGCAGATTTAAGATGGAGTTTCCGCTGCAGTCTGACAGGTAATTTTTTGGTGCAAATGTCAACACCCGAGGCAATTTTTGATTGTAATAATGTCTCCAACAGTCATATGAATCGGTGATATTGACGGGCAAAACTTCTCAAAAAGCAGTGTTCATGTTTTCAAATTTACCCCATAGTTCTACTTCTCACAGAGATATTTTGAATATGGAAAACAGATATATGGACCCAAACGCGTATTTCTCGAGATAAAAAGACTAGAGCAGCGATGCTGCAGTTGCTCAACCCTTCTGATGTTAGAAAGTGTCCAGTTTAAAATTAATTTGGAACACATAGATGGTCCTAACATGGTTCATACTGTACACAAACTCATGTTGGGCTGGCCAGCACATAAACTCTGTTGACCTAGCCATTAACTTTCGCAGCTGGACCGTTTCAGGGATAAATCTTAGCTATATAACACTGCCCACAGGGGACAGGGATCAGAAAGTAGACTTCTAGTACATGCCACCAGTTTGTGCAGGGCAGTGGCATAACAACCAGAGGGGGCTGTCAAATGTCTAATTGTCCCCTCCCACTACCCCAATGAAATTGGTGAGTAAAATAAATATTGGATGAAAACCACACCATGCACTTTTTAAGTAAATGCTGCTAAGTGGTGTGGAGTCTAATATTGATTCCGTAAAAAAACAAATTAATGAAAAGAAAAGAATCTAGTATGATGAAATATGTAGGCTTTTGTTGACAAATAAGAATGTTGCATCTATACTTAGTGAACCCCCCTGTAAGTGCCTGAATACATTAATTTGAACTGAACTAAACTAGCACTATTGACGTTATCAAAAATTTATCAAAAATTTCTTTTTGTGGCTTTCACTCACCACCCTTGCAGAGACTGCCCTTTTGGAAGTGTAAATTTCTAAATGTGGTTTGTCAAAAATGAAGAATATTTGGCCACAATTCACAAGGTCTGGGAAGGTGGGAACTGCCAATTCCTGCACTATGAGAGGAACTTTTGGCAAAAATTTTAGTGGTATGCTACACTACACTTAGAAAATGCCATAATCACTTCCCCCTCCCCCTTCCACTGGTGCAGGGCGTTGACCAAGCCAAGACCAAACCTCAACTCCCTAACATTCTCTGATAACCATTCCAGCTAGACCAGGGAAACAACTGGTGAAGAACAAAAACCCCTCTGTCTGCAATGTCCAAACAACCAGCAAGGAGGGCTATGTAATAGATTCTAAAATTAGCTGTCTGGGAACTTTGCCATCATGGTACATTAGTTGTGTACACAGTGGACACTGAATACTACAGGGAGTACAAGTAATGCCCAAGAATGACAGTCTAAACAAAGTAACTGAAAACTGTCTTACACAAGCTTTAGCTTAAGGCTATTCATCTAAGGTGGCGAGCATGCCCCTCCAGATAAAGCTCACTTCAACTAACTACCACATAATATAACCACACAAATCAAGGGAGTGAGACTTCAAAAAGTATCTAAAGCACAAGCAAAAATGATCAAAAATAGCCAAAAATTATGACTTCCCTTTGCCCTATCATATAGTTAGGAACAACTTGTATTGCCATCCCAATGTGGCACCTTCACTGCAAATTTCAGAAAAATCCACCAGTAACTGCAGAAGAAGTAGGCTTTTGAACAGAGAGACAGACATTTTCTCCCCCTACAGTACCACATAAGCTCTACCCACACTTCATGGGCTGAGCTAAAAAATGGCAAAAACTGAGGCCAATTATGCTTCTTCACACATAATTTGTGTTTTGTTGTTACGTTGGTTTTCAATTTGTTACCAAAGAAGTTCAGACTTTAAAATGCAAATGATTTACATAGATATACTAATAATAGAGAGTTACTCTCTTTAATTCAATCGATTCAACTAACTCCAAACCTATCTACGCAATTTTACATCACCTGTTGTTTTGTTTCTTGGTGTAATGGCGATAAATATACAAAAGAGCCATTTGTTTGGGGGACCTGCTTGTGACGCCATTTTGAAGTTATATGCAGCGAGGTAAACTATAGAATAATTGGTCGAGTCATACACCTTTTGGGAGAACTGAAGCGTCCTTCGCACAGTTCGAGCCATGAATATTCATACAACTGACCGTATCTGGATTCGAATTTCGGTCTCTTGGGCCACTTGGTAGTCCAAATTGTTAGATTTCACACAGCATGGAAAAAAAAGAAACAGAGAAGAAAACAAGGAAAATCTCAAAACCAGATGGCAGGCCAGGCATTTTATCATCTTCAAGATTTTAAAGTGTGGATTACAATTTCAGAGCGGTTCCGAAAGTTTTCTCACAGAATTGCTCACAGGACAGCTTCGTTATTCTAACTTCTCACTTTTTGGACCATACTTAGACTAACAGCTTGACTTTTGGGGGCGAGGAAGGGGGTGGGGTGGGCAATCTTTTTTAAAGGGATATTCCAGTGACAATTCAAGGTTGCTAAACAAAAGAATATTTTTACACGAAGCACGTCATACCTCATTCCAATATCTTGTTCATTTCGCAATGTATTTCTACTTAAAAGAAAGATTTTTCTGGTCAAGAAAAAGGCCATTTGCCTCTAGGTTACAAAATATCATGTAACACCGGCAAATTACATTGCAAAAAGTCTTTGTTCATCTTTGAAATTGAGGTCCAGATTTAACTTTGAGATTTGACACCAGTGAAACATAAGATTGGGTTTGTTGTAAATTGAGTCTACAATTTTGTGCAATCAAAGGTCTTAACTCGTGAAGTACACCGGTATCGTAATGTTTCTATAAAGGTAGTCGGAATTATAAAGAAATACAGAGAATATTCCGTTCGCACGGCTCGTATCACATCACAAACTTCCTACAATGCAACGCGTCACTGTGAAGAAGAAATTTGTATGAAAAAAAATACACAACTTTCACCTAGAGCATGCTATGGAGTTAGAAAAAAATCCACTATTAATCTATTTACTGGAGAATGGCTTAAATTTCATCCGTGTATTGCAAGGTTGTCATTTTGAATATTTGCAAAGGGCATCATCACTTCAAAACCGTCGCTTATTTTATCAAAAGTTAAACACTACTGCTTGATATTCGCTAGGGTTCACGACTTCCGTGTGGGTTCAGGTACTTTTGTATCTACGTTATGACATGATACGCGTTGATCTGCCAGAGAAATGTTGTTATTCATGTGTTGTGTATACAGTAGTTATATTAAATATTCACCAGGTGTCATCCTTCTGTTATGTCATGTCATGAAGTAATTCATCGAAAGTTTAGATGGACGTTGACTTGTTCTACTTTGTTGTTAAACAACACAGTATTGGAGCAACTTGCGGCAGACGAAGATATGTTAAGAACTTGCTCTGAATAAAGATAACAAAAGTGATTGAAGATATACTCATGCTGGAAAAATATTAAGATATATTAAGACATTCAGGCGTCTAACATGTGTCAGACATGTATAAGACATAGGATATGTCTGACATATCTCCCTGCACGTTTGATGCAATCTGCTGAATAAGTAGCTGGTCTTGTAGATGACTTGAGATCAATACTGGTAAATTGTTAACTTGTTACATTCTTACAATTTGAACATTAAAGAGAAAAAAAAGAAGAATGATCGTTCGTCCTCAGCACGGTTTACTTTCGTGATTGAAGTGGTCATTATGCATGTCGTGTTTTGAAATATCGACTGCCAGTGATGATAACATAAAGCTCATCACTGCATACATCGAGTGCTATTGATGATAACATTAACCTCATCTCTACTTATTGCTACTGCTATTGATGATGACATTAACCTCATCTGTCCTTTTTCTACTGCTATTGATGATAACATTAACCTCATTTCTACTTATCTTCTCCTTGTCAACTACTGAAAGAACCGAAGTGCAAAAATTTGATAAACAGTTACAATTTTTATCCGCTAAACTCAATTTTTTCCACACGAACCTATCTAGTGGAAAGCAGAGTTTATCACTAAACAAGATTTTCCAAAAAAACATAGATTTTCGAGCAATGAAAACCTTAATAATTTTGTTTTCGACAGGAATGAATAGAGTTTATCGAACAGAAAACAGAAGTAATTTCTTTGAATATCCAAGTTTATCGAATAATGGTGTATTTTGCTTCTCTTGGAAAGCGAAATGTACAATGTTAAATACACACAGTTTGCACCAATAAAACCAGCTATTCAAAAAACAACCGATGACTGACAAACAGTCCATTTTCTTTGGAGTAAAAAACATTCTTTCTCAATTAACAGTTATCCAGCGAAAACCAAAGTTTACCGGTATCGATAAACAGGGTTTTGTTATAAACTCAATTATTTGAGCGAAAGGAGCTTTTCAACAAACTATGTTTTACTGAGGAAAAACCATGTTTCCAAATAAATTATTAGTCTTGTCATGTCAGTAAGGGAAAGAGGTTGTGGAAAGACTAGAAGTATAAGAGAAAGCTATCAAATTAAAATGACTGGCACATAAAATTATTTTGAGGATCGTAATTTTCATATTACAAACTTACATAATTCAGTTTTACGTATGGATCACAATTACTTAAATTACACTCAACCTTTAATTCCCCATAAAAATAAATTCGTAGACACATTGCTAAACTCATTGGTGGACACATGAGTAGACACTTGTTCGGAAAAAATTGTTAGACATACTGCTGGACACACAGGTAGTTATTGTAGTATACTTAGTGTTAAGCACTTTGAAAAACAAAGTGCTTAAACCTTTGTAAACACATTAGTGGATGCAGAAGGAAGATAGATGTGGACACAGTGGTAGACATTAGTGGATAACGTGAAAGGTGCCGTAGAGAACACAGTGGTAGACACATTAGTGGTAGATATATTATTTGAGACATTGACATATGAGACACATCACTGAACACATTGGTAGATATCTTGTTTACCATAGATTGGTGAGTCAGCAATTACTTCAATGGATTTGAAAATTTATTCGGTGCAACTTTTTGTTAGGCATTTGAATAAACATTGATGATACCGTCGCAAAGCCTAACCTTTCTATATAATTCTACTATTTCAACGTTAATTGTTTACATTACCTCCAATAATACGACTATACGCAAGCAAGCTCATTACTTGGACTAGACGGGCAAAATACTCTCGGTAACTTGGAGCAACGTGATGCATTCATTAATACAGTTGCAATTTATCTTCTAATACGTTTTTTTTTTCATAATGCTACTTGTAATTATATGCATAAAAACAGTATAAAAATTAGTTTGTTAATCTGTTATTTATTTCAATTGCCAAGTGAGAGGTTCATAATTTATACGCATTTCAAAAGGAAAGAAAACCAGTTACACAAGAGCAAAAAACGAACGGTAACGTCTGCAAAAGTCAACAAGAAAAAGCTTAAGTATAATGTGGTATACATATCATAAAATGCCTACGGCTCGTTAAAGAGTTGATGCGTGCTTTTCGTGTGTGGTGTGACCTTAAGAAGAAGTTCATGCCATTATTCAAGTGAATCTATTTGTTTCAAACAGTGCAGGGGGAGACCAATCACCAGGAGAAACATAACCTCGGTATTTTCTCTTTCAAAATGTGAGGAGCAAAGAGCATAGCATTGTTTTTTATGTATCTGAGCGAAAAATTTACTTTTCTCTTCAAAGACATCAAATAGTTTGAACGTTAAAGGAAGAGGAGAACATTTTCAAGTTGCCACGTTTTGTCATCAACTTCCAGAAAGAAACTTGAAAACCAGCATTGAAATCAAGGCCTCATGAACTATTAAGAATCATGTAATCAGCGTATGTATACATCAATAACTCCCCCACCCCCACCCCCCTCCACACGTCATAATTGGTTCACTATATTACTTATACTTCATATGATCGAAAGTGTTTACTTCAACAGTTAGGAATCAATAGTTAAGTTCAGCTCCGTTTGAATGTAGCTGATTTTATTGTTTCCGCGAACTCGTTGTGTGAGTCTCTTCATTTCTGTTTGCGACATGTGGTCTTTCGATTCATCTATTGCAATATCTATCAAAAACCTTACAAGACTTTGGCGGCATTGTTCAATCAGGCTGTTGGAAAATTGTTATTATTGTTGTGATTTTTTACAGATAGATGTAATAGTTTCACTTGAGAAATGACGTAGATGGGTGACTCTAGTGATGACAGAAAAATAAGAGGAGATATCATAAATTATACGCTAACAGTTACGATGAAAATTTTATTTCACGTATATAGCTAAAACACCTGGTTAAACTTAAAAAGTTTTTGTTTTCTTGTTTTTTCGTCTTTTTTCGACAATCTGCTATAAATATGGACTGCATGAGTTGAGCGACAGCTGGAATGATAAAACAAAAACAAAAAACAGAAAAACTGTCATTATTTAAATTTTAGTTAGAACTTTTGAAACTGCTGGATGTGCAATGAAGAGCTTCCATTGAGACCAAGGATTACATTATGTGGTGCGTAATCAACGCAATCAATTAATTCTTTAATACGTGACAAAGAAAAGATTATGCTGATTTTTGTCCTAAAATTTAGATAATTTTATGCTTTTTGTGCTTCATGAGAGATTCAAGAGGTGCGGGGGAGGGGAGAGCTGTAGCGGTACATTTTAACAGCATTTGCGTATTGATTGCTATTTTAGTCATACTTTGCGTCAAGCAATTTGCATATAATTTTTTCGAAATTTCAAGAAGGAAAATTTGTTTTCTTTCCTCTTTTATTTTTCTTTCCTTTCAATGGAGAAACGTTACTTGTGCCAAGTATACAAGTATGTTCAACTGCAGTGTCCTCTAAATTTTCAGCTTCCCCTGCACACTCATCTCTCCTCCTACTGGGATGCTTAACAAAGTTCATCTTTAGGAGTGCAATTTGCTATCAAAGTTTCCGTCGTTTTTGGAATCTGGTCGCGATACAAATTTTTCGCACCCTTACCTGTTAAAATGTAAGCGATACAACTCTGCATGCAGAACGTGCTTCTCCTATACTGATCAAGTACATCACATGTGGTGAGACGACGCAAAGGAAAAAAGACAATCTACTTTTAAAATGACCAATTGAAAATGGGATACATAAACATTTCATCAAATTGTGTTCATTGTTTGATTAATTATTAATGGAAAACTAATATTTCACTATGCTTGACCTATTATTGTCACGTGAGACGATTCCGAGGTCTTCCCTCTGCTACAGATCGCTTTAATATGTACAGACAAACTAGATTCATGAATATTTAAATACATACAGCTTTGGGGCGTAAAGACTGATATTTGTAATTAAAATATTTTATTAAAAAAAGAACAATCTGATAAAAGACAATGTAATTGGCAATTATTTTCAAAATGGAATGAGATTTTCACAAACATTGCACACAGTGCTTACAAAGTCTCCAAGCCATGTAAGATTTTTTATATTCGTTATCTATTATTCATTTTGTTCGTCTGCAACGAAGATGCAGCTTTATCTGTTCGTGGTTTATGTTTTGCGCTAAGCTTTCAGATCAAAAAGAAAATGAAATAAAGTTAAAAACACTTTCCTAACATCTTTCTCCGTGCCGACGTTTTAGAATCCCTGTCGACAATACTAAAACTTCTGGTGTAACGAACAAAAAAAGATATTCTTTTCAAAGTTCATGAAAATAACATCGTTATGGATTTAAAGCCTTAAGGTATTTATGTGCATGTGGAGATGAAGGAATAAAAATGTTTCCAAATGTGCCTGACTTAATAATTTTGATTAGAATTGTTCAATTGGCATTGATGGCTGTTACGTAGTCTACAGCAGCATATGGCGTCAACTATGTGCTTGCAAGTATGCGAATGTATAAACAAAAATACATTTTGCAAACAAACGAACCAAAGGATGAGTTATTTACAGAGAAGCGTTAGTTTCTTTATACTGTGTAACATTCTTCATCTTTAAACAAAATGGTAACAAGTTTGAAACGTAAATAGCAGCGTGCTTCTTCAGTGACGTCATTCCGTGGTTTCCGCAGGTCCAACTTTTGTTCGGGTGCTTTCCACTGAGCTGGGCGAAGTGACTGATCGCGTCATGGGGGGGTCTAAGGGGAGGGGGTGCCTTCCCTTTGGAAAATTTTTGCACGTGTCAGGTGCAAAATGGTGCAAAATTTTGTGCCAACTCTGGATTGAACACAATCACCAAGTATTCCTACTTTTAAGGGATATTTTTTTTATCTTGTTTACTCTGGTGAATTTCCCTCTCACTTTTGAAAATGACAATGCATGAAACCCTGGTGCACCCTTCTCTTTTATCAGTTCATTAAATGCTCCTTGCCACAATGTCTTACTTTTAACTTGACCTACATAACAATTGGTTCTCTAGCTCAGCTTCTGCAAACGTAACATATCATATGGTGACCATTGCAGTGTTCCATCTTAATTTTCTTGTTTTGAGTTTAAAAAGGTTAAGGAAGACAAAACAGGCCTGGTCATGAAAAGTTTTCAAAAGGACAATCAACTGCCAACCTAAGGCGGGCAAATAATTGATTATTCAATATTTTAGGAGGGCAGTTGTGTAAATACGAGGTCCAAATAAATTTGTCTGGGCTAAAAACATTAAAGTTTTTACAGAGACTGTAGCTATGGTAAAATACTTATCAAATATTCCAGAAGTTAAATGTGTACAATTTTGATAAAAATAACCCACCCTGTTCGCAATGAAGCATCTAAGTCTTAGAAATTCATTCAAAACAATTAAAAGAGATGTTTAGCAATTTGGATGAAAAAATATGTTTGAAAATCGTAGGCTTGTTGCTCTACAGTGTGTAGGTTGGTCAAATAGTGTGTAGTATCTATGATAGGCAACAGGGAAAGTCCCAAGCCATTGTAGAGAAAAACGTGGGAGGAAACCTTCAACTAAAAGCTTGTGATTATATTGTGGATTGTTAGTTTAGGGGCTTTTACCAATGCCACGTACTATTTTTTTGGCATTCTTGATCAACTGGAGTATTTTGTGATACCTTCAAATAACGATCTTTCTATCCAACTGAATTGGAATTGCTACAGTACAATGGGTATAGGCAGAGAACAATATAACTGGTAAGGTCGTGCAATGTTTTTTGTTAATGAAATCTCTTACTTTGGGGAGCCTAAAGCTTGATATGCACTGTCAGAAATTAATGCAAACTAAATCCAAAATAATTTCAGTATTACCTTACTTTTTATACGTCATTTTTAATTGATAGGGTTAACATTTCGAAAAATGTTTTCAGCTCAAACTTTCGCATACCAGGGATTTACTCTGTGACAAATCCCAAAACTCGCCTGGCTGTGATCGTAACACAAACTCAACTGGGGAAGCCCATTAACGAAAGTACATGTGAGGATTTCTACACAAACAATTACATTGAGCGTGTCGTGAGCTGTGACTGACTGGTTACCATCGAACCAATCACAATGTTCTTAACACCAATTTTTATTCTACTTTTGCACTTAACCACTGGGCTACAGGCCTAGCATGCAGAATTCACTTTACAACATTTCTAAAAGGAGTTTTTGCGACTTCTTTTCTGTCCGGGCGCTGACGCATGCTCTTCAGATTTTGTCCTGCATTGCGGCGCGCCCGGACAAAACGGCTAGTGAAGAACACTGCATGTACAACACGGCGTATTTGTCGGATACACTTTGGGATAAATTTATGAACATTCTTTACAATACTTGAATTATTTAGTTCGACTGCCTGGCATGTTTTTTCATCAGTGATACTTTAATCACTATTCACTATTCAGGTATTTTTTTTTATGGAACTATAAGCTTAAGCATAAAATTGATTACGTTATCTGTTTAGCAATGACATCGAAAGTGGGGATTATTAGTGGTGATAACTGAATTAATGAGAGTGTACACAAAGCATAAAAATATGGGAAAAAATGGCAAGAAACTGGAACAATTTCAAATGGAATTTGCTACTCAAAGAAGGGGTCCATTACCAAATTTGAATGAATTTAATTTTTGTATTGAAGTGAACCTATATGCCCCTCTGCCAAAAGTATGTTTACTGCAAGGATGAAAGGTTGAGTATTATCATGTAATTAGTAGTATTATGTTTTTATTTACACGTCAAGAAAAACCCTGCAGTCTTTTCGTTTTCGTAACTTCTACAGACAGGGAAACTGGACAACATGAAACTTTGTCCAAAATTGCCAAAAAGTAACATTTATCCTGTATGCAATTTTGTCAATTGTCACGGTTTTCAGTTCATATTACTAAATGTATACTTTCATCACTGGTAAGTGCATTGATAATAGTTTCATTTATCTTGGCTATTAGCTTTCAGACTTGTAAGTTGTCAATGAGAAACGAAAAGTACTATAAAAAAAGCATGTGACTCAGTTTGCAAATAACCTGTTTACAGGAACTCTCTTTCTTGTTTTCACTCCCTACCCAATCAGCAAATTTATATGCTCTCTTCATTGTACTCTTGTTTTTTGGGAAAAGTAGTTAGACCTAAGTGTGATGATTTTTTTCTACGTAATGATGATTAGAAACGACCCTCGATTTCCCCCAAAAAATATCGAATTCTGGGGTGTCAGTCTCATAACTAACTGACTGAGACAGTGCAGAGATTTCCTTCAAAATGCAAAGCGTTTCTGCGAACACTGAAATCTTTGGAGGGATTGTCAAGGGTTTTGTCGACATCCATAGTGCACGCCACTCTCGAAAGAAAAAGATCTCGCAAACCTTTACCGACAACATTTGGAATTGAACAGTGTCACCAGATTCAAGGGGTGTCCTGGGTAATGTAAGCAAAGACTCTTTAATGTAGCGGAAGCAATGTAATGACAAGATCGACAATTTGACACAGTGCAGCTCAACACGCGAGGTGTAAATCGCGTTTATAAAGTATGCGTACTCTTCAATAACGCTTAACATGTATGTGTAAATACATATCTGTGTGTAACGTCATGTACTCTTTTGACTTTTTTACTCGAAGAGGCAGCTCTAAAACTTTGGCAATATGGAGGAAATTAAGAACGAAAAACCATTTGGATGAACTTTATACGATGATTAAAAGATAAAAATCTGTCATTTTTGACATTCGTTATTGAAATAATATCCGTTATAGCGAAAAAACTAACAAAAAACCACATCAAATACGACAGTCATTATTAACTTGAAATTGAAATGCTTCACCTACGATGAAGTTCAGGCCACGTGATTTGGTGAGGAAAATGCTAAACGCTCCTGTCGTTCTGCATGCAATTTGAGGTTACAGCGAGTTTTATTATAGACACTAGTTACAAGCCAAACCCTCTTAAATGAACGAAATGCCATATGTTAGAACACGCCAGATGCTATTGTTGTTGTTGTTGTTTTTTAAATCTCGCTTGTTATGAATATTCATGTACGACCGACTTTATGAGAGTACATATCCATCTTGGATTTATTCGATTTTGTCCATGTTTTGATAATGGTATTTCAGATGATGTTACTATATTGCAACCAGACGATGAAGTCTAAAATTAATTCCCCACCTTCTTTTCTTATTTCATTACGATTTTCAAAGGAGGCATTTCAACCATAAGCACTGCACATGCGTGACACATTTTGAAAGCAACGCTAATTAAAAACGATAAGCACTTAAACAGGATTCCGAACCTGACAATTTGTTTGAATTGTAGACTAAATACTTAATAATCTGCTTCTTAGATTTAATAACTGAATGTTCTTAATGATGAAATGAAACAAAGAACCGGTGGGGAGGGGGGTTCCAATAACCACGATGTATGCTACATTTTGATTGTATGTCTGGGACATCTTACTTTTGAAAGCATGTATTGTATTAATTGGGTTTTTAATCAATTCAGTTGATCGTGTTTGTTACAATGCATGCCAGGAATGGGGGAAGGGTGGAGGAAGATACAAAATCCAACAAGTTGTACATGTGCAGGTACTAGCCATACGAGTATATGCATTCGTTGTGTGTAGTCTGCTTCTGTGAGGTGTACCATTTCAGTGTGTCCCTACGTACAGATGAGTCTCTTGTTACTTGCTTAGAACTTGTCATACACAAATTCTCTGCCTAGCCTTACCAGCTAAGCAGTAGACCGTATTCTATTCAAGTATTACTTCAACTACATGGACAGTGCAGAATCCTCCGTAGACTTGAAGGGGAATAAACTTTAAACTACAAAGGAGTGAACAAAACATGTCCCATATCAACCAAAGTGACCCTACTCTACCCTACTCCTGGTACAACGTATGCTTCCCTATCGTCCTGTGGTTTGTCGTCTTTTACGATATGCGCGAAAATTAATTGTCAAACCATGTTGGTTGTTAAAATGTTCCTTACGTTTGAAACTGTCGCTTTCGTGACTGGTTTCTATCACCTATTTGCTATACTGATCTGTCAAAACATTTTTCCAGTCAGATGTTTTGTTCAAGTTCAAAGAACTGTAATCTACTCCATATCTCGAGATTTTGACCAAGAACCGCAAATTTATTGAACACGGCAGTACATCAATCAAAAAAATAGTACGGTACTGCTTTTAATTAATTACTTTGGCACCAAACAGGTTATCGTTGGCTGTTGTCTCTTGATATCGGAACTGAAGTTAGCTTCTTCTGTTAGTAAATATTAAGGGCATCTTTAATGAAACAATTAAATCATAATCTGAAAGAGGTGGGTGCAGTCCTGGGGTCAGAGACCAGTTGTTAGGGGTACAGCAAAGGGCCAGAGAGTCTTAGCACGAGGAGCAGGAGCTAACGTTATCGTGTGCACAGCGATAACAATCAGCCACACATGCCACAAGCTGCAGTTCAGCGGGTTACTTCGTTGTGATTAACTACGCGGGAAAGAGGTAAGGAATGGCATGCATCTTACATTTATGTATTGCTACTCGTTAGGCCTATTAGAAATAGCATCGTTGTATTAAGATACCACACAACATATGAGTTATGAAAGTAACTAAAGCGTGGTTTAAAAATGTTTAAGTTTCGGCCAACAGATAAAAAACGAGTAGCAAAAGTTGTTAAGTTTTCTTCGTGGGGGTTTATTTCTTAAAGTTACAATAAAACAAGTAAAAGTGATTTATTGTGACGTTGAGTGTTTGCGGGAACGGTAACCTATATCATAAAAAAGAAGACGAAATCGCTTGACTCAATGAAGGTAAACTTGACCTCCTATTTTATGTGCACCCCTGTTCCCCCCCCCCCCACCCTACCTTGTAGAAATAAGACGTCAACTGCTCCCCCAGACACATTAAGCGAAGAGTATACTCACCGATATGAAACACGAGACTCACAAGCTCCTCCGAGATACCACCAACAACCGCCTCCTCATGTTCTTCAGCATTCCACTGTAACAAATGAAATGGAGGAGTCAAAATAAAAAAAAAGCAAAGTCAAACTTATCAATATCGACTTCTTTATCAGTGAACGTTTAGTGACACTTTTCCAAAAATTTCTCTCGATAGTAAAAAATAATTCGAGGTTCGTTCTTAGGAATAAGTAGAACGAGAGCAACGTGAAAGTCTAAGCGATAGAGATGGAACAATGTGTTTTTCAATATTCTTAATTCGATTTTTCATCAGAAGGCAAGAGGGACGAAAAATGACTTCGTTCCTGGCACAGATAAGAATGTCTCCTCGGAAAATATATTCTGCCTCCTCTTCTCTTTGTGTGACTTATAAGAATATTTACACATCTCATACAAAATGGAAAGCAAAATGGTTGAGATCCGTTGATGTTAGTATTAAAGTGACGCTACACTTTTGCTCCTCAATAGTTTTTTCTTATCGAAACACCAGCGTCGACTTGCGTGATAAATTACTTTCAGACAAAAAACAATAGTCTGACAAAAAAGAATCTAGATGTGTCAGATACGCTCACATATACAAGCGGTACTCTGTTGTAAAGCAGTTTTCATCTCCTTGGCGTTTGAACCAAAGGAGGAAGAAAACTGTCTCTTAAAGTAGAGCTTTCTTTTCTCTCATCGACAAAATCATCCTCTGTAATTTTGTTGATGCACAGGAAATCTTCAAAGTCACTCCGACACAGAATTTCAACGCACTAACACGGTAGTTTGCCCAGGAACGAAAAATGTATTCTTGACAACAGATCAAAAATATTTTGACTTTGAGGAATTTCAGTACGCGATCTTTTTCTCTTGGTGAAATCTAGCTATTCTGTAGGGAAAAAAAATAAGCAACAAATCTTCTTCCGCAAAAGTGAATGTAATACCTGTTCTTAATGAAATACCGGTAATAGAGAAGAACTAGTTTTCTTTTATCCTCCTTTTTTTTCACGAGGACAAACTTTAAGGACGGTGAAAAATGACACCAACAGAACTTCTAACCTCGTTCCACACGACGACACTTGTGCAAGTGTACTTCATCTACTCGTTTACTTTTCTCCGACCCTAAACTATGCCTGTGACTTAAACAGTGCATCCAAATGTTTTGCTCTTCCGTGGAAAAGGTGATAATGATAGAGCAAAAAACCGCTTTTCAAATCTCACCCGATACGAATGAGTTGCACTCTTTGAACTAACTGAAATGGAACGCAACGCTGTTATCCCCTTTATATCTCCTGTTTAAATAGCTGGCGCTCTTTCTTTGACAAATTTACGTACTAAATGTGAAGTCAGTGGGTGCCTTGGTACTTAAAGTTATATGCCAATTTACTGTTCTTCGTTGTCTAAATGTATCATGAACAGAATTCAATCTCAGTTGGCGGAGTCGTCTTCTCAATAGAGACAGTTTTGCATCCATGACTGAAAGATTCATATGTAAGTCGAAATATTACTTAATTGCAGTGAAGGCGCGGTGAGGTGGAAGACTGTAGAACCACGAAATTTCTGTAGTAGAAATGAACAAATTACGTAAGAAAATATTTTCGAGAGTGGTAGCTGAGTATTCACAAAAATTAAACATTGTAATTGCTTTTTTTTTAAATTTTTTTTTTTTTTAATTTTTTGAGGCGATACGTTATATTTGATGTGTTACTGTACCCTTACTCTGTTAAACCTAATTCTAAGAAGGGTCTGCATAATAGCACATCATCATTGAAGTACAAAAAAGGATTACTTATTTGAAAAAAAACCCTTTAAGACTATTCGAAATTGCACATTAGTAGCAATACCGACAAACAATATTTCTGGTGAAGTAGCGTATACCGGACAGAATAACCTATTGAGCGTATATCAGAGATTAAAAGGAAAAAAAAAAACAGCTCACACAAATGCATTGCAACGACCTCCAACTAATATTCTTAATTTAGGGAGGTATCGACAATACAAACAGATGCGTAAAATAGCACACATGCAGTTCATATGGAATGGTACCTTATTTGCCACAACTGATAACAATGTATTGAAGAAAACACACACGTACAAATTATAAATTAATACAGACCAGACTTAAACGGATCGGAAACGTACGGTACCAATAAACATCAGCTTCCAGAGCGCATTACCTCGGTGATAGTATGTTTCTTTACGTGTTGGTCTCTTTAACAGTGTTTGCCTGTAATGCCAATCATATGTACATCCACCCTGGATGAATCTGAGCGGCTAATTTCCTTGTCGATTTGGTTTTATTTTGAAACGATTGTCTGTGTATATGCAGTCACATGCATGTATAGGAATTAAGCGCCAGGTGCACAACGCTTGTTGCAGCCTCTACACTACGTAAACATCAATTTTATTATCTCCCTATTGCGCTCAAAGGATACGAATTTTTACTTCCTACTTTATTTTCATACCGAAAGAAGCTGTCAGTGTGGATATAGGAGGATGCCTTATTAAGTAAATTGTTTATAACTAGCCACACAAAAATATCTCAACGTGATAAGACTGTACGTAATAAAGCATAATGTTCAAAATGTAGATAAATAATGCAAGTGAATATTAAAGGTAGGACTGGTAGTTGTGACATACATTTTTACATAAATTTTTGCACTTTCTTTTTCCAATTCGTTATTTTCTTATGATGTTGTCGTAACAAAGATAATAATCATGACTATGCGTTTTATACCTCCCCTTGCTTGAATAAAGAATGTTGTTTGGTCAAGGGTCATGTATGCTTACCTACATTCTACAGGAAAACACTGATAACCTTCAAGATACCTCAATACGTGACAACAGGCGATGGACTTAACGATGGATATAACGATATATATACATATATATATATTATTATTATTATTACGGTACAACTGTTGATTTTGCAGGTATAATGTTCGACTAACTTCTGTGTTAGTCCTAGTAGCATAGAAGTATTTTGTTTGACATCGTACGCGTACGAAATATTGATGTATTTGTTCACTCTGAGTTTTCCAGATGCTTGTGTACTATGTGCAATTCTACGGCACGTCGTTAATTTGCAACTGTTATTATGGCCGTTACTGTTCATAATGTAAGCTTAGGCAAAGTCGTAATACCATAGTCTATATCTCAATGTATTACTGTAATTTATGTGTCATTAATGTTTGATGTCTTGTAATTTATCAATAACTCACGTCGGTATTTGTACAATATAGTGTTACAATGTGACAGGAGGATGTAAAGGTAGTTTTGAGAATGACGTCACATATTCATCTGTGAGAGTCTTCCCTCAAACAATCCATAAACTTTCGCGCGGCAAAGGTTACGACTGGAGCAACCGACTTGAATTCAAAACGTTTATTTCACATCTCTTGAACTCCACAATCCTAAACGAAAAATATGTATTCCGTGGTATTTTGGCTAACATCGGAAACACGGTAACTGAAATATAAGATACGTTTACCTTTACCCCAATGATTTTCTTGCAAAACGTTGGCTGTTGACTCAACTTTTACCTTAATAAAGATATGCTTGCTCATTCGTTACATTTTTGTTTGGTAATTTCTCCGATTGCTATGACTGATCTACTATTACGAAAACCTACCGTGTGTACATGTAAATTTCTTGGGTTTAAAAGCTATTAATGAGCAGACTGTTTCATGCATTACATGTTCAGTTGTGATAATATCCCCCGCGTTTATGCAGGCATCATTGCGATTGTTTCAACAACATTAGCCAATGTATGACCAGGGTCTGTTCATTACACAATGTTACTTTCTGCACTGGTGTCGTAATAAATAGTTATAAATATATTCTTTGGTAATGTTGTTTAGCCTAACTTGGGTCATTAAGCCTCACCACTACCACAGTTTCCCGACATACCTTGTTTGTTTTTACTTTCTCCTGCTGTTTTCTGAGTTCGAAGTGTTCTTTTGATTTCATGGTGTCTTCTTTTCATTTGAGAATAACTGAATATTTTGGTTCAATCTCTCGTTGTATTCTTCTGATCGACATGTCATGGAGCGAAAAAACCGGGATTCCCTTCAAAGAGAAAGAACTTTGACAAACCAGAAGTCGAATGACTTCGAGATTCCTTGCCAATATTTATGTAAAGCAAAGGATAATACAAATCAATTTTGAAGTTCAAATACCTTACTCGTTGTGGGATACCATGTCTACAAGTTTACAGACTATGATATCTACTGATTTCACATGACCTTTGAACTCTATGAGAAATGACAGAGATCATCTTCTCATAAAGGTCTACCAATTGTTGAAGATCCACCAACATTCAACGACAACTTTCCTTCATTGAGATAATGTGTTTACAAGGTTCTCAAACTATGAAATCTGTTGACCTCACATCTATTTGACCGCCATAAAAAAAACTACAGAAGTTATCTACTCATCAGTGGCTACCAATGTGACTAATATGAAGTTCCAGCAATATTCAAATGCTGAGGTGTTTCCCTTGGTAGTATTCCATATTATCCTGTGGTGCCATAGGCCAGATCAGAATGCAACAAATCAGAAAAGGACATCACAGGGGAGGACATCACGGGATACATGAGGACAATTCAACATCACACACTCAAGGTCAAGAGAACAGAACACACCAAAATCAGAACAGGCACCACAGGACATTACAGGTCATGAGGGAGCGATTCGATAGCACCAAAGGTCAGTACAGAGAAGAACATAGAAAATAATAGAAAAGGACACCAATGAATAGGACGAGACAGGATGAGGCAGAACAGACCTACAACAGAGTAGGTACACAACTGATCAACACATAACTGGCCACATCATATGACACAGCAAAGTGATGTATGTGTGATTCTCCACACTATCAGTCCCCCTCCCCCACCCCCTACACACATATATCTCTAATACGAAGTATGTATTGAACTTAAACAATCAAAATCTATAAACCTGTTTTCCTTAAAGTGATGGCGTGAGTTGGAAGAACCTAAAAACAAAGCCATTTTGCTCATTCTTGTTTTTCTCTATTCCTCGATACCGCATTAGTTTTGTGTAAAATTGCTATGACCAAAAATGATGTTGAAAGTTTTGTGAATCGGTGAAAAATTGACCTCCTGTTTTGAAAATTACGGCCCCTAAGAAGGTTAGACCACACCTACAATATGGTAGCGCAACTGAAACGGTCGTGTGACATGAAAATGACGTTTTGGAGTATTGAGTGCATTAAGCATTGAAAATATTAAAAATATCCACAAATTCCATCCAAATCCGTCAAAGATTGACCAATTTGCAGGAAAATTGTGAAAATGTGTCTCACAGAGCTTTATCACGAATAATATTGAAATAAAGTCCGTTGAATTAAATTGCATTGAACATTGGCTAAGTACGCCAAAATGTGACGTCAAGAGATGGACTGCTATGATGTCTTACGTTAATCCTTTGTTTATGTAACCTTTATTTCAAGGCTATTTGAGAATTTTATATGCCCGAAGGGTTTTATTTTGGAAGCATGTACTGCATTTTTTCTTTCAAAATATTCATGTCACTTACTAATGTGAAACTCAGTAACGAAGTAATTAAGATGCAAAATATATAGACTTAACAAAAGAAATAATGACACTGTGCAACGCTCCATGTCATCTGTTTTGCATTTTTCTCAAACTTAAAAAAGAAACGGTAAAAGATGTAAACAAAATTCCAACTGGTTTTCACTCAGGGTTTTACTGTGCAACTTCATGGTGGAGGGTGCTCTTTTCTAAAATGATGTCACACAATCTTGAAGTATACGTCGTGTGTTCTGCGCTGAGAAAAATACTCCGTGATTTATTGCATTCTCTACGCTGTAGAACATCGAGTATTAGGATATTGTGCATCAGTGTTGGCTTAAAATCCACAGTCATTAATACTCTTCTTGATGTTCGCATGTGTTTACCGGTTGAATTATACGGCGGACATAAGTGTATGTTGCGTGAATAAACACTCACAAGGAGGCTTTTTGTCTTCAGTTTTATCAGAACATGATACGACGCACGATACAGTAACATTAATCTCGCTTAATGTTTCCCGTAAATGTCCTATGTTACCGAAACAGATTAGTCGTACACCTTTTTTTTTTTTTGTTTTATCGGGATCCTGTTTGTCGATAAATCTTACCCTAATACAGGCCTTTGTTGACGTTTATCCTATACCAGCTTTATGAAAGAATAACACCTCATAATTTGTGCCGTACGTTACCCATTTGCCCAATGGCGTTAATTATTCGGGAGGGTATTTACTCTTAATTACTGAAGAGCCCCCGCGGATTTGATATAAATTTAGTCGGTAGCCAGAGGTCGCGAGAGTCAATTATAAGGTATTATCTCAATTATATATTTCAACGGAGACGATGTGCTTGTTACGTAGTGACGGGGAAACCAATGTGGCATGTAGTCCTGTCACCTGAAATATTCAAATAAATGGCAAACTGAGAAGCAAGTAACGACATGACGGTGGCAGCCGATATAAATGCACAAGAGACCGCCACTGTCAATGCAACGTCGGGATAGGGATTTCAAGGGTGAAAAGAATGTAAGGTTTGGAAAAGGAGAAGTGTGGGAGACGGGGTAGGTGTGGGAGACGGGGTAGGTGTGGGATAGGGAGTAGGTGTGGGAGAGTGTAGGTGGTTGAAGAGGGGACGGTGGAGATTGAGGGGTGGGGACTGGGGCGGGTTAGGAGAAGGGTGAGGGATTGTCCTTGGGTTGAAGTTGTCAGCTGAAAGAAAAGAAGCCAAAAAGTTATGAAAGGAAAAGGAGGAAAAATGAGATGAATAGAGAACAAAGAATCAGACAGAGGAAGACAAGGGAAGAGAAGAAAAAAAAAAGAAGAAAGGGAAAGGGGAACGGGAGGTAATCCAAGAGAAAGGCGATGAAATTAAATATAATCAGGAGATCAGATATAGGAGATCATAGGAGATCATTACTAAAACTATGAAAAAACGGTTTGATAATTTAAACACAGATTAACCTAGACAATCAAAAACATTCTGGTGTGTACGCTTGCCATCCAATCCATACAGGGAATATGAAACTGCATAGAATAGCCCGAAGTGATTATAACGAAATTGGTGACATAACATCGTGTTGATAGGTCATGCAGGGAGTTGTCTGGAACAAGCACCGGGATCATAGATAACATTGTACAGATTCTTGGGTCATTTAAAAAAAAAAAACTTCTAAAAGCACCCCAGCATATCAGCTTGACAAAACACGAACTCAAGCTATATTACGCGGCCTCGGCGAATCGCCCCGGAATTCCTTTTAATTACTGCACTTGGCCTCCGTCTATACATTGTCGAGGGAGACCCGCAAAAAACAAATGTCATTTAGCAAAACAATACTCTGATCCAAACGAATTATTTTTAAACAATTTAAAATGACAATGCAGTCATTTTCGGCAGATGCGGTTTACTTCTTCCTCGATGAACTTTCTTTAGAAATATTATCATCTTTGACTGGGAGGAGGGACTGTGAACATTAGATTCTTGTGTAGCTTATCTTAACCAGTCTCGGTTATAGAAGAATTTTAGTATAGCTTTACAGAAATGTATTATTCAAAAAGCTCTTGGTATGATATTTTTCAACCCCGTTCATGTAGATTCAATACGTAATTATTCAGATTCTCAAAAAGAGAAAAGAGAGAGAAAAGAGAGAAAGAGGTAGGGTGGAAAAACAGGAAGCAACAAAAAGTAAATTTTGACAAATTCAGCATGTAAACAAGATTTGGATAACTAAGTAGTATGAACAAAATGTAAGGCTTTGAACATAACAAGTGACACGACATAGTTATGGCGACTGTATAACGACCACCACCCCACCCCTATCCCACAAAAAATAGTGCCGCACGGAGAAAACTTAAATACAGCCGATATATGTTTTGAAAATGTCACACTGAATTCTCGTTAAGTTGGACAACGAAAACTTTGGAACACACAAACACACTAAGAACAAAGGACTTGTCCCTATCGAAATGAATTGAAACTACCGTGTGTGCAATTGCTCTTTGCTCATCAAAATAACATTCATGTTGATGTAGTTGCTGCTGCATTCTTTGCACCGGTAACATTGCAATACATAGTTTATTTTTTGTTAATTACTGAATTATAATTACAAATTATTAAAGGAGTATGTCAAGGAAATGAAAGCCCGCGTGATCGAAGTGCTTTTTCCTGAATTGTGATTCCCATCCAGAAGTATTTTCATTATTAATGTACGTTATGTTACTAGTGTATGTTAATTTATACTGCCGGTGTCGACGTTACCACCATGCTGAAGGTGTCGGTGTTGTTGTCGAGGTCAGTATCTATGAGACCGACTGGAGGTCAAAATGAACGTGTGCAAATCTGTGTAGTTTATATAGAAGTAATGAACCGGTCATCGAGCCACGAGTTTTTTGGCCAGATCGTGGTGACTTTATGCCAGAACGAAGGGTCGAGAAGTGATCAACAGCACTAACGGTTTATTTGGAAAACTGAGTAAACCAAATCACAACATCTCGATACTCTGACTACATACCGACACCACACTGCGGGAATGTACTTTAACATTCTGTTCCGATCGGATCCAGTAATGATCTACTCAAGTGATGAGAGAACTAGCTGATTGTGATTCTTTTTATAGCCTTTATCATAGATTGCACTCTGGTCATCCAATGTAGATCAGACGTGAGTAATCAGAGCATCCACAAGTAGCTGAAGTATGCTGCACACAGGGGCAAACAGTTCACCTGACAACTTTGTTTGCCGTTGATGTGGCAGCCTGTTATTAGTAACATGTTGATCTGTCGACGTCGAGGATCAGAATCTGATTTCCGAGATCAAATTCTGATTTCGATCAGCATCAAAAATGGGACTGAGAACCTAAGCTAGACTTCGTTCCCCCTAGATTTGTGATTTTGACCTCGAAATTTTGATCCCCCGGTTCAAGATTTGAACATTGTTATCGTCTTTAGCTTTCGTTAAATAAAAACTAGCGGAGGGATCGGTTGATTTAAAGGATCGCAGGATCATGATCAGTCGTTTATATCAACAATACGAGACTGTGATCATTATCAAATTAAATCCCCTATGGACCGATATGACTATTTCGAGGTCATTTACAAGGGTTTTGCAGGCCAGATATACACATTGTCACAATGTAAGTAAAACGCGGGTTGTTGGCGTCCAAAGCACTCTCTTGACACTGAACTACAACATGTAAGTTTTACTTAATCTTTCTATTGTAGATATTAGGAAAGGGGGTGGTAATTTGCCTGAGATATGTCAGAAGCTTTTAGCTACTGTCATGCTTGCATTAATACATACACATATGTTGCAACTCTTCACTTGTGTGTGTATTACATATGCATCTTATTAATTCCAAGTTCCTTTAAAGCAGTATTGTATCGCTAGAGGAAATAGATCCCTTGGGAATAAGAAGAAAAAAAATAAGAAGGTGAACTGAATCAGGCAAACGAAATTAAACCGTTGAATAACTTTTATATGAGAGACTTTGCATCCTTAAGAGCCAAAGTAATTGTGATAAGGAGTTCAATCGTGGATAGGACGTTTTACTTTACAATCCGATACGGGTGGATGACCCACGGCTACGCCATTGCTCGCGACTCCTCTGTTTATATTTCAGCAAGATTTTCGAAAAGTTTACTGTATCTGTTAAGAATTTAATGGCTCGCTAGAGGCGGCTCATCACTCTATCAAAACCGCCAAACAGGGTCTTGAAAAAAAATGACCTTTCTTTGAGTTGGCCTGTCTTTCCAAAGCAGTCTCTCCGTATTTTTCTCCTTTCTTGTATCATTCTCAGGCTGGTTTAGAAACCCCTTTTTATTCTTCGTATTTTGGTATCTTTGACTCATGCGTTGCTTTCACCCTACATGTGTTGACATTTTTTACTACCATTTTCCCAGCTCTCTTTTACATTTCCTTTTTTACTTTTTTGTTGTTGTTGCCAGAAATGGTAGACCAATTATCGATGTTTCGACGTTGAAGGCGACAGAAAGACATCAGTAAAATATAAAATAGTAATATCATAATCTGCCTGCTATCAACTTGAAACATTGAAGCATCGGGAAATGTAATTTAATTGCTTTGATGGATGTATTCAATAAAAGAAAGATGAAACGTGATCGCAAATTTTCATCGTTTTCCTTTGTGACTATAAATAAATTAATGTGATGTACGTCTGTCGTTTTGAACAAAAGTGCAAGACACTCTACTCCCACCGAAGAAGTATATATATAGTTCCGGAGAAAAAGCATCACATGCACCAAAAACAAACAAATGACATAAATAGAAAACGACGAAACATATCTCATAGGGTCCTTCATCAGTTTCGAAAGGCAAGTGAAAAACAAATGAACTAAAATAACACGAAACACAGAAAAGTGGAAGAAAAGGGGTAATTTAAGAAGCAGTTGGACACTAATACAACTAAAGAATGGCGAGATACCATGCGATAAAAATGTCTTGCAGTAATGTTTTTGCTTTCACACTACAGGCAGCTTTGCTTTATTGTGGATTTTTCCATTGTTCTATTTATCATGTGATTTTATGTAGGGCAACGATTGGCCACGAGGAAAATATCGACGGGGTAAGCGATAAAAGTGGAACTTTTTCAACCCCACTTTATCGCGTCCCGTTGCATCGTATCTTATCCCGTCTGGTGTGAAAAGGTCTAAGTAAGAATATTAATTCTACATTTCTATCGTGTAGCATTGCGTCGCATCGCGTCTAGTGTGATTTCGTGGCTTTCATTGGGTCACCATCAAGAAAAACTTTACTTTCAAAATGTACCTTATTATTGTGACGTAATTGCCCTTCTTTGTTGATCACAAAACAGGGTTTTGATCAATAAGAACGTGTATTTCGAAACGTTAGTAACATACATATGGTATAATACATGTGAGTGTGTGTTTCGTGTTCATTTTAATGTTTACCTCCATAACGAAAATAGTACAAGTCATATCTGCGTTTATCAACGATACCTATGATCTTACTCAAGACTTTTACACACAATATTGAGCATCTCATACATAACGTAAATTATTCAGAAAATCTAATACTGAGTTTCTTGTTTGCAAGAAGAACGTGATCCATGAGCGAGACACCTCTGTGGGATCGTTCTTCACAAAAGTTTGCAAGTCTGCCTCTCATATTCTCCTGTGTGGAGAATATAGAAAGACATCAGGCTTAATCCACAAACTCATCGACCGAAAATACTTTAAGCTGAAAGAAACTCTTGCAAAGTGTGTGTCAGACAAACAGGAAAAGTCATGATCTTTGCGATGTCCGACGCTGACTTTTCAGTCTGAGCGTACTCAAAGTTCAAAGACAAAGTGTACAAAGCTTTAACAGATGTCGTATTTAGTATGTAGACGTGTCTCAATGAGGACAAGAACCCTATGATTTGTTTTGGAGGTCAAAAGTCATTCGAGGTCGACAGGGGTCAAATTGCGAAAACTCTGTAGACATGAGCTCAAGAAAGGAAGCTTGTACAGATCGAATTACATATAAAGCATAGGTAGCTTGTGACACATGCTAATGCTATAATGTAAGATTCAGAAAAATATGCTCATAATTGGATCATCAAAACCACAATGCATTTATGTATTCTGGTTTATTTGTTCTTAACTTTTCCCCCACATGTCTCTCTTCCTATCGCTAGCGTTGTGCCTTCCTGTAAATCATTTTATCTCCTTCCCACATACTTTCCGACACTATTTATGAGGTAAGGTAAGTTATGACTATACCACTTATCGGATAAGCGCACTGTATGTGTCCATCATACAGAAAAAAAAGCACAACGGAGTTTCGTTTCATACATTTTCACCAAACAAATTCCTCTTATAATTGCTACAATGGTCAATTTAAAATATTTATGAATTATCAAATTAAGGATGATGAAGTACAAGGAATTGGCCACACGTGCGCCATTTGCTGGTAGTGGTCGGCTTTGCTTGTAAGGGAAAGGTTTACATTACTATCAGTTACGTCTTATCCATTGGTGCAGTACGTTATACGCCACGTGCATGTTTCGATCACTAATGAACGACCACGCATGAAACCATAACGTTATCAGTCTTTCTCAACAACATCTGATTTAAGTTTTAGAAAAAAAAAACAACATAAAGAAATTGAAGAAATTGAGAGAGAGAGTTTAGAACGATTATCGGAGCAAAATTTTGTAAGCTTTGTTAGGAATTCTGGGCCCATTAACATTGAAACTGAGTCGTCTTTTCATGATGCAAATTGCACTGCTCTGCTGTGTATAGGCTGTGCTACTGTGTAGGCTGAAAGGTGTTGTGTATGCGCATATGGGGCATTCTGTATAAATTTACATTATCAAGCATACTCATTAGGGTCTTGTGTTAAGTTAAGCACAAATTCCCCCTCCCCAGGAAATCATGAAGTTAATACATGATTTTAAGGACTAGTGGTATTTAAATCAAGCGTGTTCAAACTTACTGTAATCACTCCTCAGAATTTTCATCTGAACTACGATTAAATTGTCCTGCTGCTTATTTGTATGAAATTAAGTTATGAAATTATGTTATGTAATTATGTCAATGTGCCTGATGTGGCCCATATATATATATATATATATATATATATATATATATATATATATATATATATATATATGTATGTATATACATTTGCACATACTCCGTTTTAACTACGTGCCAGTCGACTTCTTTTAACTGCTCCCTTTCATTACGTACAACTGACGAAGAGCTGTTTAAACGCTCGAAATATTTTGTATCCACTTTGCCGTTTAATTATACTGTTGGAACAAATGTATCTATTTTTTGTGTCATTTCTTCATATTTACTTATTTATATATATATAGCATATGGGGCATAGTTACAAACTACCGAACTTTATCCGAATATTATTCGAAAATCCCAAATTTCTAGAAAGAGTAAGCACAAACTCGAGCACAAAAGAATAACATATCCATCTGTTTATGAAAAGGTTTTGCACACAAGTGTTAAACCCGATTGAAAATCCGATTTGAAAGTCTGGGTTTTTTTTGCGAGAGGGGGCTCATAAATGTAGTTACACACTTCAAACCTGTCTTACATATGACACTTGTTGAAAACAGGATTTGGGATCTCTGGATTACTGTTCTCTTTACGGTGTTAATATCTTTTCATTCGAGTGTCTTGCCAAATGGGCCTATTATTGTAAATGTCTTCTTTAGTTTAAGTTCACACCATAAATCCTCTTCTTTAAAGAATGTGCCTTGATTTGAGTTTTGGGTATTGGAATGATTGCTTACACGGTTCCAGCTTTCTAAATTTCAGTGTCTGACCACAAGCAAGAGAACCAACCACTTCTGGTGGGGTCCAGGAAATCTCACCAGCCCCTGAGCTCCAGGTTTTGATAACTGTTTTGTTTCACAAATGATGAGTCTGCCATACATTGTCACTTTAAATTGGCCTATTGCATAATGAAGAGATGCTCTGCTGATAAAACGTTGTAAACAAACACTACTATAATATGTACAGATTTCTGTAGGATTGCATATTTACATGTGTTGATGTCATTGCTCTACCAACCTTGAACTAAATTTTGAAAAAACGTACCCATATGTGCAAGCGCGAGTGTGTAAGTGTGTGTACATGCACGAAGGCCTAAACACAACT
This sequence comes from Stichopus chloronotus, assembly GCA_021234535.1. Taxonomy (NCBI): domain Eukaryota; kingdom Metazoa; phylum Echinodermata; class Holothuroidea; order Aspidochirotida; family Stichopodidae; genus Stichopus; species Stichopus chloronotus. Next base: position 4,381,690 of record CM037848.1, on the reverse strand, counting down.
TTCGGACTTACACAACATTTCTGGGAAAAAGTCCTCCCAGAGATAACAAAAAATGCATCTTGAAAGTGTCTTTTAATAAGAAGGCGTTGTCCCCTGAGGTTACCCTTGTGATTAACCTCTTCATTTGTTGCAAAAGATTTCTTTGTTAGTTCAGAAAAAAAGAAGTGCATCTATTCGATTCTGCCGTTTGCAATTTTTTTTTTGACAAGAGTAAATAGTGTATTACCTGACCTCTTTGATTTGATACAAAACACCCCTGAAATACTAAAGATCCTTGTAAGATTCTGTCTTTTTCTCTCTTTCTATCACTGATTTCTCTCAACAATCGGCAAAAAATCCGTGAACCCTTTTTGGCAGTTGTCAACAGGGTGGGTAAATTTCAAGTGGTTCTTTTCCCAGAGTGGGGGATAAAATTACAGATTCAACTCACAGATGAAGAGCAAAATGGCCTTCCTCTGGGAACGAAATTAAAGATGTAAGATGAAAACAAAATAAAAAAATATAAAAGGACAATGTCTCTTTTTTCACAAACAAATAACAAAATATGTAAAAAATAGATAAATCACCCAGCACATGTTCTCCAAAATTGTCCTGAATTTACAGATTTTTAGGCCTAAGGTTTAAAATGTAATCTCAGCATGTTTTGAACCTTATTTTTCCTTACAATGATAGCTTTTTTGGCAGAGCATGACATGGGGCAATTTAATGTTGTTTAAATGATGAAGAAAGCAAAATTGAAACGACTCCCTTGGGTTCTTTTTCTTAAAGAAAGTCGTTTGATACATTTTTATTAAATTGAGTAGTTGTGTTATCAAAGTCACTAAAAAGAACGGTCAAGCAGTATAACGACAGAGTGGAGGCAAAGAAAGTCACCGTCTGCTGCCAAAGGGGCACCATAAGGAGACAAGAAATCTTATAACCGAAAGAAGAACAGGTTGCGAAGATATGAAGATCGAAATCGCAATTGTAGCTTTGTAATTGTTCATGTAGACGATCCGATGGTGTGGTAATAAGGATCAATGTTAACGTTATCAAACTGGTTTTGCTGCACCTATTTGTTGTTAGTCTTATTTTTCAGCTTTTGCATTATAAGTGAAATTGAGACTGTTTGCACAAAACAATAATAATAATCAAAACAGAAAAAGAAAGAGGAAGCAGTTGAAAAATGAAAATTTCTACCATGGATGGGCATGTCTCTGTTTAATCCTACGCTCTGTCATATGGCTTGTATTAGAATTAACAGCTAGAGCGCCTTATTTCCTCTAGGCGAACAATTACAAACAATAATGTTACCTTTTCTAATGAAAAAAAAATCACTCTTTCAGTGGCGCTACCATTTGATGTGTGATCGAGTAATTTCCTTGTGTTTCACTTTGTCCCTATCAAATTTATCTTCACCCACAAATTACACACACGCCTTTTTCCTTTGACAATTTATTACCAAGTAGAGAATCTGAAATTCAACATTGATAACATTTACAGCAGACCATAATGGGCAGCCTGTGACGTCACCTAGACATATAGCTTAAGTATGAACATCCAAATTATTGCGTCGTCATAACATGACAAAATTGACTACGTCTTCAAGAACAATCCAAATAAGAAAAGCCGATATGTGTTTCATTTCTCCATTTTTTGTAGTAAAGGATGTAAGAATGGAAGTTTAGAGATGCAAGTGTAATGTTAATGTGATGGTGTCATTTACCTATACCATCAAGGAAGTCACCCTTCAATTAAAGTAAGACGTTTTATGTTATCCTTACATTGGCATTTAGCCAGTCCGTCCTTATTTTTTCCTGTACATCATTTTCGTTCATTTTCCACAAAAGAAGTGAATATCTGAGATTAAATGGATAAAATAATCAAGTTTGCTGATCCCATTTTGAGGCCCCTCTCTAGATTTATTTTTATCTGAAGAAAATGTTTGTATTTGTAGTTAGTCAAAATTTATGATTCGTTGGTATCGAGAAGAAAAACTGAACTAAATTCTATTTTCATGCTCTAAAAATCTTTTCTATTACCCCTGGTTGCATGAAACAAAACTTCAAAAGAAATCCCGTCCAGAACTATATATTTATATAAAAATAAACCTCGGCGGCGTTTTCGGATTCCTGGGTAATGCACCCTTCTTTTTGTCAAGATAATTCTTTCCACTCACGGTTGACTTAAAAACATAAATCTTCAATCAATGAAATAATCTAAAAAGCAACAACCATAGCTGTATCGATCCATTAATTGCTCGTTTGATTTGAATATATCAACGTATCCTAAGTGGCTGTCAGCTTTGACAATTGACATTTTGAAGTATCCACTTTGGAGAAGGATCAATTCCAAGTTGAACAAAAAAATAAACGAAAGCATGCTTTGAGCTTAAAAGTTGTATCAACAACATTGTATAATAATTCTCTCTGGAATGAAAAAGTAAAGACTTTTAATTTTGAGTCAGATCATCTCGTTTTGGATAATCCAAGTTGCCGGTTAGAGAGAAGCAAGAGTTTGCAGCATTTTGCAATAATCAACAGCGGTCAAGTGCTGTATGACAACATGTATGGTGCATGAGGTAGTGTTATCTTATGATGATTTATCTAATTCGGGATATATAACAGATAAGGCTTTCTGGAGTTTTGCGCTTCATGATTGTACGGTATATTATTATTATTATTATTACTATTATTATTATTATCATTATCATTATTATTAGTATTATTATTTATTATTATTATCATTGTTATTACTATTATTATTATTACTATTGTTATTACTATTATTATTACTATTGTTGGACATCAAGTGACAGAAAACAAAGAAATACATTAAAATTCCTGCAACTGAGGTAATGTTACATCATAATTCGATTGACTCAAGTCTCTTTACATCAAACTGAGTAATAAATGGCAACACCCTTCTCTGAACTTGAAAAGTGTGTAACAAACGATAACGGAGTAATATTTTTGAATGAAAAAATATTTTTGACTGAAACTTTGAGACTCTGTTTGACAAACACTTTTCTTCATAATTCTCATGTCTCTCTGTTAATTACGCAACTTAAAGGTCAGGCTCACATTGAATATGGTCCTTCTGTATCTTTAAACTGTTTACCGTGCCAACTGTGTATGATCTACTATGTGTGCCATAGAAAAAAACTGGAACTTCTGTATTTCGGTATAGTTTATTTCCTCTTGCAAATACCAGAAGTCCGCCGTACTTTCAAGGAGTGAGAACAATTTTTTTTTGCTTAACTGCACACTTTCCGCATAATTTTTACCTTCGAATTTATGGGGGAGGGGTAAAGACATTTGGCTGGGAGCTCCCGTCCCACTGCTGGTTACGTCAGTGGTAAAATGAAAATGTAGAAAACATCTGTCAAAGTCTTTGTTTTTTTTATTTTCATAATGTTGATATACTCTGACGTTAAACGTTTTTTTTTTGGAAGTAACTTATGCTTAGAACATGATTTGTCTCCTGTTTGGACATTTCGAAGTTAAGGCAGGAATTTTGTTCAGAAGCCATCTCACGTTTTACTGTTGTCTGATGAATTGATGAAATTTGCAGCTTTTACTAGCAGTGAAGAAAGTACCATTTTGATCAATAAAATATCATTTACTCGCAACAGCAAATCAATCAGCGATATTATCACACAGTTATCAATTTTACATTACTTCACAGTTTCACTATGCTTACCTTAGCCCCCTGGTGAATCTAGAAGAGCTCAGAATTTCTACATCTTGCTAGGAGTAATAGAACTTTGATGCTTTGTCTGCGTGCAGGGGAAGCGGGAGGGGCGGGAGCGGGGGCGGTGGGGGGGGGGGGGAGTAAGTGCGATAAGGAGTTGATACAATTTCATGTAAGGATGGTAACGTCGTAGTGAAAGGAGGTATTATAACAACGATAACATAGCAGCAACTTATAAATTACTACTTCTCGCACTTTCTGAATGGCGCATGCATTTATATGCGTACACGCTACCGTATATACTAGAGTAGACCTAAGTCCATTCCGTCAGTTACTGCAAGATTGTACATAAGACTAGACTTGCATCCGTCTTGATAGTCTACAACGCCGCGTCGATTGCAAGTAATATTTATCTTACAATTTCGTCACGGTCATAAGAAACCACTCTCCGAGTTCCTGCAATGGTCTCGATACAAACGAGTGTTTAATCCATTGGCGCGGCTGCTTGGTACCGCGTTGATGGACAATTATCCTCACAAAATACGACATTTAGTCATGTCATCTTTGACATTTAAAATCCGTTGTGTGAGCTGAGATTCTTCAACGACATGACCCGAAAGAAAACGGAAATGTTTACAATCCTGACAATTTCCAAGATCCCCCCCCCCCCCATGATCGTTTTCACTTTATCAGAAAAATAAAAGCAGACGAGGTACATGAAAGACGATTACGTCACCAATGAGAAAACAAACAAACATAAAACAGTTGATGACGTATGAAAACTGTAATCAGCGGCGCCGTTAGATATTTTACTTAGGGGGGGGGGGGTAAATGGGATAGGACGGCGTAAACACATAGCAATTTCAAAGAGGGGCCACCCAAGACATGGACTGCAATATATGCATATTCATACTGACATTGTGTATTTTTTAAAAGAGACTCTATGAACTTGCAGGTAAGATGTGTTGAATTTGTATGTACAGTATAGTTCTTTTCTTAAGGAAATCCATTTTAGAGAAGGGAGATTCATCAGGGAAATTCACAATAATGATAATGACAATCTAATGATATCTTTGTGAACCCAACAGCCTGAAGACTCATTAATTCAGTATTAAAATGACAGAATTTGAAAACATTAAAATTCAAATCAACGGGCTTAGTGAGAACTTATCTACGGGGCTTTGTATTCAACATTTGTCCGAGATTTATGGCATATTGTGAAATGTAGCTCTACCATTGAATCCCGTAGCTGCTAGAAGTATATATCCATCTGAAACCATAGAAGAACACTGAGAAGACCTTATTAGAATGATTCATAAAACATTTAAATTGGCTCATTGAGTTGATATGATTTTATTTTGTGAAAAGTTTGAAGGAAACTATTGCATGTCAATATTTCTAATTAGCCTCATTAGTTATACATCTGTTGCTACGGTTACTGAAAATGAGAAAAATTTTAGTTTCTTGTAAACAAGGTTTGCCTATGGTTCAAAACTTTAATCCTTATGGTATAAAATGTGTCTGATCACAGATTTGTAATTAGTGACTTTGATCGTTGTATTGTTTTGCTTCAGTTGTGTGTCAGATCTTCAGAATATTTCTGTTTGACTATTTACCAGCAACCATGCGAGTAATTCTTAACAGGTGTGACGAAATATGATTTTGTGAAATAAATCAATAAGCTCCTTTAAAAGTTGAGATCACAATTAGAAAAAGACGTAGAATCTGGATTAAAGAACATCCGGGACCTGATTAAACATACTGCAATAGAAGTTATTGTGGAAAACATGAAGACAAAGTAGGTCGCCACATAACCTTTCTTTTCAGTTTCATTCATATTTAACCATAAAATATCAATTGTGCCTGAAAGGCGGAATCGACACTTTACAATTCCACCCATTACATCTCAAAATCTACGCGGTCTATGAAAATATGGAAGTTTCATGGTATACGTCAAGCCGAGATAGCTACCATATGATATGCAGGAAATGCTGGCATGACGTACGTTGCATGTATAAGGGGCCCTCCTTAACTTTGGAACATGTATAGTAGTTTTCGGAACTCATGTTAGTGCTATGTTATCACGCAAAACAAATTGAACATCACACCAAGTACAGAAAATGGGAATGTTCAACATTTGCCGGATTTTTAGTTTATGAGAAAAAGATTGTTTCCCTGAAAGCTAGTGAAACAAATCCCACTGACCTCCCACTGACCTTCTTCTGTATGACGTTCTTTTTACATTTCTCACTCCCACGCTGTCTTTGCCAAATGCCAACAAGTTTAGTGTCCAAGTTAAGACAAGGTAAGTCATCTTCTCTCTTCTCCAATTAAGATTGAAGGCTTTTTTATCTTTCCCCTATCTCTGTTTCGTTTATTTTGAAAGAAACCTTTAAGTGATTGGTGATCACTTAAACATTTGGCATCGCAGGAATTAATCGCTCAATTGTTGTTAAAATTTAAAGAACTTAACGTTGTCTAAATTTTAAATGCTTAGCTTCAGTGACGTGCAATCAATTAAGCATTTGTCAACATAGTTTCAGCATTAACGAAATATCTTACATCACTCAACTACCCTATCCCAATTTACCCCTTACATATCTATAGCTACCAAGTTTCCCTACATTTTCGGGAACATGAGGAAAACTTGCAGGAAATTCTTGTGTTTTGCACTATTCATCTAATCAGTGATAAAGACGACAGATTATAACTTATGTAGGACATAATCCACCGCGTCACTGTCTGAATGGCATCCTATTAGCCTAACTGATGTTGAGACTGACTAAGTCAGCCTGAATGTTACAGGTGAACTAAGCAGCCTCATTCCTACCAACCATGAAGGAATGTACTTCTAATATCTGAGTTCTAGATAGATTTATTCATTCTTTTCTAATGATGTACTTTATCAACTGATGTTTGAGATGAAGGCACTGTATGAACGAATGAAATTGCATCATTAAATATGAGTACCGTATACTTGCACATACACACAATGTGCATCGCGATAGTCGTCATGCGATGAACACTGCATCATTCAACTATTGAAACTTAACTTTTCATAACATCATCAGCGCTGCCTCGCATTTAAGCCTGACGTACACAGGTAACAGTTTGCAGATTAATTCGTTCTTTTAAACTTTAAACAACATTTATGTAACGTAGTCTACCGGAATGATGGAGTGGTTGTAGGTTAGGTCTATCAGCAATTAAAAGAGATTTAATTTCGTACAGTGCGATTACATCACACGTGCTATCTCTTTCTCAACAGTTTTTGAGTCAAAGAAACTAATTTCTTTACTGTAACAAACGGTAAAAAAAGAATCGGAATCCAGTGATAATCACGTATATTTCTTCTTTGTGTTTTTTGATCCTCTTATCCCTCTCTTCTTTTTATCAATGAGAGGATTCATTTGAACAATTGTGACGTCAAAGGATACATCTTGTTAGTTATATTTCACCGTCGTTAAGGAAGTGCATCACGTGAGAAGATGCGTAGGTTCACGTAATTTAGACGCCATCAGGTTGAATGTATATATAACACAGCGGAAAAATTCACATTGGTGTTAAGGAAAGATTGTGATCCTATCTTTGCAAGTGCTCAGAAACAAGCACTTTGAACAGAAACTTATCAAATAGATTAAGATCCATGCAAAAAGATAAAAGAATCATAAAAATTCTTTACACTTGTTTTTCTTCACTAGTTACTTTCAAACTTGTTTCGTGTGGGGCTTGTCCGACATCTAAGACGGGCTGTTGGGGTGATCGAACAGAAACATGTGACTTACAACAGTGACACGATTAATGAATAATGCATGGAAATGAATTCTTTGCTACTTTATCACTCTGTTTCTCTTGTAGTGTAGTCATCGAATAGTCGGATCACCGACGTAAAGAAATTAGAATTCACCTCCATCTTATAACAAGGCCGGTACACACATGTAGTACACTGTTGTTGCTTTAAGTCATTGGCTCATTTTCTCTTTATTTTTATTGACCCTGTCAGACCCTGTGCTGTCCGATCACCGATGTAGCACAAACGATGGAAGAATACACTTTGGAAGCAGGAGCCCGTGAAAAGTACCAATAGCCCGTGCCATAAATCGAATTACAACACTACGCAAATGATTGTGCGGTGTAGCATATCTATTTATGACATGAGGCAACTATTAACTGCTCAACTGTTAACGTCACGACACTTGATCGGTCAGTGCTGCTACGTTAAAGATGGATAAGTAAAGGCGTCTTGTCGAATTACTACAAGTCGCAAATAATTGAGTGTTGTAGTAATTCCGAATTACTTCTCAAAAATTTAATGTCGTTTTATTAATTTCTTGAGCAGTAGTTCGGAATTGCGAGGTGTCATAAATGTAATAAGTGCACGACGCAATTATTCGTTGCTTGTTCAAATTTTATTCACGATACGACGGGTACTGATGGGTTCCTGATTCCATACGTACATCATTTTTTTTACTCGGGGGCCAGCAGATCAGATAAATAATAAAGTAAAAATGAGGTAAATTAGAGGGGGGGGGGGGATCTAGTGAACTGGCGGCGCATCAGAGACCCGACAAAGGAGAGAAGGGGTAAAGTAAAGGGAGCTCGCGCAAATAACAAGTAGGTATACTTTAGAATGCATTGCATGAATTTTCGAGAAAAATGATCGAATAGCCGGCCTTACGGCCTTACGTTACTGGGGAGACTTCGTACCTCCAACGTAAGTGATAGACCGTCACCCGAGATTGAAATAAATTGACTGGGTAGACTGTACTGAAAAGGATGTTTGTTGTTTGATGTTTGTTTTGGGATGTTGGTTGTTTATTGAAGTCAGTTTGAATCGCTGAGAATGAACGAAGGTAGGCCAACATGACGTATGCACCGGGTAATGGGATACAAAATTGAGAACAGGCACACAATCCATGAATCAGTAGCAGTAAATATTGATTTCTGATATTGATTTTTTGCATCTTACTTGTGGCTCTTACTATCTGTTGTAAACACAGTCACATATCAACTGAATTGAACACCATCCGTGTCTGTCACGAACAGTACATCAATATTTATTTTGGTTATAATTTGGTTATAATTTCTAAAATTTCCAAGTCAGATGACATAATTATTTTATGTCTGTAATGTTGTGTAAGCGTTGAAATTAAGATATCATAATAAACAGTAAAAATCGAAAAGTGTGTTCAGAGTATGGGGTCCTAAAATTATATACCTTGTCATTTGATATGAAATTTTAATAACCATGATTGCAAATCATCGAACATAAATTTGTTATCTTTTATTTCCTAATTTGTTTTTTGTTTTTTCTCTAAATCGGGAGGTGACAGTTATTGAGAAACGCTACTGCTACTACTACTACTATTGAACACATATGCAGGCCAAACGACTCACTGATACTAGTTTCACGAGACAGAATGTGATATGTTAAATATGCCAAAAAGAACTCTTTAATCTGGTCAACTGTATACTTTGCAACTTAACCTCACTATTTGGTACAGTCTAGTGAGTCCATCATAATGTAACTAACGGTCAAGAACTTATCTTGGTCATTGCTCCCATTTTGCAACCAAGATTCACAATTAGGCCTACCTGTTTATGTTGATTTTCTGTAAGACTTCACTGAAATAATTATAAATGTCAATCGGCCGAAACTTTTTGGCAGACTGGAATTCTTTTTGTTTGTTGTTTGTTTTTGTCGTGTCATTATGACCATGGCTGCATAATACTTTTGGTCCAGAAGCGTTTATAGCATGTAAATGGACAAACGTATTCCTGGCAAACAGACAGACAGATGGAAGAACTGAACAAGGGGAAACGTACAAATAAATAAATAAACAGATACACAGACTGCAAATAGACAGAAATGGGAAGGCATGCACATGGAGGTGTCCCTTAAGACCAGAAGCTAAATGATGAACGCGGCCTTAAGTTAACCTGACGAACTTTATTTGAGATGTGTTTGATTGAGAATATATCGATTGATCGATCCCGTTCCCTCGTATATTGATGAACCAGACAGATCGCAACAATTGACAGACACTCAAACTTCCCCCAACCCCTCTTTCTTTTAGGAAGGAATCATGTCATTTTCGTGATTTCTGTTGAAAAGAGTGAAAAGCAAATCGCAGGCAAAGTGTTTTGTGTCATTAGATGTAATTAACTCAATGATTTTTGGTTCTCGGTAGAGTATCTCTTTCCACGAGCTATTGTGGACGAGGCTCCGTGATGGTCTCACGTGGTCCTATGTACCTTTATTTATTTTTGGTAGCACAAACATAAATAGTGCACTGCACTATGGACACCTGGTCAAATATTGACAATGAAAGTACACATCAGGAGTGTAACAGCAGTCGAATGAAAGATGCAGCCTGATGTAATTTTATGTTGTTTTGATCAATACGATATTACATTAGGTTTATTATATGTTCCAAGAGCTGGTCGATGGAAAATGCACTTCAATGAGGCTAGAACTAGAGAAAATACATGTACCTTTACTTTCAAAATACGGTTAGAAATGTTTTGTATTCTCCTGCAACTAAACAGAAGACGAAATGATCCTCCTACTCATAAATATTTAGCTATAATTAAAGTTGAAGCAGTACATGTGTAAACTCCCTGACACGGTAGTGGAGGGGGGTCACATATTAAAGAAACATGTCATGTGATTGGGTGCGTGTGTGTTTGTAAGAAGTAGCCCCTTGAACTGTGAGGGAACTGTCATCAAAATTCCATAATAGTAGCAACAATTTTCTTAATAGGTTGGGTAAAACCCAATAACTGAATATTCATGAACATTATTCAACGAAATTCTACAGAACCTTTAATGCCATAGCTGTCACCCCTTTTTATTGACCAGTTGCACCCTTCCCCTCATCCCTCACACCCCTCCTTCTCTTCTTAGACCCCGTGATTTCGTCCGATAATTTCATCATGACGTAAGCTGATCACATAAGAATGAGAGGAGACGAGGGGAGAGGATTCTTTTTCGGTCACTTATATGGATATTTTCTGTCTTCAAAAAAGATGACCAACACAGAGTTATGTAATTCCCTCTTTTTGTTTTCCAAGCAATTACTGCCATTAGTCGAAAGAGTGGACTTCTTCAAGACTGGGATATTTAGAAGAAGGGGGGGGTGCAGAAATATTTCCTTCCGTTTCAAGCACCAAATGACTCAAAACCTAAAACAATATCGACAACTCTGGAACTAAAACCTTCCCATCGCATTTTGAAGACTAATCTGTTTGTCATATCTATCTCCTTACAGTTTGTTTGCTGTTTCCCCATTTCGGAACCCTTCGCAAACCAATTTGACTTCATGTCCAGCGATGAACTCGGCATTCCCCACGGCGCGTATCCTTTTCGATTACAGTTTTACAAGCAAATTGAATACAACTTTTGATTTCATATTTTGTCTCCTGATTGGTTTAAAGATTAACCATATACGGCCATGGATTTTTTGCTGCGTAACGAAAGGAAAATGCAACCTTCAGTTCGTCTTTCCCTAGAGCTCTTTAAAATCATAGGTTCTGAGAAAAAAAGGACTAAACAGTTTGGTAAAACGTTCTTTCCGTTTCTGTCCATATATGTTTGGTTTGTTGGATAGGGTCAATCTCCCGACTCCCTACTAACACCCCCCCCCCCACGCATCATCCCTCAAAAGTGAAGAGAAATGAAAAAATAGGGAGGGTGAATGATATGATTCCTTTTTTATCAATCGAACAAAACAAATTAGAATTTTATCTGAAAAAGGGATTGGATTCTGGTGAGAAGTTGTTCTTTTCAGTGTTGAAAAAAATGCGTTGCTTAATTAAAAATGGCGTTGTATATTTATGAACTGACTTTAATCACAATTGATCAATGTTTGAACAAATAACCGTGCATGAACTGTTACATGTAGATTATACTGTAGTTAAATCTGTTCGATGAATGCCATAACCATTTTTTTTTTCATGTTTTTAAGCAACACATACATTTTTGGTTGTGAACAGTCATAGGCTAATATGAAGGAAAAGTTAATAAATATTCATGAAAGAGATAGCAAGAAACAGCCAGTTCTTCCGTACATTCCATTCCTGTTTAAGAGCGACAAAAGTGAAACTTCTCTTAGGCTACTAAGGCTAAAACTAACTCTGATAATGATGTAGCAGAGAATTATTGTCGTGCAGTTCTGTCAAAAATAACTCCCACGTGAGCACTAAGTGATAAGAAAACAAAAGTTACGACCTACCTGAGATATTTGCCGTCATAAAAGGAATAAAATCCATGTGTTTCAAAGCGTGTTCTTTAGACGTCATTACGTAATATCATTTGTTTATGTGCAAGGTTAAGGAAGCGTTACACCCCTGAGAAAATTGACGAATACATCGCTTATTGCCCAATAATGGCTACATTTATTTGACTTGCACAAACGAGGATAAGTATTCTACAGTATAAATATTAATGTATCGTATTTAAACTTTGCCCAAATATGGTTCTTTTGTTTAGTAATGCTTACAGGACGCTGGCAACATTACGGAGGAGAAGGGGGGGGGGGGACGGTAGGATTGTTCCGAACTAGCATTCAGGTAAGTTAAGAAACAAACATAACACATAAACATAAGGAAAATGAACAATATTTTAGTTTGCCTTTTTTGTGTTTTAACAAGCTTTTCCGTGTTTTTTTTTTTATTTCAACATTTACACTCCCCCTTTAAAATTGAAAATTTACTGTCACTCAAGGTGTTTCATCGAGTGGTTTGCAACCTAGGAATATGACTGTTTAATAATGAGAACGTTGATGTCATTCTAACTTCAGTGAATGAGAGACGCGTTGTTATGTGAATTCAGTAAATTTCCTTCAGCATAGGGCTGAGCTCAATTGATGAACCCATGGACTTTGTTTCAAAAAGTCATTAACATTGAGGAATTTTTTTATTTCTCTGTTTGAAAAGATTGATTTGTTTTCAACGCAACGGCATAAGGATAATAAAAAAAAAATGTGTAATCTGTGACGTTTGTTGTTTTCCTTAGGAGCTTTAAGATTATCATTTAAGTCTATGTTTCTTGTTCTTTGTTCTCAGTCTTAAATTTATATATTAAATCATTGCAATACGCCCTCTCTACCTACGTCAGACACCTCCCTTCAATCACCATCTCTTCTTTTTTATCTGATAAACGCAAGTAATCTTCAAAACTTTGTCCGCATTTTGAGAATGTGAATTTCTTTTCGAATGAGTTAAAAAAAACCACTGTCAGTTATTCTCACCTTTACATGTAAAACCGTCTACGTCCTGCGTTTTCCTACCCTGCGTGACGCCTCTGTGGCTGTCCCCACCCCCGGAAAGTTTTTGTAGTGATAAGTTGAGAAAAAAAATCTCGTCGGCTACGCGGGGTAGAGTCTTATACCTGTAAGAGTAGGACACTCGTATAGCATCAGTGGGATCATCGTTTTAGGACATAGTTTCAGGGTTGGACTCGAAAAGATGCAGGAGTGAAGATCACGTGATCAGTGATACCAACATTTCATATACATGTCATCAACCACAAACAAAGTCACTCCGCAACTGTTCGAAAAGAGCTCCTTCCTCTTACATTTTATGCATGACATTAAGTGAAGACATTGTTTAAGACTATTTGATACTGTTTTTTTTAATATTCTACGTGATACCTGACAAATCTTTAATTTAAAATGAAATCGAAGATCGAAGTGCCCACCTAACTTGCTGCAAGATCTTGCTGCAAAAGAGAGAACCAAATTTTGCATTATTCTTACAAATAGTGGACCATCACTTGTCAGCCTCTGCTTCGCGAAATGACATTCGTTGATACTTTTCAGTACTTCCGTGAATGCGAGAGAATGAGTCACGTGACCTTGTTCACCATGCGGTCGCGGATGGGCAGAACACCGTTCTTAATTGTTCCAAACATAATCAACATACCGAAGGCAATGGTGCCTCGAAAAAAACAAAAAAAAAACAAAAACAAAAAAAACAATCGCTTATACGATATAAAAGCCGCAATTCTCTGTTACGAAGTTATGTTCTCGTATGTATAGGGGTGCATATTATGTACATGTAATTACACTTAATTACACCAGCATAATTTCGAAAATCCCTGGTTAACATTATCTTTCTCTTTCAGATAAAGAAAAGCTATAATTTATCATGTAGGATGTGTAAGGTATAGAAAAAGAATTAGAAAGCAGACCCATTAGTTAGATGATATTTAGAACACTCGCCTGATTGGTATCATTTACATGGGCTCAATTATCGCTAACTCCTGTGTTGTTCAGATGTGCGTGACATAAGCACCAGTCAAACCTCCTTATTAATACTAATCATCAGAGAAACTGATTAAGAACTACTTTCCAAAACAAAAGGTGAATATGTCATACACAGCCTTATGATATGGGGTGTCTTGTACATAAACTTAAGTGAAAAATAGGTCGTGTTCTCGTTACATATACAGTACACACGCATGTACGTGTGTCTCTCACACACATACAATATATATATATATATATATATATATATATATATATATATATATATATGGCCAACAGCAAAAAAGAAAATAGACGAGCAGACCGAAAAGGACGTTTAGCTAGTAGCCTAAAAGATCGCCGTGCTATTCTCATTTGCCTGAAACTCAAGAGTAGTGAAGATCTACTAATATTGTGTATTACTGTGAATATATTTTTGCTTTACGCCAGTATTGAGCACTCTTACTGATAAAATAATTCTACTATATTGTATATATTTATATATCTTCTAATGATTTGTACAAGTGCATATAGAGAGTTACTTTGCGGCAATTCACACTCCAATCTTTCTCTCAATCTACGTCTTTTTAATTAAGCTTTCAATCCCGTCTCTGTGCAACCAAAACAAACACTTATTTCGTTCCGATTTTTTATGCCTTGTTTATGTAAAAAAAAAGAAGATTATGAAGAAAAAACAGGGAAACGAAAGAGAAAAGCCAAAGACTTTCTTGTTAGAAAAGTAAAAAAAAGTAAAATCTGCTCGAAGCATGTTCCTTCTCTTCTTTTTTCCGAAGAGACAAAAGATTCTGCAAATAAAAGTTCCATCTGCAGGGGGGATTCTTTATTTTCTCTGACTAGTTAAATGGATTAGACAGAGTATTTAAGGAAACAGAAGTCACATGCAATTTATTCTTGAGTTGAAACAGAGGCTCCTGGATAGCCAAGTTAATAAAGGTGTCTATAGAAATTCATCCTAACTTATCTCTTTTCTTCTTCTACTTTTCCTTCTTTCTTTTTTGCATTCTCAATTTTGTCTTTTTTTTTTTTTTTTTGCTTTTTCGGGGGGGGGTCGCTCCCACCTCATCGGTCAATTACAAACTATTTTTTGGCTTTAAACGCTTTAAGTAAGACGAACAAAATCTTGTGAAAATGCATATGTGGACAAGACTTCAAAAACGAAGAGAGAGAAGAAAGCAAGGTTTGCATGGAAGAAATCTCAGATTGTGTTAAATTGATAAAAGCTCAGATTTATTGTAAGAGAGCGACTGAGAAAGCAAGGGTAAAAAAGCGATAAAGAGAGAGAGACTGAGAAATAAGATGAAGATGGCAAGAAAAAAGACTATGAGCCTAATGAAAAAAGCCCTTTTTCTGTTTTTTCTTTTCTCTACATTTTTCGGTTGTTGAACCAAAGAAGTGCCCATGTTACCTGAAGCGAAATAAACAAACAGAGAGTTTTTTCGGTTCTTTGATGTCGATTTTTTCGGTTACAAACGTATGCAGGGGAAAAAATTACCACGTTTGTTAGAGTATGGTGGGTGGTAAACTGGAGGAGCTTACTTGAATTGGTAAAAAAGTTGATGAAGAGTGACAGAGGGTACATGGAATACAAACGGCTCAAGCTCCTCAGGTTTAGATTAAAAAATACCTCTCAATTTTTCCTAAAGGAGGAGTACATTCTACAAGTAGAAGGAAATTTGTGTTAATAATCATATGGAGCGATAGTTATAGCCACACCAAATACCATTTTACATCCTGCCCTATAGAGATAAAAAAGGCCGACAAACTATGGCGCACATAATGTATTTATAGTTTCGCATATCCAACATAAAATGTTCACATAGCCAAAATATGTTCCACATCATGTAGAATACAATATATAATATATAGTCATAATAAAGCCTGTATTAGGTACCATGTTTGTTCAATGTAGCATTGCCATAATATATCCTAAATAACCGACCTGGTTGTACGCGGACAGAATAAAACCCTTTTTCATGCCCATCACAAACATTTCTTAACAAGGAACCCATCACGATCATGCCACATTTTCAAGTCGTTGCAGATTTGATGCCTGTTTAACCATTTTGATAAATTTCATAGAATGGTAAATTACCATGAGAGAAAAACATTTTCTGGGTTACGTAACCATAAGAATGATTATTGATTTACGTTTATCTCGGAACTATAACTTGCTGAGAGAATTTACCCCATCCACCGGTCAGTAATTTGCTATTTTCTCCAACAGACGGTTTCGTGTCAATGACACATTCACCAAAACTGAATCCGTTAAACGTCACGTATTTCCCGAAAGAATGAAAAATCTTTTCGAAAGAGGGAAATTGACACTATGGTCACGTGCTTTGTAAATTTGACGCAAATAATGATAAAGGACCCAAAACAGCGATATAATGGATTTGGTAATAATTCTGGTTGTCATTTCATCCTACTATCGATTCCTCCCTTCCTATCCTAACAGGTTCTTCGTCACGATTTGAAGAAGAACAGGAGACAAGAAGATAAAAACTGAAGTAAAAGTTAGAAAGATGGGAATTTGTTAGCCAGGTAAAAAGCCAAACGTGCACACTATGGGACTGTGTTTTAAAAACGCTCCTTGAGCTATCTCTCCGATCCACTCGACGCAAAAATGAAACTCCCCTTGAAAATGACTCGATCAGTACGGCAATCTGTAATACGTACATCGGTAACGTGTATATATATATATATATATATATATATGTGTATATGTATATATGTTATGTGTACTTTTATTGTTGGAATGTATTAATTCCGTTCCGTTTGTCAGCATAAATCGCAGTACGGTATACTATCAAAGGACCACTAATTGAACTGGAGGAATTCTCTAACAAAAGTCGTGGACAAGAGCATCGAAATGAAGTGCTTATTTATAAGGTTTTCTTTAAATCCTCTCAGAGGGTTGATATTTCATCCAGTTTATCGATCAGAGATGCAGTTTAGTGTAGTGGGCCACTTCATAAAATGCGGACTGTTTTCGGGGAAGTTTACCGGATCAAAATTTTGTTTACATATAGAGACAGGGCCTAGGGCGTAATCGAGACTGCATCTAGTGTTTTTTTTTTTATGAATTTTCTATTTTTTCGTTGAAATCTAAAGTTATCAAGTCAAGGCAAAACGAAGTAATCGACAAATGAAATGGGCTTTTTCCTTGCTTCTACTTTGAAAAGATTTCTGAGGTATTTGCTGGTGGAAGTGAGTGACGGAGGCCTTTAGCGTTTTCTGTTTGTTTGCTTTTTCTTTGACAGCACTGTGTTTTGAGTGAATGTTGCCTTCTCATTACATAGTTACCGTGGATGTTCTTGTCATTTACCTAGGACATTGTGATGATTTCATTTCAAACATATTGATCACTGTAAGCTGTTCTGAGCGTGAATATCGTCTCTCAATACACTGAAAGTTGAACGTCCCGTGTATTTAAAACTGACGTGCTATCAAATTTAGGCACCCTCTCCCTTTTTAAAGGGAAATAGGGCGTTTAGAATATACCAATATGGCATACAAAGAAAGTAGATTTAACTATAAATATCAACAAAAGCTTCAACATGCATAAGATGACTTTACGGAAGATACGTCATTTGATTTTGTGAAAATTCGAGTGAACAAATTTTTCTTGAAGAGCATATAACTTAATTTCTATCCGTGGAAAACTTAATTCTTGAAAAGAAAATTCTTTCCTTACTGTAATAATCTATCATTCTATATCCATAAATTTTGGTTTGAAAAATAAGATGTTTTATGTAACACAAACGCCTTATTTCCAGTTAGCATAGAATATCAGCAATTTCATGTATTTTCAGTAACTTTTGTTCTAAATTACGAATATGTAATTCATTGCCACAATACGGTATATATTATGGTGACGTATGCTACTTACAAACACGTTGTTAATAAACCAAAGATTCCAGAAATGAGACCACTCGAATGTGATGCCAAAATTCTATCCAACAGATTAAACCACTCTAGGAGGGATTATGTAATTATTGTTCTTCATTACATAGTTTATGATTATCATTTGTCTGTATGTGTGCGATTGCGTTCATTTGTTTGTAGGTGAGTGGGCATGTCTGTGTTTACATCTGAGCCGTGTATTCAAAGCAATCTATTGATTATATTCGATAACTACGCGTGACGACAGGTTTCCACGTGATTCATTAACAACCATTGTTCAATTTACAAGCTGTAACATAATAATAACAAAAGAAAATGAACAACAGTCGGAGTTTGCAAGAAACGTTGAAACAGTTTCCGTCACCACAAAGTTATGATGACCAAAGATGATCATAGTGTGATCTTGAATGTATGGAACCGGTTATTAAAGTTGTTGAAAGAGAGGATAAATGTAAACACTGAGATGGAAAGACGAAGAAAGTGAAACAAAATAACCGACAAACAAACACTTTAAAAAAGAGGAAAAAAGCTGAATGCTTCTTTTGTTTGCGCTATAAACGTTTACGCTTAGACATTGTTCTTTTCACAAGTTTTACACGAAAGACACAAACAGTGCAACTCAAAGGAGTTTCCATGCAATGCTGTCTGGTTTTGTTTAAACTGTTTTATATAATTATATGCATAATTACGAAGAGCATTTTGTGGTAATGATTTAGTAACGCCGTCACTGATCGTCTCCAATATGAAGCACAGAAAATGTGCTATTATTACTTACCTGCTTATTCATGTGAGGAAACGAAAAGAATATTTATTTATTCACTTTTGAGGAAGATGACGTTGCAATGACCGTCCCGATAGTTGTACCTATTTTGTGTGTGTTGTTTGTTTAGTATAGGTGCTGTGTTTGTATTAGTTTCCATTTAGTTACTTGCTTGTGTACAATTGTTTGTGTGTTTGTATAAATGTTTGTTTTCTGTTGTATTTCATTTACTCAATTTATTTGTATTAACATATTTATCAGATGTTTTTATTTTATGTAAATTTATATAAAATTTAACATATATTTATTTTATACATAAATTCATATAGTTGTTTTCATACTCAATTTATTTTTTTCCGCATTGTATTTACATCTTACTCAATTTACAGTTTGTATACAAGTTGATTGTAAATTGTGTTTCTGTTAGCTTGTTACTTTGTCTCAGTTGCTTATAGTACATTTTTACAAAGGGACATAGCATTGCATTAAATATGCTTCATTTCTATTTATTATTCTAACAAAGGGGTTTTTTGTGCTGTTGTTGAACCAGTTGCCTTGACTGAGTCTGTCGATTATCTTCTGTGTTTTATTCTCAGTGTCTGACTATTTTTGGGCAATATCAAAGAGAAATTGAAAGATTTTGATTCCAAGAAAAAATCATATTTTTAAAACTTATGTTTTTATGGACACAGAATGATAGATTGTGGAAACCGTAAACTTATCTTCAAGCAATAGTTATCCTACAGATAACAAGTTATTTTGTGACACAGGAATAATTTGTTCACCCAAATTTTTAGAAATTTAAACGATACATCTTCCTAACTCATCCATACTGGTTTGAGATGGTTCGAGATGTTTCCTCATCGGACGTTTGGATAAAGTAATGAAGGACAATTGACACAAAACTAGTCAAAGGAGAAAAATGATGACCTCTCACTATGAAATTATTACGCAATAGACTATGACGTCATATTTAGCAGATAATAACATATTCCAAATTTAGAAAACAGATATGATTCAGTTTGCACATTTTTCTTTTATTTTTTTCTGCATTTTGCTTTTGAGCGAATAAAAATTGCATGTATAGGAGTTTGTAGGCAGCATTGCAAAGGTGTAGAATGTCGCCAATTTAAAGCAGCAATCTCATGCAACCATGGTACACATATTGTACTGTAAAACATATGTGAAGGAAATACCTTTGTTCTCGTCCTCATGAAATCGATCCATGTCATAAAGAGAGCGCTTATAACGCTCACGAGGCAGTGAATGGACATTTTAAGTACCGTGCTCTTCCGCGCTCCGTTCTTGCTACACGACGGTGTAGCTCTTCATTTTGTCAGCAGATAAAAATATAACAGGAGAAAACAGTCCATAAATGTCACATTGTGAATGTTTGGATTATTCGTTCTAAAATAAACAAGTTTCGGTGCCAGCATGTGCTCCTAAACATGTCATGATTTTTTTTTTGTATTGAGGAGGCACTGACCTGAGTGATGGCACACTAATTATTTTGTACCCAATCTGGGTAGAATGTTGAAGTTACGGCGGTGAAGTTTATCTCAAGGTGTTATGGGTATTTCCATGTGTTTGGCTGAAATCTACGATGTTGATGCAAACTATGGCCAGTATGGCAATCAGTACAACAAACGGAATTTGCTCATTGTGAGGGAATGTTATCGTGGTGCTCTGCCAACTGGGAAGGGTGGAACAATTGGTGTATGGGCATTGAGTGATATGAGAGTGGAACTCCAAGAAGCTTCCGCCTGTTGAACATTTCCAATGAGGAAGTGCTGTGTGAATTAAAGTTCTATGAAGTCTTGTTATTTTGTGCATATACAGCAAAATCTACCACAGTCGCTTTCTATTGTATCAAGAGTCATGTTTGATGCGTTTTGGGAGGTTAGGGATGGGTTTGGGTGGGTTTGTGTCAGGGGAATAAGATCCTTCATCCTCACCACAAGCCCACTTATTATGCCCTTATCATATACAATAACATATTTTTTCGCCCTATCCCCAACCCTCATACCATTTTAATTACCATATTTAACCTATTAAAGGAAGGCCCATAAACTATTACTGAGCATTCAAGTCCACACTGCTAGGAGTATTTTCTTACAATTTAAATAGGTTTCACTAAGAATATCACTTGCTTCCTGAGAATGAGCGGTGTCTACGGATATTCCTCGAACCTCGCCAGCGAGACAGAGAGATATCTTGAAGGCATTGGTTTTGATGAATGCCAGATATTAAACAGAAAAAGATATTATACTTAAACCAATTCACACGAGAGAGAGAGAGAGAGAGAGATGTGAATATGATAGATATTACCACAGAAAAGGAACCGTATCACATGATATCAATCATTCCGAAGGTAAGTATATTAAATCACAAAAATAGGCTTAAAATAAGACTGTGGCAATGTCTTGAACGGTATGACGGTATTATCTGGATTTGTGCTTCGAAGAAGATTCGGAAATGGTAGTAATTTACCCCCATATATATATAAATATCATCGAGCTTTGGGGAAAAGATCCATGTAATCACTTATAAAAATCACAGGGGAGGAAAACACATCATCAAGCCGTCCCAGTTATCCACTCTTTTGCAGGAAGCCAACGCGGCTCGTATATGCACACTCACAAGCGGAGTCACGTGCAGTAGTGGCCTACATAGGTCATATCACGATAGTAATACGAGTTGGGGTGCATAGACAAGCCTATTACAAGGGCCGTCTCCGAATTGGTTACTTACTTTATAAAATTGCTGTTACCACCGGAAACCTGGACTTGTGGCTTTCATATGTTACCACCCACAGTGAGCCTGAGGGAGTTGAAGGAGCTTTACGCCCCTTACGCAGGGGCGTAGGCTGGACCTTCTTAGTCTATTGGTGCGACAGTGCGACTTCTGATATGGCTGAACTGATGACTGCTTGCCCTCTTAGGGGAGGTGTATAAGGGAATGGACAGGGGATGTCTGCCTCCGTTAAAGTTTTACTTACGTAAGATAGAGTGGATGCAAAATGGTGCTCGCTTGATACTTGATTTCAATTGAATGTAGCTCCATAAATTCCTAATTCTTAGGAAATTATTTTTATTTTTAACCAGTTTTTATTTCATTTTTATCTTCATTAGGATTTCTTTAAAGTTGATCAGAACTGAACCTGGCATGCGGGTGTTCGTTGTTTGCCTTCCTAGGCGAGGTGCCTAAGGGAAGGGGACGGGGTATTCCCCTAGCCCTTGCAAAGGTTTTGTTTTACCTAAGACGGGCTGGATGCAAAATGGTGCTACGTTCGATATTATAGGCATGAATTGAATAAATTAAATCTCCAGAAATTCCCAATTTTTAAGTAATGATTTTCATGGGGAATGGAGTGCGTCCTCATATATGTATAGCTGCTTTTAACCATGCATCACTTGCTAGTCACACGTTTAAAACTTTAAATGCCTTGCCAGGAGAAATTGTAACTTAACGCTGGAGCACATTGTTCCCACCCCACAACCAGTTGTAAGTGAACGAAACATCTCCTAGGGGATGAGTTGCATGCTTTTGTGACATGGGAATTCCATCACAGTCCTCTGTCGTGACTAGTCTCCTCGGGTCGTCGCCAGAAGTTAACCGCATACAAGTACCAGCTCCTTTCATCTGTTCACATCGAAATGTCCATTTTATTTCACTGCAATTGTCACCTGATCCACATTTGGCTAAACATTGCAAGTTCCTTTATAGCAGGGATGACCAACCTGCAACCCAAGGAGCCTAATGGGGCAGGGACAATCATCATGAGTCCCCAACCCCCCCCCCCTACTGAACATAAGTAAAAATGCATGGAAGAAAGAAAACGAAAAGGAAGGTAAGGGGACAAATAATAAACCTACTGTACAACCCAGTAAACGTTTGTGATAACTAATTGTTATCAAATTTGACACTCATTGCCGTTATGCCGATATTACCAATTTTCTCATTTTGTAGCGTTAATTTTGTCATAAATGTGTCTGCACTGCATTTCTACAATTCTATTGTCTTATGCTTTACATGGGCCAAGACATTTCTTATTGTTAAAACTTATGTACATACAGTTTTAAACAGATAACAAAAAGCGGACTTGCAACTTGTGCCACCAAGTTCAAAGTTCGGCCATCCTTGCTTTACAGCTCTGGTGGGTATCACGCTGTCACGATCGGACTCAACTCAACCGGACTCAACTGTCGTCCCCCTCCCCGACTCCATGTCAAATATGCCTGCGTAGCGCCATTGGATTTTTTTTTTCGCAGTGATATGCTGCACGAAAAAAAAATCATCCGCTACGCAGGATAGATTTGGTTATGACGAGGACCTCCTGTCTGATTAAAATAGGGTAAAGTATTCGGGAAATAACTCTGGATCACTTTGCACCTACTCGACTCCGACCCCGCAGATCTTCAGCTTTTCGCAGCTAGGTAGATGCAGTGTGCTCCAGCGTTTATTAAGCCAGACGTTACACCATGACGCAACTAAGCAAACCAATGCACACAAGAAGAGGGCAGTTCACAGACCTATATGATAATGGAGCTTCATACACTAGCTTACTGCTATACATTTCTTTATTGTAAAGCCTATAAAAGTGTGTGACTGTATTTATGTCCTTCATCAAGTCTGTGCATTGGTCTGTGTATTCGTTTAATTACCGTTAAAGCAAACGTGACGGCCATTCTAGATCTTATTTTATAGTTGCTATAATAACACATTAGAGAATACCACCAACATCATCCTCTATAGAGTTTTTGTCTGTTTTATTTATTTTATGTTGCAAACATTCGCATGTGTTTCAGAATTGTCCGCTAATTTCCCCTATACAGCTGATAGTATACAAACATCCAGGTATCTTTTCAACGAACCTATAACGACGCGGAGATATGTGGTTTTGTTTGTGACCAAAGTGCAACAGATGTAAACAGCAACTCAAGGTGTAAAATGACAAGACAAAGAGAGGCACTTCAGCCTTCACTTTAAACTCAGACACAGCTCTTTCATATTTTGTGTCCTTACACTTGTTTGTTCCAGTTCAAATAAGGTAAGCCATCAACCTTAAATGAAACCAATCAACAGTATTCTACATTAATGGTGTGTGTAGGTGGAAGGATACACTTAGGTTAACGTCACTGAATTGTAGCCCAATCAATCTGGGACAACAACCACCCCCCCCCCTCCTACGTCATCTGGAGGTATAAACTGTATTACAGAGAAGGCCATCAGACAAGTGTCGTCCCTCAAACCTTTGCCACGCATTAAGCATGAAATTATTACTCTGACAGAGTAATACTTTCATGCGTTAAGTGACCCTTTCATCATATTTCACAATTCATTTCGCCACCTGCATCGACGTTACTATTTCATACATTTTGGTGAAGAGAAAGCTCCTTAAAGTCCTGGTCAATTTGTTTTAAAAGGAGGCTAAAAACTATGGCAAAATGCCCTCCGAGTACTGCTAGTGAGTTTATCGGGGTTTTTTTGTCTTGTGGGAGGCTGCACTTCAGATATATAGCAAGATATGTTGTTCAATTCATGAAGGGTATACTATTCTCATGTCACGGGTTTGGGATTATCCATGAATTTTTTTCTGTATTGAAGTTAGCAGAATATTTAAAAGAAATTCGGCATTCCTTGGCCCACTTTGAGTTTAGATTGACAACAAGGTAGGCCTATAAATCAGGTTAAATAATCACAAATATTTTCTAGAAACGACTTTCGTCAAGTTGGGGGGGGGACAAGAATGACTTGTTTAAGAAGGCCGAGTCACACCTGAGCAGATTCTACATTCCTTTCTAACCTTACTCCCCACCCCCTCCCCCGTCTTGGCCAGGAATTTCAGATACAGGGTTAGCAATGATGCTACGAATACTAGACATGACCACTCCAAAGCAATCACATATCAGGGGAGTAGGTCAGAGGGCATTTGCCCCAATCATATTTTGACCTAAAAGGTAAATGTACTTGAAAAACATTTATAGGGGAAGGTGTAAAAAAAACAGAAAAAGAAAAACAGAAAAAGAGAGCTCGAATATGCAATTTCTGGTGATCTGTGAGGTGTTTTCCGTTTCACACAAAGGTTGTCTAGTACGCTCCTCGCCAAGATGGTGACGTTCTACGTAGATAGTCCTACTCGCATGATTCGGACTTCACCCCAAGGGAAGAACTCCATGCTGATAATCGTTTACATGCAACTGATATGTACCATCATGGATGTTTGGCAATATGCGCCTCCCCCCAATTATTAGATCCTGGCGGGTGGGGGGGCTGACCCAAAGAACTTTACACATCAACAATCCAAACAGTGTAAGCTGTTGTGAACCCTGCATTATTATGAAAAGCCTCCACGTTTCAAATCCTTTTGAAACAATTTCTCAAGCAGAAGATGCTTTTGAGATATGGTTTACTCTAATAAAGAAAGAAAGAGAGAGATTCCCATAAATCTTATAAAAGTTCGAATCTTGTCAGTTGCGAATCTCTTGAATATTTCATTTCTTTTTTTTTTTGAAGGAAATAAAATGCTTAATGCACCAACATTGTTTTGGAAGAGAAGAGCTTAATCATCGTTAAACCAGACAGTCTCATAAATACGCATCTGCAAAAGGTTCATCTCCTCAAAAAATTATGCATAAGATGACTTTCGAAGATGTGTCATCTGAATTTTTGAAACTTTGGGTGGAAAAATGATTTCTTGAGAAACAAATAACTGACTGTTTATCTGTGGGAAACTAATTTCTTGAAAAGATGTTTATCGTCCTTCCTCATTTACAATAATGTATCATTGTGTCCAAAAATATCGGTTTAAAAATATGATTTTTTTGTAAAACAAAATGCCTTATTTCCCTTAAACAATTTTAGTAGGCATGATAACGTTATACCAAAGTAAAACTTGACGTGACTAGACCAAAGACTGAAATGGACGGAAAATGAAATGCCTCGGTCTTTTTTCCTCTTAGTTTGAGGCAATGACCAAAACTACTCACATCTACCGGTCTCTGATGTGAGGAGCGGTTATCGATCGGGGTCATCAAATTTCGACGAATTTCTTGATCGTTTATGTTCGCTCTAATTATTTACTAAGCAGGTCAATTTAACTAAATCATTATCTGAAGGACTGAAGACATTTTAAAGCCTGACGAGCTATTCAGATCTTCTTAATTGTAAAGTGATATAAAGCAAATGGGTTCAACAGTTTCATTTTCAAATCAGAACTTACTAAGCTCGTGCAGGTCTTTCACTTCTGTTTTTTTTTTTTTTTTTAAATTTGTGGAGTAGCTAACCTTCAGGTGATACAGTATGATCCTAAACATGTTTTACCGCTGGTCTAGCTCTCTCGCAATCCCTGATAACCTAACAGTTACGAAATGATACATGCGTATCGCAAACAGTCAAAGAATGCCTGATACATATGATTACCATGAATTCTTCTCGGTAAGACATGAAGGAACCTTTCGATATATGCAAAGCTGATGGTCGTTTGAATCAGCTCGCGAGGCGGAAGGTCCACGAGGGTGAAAACCCAGAAAGCCCAAGATCGGCATGGGACTTCAAGTTATAGCTTCACAGGAAATGTATATTAGTGGCTGCCGGGATTAGTGGCGTCAGATGCGTACTTTTGTCATCTTTTTATTTACCTGAGATAAATGTAAACTGGCGTCAAAAAAACGTACTGTTTCAAACTAAGTTCGCATTGGTTTCTTGTTTTTACTGTTTGGTTATTTTAATTTTCAGCTTGATTTGTGTAGCACCGGCAAAACTAAGTTAAGTCACTGCACATCATTACCTGTGAGTGTGGATCTCTCTCTCTTCTATCTCTGTTTTTATCGAACTATAATTGTGTATTACGTGAATTGAAACGTCACCATCAGTTGACGAGAAGCGTAAAGAGGAAATTTTTGATAAGACTTCATCTCAAATTGCTTGACTTGACCCTTCCCAGTTTTTCTGGCCTTGTAAAACGGGGCTTTCGTCCTAAGTTGGAACTTGGGTGGGGGGAACCATATCTCCTCCCTTTATGTTTTGGGGTTTTACGTATAAAGCTCATTTAAGAAAGCTATGTTCTGGTATAGGCACCGTGAAGTGTTTACAACATTATATACTACATCGATAAGGTGCAAACAAAATTTTCCCTCCAGCTTCGAATGTTCACATGATTTGAGTCATTAACACTACAAGAGTTGGACGGGGAGGGCCTGTAACTCCGAGCAGCAAATTCTGTGATACCGGTAGGATCATATAGTTCATGGACCTCTTTTGAGAGTATTGCTGGGCAGCCTTGTAGAACGAAGCTGCTCATAGATTCGTTGAAAACAAAAGACACAATCACTTTTAAAATTCAAAAACCAGAAATTACGATTAAAGCTAAGAGAGTCCTGCGCCCTGGGTGTTATGACCCGGACCCTAAAACTGTGTGTGTAAGTATGGGAGGGGGAGTCACGATAGGCACTAACCTTCGACGCAGGTGTTTGGTAGGTACCGTTTTTCTAAACGTTCATATTGTTTAGTATTGCGAATACAGCCAGCAGGGGATGCCTTTTGTTAGACACGTCCGTTGAGATAGATAGCCACCTGCCTGCACACACACACTTCTTGGACTGTTGCAAATATAGTTTTGGAGCTTTTTAAAGTGAATTAAGAAGCGAAGCGCAGAAACTTTGCTGAGATGTGTATGTATGCTAACTTAACATACGTTCAATCTAATCAAAACTATCGATCTTCTACTCTTTGAACTTTAAACGGCCAAGGATTACGAGTGCAAACATTTGATCATGACAGCTAATCGAAAAACAGAGCTGCTTAGGTTTGTCGGTTTAAGGCTAGCCGTGGCTAATTGCAGTAAAACAGCGCAGGTTAAGTGACTATTAGCGCAAGCTCGATTAGCCATCGCGCCCATGAATGGGTGAAAATCGAAACAGAGAAACGAACCGTTTTAAAAGGTAGGGACGAAGTAAAATCAAAGGAAACAAGACCAAACAGAGGGAAAAAAAGGACACAACTTACCCGACTGAAAGATTCCGGCACCAATTGTTTTAAGCCAATCATACAGTTTGTTTCTTTTTGTTTCGTTGTTATTATGATCACTGGCAGAGTCGGACCATTCCCAAAAAGAGGCAAAAGATTAGTATGCCGAGGAGAACGGAACAAATAATAATCCAGTTTGATGTAGCGTTTAACATGTACCTTGACAAAACTTAAGTTGTCCTCATCGATGCAGACAGGTATGAATGCCCCATGCATGGATGGATGAGACCGAATACAGAAGCTTGAAGGTCGAATGGTTGTAGTATTGTTGTGCTTCGTTTCCTTAATTTGTCAGTGTTGCCAGATGGCTAAAACCGAAAGAGATAGAAAACAAGGAGAACGAACAAGAAGAAACATGTAAGCTAATAATACAAAAAGAATAAAAAACAGCTAAGAATAATAAAAAATCGATCAATCAATCAGCATTTGATTTTGCTTCCTCTGAATCTGTTTATTTGTTGCTAAAAAGAAGAAAAAATGAAACTTTAGCGAAACCTTTCAGTCAGACGTTTTTCAGTTAATGGAATTGTTGACACGACTTTGAAGATTTAATTTGATCTGATGATGTACAAGTGAGGTAGAGGGCGGAGGGGGGGGGGGAGATTCAGAAAGCCTATATGCGGGGAAGATGTACAGTAGCAAACGTTGACTTAATCTTAGTCTTTTTTAGAAGAAGATAAAACCGGTAATACCACAAATCTCTCACATGTGTCCTGCAAAGCGAAAGAAAATTTCAATTTTATCGCAAACTGGGCAGTCTCAGGTGTAGTGAGTCGCACATACAGAAAGGTGGCGACAGTCTACGGAATTTAAAACAAAACATTGTTGTTTGATTGTGCTTGCTGATTTTTTTTTTTAAGTTTATGTGTTTGAGATTTTTTTTGTTTTGCATTTTACCTAAACTCTCCGAAGGCATTTCGGTGGTAGCGTTCACACACCATAAATGTTACAAGATCGATAGTATGATGCCCGCCTAGAGACAGGGATTCTGGGTGGAGGGGGGGGGGGGACTGGTCGAAGATGAGAGGGGTGATTGCTCTTAAAAAGCGTCGTAGAATAAAATGTATGCTAATTCAGATGAGTTTGTTTCAAACATTGCGAAATAGCATTGCTTTTAAAAATATGCCAGTGCTCAAGATGCCTCGGTGAATTGACTCCTCGGTGATCCTTTGAATTAGTTATTAATTCATTGCATCATTTCTGATATATTATTAGGGTTGAAGCATAATATTGAGAAAAACCATTGTTTAAAAACAAATTGCTCATCCCTGCACTCTGAATTGCAATGGACTAATAGGTTAATTAAACATTTATCACAAAACTAGTGCGTTAAAGTTTCGCATTGAAGAGCGCCCACACTAAAAGTGAATAGGTTCCGAGTTTGATCCCGTTGAGTGCCATTACATCTTACCATATCAGATTTCCAATTGTTGCTATTTGATAGTATGTATGATGATGATGCCCGTACAACGCCACTCTCAATATGAGACAAGAACCGCTCTGAAGAATGAAAATATCCACAGAAAGAAAAGGGAGAGAAAGAGGCTGGAGATTTATTGGTCATATTTCACTTAATATTCCGCTGAAAGTAAATAGAAAAGTTAATAACAGAAGAGAGGGAGAAACAAAGGAAAAGAGAGATAAGTAACCGAAAGGTTAGAATGGTAGCTGTTAGGTGTTGTTCTCTTTGCCTTACAGAATAAATAAGCACACGGTCTTTTAAAAACATGGGTAACTCGGATGCTGGTCCATTAATCTACTATTTTAAACTGCCAGAGATTGCAATGTGAGACAAGACCAGAAAAAAAAAGAAGTAAGAGTGAGAGAGCGGAGAGTTGCATAAAAATAGAAAAGGAGAAACAAATAGAGATCATGTCGTGTAAGAAATCAAAGAAGCGATTGAAATATTTGTACATTTGACATGAAGTTGAAACCTAATATAACTAACTTTTAATTACTTAATACTGCACAAAGATATTAGAAAACGACAGACACAGCATAAAACAAGGTGAAACTACGCTTGAATTGATCATCTTACTTCAGCTCGACGCCATTTCGTATTTAGTCACTTTAATGACGGTGGCTAACAGGTCTTCCTTTTTTCCTCTGAGGAGAAAATATCTTCTTAGGACACGGATTTGGGGTTAATTTAGTGGAATTTGTAGCGATAACAAGGTTTGTAAATTCATGGGACAAAAATAATACAAAAGGAAAAAAATGCGAAAGAGAACTGATGCGGTGACAAATGAGCAATAGTTGAATGTGCTATTGTTAGGACGGTCTAATTCCGATCTTTCCATAGATATTGTGTAATGAGGCTTGAATAGATTTGGACCCAGTTTGGAAGAATAACAAGCAAAGTTGAAAAGTCTTTAACTTAGGAGAGTTCGTGGTATTTGTAAAAGAGTAGGGGATATCTGCTTGATTAAAGTCGTAAATCTTGGGACCTTAAGAAGTACTTCTTGTTTGTAACGGCATTTTTTAATGGTCGGCCGTGCATTAAGTAAGAGGGCTTTTTATTATCACTTCTTGCTGGTTGTTTCCTTTCCAATAACTGAGGAGGGACACTTAGAAGTCAGCGTTCTTATCGAGTAAACAACCTTTTGTTGTGTTTGTTACCTCGTGAATAAGTGTGCGTCTATCGGGTTTAGATCTGATCAGAAAGCTCACTGAGCAGAGCCAGGCAGATGAATGGCTCTTAGGATTTGTTCTTTTTTATGAGTGTTGTCATTCAGTTCATATACAGGAGGCAGAGCAGGTGTTTATCTTCGCGGAAGTCTCCATCGTTAGGGAAAACCTCGAAATGAATACAGCTACAAATTTAGTGACACCCTAATTGCACGGTCTTTTTGTATGACGTGATATTTCCTCTCATGCTTCACGTGTTTCCCCGTTGAACTGACTGCCAATCAAAGAGGTAGAATGATTGCGTTATAAATGTACCCGTACACCCGAAAAGTATATAAGGGAACCCTCGATAATTTGTCGAAGGGTTCCGACCTTCGTGAGCTTTAAAGCAAAAACGATCGTCTCATTTTGTCGGAGGCCGGTTATCTGAAACTTGGTCCAGCTCGAGTGGTTAGTGACGTCGAGGGGCTGATCCAACCCCCCCCCCCCTCCAGGTGATCATTGGTCGTCCGAATCTTGGGATGTTGACCGGCCTTGGGTTAAATCATATCTCGCGAAATTGATCAAACTACGGTTAGTGAACTTGAAGGTCTCTGAATCCGCTCTGCGCTGTAGGTGTGCGTACGCGTTGCAATTATTGCGAGAAGCAGTTGACATTACAGTAAATTTAGTGCATCACTCCAAGCGTAATGTCTGCTTCATCTTGAGGGAAACAAACTCTTACAGTTGATTAGATTCATGTGATCATTTGATTTTGATCGAGTGTGAAACTTGGGGTTCAGGACTGAGTTCAGGACTGAGACATTTTACTGATCTTTTTCCGAACTCCCAGCGAGTTTGATCTCAGCAAGGAATCAACTCATTCTCCTCCCCTTCACCGTTATCCTAAGCAATCATTATGTGACGAAAAGACATTTTATGCCACTGAAAGTAAAATTCCCCAGAATGTGTTATAGTCACTACAAAAACATTGTTTTAGCTCCAATTTTGCATATATGACTATTCACCTCCATTTCAATTGGTCTGTTTGCTTTCAAGTAATGGTGATTGACGGCTAGGCTGTCTTGGAGAGTCTGAATTTTGTAGGGCCAACAAAAATATGAAGACAATATTCATATTCAAATATCTGGAAGATGAATGTATAGTTCTCTCTCAGATTTTATGACAGGTGATCTTTTCTCCTACTTGCTCTTCCTTGAAACACTAACGAAGAAAAAATGTAAATGACTAGTCGATTGCCAGTATAACGCATATTCCAGCTTTAATGCTCTTTACGGATAGTGGCGGTAGCCTTACTAATTTCATAGCGAATTTGCAAATGCTATTACTCTTCTTTGCACACTCCCACACCATCCGCATATTTCTTTTAATGTGTAACAAGTAAAGCAACATGAGATTCACCCTTAACAATAGTATGTTAATTGACCCCAGAAAGTACAAGTATTGTTTTTTTTATCTCATCCCTTTACGTAGTATAGGAGGAGATGTTGTACTTACTTGAGCGATTAAAGTCGCAAAAAAATGACACTTATATGGTAACCCACCTTACATCCCTTGTAGTATTCACCCGAAACTTAGTGGGCTAGTAGCCCTCATGTGGGGGTACCTCGTGATGTGCAAATACAATGGATCGGGATACACACTGGGGTTAGGGGGTGGGAAGACGTGTCAAAATGTGTGTGCGTTTGGGGGGGGGGGGGCGCGCGTGTGTGTACAACCGAACTTGTGTCACGATCTCCTCCTAGACGACAAGTCGGACGAACTTCAAACTTGGTAGAAAGGTGCCCGGATATCAGGTGTAGTGTCCTCCCGACCGATGACGTCATAGGTCACACGTCATGAAAACGAAAAACACATTTTCAACATTATCTCAGTATGTGTGAATATCCTAGAGTTTTAAAACTATCATAAATGGAAAGAAAACACTACGAGTATTTTCGCTAAACTATTAATGACTTAACCAGGTCAAAGGTCACTGGATTAAACGTCAAATCAGCAAAAACGATATATTATCCGCCCGACTGATGACGTCGTGGGTCAAAAAACGTCACAGGTCATAAAAAACGAAAAGCACATTTGTAGCTTTATTTCAATGAGTGAATATGTAGAGTTATAAAATTACCATAAATGGAAAGTAGACAACACCATTTGTTTAAATATTGATGACGTCACCAGGTCAAAGGTCACGTGATTAAATGTCAAATCGGCAAAGATGCTTCAAAAAGTGTGTCACAATCTCCTCATAGACGGTAAATCGGATAAACTTTAAACTTGGTGGCCACGTGCCCCCGGTATATGGTATGTGTCCACCAGACTGATATGACGTCACAGGTCAAACATCAAGGGTCTCAGGTCATAAAACAAAACAAAAAAACAATTTTTTAGCATTTTAGCATTTTTCTCTGTATGTAAGTATATTCTAATAGTTGTAAAACTACCATGTATAGGCAGTAGCGGATACAAGAATTTTTTTGAAAATATTGATGACGTCACGAGGTCACAGGTTAAGAATCCAAACCGCAAAAATGCTTTGAACTAGTGCGTCACGATCTCCTCCTAGACGATAAATAGGATGAACTTCAAACTTGGTGCGTTGGTGCGTTGGTGCCTAGGTGTTAGGTATAGTGTCCGCCCCACTGATGACGTCACAGGTCAAGTTCAAAGATCATGATGATTATAACGCATCATACAGTGTTAGGTGGTGGTAGTACATACCGTCAACATAACTTTTACATATTTGCCTTTCCACGGTATTTCAACCTAGACAACCAGTTCTGGGCTTAATGTTTACGTCTTGTAGCATTGTCATTTCCTGTGCGCTGATAGTACCTTCACGCAGTGTATGTTTTCAACGTATACATATAGATCTACTGCACAATTGGTCAAGAACTCCAATGTTTACGCACTGTGAAGTAAATATTGAGCCACGCATAACTCGCTTTTCAAGGCCACGGTGACGGGAAAGTCAATTTGACTTTTGACGGGCGTGTGGATGTGAGGAATACTCTGACACGCACGCGTTTTCTGGGAATACTTTTGACGCACGCTCGACATCGAGGCACATGCGTACGCGCATGTAGGTATTTGTGCCGTTCTACGCTTACGAGGTGTATATCATTAAGCAACTTGGATATTCAGCACTTTGCATAACGACCAATCGGAATCACCGATAAAATATACAGCTCAGTACAATGGATATGCAAAACGATAGGGATGAGACATGCAACTCCGTGGATTGCCTACTTGTTTTCCTTTGCATCGGTCAAAGTCAATTTGTGGATCAGCAGAATTCAAGTTTTTAACATTTTGAAAATACAATATCTCAAGATGAAAAACTTAGAGTGATCTCATATATGTTGATGAACCACACTGATTGCGAAAAAGTCTCCCATTTTAGATAACAGATTAGATACAACACCATATAAACTGAAACTTGTCTCCGATCGAATATGAGTTGGACAGAATTTAATACCAGAATACTCCAATGCATTGTGATTTTGATGATGTTACCAATTTTAATTTGAATGTAATGTGTTTTACATTGCAGTATAGTCCATTGCTTTGTTTTTCTCTGTAATCCCATTTTCAGCTGAAAGTTAGGCCGATGAAGCAAGATATGTGTCCACTTTACCAACACTTGCTGCTGTTCCCTGAAGTATGAGTAATTTGACTACAATTGATTTGCGAGACAGCATGTGTGAATTGATTTGATAAGACCCCTGGTGTGTTATGGTTTTACTAACAGTGAGTTAAAACAAAGGCAAATTGAGAGATAAGGAGATGATAAGGTAAACCAATCTGACCCTAATTGTCACCATAAGTTAAAACGTGACATACTTGTAAATACAAATCTCGGTAGTGCAAGCTTGGACTGATCTCATATCCAACATACATATCAATCATATTGAATTCACGATCCTAATTGCTTTTGGTGAAAGTCAAAGGTCAAAAGAGGTCAAACCGTAGAGACGTTTTAAACATGATGTCTGAAGAACATAGCAAGTTTGAACTGATCTCATTTCCTTGGTACTACAATGAAGAACATCTTTATTTACAAACACAGCAGCAACACTCTTCCCCTCTCTTTCCATTCCTTTTTTTACTCAAACAATAGTTACCACACATCCAACTTGACTAAAGGACAATGTCGCACAGCCATACACACGGACATATTTTGCTCACTCACAATCTAGGGTAATGGGTGTACATTTATGGAACTCACTGAGTGATAATTTAAAGAACTCATGTAGTGTTAATGCATTTAAGAAAAAAATTCAAACAATCCCTCTAACTGAAGTACTGCGAGTAAACCAAATAAGTGATATCTGTTCGTTCCTGATCGGTCTACCACATTAACTTCTTAATGTGGTAGAACACTCCTTAGGCATTGCTGGTATTTCTGTCTTGTTCTTTGTTTAGTCCTTTTTGTCTGTGTATGTGTGTGTTTTTTTTTTCTTTTGTTGTTGTCTCAATGATTTAGGACAGGGACCAGACTCGAAAAGTTCTTACTTCCTCCTGGTTCCTCTTCCTTTCAAATTGTATATTAGTAGATTATCTTTTATTCTTTTTATATCGTTTTCATGTAATGATTATTATTTAATGTCATCTATGTATGATAATATTAATTAGTGTTATAAAGGAAAGGAAGAAATAAACTAAATAAAATGTGTATTTGGTATATGTCATGTCGAGTACCACTTACAGCTCTTTTGCTGAAATGTATCAATAACTGTGAACAGCAAGGTTAGTTTGCATCATAAACCATACGGTATTCTCAAAATATGGTTACATGAAGGAAAGACAACTGAAATTGAGAAATTTACCTTTCTGGTAGACTCAACCTCAAAGGTGAGAGCTGCATGCATTGCATAAGACTGTTATATCAGGGAGTTATTTTAAATGACCGTTCATGCTCGATTGGACTCTTCCAAACTTATCAGATTGCTTTATTTGTGAACGTGACCAAAAGGACCCATCAAGAAGGAACGAATTTCTCTGCCTGGCAGTATCTCACTTATCATTAAGTTCCCAACTGATTGCGTTTTGTAACTGTGTTAATTCTGACCATTTGATACGATCTGCCGGAGGCAATTCTGGCCACAAAATTTCTTAAAATCTCAACGGCAGCGGCGGCGTTTGCAATTTTCAAGAGAGCAATAGAGAGACATCTGAATCAAAGGGGAAAGTAGGCCACGAAGGGGCCGGACCGATCCAGTTCAGACAACCTGGTTGAGAGGGTGCAAAGGAGAGGCTTATCAAAGAGAAACAACCTTGAATAGATGAAGAAAGGACGCCACTGTACGAATATTAAGTAACACAAAATAGTCTTGGCCTCATACAAAGAGGGTGCACAACTTGCTGTGAAGTAGTAAGTTATCTCTCGTTTTCTCTGAGTGGATAAATTATTGTAACAACATTCTACTTCTGGTTCGATTGTTTTCAATCCCGACCCCCCCCCCCCACACACACACACACACTCTCAGTGTCCCTTCCCCGTTTAGTGCTTTTCATGAACAAACTTGTGTGCTTCTGGCACTTCTTGAGGTACTCCTTTTTGGGAGAAAACGGAAGTCCCTCAATTGAGGGAATTGGAAAGAGCCTTTCACACTGTAAGAACGGTCATTCTTAGTTTTCCGATGAAGGAAAAAGGAAAAT
The DNA here is from genome assembly GCA_021234535.1 of Stichopus chloronotus. Lineage (NCBI taxonomy): Eukaryota > Metazoa > Echinodermata > Holothuroidea > Aspidochirotida > Stichopodidae > Stichopus > Stichopus chloronotus. The sequence continues at coordinate 4,345,777 of CM037848.1, read as the reverse complement.
ATCTCATTCCAACTGTTCTCTGAAAATGGAGATTTAATGACGAAGTAGCCTACTGTTCAATTACAGAAGAGGTGTTTCATGCCTATATCGTTACCTTTGTGGCATGCATATTTCACAGTGTAGGAGTCACTGCGACCACCCATTTCAACATGTTGTAGGCTAGCGGATCAGATGTTCAACATGCGAATGTTGTATCTTTGATTTTCACGGATAGATTTGATTCGATCTTGGGTAGATTCTGTCACACAAGGTTTGCTGGGTTTGAATTATGACTAGAGAATCTCGGAATGGTTAAAAAAAAATGCAAAGTTACTTCAACTCAAATATTTTAATCATAAATATGTGAATGGAGAGAGTAAGTATTGAGATAATGCTACTTAACATCGTGTCATTCAACCATTGTTTTGTTCATTAACTTCATTCAGTTCATGCAATTAGCACGTTGCACACAAGGAATGAGGCTTTATAGGTTGGTGGTTTCGTTCTACGACGTCACACGTTACGACGCGTCCTCCTTATTTCTATGCTCTAGCATTGAAGTCTGGTTTTTTAAATAATTTCAAACCATCGATTTACTCAACCTATTCAATGTTTCCCATTACATCAGAGGATGAAGTCAATTTACTAATCGACACACGCTTTTCAGTAACTCAGGTCAATTCACTTCAACATTATATGATCGTCACATACTCGATCGGGCCTATCTCCATTTAGTGTCAACTCCCTCTCCCGATCTTCTCCTTCATCTCATTTTAGTGTTCTCTTCTGAAGTATTTTACAATCTTTCACTTTTTTCTCTCCTCCCCACTTTATAACACGCTGCAACTAACTCGTACCCTCCCCATCAAATTTCTCTTCATAACAATGGGAGCGGAATTTCATCATAGGGCGTTTCATTATTATCACCATTTGGTCATGTATGCTATTTGATAACGTCATCTTTTGATGAAGACATTACCGAGAAATTTGGTGTTGAAAACCAACGCAGTTTGGAACTCAGTAAAGCTAATTATAAAGATGTTTGGTTGCAGAGAGTGATTGTACCCATTACCAGTGCTATTTATCTAGTATGTTATTAATCATACAAGAATCCCTCTAAACGCCATAAAAGTCACCTACATATATAGCGTATATCAGACAGTTGCTAACATAACTGTCAAGCAGAGTACAAAGATTTCATGTAAGCCATTTTGTACATATGCCTCTCTACATTTTTGTTAGGGGTCACGTGCGTCATATTTTCACCATTTTGAATGAGAAATGAGGGTTGTAGGTAATCGGAGGGGTAAACGTGATAACCCTAAGCGAAGCAAAAAGATCTATTACTACCCAGAAGTGTGTGCGACCAACATGGCAGACTTATTGAACTACTTTCAACCTTTATGCGTATTGATGCACATTCGTCACAGATTTCGTATTCCAGAAGAAGTGTAATAGAAAGTCATAACAAAGAGGTCAAAGGACTTTGTGATTCCTTGCCAATATTCATGAAGAACACAGTACAACATGTACATACCAATTTTGAAATTCAAACACATTTTCATGCTAGAGAAAGCATACCTACACTTAGCTCTTTCGACCACCTTGTGCACTAACCAGTTTGATATGTTTTCACAATCTGATGTCTGGTGACCTCAAATGAAATTTGACCTCCACCAAAATCAATGGGAATCATCTACTCAATATGACCAACCAACACACTAAGTATGAAATTAGTCAAGATTACGGTTCTTGAGATGTTGCGTTTAAAAGTTCACAGTTTGACCTCTGCTGACCTCAAATGACCTTTGAACTTCACCGAAAACTATAGAGATTATCCACTCACTATGAGCAACCCATACACTAAGTGTGACATAAGTCAAGACTACCTTTCTTGAGATATTGTGTTTACAAGGTTCCAATATTTGGACCTTTGGTGACACCAAACGACCTTCGAACTCTAACGAAAATAGTAGGGATCGTCTACTTAATATGACGATCATCTACTTAATATGACGAACCCACAAAAGAAGTACGACACAAGTCAAGGCTAAGCTCTTGAGAAATAGTGTTTATATAGTGTTTACGAAGGTTTCACAATTTGACCTCTGGTGACCTCAAATGACCTTTGCCCTCCCCCAAAAACAATAGGGATCATATACTCAATATGATGAACCCACCTACCAAATATGAGGTTAGTCAAGGTTACCCTTCTTGAGATATCGTGTTTACAACAAGGCGTCACATTCATACACACACAGACACCGGCATCACCGGCACCGGCAACGCCATCGCATTGATTCCTTTTGCCTCGGCCAGGAATCCAAAATGCTCTTTACTCCTTGTTTTCAAATTCTTCGCCAGAAAAACAAATGCAAGTTCCAGCTATAAGCTATAAGTAAAACAACAATTATGAGTATTTTTAAACGGTGTATAGTAATTGTCGCCTATATCCTGAACCAGTTATTTTTGACCAGAAACTAAATCGTCTCAAGAAGTCTTTCCCCGAGCTTTCTTCAAAACAAACGTAATATGTTTTGTCCTCTCTTGCTGTTGCCATATGTTACCAGGTTTCCGCTTTTTAGTATGGCTCGATATAGGCCTTATCGTTTTCACCCTCACCCCACTTCTTATCCCCGTAGGCTTGTACACGGGATCACGCAAACACTAATCAATCAAAAGGGGAGCTAAGAAATTTAAGACAACCGAATTTTTAGACGAAATTGAAAGAAAAATACCTGTTCTGTGTATTTGACCATTTTCCGTGTTCTTCCTTTTTTTTTTTCTTGTTTTTGTTTTGCCGCGACCATTCATTGTGAAATAAAACTAGGTTGAGGAGAGCTGGTAGCAGAACACAACAAAGTGGATACAACCGCGGAGTTACCATAGTAACACGATTATCTAGCTGCAATTCCTTCCATATTATCAAAATATGTGGATTTGAGTTTTGGTTTTCTTCTTTCGATGAAGACGAAAATGAAAATGATAATGAATGATGATAACATCATCAAATACATCTTGCCGTTTCTATTATCTTTAACACAATAAAACGTCCACTTTAGAGAGAATTTAGACCATAGTTGTTAGTATTAAATATGTTAGTTAACAGCGGAAAATTACTGCACGAAGTCCTTGTTACTCCTTGAATTGAAGCGCTTATCTAACATCGAAATTTGACTGTAGGGAAAAAGTTAGATTGTGTTTATTCCAGATTCACCTTTCTCGTACCATTGTCGTACAAATGTTGTGTTGTCTAATTAGAAGCGTTATCGTCAGTTTGTTGGCTTATTCATAGGTAATTTTTTTGTTTTTGGTATTTGTTTTGGGACCTTTTTTTATAATTCCTTATGCTACGTATGCATGTATATTATACAGAGGTTACGGGGAGTGATCAACATTCACCATTTATTGTTGTATTAGTTCTTGTTTAGTCCTGCATTTCTTTTGTTATTGTTTTTGTACTTTTTACCTGTCACGTTATATTTATACGTTAGGGGAAGTGTCTGCATCAATAATGACTGTCATTGATAAACATTTTGTCCACTCTTAGAAAATAAAGTGACTGTGAATTTTGTTTTTCGCCCTGAGTCTTATCAAAAATACATCAGGATTACTTCTTCATTTTAAAACAAGACATACTACTCTGTAGAGACATTACATCCCTTCATTCTCTGTGAACAATAAAGTGATCCTAGCCTCATCTTAATTGGTGCTTGGAGATTTTAACGTCGTCCGGTGCCCTGTCCATTAGTAATAGAAAGATTAAGATCAAGGTTTATTCATTTTTCCCTTTTAGTAGATAAAGTGTCGCACGTTTTAAATGCCTTTTTTCCTCTTATCTTTAACACTTGTCAATACAGTTTCTATCTGCACGGAAATTTTTTCCATGGCGGTTAAAGAGTCGGTGTTTTTACAAACAAAGCTGGCAGAGATTGATCATGACAAATTTGTCATACCATTGTGAAAGCCAAATGTTTTTCTTTTTTACTTTTCATTTGCTTATTAATTATTCATTTTTCGCTTTTTAGGAAATTTATTAAATTTTGAGTCACGTGATTTTTTTTTTGTCTCTGTCACCATAGCAATCATCTATTTCAGTACAACGTACATCGAACTAATCCTGTCCTTTACTTCTGGGAATCTGCTTGACTTTATTCTATTCGGTTTATCCTCAGCATGTCTGAAGAAATCAATCCAAAAAAAAATTCATACTCTTTAATAACATTTGACTTCTAGTCACACGACCCGTACATTCAGTAATACCATATCACTCTTATACTTCTATAAAAGCATAGCAGCAGGCAGTGCAACCTACACACTTTCGTTAAACGGTGTGTAGTCCTATATGTACAATGTGTCACATAAATAGAGTATTGAGTGCAGAAGTTATGTGTCCAAATTGCAGAAAAATGCCGCAAAATGACGATAGTTTCACATGACAGTTGGAGAACTGACAGTAGAATTTAGAAACTACAAATCAGAAGATTTTGTAAGGCGAGTACATAGGCTGTGCACTGTAAGTATGACAAAACAAATCGTATCCGGCGTTTTGGCGTATGTGGGAACGTTCCTCGTACTACGTATGCCTTCACGTGATAGACACGCTGCAAGACACTAAGCCAGTATTTTTCCTCCTCCTCCTCCTCTCCATCAGTTTATTCATCCTAGATAAGAATCTGTCATGCCGTTTCATTGTTATTCTTGCCAGAATTATTCCCCCAAACGGTTTTTAGTACCGTAAGTTTTACCATCCGGAAGCCGAAGAGATTCAAAGTACTTTTCCACTGGATATCTATCTTGTACTTTTGTACGAAAAGAAGAGTTTTTTACACGAATATCTCACTAAAGATTGACGTTTGAACGTGGACAAATGATCGTTTACCCTGGTTACCATATCAACTATACATTTTGAAAGTTTGCAATTGACATTAACCAATCAATAACCTGATCACACGTTTATCCTATCGCACCGTCCCACCCAGTTTGAATGAACTCTGGTCCAGCCGTTTTCGAAGTAATTAAGGAACAAATTGGAACACACAAAAACACAGTCACGCACCCACCCACACGTACCCGTTCCACACACACACACTCGCACACACACACACACACATTTTTACCCTGCGGAGTCATTAACGTTAGGCCACCTTGGCTTTAGTGACTTAAAGGTGATTGGTCTTCATGTTAATTTTTTTATGATGTCAGTCTCTTTTTTGATGAATCACTGCAAATATTACTACTTTCCGCTTACTCTTTGCTATACTTGTGTAAAGTGAATGATACTGTATTGCAACACCAAAGTCCGAAGTACACAATAGGTCTACCTGCAAAGAGTAACCATAAACTGTGTAGTGACGTCTGCAGACTGAGGGTTACCAAGAATAGACTGACGTCACATGAGGTATTAATTAGAAGACCAATCACCTTTAAGTCCCCCACCCCTCCTTTAGTTTTGTAACCGTTGTTATGTAGATACAAGGTAGATACAAAGTGAGACAGATTAAAAATGGGATAAAACAAAATCAGCTTTGCGATGATGCCGTTACATCTTTATTTACACAAACTGTAAGATCATAACAAAATATGTAATGTACTAAGATTGTTGACGAGAAATGCAGTTTGTCGCGATCAAATGGTGGTTTGCGATATGTTTTACAGACCCTTGGCAGGCCCTTTAAAGCAAGAAGACACAACTAACTTCACAAAATGTGAGGGGAAAAATATCCACAAAACAACATAAACGATTGCCCAAAAGAATTGATTTATTTTATTTTCATTGAACGTCATAATGTGCAGAAGATGCATAATACGACGAAAACCCCAAAGAAAAAATAATAGATAGCCGGGGGGGGGGGGGGCGAGAGGGAGTGAGAAATGCAGGAGGGGACTTATCATTGAAAAGTAGAACATGAATATTCATGAAGATACATTAAATCCTCACATGAGATCATTCATCTCGAGACACTCATGTACGTAGAGACACTCATGTACGTAGTTGCATCGTTGTCGTAAAAACAACTCCCCGCCCACATTTGGAGCAACGATATGTAAAACAACATCAAAGTGCTGTATTATAGGGGATATCATGGACCGAATATGTCACTGAAATCATCGGATAGGCGAAATTTAGATGCCATTGTCTACCGATGTTCAGAAAATGTATTATTAATTAAGAAATGATAATGATGGCTATTTTCCATTTGAAAAGGTAAGGAATTGCCCGTAAAAATTGTGATGAGTGTTGGAATCGTGACATCACTCCAGAGACTACATCGTATGTGAAATGTCACTTTTTCAGGAGGCAACCGTCTTGGTAGCCAAAATATCGGATGGTCTCAGCCTATATAAAAACATCGTCCATCTGATCGGCATTGAAAAACTGCAAAGGTTAACTACCTAGTTAAAACCGGTAAAACGGTAGTTGTAAAACTACTGCAACGTATTTTATTCGTGTGAAGTAAATAAAAAAATCGCTTAGTTTAGGCCAAGTATTTACTTGAGCAGAATTGTCTCCTAGGGTAAATGAATGTAACTTCCCTGCGAACAATCACGTTTCGTTTTTGGTGAAGATTTACGCAGAACTCCTTTCTGTTTTTCACTCTAATTAGTGAAATTTCCCAGGAAGAAAACGATGCTGCTTTCCAAGTTCATATCAAATAGAGGAGAGAGACAGAGGCTATTTTTTTCTACCAAACAGCATATCCTGCTTTTTATTGCCCAATCATGAGTACGGTACGTTACCAAATTTATCAAACTTTCAGTACTTTGCTTAAAATTCATTGGCCCTCAGATGAATGATTTGCATATGATTAAGATTCATGCAGTTAACAAAAACAAAATCAATTAAGCAAATCATTTCAAGACCAATATTCAGTTCAAACTCTTCGCGAGGATATTTAAGTCGCGATTTAAGTTATACAAGGAAAAATGCCGTCATATACTCAGTGGTTTCATTTAGGCCTACCTAGTTTTGGGTCAACCTTTTTTCCGGGCTCACGATTGCCCCTCACTAATGCATTTACATGTCTGATGGGATGATAATCGTAAACGTCTTGAAATAAATTTACAAAAAGGGGTACCAAAAAAGGTTCCTAGAAAGACGGTTGACTTTGAAAACTGTTAGAAATTTTAGCATTCTAAACATTTGTGAGTCAAACACATCACGTGTTTACCATATGTTTTGGGTTAACTAGCAGCTGTATTTTTTTTTCGAAGTATTACGTAACCATCTTTTTACTTTCTTCGAAATTGACTCGTCAATGAAAAGTGCAACAGCTGGTTTGACTGAAGACCTGTGAGTGACATCATTTAGTCTGCATTGGACAAGCAAAGCAAATATCAGCTAGAAGTAAGATTATCCCCTTTGTTGGGAAATTTGAGTCGCCATTGTGAATTTTATCTATTATGCAATACGATGGAAAAGGCATGCATGAAGTAACGATAAATCTTTTCAGTAAGACATACTTACACCTGGAAAAAGAAAAAAAAAATGTGTTTTTTATCATACCAACTTTATCGTCTTAACGTTTTCCAGGTAGTATTGGTAGTCCATGATGTTATTGGAAGGTGAAACGAGAAAACTAGATTACAGTGTTTTTATTTTCTTGGTATCTCCCAAGCTGTTCAAACGAATATAGAGATATACTGATAAAAAGGAATAAAATGGAGGCTAATATCCATCGGTGAATCCCATCAGGATAAAGACAAATATGGTTTGACACAACTTGTCAACGCACATTACTTCACAGTTCTTTAGTACATCTATATATTGTAAGCATTGTCTCGGGGGGGGTGGTCTAATATTCAAAATAATTCTCTTCTGCACTGATTCTTAGTTTGTAACATTTGTTCATAATGGATCCTAATAAATTAAGGCATGTTCTGTACTAACCCTGAATGTATTCAACTTTATCCACTGCTTGATTTCCTTGGCACTGCGTATACCTTCCAGGAATGTTGTGCGGCGCACTATTTTATAAGACCGTTACTGCATGCGATATTACCCCTTGGATAGTTCATGTTGTCTTAATAATAAAATTGTTCCCAGGCTCCGTCATTTCTTAGAGCATAATTTGAAGGGATTGGCCAGTTAATGCAATTGATGTTCCATGAATGTATGATTTTCTTTCTCTCTCTATTGGTGAAAAAATCATGTTCTGTTCGGAAGAAATGAATGTTAAAGGCAAGGTGTCGTCTGATAATCTCTCATGAAACGAGCGCCTCATAATTCGTTACGTCACTTCCGCGTTTTAGTTAAACGTATTGTTTACCGACAATAGTCGTATTTGTCACTAACTATATACTTGAACACGCACGTTTTGTACACACAGTATGTGGAACTAGCACAGTAAACACTCTCAGGGGCTCACACGATTCATGAGACGATCCTTTGTCTTTAAAACAAATTATCTATTTTAAAGTGGTTCATTGCACTTTTGGAAATCCTGGGTGACATCACAGATCTCCACTTCTAAAAGTCCTTTGTATTTCTTGACTCTCCTGAGAGAAATATAACAATAGTCTAAGAGATATTAGCCTTCTTTAATTTCTGTAATATTGGATACTAAATCTACAGTATATTCAACCTTCATTTTCCCTTGTGTCCAAATTTCAAGGTTAAATGAGGGTGTCAATTTGAAAGAAAAACAAAGACTACAACCTGCCACTGTTACTTGGCATTTTGGTAATCATGAGGCAACTGAAAATCTCTTATTGACCAGAGACGTCTTTCTTCAAACTACGATACCTCAAGTTCAGTTAGAAACAAGATGTTGACATGGGGTTTGAAATGATTGCGGTAAAGATATCATTGTTTTTCATTTAAGAACCCTTCAGTTGTCAGTAAAATATGCCTTTAGTTATTTGAACCATATCTGAAATTGATTTTTGAAATTGACTTAGAGATACTACAAATGTTTGGTAATTCCAGATTCTTCAAATTCGTTTTCACGTATCTGTTATTATTTGCAGCTTTTTATACAATTACTGTCAGTTATATATATTTCTCTCATTGAAGCTTTAAAGTGATTGCGTGCGTAGGCAAAAAGTAAAAACATTGAAATTTCATCTCCGAAAGTTTGGTAAGGCTTTTAATTACACCATCCAGACAATCTGGGAAAATAAATAGGTTTCAGTTGGTTAATTTTGTCATGTGATTTAAAATTCTTCTAACATAACGACAAAAAGTGTAGAATACGACAGTGTAGTGGTTGACAGTTTTCATTCGAATCAACGGTGTGCTTCTTTGAGCCAGCCAATGGGAAGTATACTAGTATGGAATATTCAGGTAACAACTCAGGCGACGCCGGCGGGCAAGGTTGTGTTCAATTCGTAGGTTATTTGTAAATACAGTGTTTCCTTTCACCAAATACTACAATTCCCGATACCTACCAAGGAGCGACAACTTGAGTAGTATGTTTTTGATACACTTGTTAGACCTGTACTGTTGCATATTCATTGTAGGTGGTTATAGCAAGAACCGTTAATATTCAAATATGATTTCTGTTTTTTACTGTTTTTCTGCCAATCCGGTTGCTTTTAGAAGTAGTTACTGTCATTTTCCTTCATTGAAAGACATAGTCCGTTCATGTACAACCTCGCGTGTACATTTAAAGTGAAGAAAAAGTTAAGATCAAACATAATCTTATCTTTTTGGTTTTTCAGTACACACGCAATCACTTTAACGTTTAATTCAAACATCAAACATTGCCCATTGAAACAGTTTTCCATTTACTTTCTGCATTTTGTCACTAATGGGGACACTATTTTTCTTCCAGTAATCATTGTGGGGACGTGTGGGTTAACTTTCATCGGTCCTGGATGGCAAGGAGAGGGGAATAATGTCGACGTGATTTGAATTGACTTTTTGTAATGGTAGGCCCTCATAAAGATAGCGCAGTAGAGATTTAATTTCTGACATTATTTTACCTACGCATACCATTCTTCTGGACGTCTGCTCATAGAGATGAAATTACCGTAATAATTTAAAAAACTGATAACATTTTCAGGATAATTCGCTGAGACCGGAGTTCCGTTATTGCGACCAGAGGGTTCTTTTTAGAATCATCATTAGCCTGCTGTCATTTGGGACCATCAGTGGACCTCACTGGGACCATTGGACTGTGATCAAAGATGATCAAAAAGCTTGATAAGTGATTTCATGTAATCGTCTGTAACCTACACTATCAACATGAAGCACTAGACCATGTGAGCTGCGTAACGCCTCTGTGGTTGTCGGGGCTATAGCGTATGGTGCTATGAAACCAAAACTATATTTATATTTGACTTATTGCTATAAATGCTAAACATCACAGTCCAAATGTTGTCTCCCTTAAATATATACATCTACTCATATTTTACACACAAGGACTGCATGAGTACTGCTAATAATTATCAAACCGGTCATGATTCATTTATTTTTTTAGCACTGTTTATTATTGTTCTTCTCATGTTTCCTAGTATTGGGTCATTCCGGGGAACTTACTCGCTTTTTTACTGACATTGACTGTTCTCGTACATAAAAATTCCATTGTAATCAGAAAAGCCTATAAGTTACGGTTGAGTGCCGTGGTTGTAACTTCTGGTGTAACTTCTATCACATTTACGATGATGACTGAGAAAGCCACTCTTTGTAATTACCAGCACAAATTCAAGTCACTCTAAGATTTGTTTAGACTTACCCTTAAAACTCCTCTAAAGAGCAAGCAGAAAGACGAAACCGTCTCCGGAATGCAATTTCATCAGCTTCAAAATGAAAAAAAAAGAGTAACTGATCAAAATACTTGAGAAGAGCTTTAAATCAGTCGAATAGTCCAAGAAGTACATTCGCGAAGTATCACAAATTTATCACCGTGTTCACAATGTGGCATAATAGATACGTAATACTCTTAAATTACATTTTTGTTTCACATATTTAATGATATTTACAAGACAAACGATCAAAACAAAACCAAAATCGCATTAAACTATTGCTTACATTTTAAGGGTACTTTATCTACTGACGATGAGTCTTTGTTATTGTTAAAAGGGTCTTTTGTCTCTATATTTACTTATTTTGCAACTAGTAATAAATATAAATCTTGTAACGTGAATGTATGGTTTCTTTCTACAGCAGGTCTTTCCTCTTGGAAATCTACAATCTGAGATGTGAGTCCAACTAATAATTAGATTCTGATAAACTATACAATGACTCCATGTTGATCTCGAATAGGTCTACTTACATCTAGTGGATGACTGTACCGACGCTTTCCGATTGCCGACTCTTTTAACATAATTGATGTAAATCAGAGAGGCATTTCTCTTTTCATGTTGTCATGCAGCACATATCAGGCTTTTTTTGAGTTCATGAAGCTGCAGTTCATAAGTCTCACAAACAGCAGGTGTATGCATGTTGCATACATCACGTTACAACACATCATAGTATCACAGTACTAGTAATATCAGACTGTGACATTTGATAATACCACTACTGAAGAAAGGACATTAAAACACAATTTTAAGACGGACAACTTCATTTATAAAAAGCTATCATTAGGTAAAAATGTGTGTCATTTTGTTTGTATTTTCTTGTCCTCTTAGGGAATGGTGCCGTGCGGTAATGTTACGGTTAGGTTCAGTAGCCTAACAATAATCCAAAATGGGCCAGCTATATCACTCACTAAAACTTCACGGGTCGTCCCAACTTTACATCATATAAATCGACAGAGAAAAGCAAAAAAAAAACCTCGAAAAGTTCGTTTTACAAAGTTTTTTTTTTTTTTTAAAGAGGAAACTAAAAGGAACGTTCCGCTTAAACTCTGAACTTGAACTTGGCACCAAGCATTTAAGCTTTGCGAACCTGTTTAAATTCATCGTACATTTAATCCATTTAACCTCACTTCAGACTGACCAACAGCTAATTAAAACAGCCTGCAGGATGAGGCAAGTTTTTCTTTGGTGAGGCCCCGTCAGTGCGGAGTTCTTGAAACCTGAATTTTTCTTTTCTTTGTGAGTGACTGAGGTTGAAATTTTATTAACAGCACCATCTGTTACGAATAGCCGAAATCAAGGTAACATCTGGTCAATGTCTTTTTAAAAGTAGATTCTTTATTGATTTATCGATTTCAATTGGTCGCAGGATTGTACACTGTGATATATCGAAAGAAATTTGTTATTGTGATTACAATAAAGTATTGAACTCCAAAATATGCACATTTTTCTGCTGCACATGTTCATTTAAAAAAGGTGATATATACCTTTCTCAGAGCAAATAGAGTACTCACTTTTTCGAAGAGTGATATTATTCTTTATCATAGAGTGAAGACGGTCTAAATGAGTGGCGTCATTTATCCGTTCTTGCGCTTACTCATTTCTTTGTCTGTTAATCATGACGTCATTCCTCAATTTGAATGAACATATCACTCCAAAATGAGTGAATTTTCACTCTTTGACGTGCACGCAGCCAGTATTCTATATATTTGTTCAAATTGTGGAGATGATTGAACCAACTTTAGAAAACGTCACTTGAATGTATAAACGTTTTGCGTATCACTATACATATTTTGTATATTTAACATTCAATTAGTCGAACGCAACAGCGAGGACATTCTGAACCCAAGGCATGGACTTTCCATTGCAGGTCATGTAACTCTAAGACTGAAATTAAAGATCTTCAGCCAGAGGATCAAAGAAGATACTCCCAAAACAACAGTTTATCAGATGTCGAAAACTCTGTCATTTGAGGAACTTGTTCATGGCCTAACGCCAAAAAGAAAAATATCTTGCATCGACAACCTGAAAGTCAAAGTACTTCTGAAATTCATCTTTTCATGAGATTGAAAAGCAGGCGTGGAAAAAGTGTTCTAAAATTTTCTTACGTACTGACTGTGCGGAATCCGAGGATATTGCATAATTGGTTGATTGTTTTTAGAACATAAAAGAAAAGGGTCAAGTTTCAATAAGTTTTCTTCTTAAGTGATTAACTGATGCTAGACTGTCGCCACTGTGAGCTTAAGTGAATTTTTTATGGTGAAAATTAATAGCATGAAGTTTTAAAATAATGTTTTCTGGATTATCAACCTTGATCATTGCTGACCTCAATTAACTATAGACCTGATTGAAGAGTACTGCAGATGATTAAGCTTCTAAAGATATAACTCACATATCAATACGTGCTAGAGATAATTTCCGTCGTTTGTTTCAGTGTATTTTCTTCTGTTGAACTCAAATTATCTTTGATTTTTCCATTTCCATGGAAAACTATAGTGGTCTTTTACTTTTAAAGGGTCACTATATGCCCATAATTTAAGTTATGATAACTTTTGCTATACTTAAAAGAATACGGTGATTTACAATACAGGGTTACAGACATTGACCTCTGTTGACCCAGAGTGAAGATTGGCCTCCATGAAAAGTGGAACAATTTATTTAGTTAATAAGAGTCAACTACATAGCAAGCTTTAATATAAGTCAAATTTAAGTTTTGGAGATGCGGTACTACGTTCAAAATGTTTGTAGACTTTGACCTCTTTTTGACTTACATGAAAAGCAGACTAAGTTAATTATCAAACCCATGTAACTTTTGACCGTTGAAGTATCATATAATAATTTACACACACATGAGAACACAACTTCATATGTCACTTTGGTGATGATGATGATGATGATGATGATGATGATGATGATGATGATGATGATAATGATGATGATGATGATGATGATAATGATGATAATGATGATGATGATGTTGATGATGATGATGATGATAATGATGACGACAATGATAATGATAATACTAGTGGTGATGATGATGACGAGTTTTCACCTTAACTGCAGATTTTTTGTCAAACTACAGTAGTAGTTTTAGTTAAAGAAATTTTTATCGTCCCAAGATACTACTACTTTAAGATTGGCGAAATGTATATGAGGGCTGTGAGGTATAACATGCGGAATTAGAATAATTTGATATCTGGACTAAGATTATGACATTTGTAAAGATACTGAGTTAAAGTCGATTGTGTCGAATCGTCGAGATAGAGTAAGTCGCAACACTTTACAGTGATTTGTTGATGTTTGTTGAGATACAGTGTTATGGCCAACATGTTTTCTCAACAAAAGTAAATTTTCCGTCGAGTTAAGTCCAAAATGGTGTAACATGCATGAATTTCACACATTTCTAAAATGTCAATTAGTTAAAGGTGGTGTCGAGATATACACACATGTAAGGTTAATCTGATTTAACTTTTTGATAAGATATATCATCATATGACAAAGTTTTCCAAGCTGTCAATTTAGCGTAATTAGATATCTCTACCAAATACCAATGTTTTGTCGAGATACAGGGGTAATCTGATGCGGTGCGGTATCCCTTATTCTTGCATAAATGTTCAAGCTCGGTATGTCGACAAAATTAAATAAAAACAAAGACATACATGACATCTCCAGAATCTCACAGATATCGAGATGTCATGTTAGCATAAGTCGGTATGTCGACAAACTTGTTTTCTTGCATTTAACGTGATGTCTCTAGAAACTGATAAAAAAAAATACCGAAACTGTCAAGAGAGCGAAATTGTTTAACCGTTCAAGTCACCGAGTCATTTCAACATGATATTTCAGTCTGCACGTGCAACATTATCTTGACCGTAGGGAACTATCAGTGAGGTGGACCAAAAGTTAATACAACGTATACATATGATTTAAGCTCTCGTTTTGATTTTTCTTTTCCAGAGAGATTAACAAAACGGAACCTATTGTTTTCATGCATATAAAATGGTACTGCATTATGGGTAAATTTCAAAATGGCGAAACATTACGTTTTCTTAAAATGAGGAGGTGTTTGGCGCCGTAATCTTCTTTCTTTTGAAGGTTTTTCTGTCTGTCAGAGTCACACTTAAATCAACAATTGGAGATGAATTTTGAATACTTCGATGTGGCCATGATCACTACATCATTGATGGTGCAGTTAAGTCATGGAATTACATTTCACTAGTCAAACATGGCGTGTCCATTACAAAGAACTGACTAATATACTGAATTGACAAACAGTGCACCCTTCGAGGTTTTCTTCTTGTCAGAAACATCATCCTTACTTTAACTTTTGTACGGAACAAAGGAAAGAAATGATTGTATGCGATATCTGTCTTAAGTCGATACATTTTGACAAGTTGCAAAGCTGTGTCCACCAATTTTCCAACACAAAATGATGATTTCAAGAACGCATATTACTAAAGTATCAAGTCAAGTTTGCAAGTCACAAAATATCAATAACATTAAGAAGTTTTTACTCGTAACGTGAAATCGGGAATAATCATATTTAGGAGTATATCTTCCTACGACAACCAATTTCTTGTTAATTTCACATTTCTCTCAAATTAGTACCTTCCGGGTAAGATCTAAAATTTCATTCCAAGGTAACCAAAAAGTAAAATAATTGTAAAGCATTCAATAAAGTTTAGTGAAGGAAAGTGCACTCGAAATTCTGGTAACATTATATTCAGATTTTAAACAAAAGACCGCATTGAATGAAGAAAAAAACCGTCTCCCGCAGACGGTCGTATTCTGTACTCCGTGATCAAGTTTGTGTGACATTTCACGTAACCAGACGGTAAGAACTAACTTGTCTCAAATCAACCCCTTGCTGCAAAACCTCAAACATAGAAGAACCGTTTCATGAATATTTTAAATGCTCACGTTTAAGGGTGTAGGTGAGCCACAAAAATTTTAATCCACTTTACAGTGCACGTACATATGTGAAGATCGACCGCTCTCCTTTACTTATGGTATCCTATAAAAAAAGTCTTCCTTAAAGTGAACCTTACAAAAAGCCACCCAAAAAAATCCAACGTGAAGTATTTCAAGTGTCACGTACAGTAAATTAGGGCATAGAGTTAATACAGTGAGGGACATTTGGCGTCGAACATCTTGCGACCTCGGTTCATATAAGATTTATTGTCCCACTCCTTTCATCAGTACAGAAAAAAAATTGTGGAAATATTGCATCTAGAAGAAGAAAAAACATGACGTAATTTTCTAAGGTATAATAGACTGTTGTGGTGGGATCATTCTTTTCTGATGTGTCTCCAGTCTGGATGAGATATTCCGGTGCATTTCATCCCCTCCTAAAGTGGCAGATGGTTTGAAAATTATGCACTGTTTTCGTTATGTCAGGCGACAAACATACTGGTTTCTGATTGGTTGAATGCAACTTTTACAGATTTGATGTACATGTTCATCTCAAGGCACTGCAACATTGAGTATAATGTATAGGAGTAGTAACCTTTACTGGGTTTACACATATAGTTTAATTCATTGTCACTGAATGCCATACTATCAGCAGTATGTCTGGACAGGAGTTGCTTATAAGAAACAAAGCATAATGATAAATTACACAGATGTCACATACCCAACTCAGTGAGCAGTCGCAGAAATAAGTAATAAAACCTGTTTTACCGTCATGACTGCAACCCCTTGAAAATCATGCACATATTTTTTTTTTTGCTTTTTTTGTCAATGCGAGGTTGTGCATGCTCATCGACTTTTTAACTAGGTTAGCAAGGAGGTTACGGCGAGCCTTCTTAAGATTTACCTCCTGATTGTACTTACGTGAAATACATTCTAATTAAGTGGAATACATAAACACATATACCATATCAATTTAAGTGAGTGCAACTTAAGTTGCAACTCAACTTAAGTGGCATTACTGATGACTCATCCTGGTAGTGCTCGAGTCCGTACTTGTACTCGAGTACATTTTCTGTACTCGTACTCATGGCTTTGGACTCGTACTCGGAGGATTTGAAAATTGAATACTCGTACTCAGACCCTTGTACTCGAACTCAGGATTTTGCACTGGTACTCGTAAACGGACTAATGAGTACAAAATTTTAGCTAAAGATGTTAATATTTGTAATATTCACTGATCCTTCCTAATTAAAAAAAAAATTGTACTCATTTCAAGCTTCCTGTACGGATCAACTCAAACTAACTCAACAAAGGAAACTGTATACTGCGACAAGGATAAGGTTTGTAACACAGGGTTAAAAGGAACCTGTCTTTGAACAAACGGAAGAATTGACTATAGTATTAATCGCATAGGGGTATTAAATACTGTTTAAGAGTATCATCTTCTTCTGTATTTAAGGAATTCAGCCCCATCTTTAAAAGGAAAACAACTTGCCTTGGTGTAGTCTTGAACTGCAGTGTCTGAAACTACCTTTTGCTCAGCGAAACTTAAAGCCTACAACATTTCAGAACTTAAAAACTCAAGCTGATGTTACTTTTAGTTGTTGGTAAGTGTGTACTTCCAGTAACAAAGACTTGGGATAACAAAGACTGCTGACATGTTTGCATTTGGAGAGTATGCCGTACATCTTAGCAACTGAAATGCTATAAACTGACCAGTTTTAAAATAGCCTGCTTGGACCAATGCTAAAACTTTTAAAAGTGACAAACCCAGGTAGACACAAGCTAAAATTCACTGAAAACTAAATCTGTACATTCAGTTAACTTAACGAGCTTGGTTTTAACTAGCTTCGTTTTATTGGTAACTTTTAGTTTTTGTCCCTTAATTTGAAAACCTTGTTTTGTAGACTGCACTTAATCAAAATAATATTTCAAAGAAGTTATTTTGGAATAAAACAATGCCATTGAAATGACTGCTGGATGTTTAAATCCAAGTACCACTGCTCAGTAAATAAGCAATGATGATGATGGCTTCTGGTAAAGTGCGATCACAAGTTTTCGCTGTAAAGCAGAACTGCAAGTTGTGATCTGTGTAGGGGAAAATGGACTTTTTTCCAAATTGGTCATTCAGCTTCAAACCCAAAGTTAATATTTTTTATTAAGGTCAGACGAAATGAAGAAGACGAAGCTTTTTTTTGTGTGGAAGTAATAATTACACCGCAGGTATTCTTTGATTGATTTCATCCGCCGATACAATCAGTCCCTACTATTTCATGTTGTACAAAATGTAAGTGGTATGTAACAATTAAATGCAAAGTTTTGATGTTATAGATTTACAGACAGATAAACAGCTTAACAGATTAATGTTGATCAGACGGAAGTTCCTTGGCTCACTAGGAAGGCCCCCAAACCAGTACAGTCAGATCACCAGGCCAACAACAATATCTACCTTCGGGGCAATTTAAGACAGTTGTTCTATCACTAAAAAAATATAACTTGTTAGTTACCTTAAAGATAGGTGTATGTTGCTGCTGTTATATTTCTCCAACCTAAAATATCTGGGCGTCCTAATCCCTCATCCTTCGTTTTTCCAGCTAACGAATATGAAGTTGCCAAAACCGCCTATGCGTCTCTTAACCTCAGAAAATCGGCTGGTTTTGATGACATACGTTCGAAAATTGTGCTGGAGGTCATGCCTTACATTCTTAAACCGCTTACCCATACATTTCAAAATTCAATTGGTGTGTTTCTTGACAAAAGCATTCGACACCATAGATCATAATATATAACTTCGTAAGTTATCACATTATGGGGTAAGAGGAAAAGCTTACCAGTGGATGAGAAGCTACATTTCCTCTAGACAACAATTTACTTCTTTCAATAATGTGCATTCCAGATTTCTTAACATGTGGATTTCCTCACGTTTCCATTCTAGGACCCTTACTCTTAATTATCTGTGTTAATGATATTTGTAATGTTTCAACCTCTTGTTCCTTGGTGCTTTTGTAAATGAAACTAACATTTTTTTCACTGACAATGTCAGTCACTTAGAGAGCGATGAATTATATAGGTTACACAAATGGTTTATATCGAATAAATTATCATTGAACATTGACAAAACCAATTACATGATGTTCAGCAAAGGTAGAAATAACTTCAAATTTTAATATTAGTATGATTAGTAATATTAGTAACCCCTTCTGACAGTCCATTGCACTAAATTTTTAGGAAATATATTGACGATAAGCTCTCGTGGGATGATCATGTAAAGTATATTTCAATACAAATTTCAAAAGGCTTTGGCATCCTATCGAAGTTAAAATTTACTGTACCACAAAGGGCTTTAAGGCTAATTTATTTAAGCCTAGTACTACCCCATCTTACTTACTGTTGTATTATTTGGTATGGACTGTCAGGACTTCTGACACGTTTGGTGTTTTTTTTTTTTTTCACCTTAACTCGGTAGTCGATGTCTAGGAGTAATAACGTAGCCAAGATTAGTAAAGAATTTGACGATTAGCTTCGAAGTGAATATTGTCAAGTTGTTTTGTTAATAAATTCAAAGATCGTATTTTGCCTGAGCTATAAGCATTAATATCTTTGTAAAAGCAACCTTACAGCGCATCACGTGGGACACATGCATGACATAATGCCAACCGATTGCCAACCGTTTCTGAATTTAATTCCGACACACAATGTCATCCTCTGTCTCGATCAGCGCCCTCTACTTCAACCCCCCCCCCGCCCCCCCCCCGTCCTCCTCTCCCATTCTTTTCTTTTTTACATTTTTCACGTTTGTTTTGTTTTTCATGCCTCACTGTGGCAGCCCTTTTTTTCATTGCACATATTGACTACAGTTTTCACAAATCAACAAATAGGAGAATGCCAGAGATTGGATTGGCTTAAAATCATTTAATAGTCTCATATCAACGACTCTGTATTTTGTCTTAAAATCCATCCCTGAAATTGACACAAAACTGACAGAACTGGATCCGAAAAAGATTTAATTAATTAGGTACTGCCACAGGGTTAAGAACCGTAATATATATGACCAGTGAACACGTGGACTAATTTATTAGGTTTAATGCGTGTCCCAATTCCATCTTTTAATAAAGATAACACAAATCTTGCAGGATATCTTGTAAGAAGTTGATCCTTGGCAATGAATTCAGAATATGTAGGACATCTGAACATGTAAAATACTGGTGGCGTTTCCATTTCTTTTTCTTCTTTTGTGCTGTTTTCGTTTCAAATCAGACTAATAGCATCTCAGGCTGCAAAATTTCTGGCAGACTCATTTCATAGCAGACTATGTGGGCTTTATATATATAAATTATTATTTTCATACTCACGTGACCTGTGAATCGTCCATTTTGGAGATGATTTCCATGATATGCACGACCTTGGTGTAAAGATAACAACAACTAAGTTCAAGACTCGTTTTATTTTCCAGACTCATTTAAGACTCAATTCATCAGATATTCATCTCATAATTTACTAATTGTTTTCAAACTGAAAACATGGGGATTAATTAGAGCCATTCGAGAATTATTTTTATTCATTTCGAGTTGTTTGGTTGATTTCATACTGCTTCCACTTTCCAAACTGTTTTCTCGTCCAAACAGCTGTTACTCGTGAATCAAGTGTCACATCACAGACTTATTTGAGACTCACTGGATTTGAAACATGTTTCATGGGTCTCGGTCTTCAGGCTCATTTACATGTCAGACCCATTTCATTCCATTCTCTAACTTTTAGTCACTCGCCAATCTCTGGAAAACGTGAAAGACATACATTTGAACATGCAAATTCATTAGGGTTTGGACTGTAGACATTACATCCAACTCAGATGAATATATGTTACTGCATAATTAATACTAATCCACACAGACTTTCTCGTTTTTTTTTATCAAAGTAAGTTCTCGAAAACAGTGTTCCTGTTTGCATGATATAATATGATATGATAAAAGCAGAGATACTGTCCGGATTTGGGTTAGGATTCTATAAGCATTTGTACGCTACGTTATATTGTGAGACCGTTTGCGGCATAAAGACCCAATTATAAAATAACAGACTTATCTGCATATCAATTAAACAAAGTGTTTAATTTTTAATAGGCTGTAATTATCTGACATTGATGGAGTCTTCAAGCTCACCATGGCTAAAAACACGAAAACATCATTTTCAGGAAAATGAAACACTTGAGAAAAAAAAAGGAAAACAGAAATGGGTTTCTTTTTTCTGTTTTCTGTTTTTTTTTTCTCTCTCTTTTTCTGATGAGATCACATCATACGAGTGTGTATATATGGAGACGATACAAACGTTTAAAG
Organism: Stichopus chloronotus; assembly: GCA_021234535.1. Lineage (NCBI taxonomy): Eukaryota > Metazoa > Echinodermata > Holothuroidea > Aspidochirotida > Stichopodidae > Stichopus > Stichopus chloronotus. The sequence continues at coordinate 4,324,808 of CM037848.1, read as the reverse complement.
ACAAGAAGAGTCTCTAAACGTTGAAGATGCACGCACGGGAAAGAGATTTATATTAAATGTCAAAATGCTGTTAACTCTCTCTAATTTAAAGGGACTACGGTTTGCATCAATAAATCACGTGATTATACGTATACAAAGAACGAGATAATAAGCACGTAGACACCCTTTGTCATTTTAAAGGCTTGCTACGTAATGAACTGTCAAATTATGGTGACGACATCAATTGAACGACGACTATAATGATTTTTTCAAGTGTTCTTGTCTTTTAATGTTGACGGGAAGACACGGTCTAAATACGACGTTACCCCAGAATATGAATCATCACTATGTTACTTTAAGTGGTTTGCCATAATGCATCGCACCACTATGAAACAGATGCCTGAAAAATCTGTAGATTCACCACCGAACATGTTATTAAGAATTGTGGTTGTATAGGATGGGATGTTAGAACCCTACCTTCCATGCTCAGAGTGCACAGAGACATGCTGGTCGTCAATGGTGTACGTCAGTACATGCATGAAAAAGACAATGAAAAATGGAGGGGGAGGCAGACAGTTGAAGACTCTCTAATGTAACAGAGCGACGAAGGAGAGCTAGTCTTTCTTACGGAATAGTGATCCGCGTAGGCAGTGTCAAAAGTCTCTAAAAAACTGTCAAAGGTACTATCATCTTAAATGACCAAGTAAGTATACCCCATTGTTGAAAATCGTCTATTTAATGAAATCTGTTATATTCGAAAATGTACCTGCAAAGCGTAATTTTATACGATCTGGCAAGTATTTTTGTCGAAAATTTTGTAGTACGCTCATCGCCATCCGAAGGTGGTCGCCTACTTGGAAAGCGTCAAAGGTATTACTTAACCAAGCAAGGTTTGCGACCTTTTAACCTCTTGGGTGTAACGTCCCAGCCACGAGAAGAAGTGTTGGTAGTTGGGATCGGGCGCATGAAGACAATCATATGTTGATCCAAAATATGAATTTACTCCAAAACGCATGTACGCTACATTTTGCAGTTGTGGAGTTAGGCGTAAAATAACCAGAAGAAAATGAGCTTGATAATGCAATTTCCGGTTTATCTGGGAGGTGTTTTCGGACCAACTTTTCATATACGATAAAACACGTTTTAACAGGTGCAAACATTCTAGATAGAAGCAATTCGAGTTACCATCACTTTTCATGGAGTGAAGTTTTCCTCAAATTGTACACATGGTATTCCTATTTCAAGGCTGAGTAGACTCAGTTTAGGATAATGCCGGAAAAAATCCAAATAAAATCCAATTGATGGTGGCACCCTTAAAGGTCTTGCCTGTGTGGTTTGCCCAAAATGGCATCGCCCTCTGTAAAGAACTCCCCTGGTGAGAATCAGGTTTGGGGGCGCCACTACTTGAGTGAAATCTGAAAATCGGACTACAAAGTGCAATTTCCTACGATCTGGCAAATATTGTTGTCAACAATTTTCTTTTACGACATGAGCCAACTGATGGTCGCTCAAATCGAGCTCACTGTGAAACTTTTAGTCAGCCCTCATAATTGTTGCATGAAAAATAGCAATAAAATGAACAAAATCTGGATGAGTTATAGTTAATTTCCAGGAAAAAGTATTTTCGCCTTAAGAGGGGACCGGCGCCTCTACTTGAGGAACCGTCCTATTCCTTCCTCCCCTCCCCCTCCCTTGGTCTGTATACTCAATGGATTAGTCAGTAAGTCAATCCTTCACGTTTGTTTACAGCTGTCCCCTCCCCGTTCTTGTTGATTAATCCTGCGAACGCAACTGTTACTATAACATTCTAAATTCGAAAGCAAATTCTGTCCCCCCCCCCCCTTACTCTTGTCCACGGATTGGCTCTAATGCCTGTTAGGCAGATATGTAGCAAAACTTGGTCCAAATGTTCTCTTCCTGCAGGAAGTGTGAAAATTTGCATACTGGGGTATTTTGTCATGTTCAAAAATTTGGTCCTTTTGGATCCGGCAACTTTTTAACTCAGCATGACTAAATGTCCCACTGTGTGACATGTAGACAAAGTGCCAAGGGCATAATATATTCTTGATAAAAAGGGAGTATATTCTTGTTCTGTTTGATTAATAAATCCTTCTGGAATATGTATCTATATCATTTGTTTTTCAATCATATGGATAAATATCTTTATAACTTTTCCCCTTTCGTTTGTTTATTTTCCGTATTCTCTTTAATTTTATTTCTGTCCAAAGAGAGATTTAGGAAATGCATGTTTTTTTTTTTTTGCTGATCGCTCCCCAGCAGGTTACCCATCCCTGTATTACAGTGTATTATCTTCGTTGTTTAGGCTGCCTGGAAAACGGTCTCCCGTGTAATCTTTTCTCTCCTTTTTATTATAATCTTTATGTCGTGAGATTCTTACATATTTACTTAATTTTCAAGAATAGTCTACTGATGGTAGCTGGTTTAGTTCCATTCGTTTTGGCAACAAATTCGTGGAAGTCGGCTGGAGCCCATCGTAACTGCCTTTCTGATAGTTCCGATATATCAATTACTTTAATTTCATAAATGTTGTTTTGTGTTGTCTCTGGCTGTCACATTTGAGTTATTACTCAATGAAAATACAACGTTGATTTTCTTGACTCACGCTCACCCACGTTAGAACTAATGCAAAAATATTAGTAACTAGTTGAGTCTCATGACTACATCAGTCTTGAGCCAAATGCTTCAAAACAATTGTTACTTAGGGCAATATAGTTTTCTTCTTCTTGACTTAATTCAACCATTTTTGAGCATACACATTCCTTCAGCTTGTAAGGCTAGGCCTATATCTACAGCCATTGTAACAATATGCTGCCATACTATCCCTTATTCTCTCAACATTTTCTCAGTAGATTAAATCAGTAAATTTAAATGTGTTTCAAAAATTAAAAATATAAAACAATGAAATTTAGGTCTGTTGATCCCACTTTCATTTCATATTCATCCCAGAAAAGCATAGAGAAACAAACATCGCTTACCGTAAATCAACAAATCTCTCAACATAAATTTTCCGAAATGAAATTTTTCCCTTTTCGATATTTTTTCTTTTTATAATTTTTAGTTTTCTGAATTTTTCTTTTTCATTTACACTCAATTCTTTTTTGGTCACAAATCACCACAAGGAGAAAGCGGATGTGTGGTCACAAGTGCACAGAAGGAAGAAAAACTACACTGCTGTTTTTTGTCCATAACTTGCCAACTTAAAGGTGAAAAATCAGTTGAAAGAAAAATCAACTAAGGGTAAATTTTCTCAGTCAAACCCTGATGTCCCCTTTAACATTATTATGGATGATGTCTGCCAGTTTTATGGAGGTCAAAGGTCACATATGGTCAATAGAGGTCACAGTTTGTAACCTTGTAGACCCGGTACTGTATCTCATGAAGAGAAGGATGTTTGAACTTAATATTGACAAGGAATCACAAAGTCCTTTGACTTGATTTAATGAAGGAAGTGAATGGGGGGGGGGGGGAGGAGAATAGGATACTACTGCGCTTCAGTATGATTTTGTAAATGGCCAGTTTCCTTGTAGTATATATTTGGCTAGTTCAGATAATTTCAGCTATACTAATCCCTGATAAGCCAAGAAAACCAAAATCACCATTATTCGTTCTAAATTTAATGTCCCTCTTATTATTAAAATCTTCTGTGAACAATATGAAGTAATAGTCACAAGTGCATGGATCATGGAAAATAAACGTTAAAAAATCAATCTTGAATTGTTGCAGCAGCTGGTTGTAGTAGCCATAGTCCAATGAACATTTCTCTCTTCACCTCTCTCCACCTCTTTCTCTCTTCCTCCTGGGGAAGCCATACTCTTATCTATTTGAAATAAACACATGAAACTTTCGTTTAAGTAATTGAACAAGTGTCACGTTTGCAACAAGAACGAAGACACGGAGAATCTTGATAAATTTGAGTACAATTTTACGTGCCCCGGCTATAAACAAAGTCATCATGTTAACTCGCATTTATGAAAACAACCAATAAAACGGCTCGTTAGAGAGCGTTCAAAAAGCGAACACAGATACGGAGATACACGCAAAAATGTCATATAGCTATATGAAGAGAGGGAAAGTGAGGGGGGGTGTAGATTTTTGGTGATAATCTTCTCGATTGTTTCCTTGGTGACATCTAAAGGTGTAGGTCTAAAATAAAGGACTTTGTCATATACTTTTACAGATCCTAGACGACGACTAATTCTATACGCTCAACAGATGTACAATGTAGGCACAGGTAAGCTGCACTGTGACTTGCCTAATTATCATGTACCAGTCTGGGTGGATATTTTCTTTCCTATTACGAAAGACAATAGACTAATTGATTACGTAAGAATAAGTAAAAATGTTAACAAAGATGACGTTATTCATGGAAGTTGATACTAGGATCTGTCTACTTGTTAAAATTTTCTGAGTACAGTATTTCCTTTCCCGAAGGTAAAGTGTCGGAAAAACTCTTCTTATATAAATGTACAACAGTTTATGTTCTTACCGACTGGGTATATCGCGTTATCACTTGCGACGAACATTTATAGTTTTCAGAATGGTGAAAGAACTGTCATCCCAAATCTTGTTCTGGTTTGAAAAAAAAAAGCAAGACATTATTCATTGCAGTAGCTTTCGAAATCCAACTACTGCACAAAATAGAGATTTTTCTAATGAAGGAAGTTACACTTCACACCCTCACAACTATTTCACGTGAAGTCACGTGTTCATTTTCGCCACTCTCCGTTCTCTATCTTGGTTACAATGAACTTTGATGATATCACATAAACGAGAGACACAAACTACAAATATAACGTATTGTGATGTTTCAACGTAAGTTTTTTTGTTTAACCTTGTTTTTCCATTCACCTTGAATCTTTTAATTCGTTCCTTCGTATGTTTGTTTTGTCAGTGGCAAAACTGACTAAATATAATGAAATAACAGAAACGGGAAAGGAAAATCTGATAAAGCTTAACTAGTCTGTACAAGGCAATCCACCATGCACATAAACACACAAACATACACAAAGGACCAAAACAAAACAGGCCTGACTCTTCCCCCCCCCCCCCCCCCCATTCTACCCGAATAGTTGTAACTCTATAGGACAAGCAGAAAGACTATAGAGGAGAGAAGAAAGATGAATGGATGAAGAAAGAGAGTGTAAAGTTGTAGTCAGACGAGGGAGTAACATTGTTCTGTCAATTGAATGCCGAATATCTGGAATCTTTTGCTTCCCTGTTTTCCCTGCTGACAATCTGTTTCTCGTTTTCATTCGAATTTCGATATACATAAATTAAATAAATATACAAAATACATATAAAGTATTCTGGCGAATATTTGGTAGTTATCAGGACCAGTAAAGCTTACATTTGATATCTTAATGATATGATGAAATCAGGAAGGAAATCGGAAAAGAAACTCATAGAATAGCAGCTGTCAGAGGTACATACAGAATTATTCATCAAAAAATGATCCTTGAAGCAAGACAAAGTACAATAAATGAATAAAAATGTAAAAGTAGCATGTAATCTCTAAAGTACGTCCTATTCCAAAGCCTGCGTCGTGCCTGCAATAACAGGATTAAAACCATAAATCTAAGTCCATTTAAAGATTTTTGATTTTCAACCGTTGCAATCACATTTACAGAGTAAAGCAGCAAGTCAAAGCATCCAGAACATGTTCCATTTATAGAAACGTTACATCCATAATTTGATGTTTGGTATTAAAAGCTTCTTGGCGTCTGATTTGTTTTTGCTGTTATTATTTTTTTCGTAATTTTTTAAGGAACAAGAAATCAATCAGGTATGACAATTTGTTAACATCGAATTTACTTCAAATTTATTCTCATTTTAATAGCAGACATTTTACGATGTTCATCAACTAATTTTTGCTTCTCACGAGATTAACTAGTCTTTTGCATACAACAGACAAATGTACCTTTTATGAAGACATCGCAACTGTCATGATTTTGTCTGCTAAATGGATGGATGGAACAAGTCGCATAGTCTACGAGACTCATTAGTAAGCATACCATATGATACTACTCTAAATTATGCTGTCTCATGTGACAATGATGGAGACAAATATAAATTAAACAACCACAAAATAGTAATAATAATCATAAATATTTGACAAAGTTCTTTTTTCTTTCCTGCTTAATTCTTACCAGAACATAAACGTAACTAGCAGTCAGATAGTCACGGTAATGGACATGGCAGTCAATTTTCACTTCCACGTTTCTGAAACATTTTTAAAGAATCATGTAGTTTTGATTTTTTTATTCGTGTTCAATTTAACAAACTCGATTCCGTGTCAAATTGTGCCGAGTGATTCCTTGTCAATATTTTGTTCAAACATCCTTCTCTTCATGAGATACAGTACCGGGTCTACAAGGTTACAAACTGTGACCTCTATTGACCATATGTGACCTTTGACCTCCATAAAACTGGCAGAGATCATCATAATAATGTTAAAGGGGACATCAGGGTTTGACTGAGCAAATTCGCCCTTAGTTGATTTTTCTTTGTAAACTGATTGTTCACCGAAATATAGAGACGTGGGGGGGGGGGGGTTTGAAGATAGAAGAAACGGTAATTATTCCGATAATTACTGTTGAATGAGAACTCTTAATATTTATCGGGTACAAAAAATAAACGTTCATGTACAAGACAAGACAGCCTCCTCTGTACGATGACCAATCACAGCGTAAGACTGAGATGACGTTTTATGAATAAACATAACCGAATATTTACCGTTCCCATGCTGTTCGTGCATTGCGCAATGCTAAGTAAACAAGAGTTTAGTGATAGTTGATGATACATACAGCACACGTAGGCTACGTATGAAACTGTTCTACCATTGCACACCTCCTCATACCTTGAAAAGGCGATAGTATCGAATATTCGTATTTGATCGATGAATATGGATGTTACTGATTTTCGGGGTTTTTCGCCGATTTTTGCGTATTTGACTCGTTTCTCGAAATTGTCTACATGCTTTGAGATAATCTTGATCATATTTGTTAGTTATAACTCATTGTACGATACCGGTGGGGAATTGTAGTGAAATAAATTGTGAAAATAAACCCTGATTTCCCCTTTAACGGTTTGAAACTGACGACTAAGGCATAGTCAGTGTCTGAGATATCTTTCTGAATAGGTTTAAATACTTTATCCGCTCGTGACCTCAAGTGACCTTTTACCTTCATGAAAAAAAGTAGGGATCATCTACTTACAATGGACAACGTATGCATCAAGTGTGAAGTTCCAGCAACTTTTCCTTCTTGGGATACCGTGTTTACAAGTTTTTCAAACTATGATTTCTGTTGACCTTATATGATCTTTGATCTCCAAAGAAATAACAGAGATCATCCGCTCTTTAAGGTCTACTGGCGTTGACAAACGGCTCACAACCGACTAAAATCGATGTAATTGTAGTCGGGGGGGGGGGGGGGGGGTCACACAGCCGCGATTATATGTGATGCAAAGCCGAGTCTCGTCGAGTCATGGGTAGTCGATGCGGCGGTGTCTTGGACATTCGGCATTGGGTTGTCCTTATGTAGAAGAAACATTAAAAACCCACAGACGTTGGCAAAAGAAAGTCAAGAAAAAAAAGAGAAGAAAATGTTGAAGTGTAGCAAATACAGAGGGTGCAGAAGCATTTTATTTTTCTCCTTTCCAGAGAAATCATTGTCAGTCCCCTGATGCAGTAAGTACCGTCTTCAATACTTTGTTCAATGATCAAGATGTGTTAGTTTTCCATAAAGACCTGTTACAAATCTTTAGAGCATACAATGAATTCTTTACTTTGTCAACTGTTTAAAGACTTTCTTGTTAGGTAGAGGTAAATGGATATCCTATTGCCGTTGTCATGGTAATGACTTTCTACTACATAGTATGCAGATTAAAAGTTGGATCTACTTCATACAGGCCTATACCGTTACTTGGTTTGGGCCGACAGTACCTTGGGAGATGTGATTATAGTTATCTAGGTTTTGTTATCAAATTTTAGGGGGGCTAATTAAGAGTTATACGACCATCCGCACAAATTAAACTCGTCCTAACATGTAAAACAAACAAACTTTTAAGACCAAACGGATATTAAAATGTCTCTGTAAAGAATCACTGTGCATCTGGTTAAAAAAAAATAACAAAGGGCAGGGGAAAAGAGAAATAGTGTTTGCCTAAAATGTTTACTCAACAAAGTTGATCAAGTATAAAGCCAGCAGTTACAGTAGAGTGCTTGATTAATAGATGGTTCGTCATTTATTAGGTACATTGAAACTATAGAGAGATACTTAACTAACTTACAAACCTCCTCAATTATACTTTGCAGTTCTACTGGGTTTAATTAAAATTCCCGACACGCAAGACCTGGACGAGACTTGTAACTCTTTGTTTGTTTTCTTTTTTGTTTATGTTTTAGCATCGACTGTGAAAATTCTACTATGCGAACTGTTATTGATGTGATTTGCTGAAATTTTCGAAATGCGCAGGGCCAGTTGTACATTTTACATATAATACTTTGCTTTGTTAAAAACCAACAATAAATTACAGAACTATACTTGACGAGTTGCACCTTGACATGTCATTCAAAATTCTGCAAAATTTCGTTTATTTTGTCGTTCGTTGATTAACGCTCTGTCAATCCGAAGTAATCACTGCCATTGTCGTCACCTTCAGAGTGTAGAATTTGATTGAAACTGTTCACAGTAAGATTATGTTCATGATTAATTGAAAATCCTAACCAGATATAATAAATCAAAGTTAAAGATACAAAACTGAAAAAGTCTTTACACGGAAATGTTTTATGTTGTATGTTGGTATTAAATCAGTGTACCCTGTAAGAAATTGACTACGGCTTGCCCAACAACGGTAAGTGTCAAGGTGCTGTTTATTTAAAGCAGAATTTCGTCTTATTTCTGCTTTTCAAAGTGCACGAAAGGACAGGCCATTCTTCTAACAGTTGTAAAAAGGAATAAAACTACCCTACCGTGGTCTATTTGTCAAAAAAGGGCTAATGTCCGAAAGAATTGCGTTTGCATAGAAGTTTCTTTTTTCACGGAAGTTATTCATTCACGTGACGTATTACTTTGATTTTTTTTACTTGGATAAAGTGACTATGAAGTGAAGTAAATATATGGATGCTTACTCTCAAAATGTGTCGTCGTAATTATTCTCTAGCAATTTAATTGCGACTGCGATTATCCTCACCCATTATGTTTAAAGTTTAAGTATGTGTTGTGAAGCCTAGTAAGTATGTGCAGGTATAAGCGTATTGCAGTGGTGCTGTTACAGCTATGGTAGGGTTTTATACTACTGCCGACTAGACAAACGGAACACAGTGAGACCATCGAACACTGTATGTGCAATGTATATGCTAGAAACTAGAAACCATAATACGGCTATCGAACCTGGTATGGGGCTTAAAGAGGCTCATTGAGTTGTTTTGTGAAATTCACTCAATTTTTCTAAACCGGTCAAGTTTCCTTCACATACTAATGACAAACAGTCAAACTAAAAGGATCCCAAAGTTTTACATACGTTGGAACATTAATGAGTGAGTAACCAACGATTAAATTTGGTTTTTGAAACTTTGTGACCAGACATTTTCACATTAGTACATTGACATGCACACAATCAGAGCAAGTAACGGTCAAAAATTCGAAAAAGTGGACAGTTTTCATATAACTATTGGATGTGAAACTTGATTAATTATGCTGATTGTGAGTATTGTAGTGTGTTTGTATACTTCAAAATCACCGCAATCTTTACTGATATCAACTCAATGAGCCCCTTTAAGACTAGACTAATAGACAAGCTGAGCACCAGGTGCTCAACAAAGGCAACCAAGCTAAAAGAAGCAGCTAGAAATAGTGTTGTTCGCATAAGTACTACAGTAAGGTTTGCCACCATGGTAGACCTACCTGTCAAATACAAAATTGCCGCCTATACAATAACACAGCGTCGCGAAATTTGCTCCTAAGTAAAAACAAAACAAAAAACAATACAAATATGAATGCAAAAACCACCTTGCCCATTAAATGCCCTTTATGTAGGTAGGTAGGTAGGGCCAAGTAACTGCCCTAACAATAACGATGAAGTAGAAAGGCAAATGCTGTAACTTGTAACTGTCTGGAACACAGCAGCATGAGAATTTTACAGTGTGTAAAAGTGTCATACCTCCATTGAGAAAGCCCATGCGGTACAGAGGAAGAATGCGGAACGCCAAAAGGGAAAGCTAACTTTGTGTCAACTTACGTTGTTGCTAACACTTAAGTTGTGTCACCTTCCGTTGTTGTGCAAACTTGTGTTGTTGTTCCAATTTACGTTTTTGTTTAAATTTCCGTTGTTGCTTAAACTGACATTATCACACTTCTTTTGAAAAATTCAAACTCTACTGACACGTGATTAGCTCTTTGAACAGCGCCGACACTAAATTGACTTGAGACAAGAACATACGTTGTTGTCTAAAGTGAAGCTAAAACAACAGTTGAAACAACAACGGCCATTTAAGCAACAACGTAAGTTGAAACAACAACGTAAGGTTTCCCTTTTGGCTTCTTTTAGAAGAAAAGCACACGGCTTTGCTTCCTTAAGATAGCATATCTCTTTAATTTCCCCACAGATTTACCTACTAAATTGCAAAAGAGCCTTGAAGAAGTTTTCAACAGATATAAGCTACCACTCTTTAGAAAGCTGACACATTGGCCATTCACGTTTTTTTTTTTCAATTTTCCGTCCCCTAGGTGGTTAGATTTTCCGCTAGAGGCCGTCCAAGTTACTAAACCAGTGATAACTGGGGCAAATCACACATCCCCTCGAATGATACTGCTCCGCCAGCTAAAAGTTCATAACTTTTCCATAATTGCTTCAGTTGACACCAATTCCACACCTTGTATACCTCAATTCCTCTACTTCAATATTCAATCCACAAAAGGACCCATCTCAAAGAATAAAATACCAAAAAAGTTGTCCAAATGTCCCCGATAGCGACTTTCACAGACGGTGAACAAAATGCGGAGGAATTCCCAACTTCTATATAGGGTATGCTACCTTGAACAAGCTTGAGAATCTGTGATGGCCGTCTCATAAACATGTGCGGCCAACCGTGTAGAGTACACAGCCACGCAAGGTACGGAAGCCATGGTGCGATGGGGGGGGGGGGGGAGGGATAATTGGAATGTTCGTAATCCATCGATCCTTCTGTCCCGTTCTTCGCCAACATATGAAAGAGACATTCAAAAGGAGTCAGGGGGTACTTCAAGAAATAAAGATCTCATCTGTAACATTTTACGCCATCCGCCTAATGAATGTCACGATTCTAACGAACTACTAAATAAATCAAGACTTACTCTTTCCGTTGACAAAGACTGAGGCCTACGTCTGCTTCTGACGGTAATATGACTAAAGTTGTCTCTTAAATCTTGATATGGCATTGTCTACCAGGTAGTATCTATGTAGAAGCTAGCTGCAATGTTCCCATACAGAGAACCCTAGTTAGAAATCATACCTAACTGGACGCTGGTGCGCTCTCCTTTACTTACAACTGTTTTCTCTGCACCAATGCGAATTTGTTGGGCGGGAGAACCACAGTAGAACAGCTCCATCTGTTACACTTGGCCACTGCTTGACTAATGCCTTAATGTTTGGTCACAACTATTTATTAGGAGGATGTCTCAAAATGTTAACGATAAAAACGTTTTTTCTTGAAGTACCCCCTCGCTAATTTTAGGATTTCTCGTTTCACATGTTTTCGGAAAACGGGAGAGGAAAATCGATGGTTTACAAGAATGTCTATTACTCATCTCACGGTACCTCACTGCCCCTGTATAAAGGAGACTTCCATAAGGGGGCACACCACCATTAGCTGTTCCATTGACTTACACACTAAATTACTTCTGTTTCCTACCCCCCACAGCCTTGTCAAAGTTCACAACCCCCATAAGCTACCCCTCACATGAAAGCCAACAAGTTGGCCTATCATGGCACAACAAATTTACCATAGCATGACCGTTTAGATTTTGAGATACAAGGGGAAGAAATTTAGAGGGTGTACACCTGGTCATATTAATCCGCAAAGTGACGGAAATCAACCCTTTTCCACACCAATTATTGAAACAGCCTAAATCACCTCCGATCCATCTAAATTTGCCGTCACTCAGGCATTGACATCTCCCCTTTCATATCCATAAAAAATCTGCCACAACTGATCATCTTAACATGAAAAATTTACACCTAGAATGGACCTAAAATTGACGGTGCACTCCCGGTACTACTTTTCTCAGGAAGGCCGTACCTCTAATAGTGGTGTGCCCCCTTAAGGAATCCCTTGATGAAAAGCTATATAGAGGGGGTACGTTAACTAATAAAGTTGACCAGTGCCGTATCACTACAAGCATGGAGAGAAGAAGAGCACTCTACTAGAAGCGAATTTTCAAAGCAGACACAGATGTGATGTCATATTAATATAGGTAAGGAATGGGGGTAGGGGGGTCGTGGTTAAGCAGTACCCATTAGACACAGAAGGGGATGGATCTAGAAGGAGGTTTCGACCACAATGTAAGAACTAAAATTGCCATGTAATAACTATGGTGTGTAATAACTTTGGTGTTAATGTCCTATTGTTTGGAGGGGAAGAAGCACATATAGTGCTCTTCACCTGAAAGGAGGAAGCGAAGTGACAAAATAAAAAATTAACTGACATTTATTACTTGCTGCAACAGGAACACACATTAATACCAATGTCAATCATGAACACAATTTACATTTTTTTTTCACTTCCTCCCAACTTTTATTCTAACCTGATTTCATAATTCAGATCAGTTCCATACTATTTTTGCCGAAAAGTCATTTGTATTATTTGTACATACTACTACTGGAGCCAGGAATAACCTGAGACTAATATCACAACAGCAACTTCTCAACAGTTTACAAGTGAATCCAAACAGGAGCAATGCTTGACTATACCATGGAGGTGCAATTGCGCCTCCCTGATTCTACCATTTGACTCGTACTGTATCAGCATATAGAGACAATTCGCTGACGTCATAATGCGCTGTACATAGAGGTCATTCAATGACGTCACTAGAAGCTTTACCTTTCTGTGTATCCCACACAAATGTATAAACGAGGATGACGTCACGAAACAATAATTGAAGCCCAAATTCTGTATGGCACAAAGCATTCTCATGAAACCACGTAACACAAATCCAACTGGAATTTCATTTGTTCAGGGTGTGAGTAGTTACAGTGACCTCATTCTAGTAGATTCTATTTCTATGATGTATCAATAGAATATTCATGGAACGCCGCGTCTAGTGCAGTACTACGATAACTTGCACTCGCACAAGTTCTTTCCAAAACTTATCCATTCTACTTTTGAAAATTTGTTTTCTAAATGCTCTTGTGATACAAAACAACGAGAAAAACGGTAAGAAACTTGGGGAAAAATTTCACCAGTGCAAAGAAAAAGTCGTTCCCTAAACCTGAACATCATTGCTTTGTGGGTCATATACAAACTGAATTGACTGTCCACAAGACAATGTTATTCTTTTAGTTTTGACTCCGTTTATAAGGTAATTTCCATTCAGGATTGTCCAATGTTTTTCGACTGTATGGATTCATGTTTTTATTTGAGGGGTATGAAAAGGTGGGGAGATGGAAACGGTAATGTCAGTTGATCTTTAATATGTACACATATAGAGACCGAAGTACGTTGAAGAACGAAATATGTTGAGGCCAAATGCTGCCAAGCCCCTGTTTCAGTTGCTATGATGTTACATGGGAAAAAAATACGTTAGAAATAAAGGACGGATACAATTTAACACCAGGGAGTTATTACATGTATTGAAAGGAACGGACTGTACTCGATGTCATATAGCACCTACATAGAAGGGGAAATACCGTACACCGCAAAATTATGTCTTTCGTTTGACTTACTACTTCAAATACACAATTTATGACTACTAGCATCACTTACGACTGCGATATTTGTTTTGATAAGACGATCAGGGAAGAGAAGTCAGCCACTCATTACAGCAACATGGCATACAAAGAAAATAACATTAATCATTGTTTTACCATTCAGGCTCATCACTATAAACACCTACGAAATTTACAAGCATCATGCATAAGATGGGCTACAGACGATTCATCATTTGAAATTTTTTAAGTTTGAGTGAACAAATTATTCTTGAACAACAAATAACTGAATTTCTGTCTGTGAGAAACTTTTCTTGAAAATTTCTTAAAAACGCCATCGTCGCTCCTTATTTTGAATCAGTTATCATTCTCTGTCCACAAATATTGGTTTTAAAAACATATTTTTCTTTAAAACAAACGCCCTTTTTCCCTCTAAGTCAGACTAGGAAATTAGGTGTGGCAAGGGGTAGGGTGGGGGCATTGTGAAATGTCTAGTTTATATACACAATATGTCCTTCAGTTACGAAAAATTGACCAAACTCATGGTATGACTTGCGAACTTAATCCTCCCCCCACAAACACAGTCGCACCCTCCGGCCCTCTTGTCATTTCCAGATTGCTTTCTCTGTTCACAATTATAATATATAGCAGCAGTAAGGGAGTGGGAGAGAGAGAGAGGGAAAGAGAACGATATTTTCGACTCTATAAACTTTATTATATTGCACATTTGTATCAGCATTGTAAATCTACACTTTTCTTCCTTTATGTACATGATAATAATAGTAACAATAATAGTAACAATATATAAATAAAAACAAAACACTATACAAAACAGAAAGGTTGTCATTCTAAAGCAAGGTTGAAGCAAATTTAACGAGCTTATAAAATACCAGCGTTAAACCATATCCACGTGACGTGCGTCCGGGGAATATAATACGATATCTGGTACAAATATATACTTCATAAACATTAAGTTACTAACAAGGAATGACGTCAGAATGGAGTCCCTAGAATTACGTCAAACAATTTCGTTCAAAATACACTGCAGCATTTTTGTGTTTTCAAGTGAAATATTATTTATAAGTTATCTTTCCAAGGTGCAAATTGGTCTTGTTTTTTATCTGTCCTTGAAGGTCACATTTAGGCGCGATGTGCCACTCTCTGCAGCAAAAGCTATTTTGTAGTATACAAGAGCTTGAGAAAACTCGTATGTCTTGTCAAGTGACGTCACAAAGGCTTCAAATATGTCATATACTCCATTGGTTTATTGGAGCTTTTCAGCAAGAAATTAACTTAGGGATCAGTATCCTTTCTCAAGCCTTTTATTTCAGTCCTATGTCGTTTTCTAGGCAATAAAAAAGCTTAACAATATCAAAATAATAACGCACGAGGCTAGAGAAATTCAACTAGATTGATCTGAAAGAGTTAACAGGCAGGGAAAATTTCTTTAAAGCTGAAAAATGACGACAACCATGAGTCACTAGGCTTTTGCAAACCACCACTACAATTCCAACAAACTTGCCAAACACACTTGCCACAATCGTGACAAGCAAGGAATCACATCGTTGCAATTTCCATAAACAATAAAGGTTGGGTTGTCGACAGAACACCATTAAAACAAGATACCATGAAATGTAAAAAACTTTGTAATTTTAAAGCTTATATGCATCACATTACGTGTAATGCATCATCATTTAAGTACTGGGGCAACAGTTTGGACGTTACATCTGTTAGTGCCATTTCACAGATGAAGGGAGGAAGAAAGGAAAGGGAATCCCTCTTATTGGCAGCATACCTTTTTTTTAAATTTAACATTGATAATTCACAATCAACTATAATCACATCTATTTCATCTTTTCCCTTTTTTTGTCTTTTTTTTTATTTTAGTAATGCATCAGAATATAATCCTTATGACGTCATTGCAGGAATATTGTTTCAATTGCATAGATGATCTCCCTCATCGGTTTGAGAGCTAATTCCACAGCAAGCTTCTAATTTTAGAAATCTTTTTCGACGGTTCAAGTTGTTGATGAGTGACGGTTTGGAACAACCAGTTTCTCTAGAACTTGAAACCCAAACCATACAGTGGAGAGAACACTTATTTTATTTTTATTTTTTGTGGAAACGTTATTCAATCCCATATATTATCAACGGTTAATCACATGATCACCACCGGAAAACGCTGACTTACTTCTCCAGGTATCATACCCTATAGAGAAGTTGGAGATTCATCCGCATCTTGGTCACCGTCGGTGAAAGTCCCTATCAGGAACATTTGGGCATATTTTTCGGTATTTTATCCTTTGGAATTGGTTCTTTTGTGGGTTCAGTATTGAAGTAGGTGAGTTGAGGTATACATGGTGAGGTTAAAATGGTGCCAATGGAAGCAATTATGGAAAAGTTTTGGACTTTTAGCTAGCGGAGCTGTATCATTCGAAGCGATGTGCCCCAATGACAAGGTATGGTAACTTGGACGGCCTCTAGCAGAAAATCCAATCTTCCGTAAGGTACGGAAAATTGAAAGCGCCATAAATGGCCAATGTGTCAGCTTTCTAAAGAGTGGTAGCTTATATCTGTTGAAAGCTTATAGAGACCACATTTCTTTTGCCATTTAGTGTGTAGAACAATGCGGCAATTAGTAGGTATGCTACCTCCATTACGATGTGGCGGTGAAATGATTTGGGGAGGGCGACATGTAAGTTATCGCATTGCATTGTATCGATAGTCATATTCATGTTTATTATCACGGATTGGTCAAAGTAGCATCCGCCATTTGTCCTTTATGTCAGCACTGAAAGCAAACTTCACAGTTAGCTGATTTTACTATTTTGATAGGTGTAAGAGCGACATATCTAAGCAAAGCCAATGCAGGAGGTGAGCCCTCTCTTTCCGACGACACGAAAATAAGCACTACCTCTAAGACACAATTACTTTCATAGACAAATATAAGAACGACGACGACGAAAAAAGAGCTAGTGAGTTTTTTAATACTTGAGGTAAGTCTATCGAGACTGAGGAGGAATCACTTGTATAGTAAATTATTTGTTGCCTTTGTTTTGGGGTTTTTCTTTTTGATTTTTGTTTTTCTTGGGTTTTTTTTTTTTGTTCCTTTATTTCTTTTATGCTTTTAACTGTGTTGGTGTTCTTTAAGCAATGCTACAATTAATATTTAGTTTGAACTGGCAAAACAATTCGATATAGTACTTTCGACTCTTTATTGCTTTGGACTGCACGCACAAACATCTTGAACAGAACTCCGCCCCCTTTACCCTTAAATTAACGAAGCACTTAAAAACGTCACATATTTCTTAAATTTGAACTCAATTCAGAGTATTTATCTCTAGCCTATAGTTACTTTTATCACCGATTGGAATTTAGATGATAAAGGAAATATTACGACTCAGGGGTTGCTCCCATCTTCCCAGCTATTTTAAAAGTGATCTCCGCTGATTTGTTCTATTTAACAATTACGTCATTTTTCTTTTATTTTCATATCCTGTATTCTTGTTTCTTTCTAGATCATTCATCCTTGTTTTTCCTCCTACCTTAATCTCCTTCAACCTTGGATATAAAACGATTAGCTTTCTTTGTCAGAGTCATGGTTTCAAGGGGGCGGTTCACTTTACTACGATAAATGGTCATACTCTTCCCTAGTTTTGTTATTTACGAGCGACCTCACATACCTGTATAGGTTAACAAATATACTCCCATCTACCGTGAAATTTATTATGCTTATGCAGGTAAGTAAGGAAACACTACTCTTGGCAAAGTATATGAGAGGGCATTAATTATGGTGAGACAGGTAAGTTTCGTGACCTCATCCAACTCAAAATCTTGACGCTCACGATGAGGAAAGTTGGCAAGTGTGATATGATAGAACGAGTCATTACGAGATATAGGGTATGAAGTAGTAGGCCTAGGTATTACCTACCAACGCGGAATCGCCATAATACTAATGCGGGGGGGGGGGGGGGGGGGCTAGTGGGTATATCCTTATCTGCTCTTATTGCATGCATATAACTTTGTTACATTTAAAAATAGGCTATTTCTCTTGACAGTGCACACCTGAAAAGGCGTACAAATGTATATTTTAGACGAATCTGTCTATCTGAGTTTTTTCTATCTTCGTCCTTTCTTAAAACTTTCGTTCATTCTTAACATGTTGGATTATTTTGCCATGATCAATAACACTCCCTGATGAAACCTGCTTAAAATAAAGATATACCCACCAAATTTAAACCACCTCCTACTCTCCAAAATGTCATATTTTATTACTGTACTCTATTTTAACAGCATAGAAAGAGAAAGGGTATACACCACCTTAAAAATAAATATATCATACACACTCAAAACAAAGAAAAAAGTCTCGTAAAGTAAAAAGTTGGCCATGCATAAAAAGTCCAAAATATCTGCAAATCCAATATAAATAATAATAATTGTAGTACGAAAATCAATACACGTCCCACAAAACGTAAAAAAAAAAATCAAAATGTGTTCAAATGTTGTTTTCAATATGATAACATACACTTTTGGCAAAAAAATCTAGATTTTTTTTCATATTATTTCGTAACGGAGTTTCATCGTCCCCCCCCCCCCCTCTTTCCTACAACGAATTGTAGAAATGCCTCAAGTTGTGGCGATATTCTCGAATATTTATATAATTAGTTTACTTCGTTTTAAGCAACAGTGCAGAGCATTCCCTTGTACATTGCGAAGTGGGGTGGGGAAGTTTTACTTTCTTCTTTTACAGTACATTATATGGTAAGACGAATCTTGGAGTTTTCTTGTTTTTTTTTGAGTTGTTCATTACTGTAAATGAAGTATGTTCTAAGTTTAACTTTTTTATATCTTTTCTATAAAATACAATTTCCATTGTATAATTGTCTCATTCCAATACCGTGTCGTTCGCACTCTCGGATGAAAGCTAATATCGCCTCACAAGCACAAGAATGGGAGGGGCCACACTCACAGACGTCTGTCATGCAAGATCTATCAGGGAAGAAAAGAGATACAGCAAATTAATAAAGGATAAACAAATATTTCAAATACATTAGAAGGTGGTGAAGTGCAAATCTAAAGTTATCCTATACTAGTCTTTTTTGACGTATACAGACAACATTTCTGAGCAGAAAGTCGAGAACACAGTAGGCCTGAGACGTATACACTCTAACCTGTATGGATCAATTTGACGAAGAAAAGAAAAAGGATCAGGTGGGAGACGTCTCAAAATATTTGAGTCAAAGTTGCCATTCACTTAACTTAATTTTGGATTCGATTTTTTTTTTTGGCGTTGCTTTTTGTTTTTGCTTTTTGTTTGTTTGGTTTTTGCAGTCGTATTGCTTCAGAATATTCAAATGCCGAACTGTTTAATACCGAGTTAAAGGTAGAAATTATTGTATCTGTCAACATTTCTGTTGTATCTAATACATACGTATGCTTTGGATACACACCCACATTACATACTCCACGCACCTATTATACTTTGGAGTAATCATAAACCTTGGATCAGCAATTGGCTATATATGTTGACACAGGTAACGAACTCGGAAGATTTAACCTGCAAAGTTGGCCTCTTCGAAGGCTCGCTCATCTTTCTCTGGATGTAATTACTTCATTTACAGGATATTGTAATTCTATTCCACATCATTAATTTTAACTCCCTTAGCAGATCGCACTCTAACATACTTTCAGTTCTAGTCAGAGTTTGTTTATGTTTTTTTTTTTTATATTTGCAATCTCCCTCACCTGTAATAGACCCATTGATCCACCACGCCTTTGCAAGGATCGAACACTGCTGATTTTAATATCCTGCATTCTCTCCTCGCCTGGACCTTCGCGAAAGGATTGTGCCGACATGGGAATACCATTTTCGTCTTTTCGCTGACGCCACACTCTTCCTTGCTCCCTATTCGCCACGATGAGGCGAAAGTGTTGACGTCACGAACGACGGCGCCTTTGAAAGTTCTAAAATCATTGTGTCGGTCTCCGTCGTAATCGCCACAGAGTCCGCAAAGTTTATTCTTAAAGTTCGTAGATGCTGTCACTTCTATAAAGCTATCGCCGTCCCAAAGAACTTTTATTCCTGGAAATCATTGGAAACAAACAAAAAACTGTATATAATTTCTAGAATGTTGGCAGGCATGGTACAGTTTAGTTTAAGTTACGTAAAATATTTCTGAAGGAAATAGAAAAAAAGGACCAATCTTGATATTACCTTCGCGATGACATAATCCAATGAAATTATTTTATATTTATGCCCTCAGTGTGTTTATTTTTCAACACAAGAATGCAAGAGACAAACCTCGATAATTTAAATACATGACTGCACTACTTTGAAATGAATATTCATAGCCTGATATACATGAATATTTCTGATAATGATTAGATTCAGTACCTACCTATGTATAAATTAACTGTTATGACGTAATTTTCGTTTTCTATATGCCCCAACTCCGGCACTGTATGTGGGACGGTAACGTCTGCTCTGTTCACCCGAACTTGCTTTCCTTGGCGTAGCGTTATCATGTGTTCTCCGACGTGAATGAAGACCGTCTTACTCCAGGAAGCGTGCCTCGATTCTCGGCCGTCGTTACGCACTCGTATTCTGAAGGAGCTTTGGGAGCAATCTGCAGTGAGGAGGTACTTACAACGGCCTTGAAAGTTATACAGACGACCGTCGAAGGTACGGTAATGAGGGTCCCCAAACACGGTGCATGTACCATTTCCTGAAGAGAAAAATAAACATACGATTATGATGACAGAAATACTTAAAGCAGCATAGGTAGTGAAAAACAATTTCCATACTTGTCCCCGTAGTTTTTCTCCATGAACCAAAAACAAGGATGACGTCCTGGTACTTTAACATACTCTTCCAGTTCACAGAAAAGACGACGTGTGTCCCACCCTTGAAGGTAAAAGCAGAAGTGTAGACTGTTTGAGGTGAGGAAAGGTATACATAAATACATATGATTTCAAGAATTGAAAAGAGCAGTTATTTTACGACATTAAGCGACCACGGAAGTATGGAGGGAGACTCTAACTTATATATTACAACTTCACGTCGGGTGACAACCAACATAACAATTTTGAATCAAATTCTGTATCTTTTCTTCACAAGTCAGTTCAGATGGAGGAGGAACTTTTGATTACTCTTGGATGAAAAATTTATCTCACTGTTACCAGGTCGAGGGTCGAACCCCGAACATCTCGGTCGCTACGCCTCCTTACCATTAAGCCTACGAAGCGCCTCTTTGACGGTCGCCCCTTTAAAGCTTCCGCCCCGCAGCGAGTAGGTGAACGAAAAAGTCCACCACGTACCTTACCAATACCTTTAGCCACTCTGTCAAAGCTTCAGTTAAACTGTTGTCTGCCAAGCCACTTTTCACGTATGACTTTTTTATGATGAATGTTTTCTCTCATTTAGATACATAGAAGTATGCATCGTCAGTATCGTAACTATATTCTCCTTTCACAAACAGAATTGTGAAATAATGTTTAGAGATGCATTGTCAAATGGTTTATGATGATGGCTGGGAGGATGAATCTACTAAAAATTTCTCCAGACTGAGGCAGGGACTTTGAGAGGGGCGTAATGGGTACTCTACATTACGAAAGACTTTTGCGTGAATCTAAGAAGACTGAATGGTAGAAGAATCACCTGAACCCTCTAAAAGACTCCTTCACGAAAGTGCACAGACAAATGTGGTTAAACTATGACAAAGGCCATGGATCAGTGAGTGGTTAAAATATTTGAAATAATTAAAGCACAATTATTTCCAGGGAGCCGGGGGGGGGGGGAGAGTGTACAGAGGTCCTGGCCCGGCACAATTTTGTCGCCCGTAAAATATGTCATGGAATAATTTACACGAAAATGCGGAAAAGTAAGTAAAAGCAATGATTCCATGATTCCATATTTGGGCACATATTTGGTGCACATTTATAAACTTTGCGAAATATTCAAGAACTACCTCATGTGATAGAAAGTATCGAACGAATGGTACCAGGTGAAGACAATGGTGGATCGACCCATGCAAACCGAGGGTGTTAAACCCGACGCAAGACCAGAGTTTGCAAACCTGTAACATCCCTTGGTTTCGGTGTTTTTAATGAGAATGTAGGGTGACAACTGAACGTGAGAGAGGGTAGGGGGGCTCATCACCAAACAAAAATGTAACTGGCTAAGCTTATGTTCAGCCCTTTTCCCTAATAATAGGCGATTGCTACAAGAATACATGTAAGCGTGTGTGTAATAAATTATAATTCTTACATTTTCTCAACCTGTGATATGCATTACCCTTCTTCATAGATTGATTTCTTCTAAACTTCCAGGCAGGTTAATGTTAAGATTTTCAACGTACATACCGTAACACCTGCAAACAATTATAAATTTGTCTCATCTGAGATCCAAAGTCTCTATGTTTGTAAGTTTTTCTTCCAATTTGATGAATAGGCCTATCTAAAAAACGTGCGTATGTACATAGAGTACAACGTGAACATCTGCAGTGTAAGAAGAAGAAGTATTTAGTGCTACTGGGTGTAATTGATTACGTCGACATGCATGACGTTTAATAGCGTATAATATGTACGCGATAGTTGGTACTACGTATGCAGTCAGAGTATATGGTGCATGAGTAATACACGTCTGCAGATTTTTTTCTCATTAAAGGAATTGCTCACATAAGATCGCCATTTCAAAGTTGGGTACATGCAGCTTAGAACAACCGAAAAGTTCCATTTCCAGGGAATCTGAGGTGTCTGTAAAGCCAAAAAAAAACCCGTGACTTTTGTGTGACGGGCCCGTGCTCACGCCCTGTATTCTTCCCGGATCGGCTCTTGGAGGTCGTGAACTTTGCAACTATTACGCAACAAAATGAATATTGATGTTCAAAAGAAAAAAAAAAGCAAGAAAAATCGGTCACACTTACGTTCTACGCAACGGGGGCAGCATTCGCCATCCGGAGTCTGCAAAATATGCTGTGAAGGAAAGAAAATTAAACTGTTCAATGGTACTGTTACGATTAAAACTGTAAAAGTAAAACTGTAATTAGCGGAGTCCAAGTGACATAAGATCAGCATGCTTCTAGAGGAAACAGAAGTGTCCCCATAAAACAAAATCTCATTTCATTGGCCTATTTTTGTCTTCAGTGTACTTTGCAAAGAGCCATCCACTGTAGACAAAATAATCTTTCTTTCCACAAAGTAAAAAGGATGAAGATTGGGCGCGAGGTCAAATTGGAGTACAATTGTCTTAGGATATATGTATGTGCAGGAATAAGACTCTTACCCTGTGGCTGTCGGGACAGACATGTGGCGCTGTTTCACACTCGTTTACGTCACAATGAACACTGCCTCCATGACAACGACACGTCTGACAAGGGGATACAGTCCACTGTTCGTTATGCTAACAAGGGAAGCGAGAACAAATGATGTTAGTATTCACTACAAGTATTTTAACTGCGTATATTTCACATAGTTAATCTCTGATAAATAAAGTGGTTATGACAAATAATACAGCCTCGATGACGTTAAGAGAAAGAGAGGAGAGACAAAAGGAATATTTTAAAATCATCAAGGATATCGTAAAGAATGTCACTAAAATTTTCGTTGTAACGACATTTGAAGCGAATCTCTTTCGTCAAATGTCACAAGATCACTGTTGAAACATTTCCATTTATATTGAATGGAAATACTGGAAATGAGATTTTTTAAGACTAAATGTAACAGCATGTTGAAAACATATATGTGCCCAAGAACATGGTTAATGCCTTTCGAAAATGTGAAACGCCTTGGATGTTAAAGGGTATGCTGTCTGAATCTGAAAGAAGCAGTTTTTAGCACTGCTTGTCTCCAGAAAGGCCTTCTTTGACCATGAACTGTGCATAGGAGCAGCGGAGGAACAAAAAGGGGCAAGGGAATGTGCACCGCACCTAAATAGATGGACAGAGGAGGCAAAATGAAAGGAGACAAAAAATAAAACGTAGGCAGACAGAGTAAAAAAGGAAAAACGGAGAAAGCATGACTGAAAACATGTGAACTTTATCATTGACCTTAGATGGGAAAAGAGAGTGACATGTCAACTGGCCCTTGAATAAAAGTCTTGCTAAGTTCCCACAAGGGATGATCGACCCACAAGCAGTCCGGTTCCCCGGCTGTGACGGATCAAGTCGAATCAGTTGACCTACTCCCTTGAGAGCAACCCTTGTCACGCCATTCTGTAGAAACTTAGCGACTTCAGATTTATAAATGGTATGAGAAAACTGTTGTGTGGGGTGTGTATGGTTGTTACTGTTGCGTACATGCCGATAAAGGACAAGGAAACTATACGTTAAAGGCAGTTCCTTATCACCCCAAGCTACATTTTTGGCTAGGTGAAAGCAAAATTTCATCTGCCTCTGCTCTTTGATTGACAGCAAATTCGAAAGCGGCAAAAAAGTTCATATTACATAGTATGCACATTGTCCAATTGGTTTGATTAGACATGTGGAGAAATTTTAGACAGGCTGTTGGGGGACAAGACTAAATGATTGGGAGAAATGAAACTGCTTGGTTCGATGAGTCTCTATCTTCAATTGAACTTATTATCCTTAAAATGACTAGAGTGAATTTTTAATGAAAAACCTCCATTAATAAAACCGACTCACTCATCTACCGATGATATTTGGTTATCTTTATGTACGCATTTAATATTCCCTATCACATAATCACAACTGTTCGTACCACAGGATCACGCTGTTTAGTCAGTGCATTGTCACATTCAAACAATGCCACTTATTTCAGAAGTCGCATTTCTGAAATGGCGGCCTCTCCTTTCGCCATTTCTCAAATTAAAGGAGAAGGAAAGTCAGGACTTTTGACAATGAGATATTATTACCAAATGTCGTTTAAATTTGTTGTTCACTTTGCAGGATATTGCAATTTGAATGATCATAGTAACTTATTCAGGAAGCTGCCATTCTGAGATTGCCATGACATGACCTGACCACATGTGATTGAAAAGCTTTATGTTTTTTCTTGTAATTTATTGTGAAATATTTTTAACAGTTATGTATAGGTTCGAATCAGAGTATTAATAATTCCATTACTGGATAATAAATCTCATAATAAACCCACAATGTGTACAAGTGAGTGCACATTAATGGAAAATACAGGCACTGAAAACAAAGAAATGTATTGAACTTCTTTGCTATCAGTGGATATGTTACAACATCAATCAACTTACTCGAGTAGGTTTACATTCAACTGATGTAAAAATGACAGAAGCCTCTTCTGAATTTTAAAAGTGTATAACTTGGGAAGGAAATAATATTTTTGAATAAAACTTTGGAAAGATGTTTGTCACGTCTGCTTTATTTTCATAAAGATATTCCCAGGGTTTACTTCCCATTGCATTAAAGCGTTCCATGTGGATTGCAGCGTGTCCTCATAGAATGAGACACCTGTAATACATTTATGATCTTTTTCTGGACAGATTATTTGCCCTCTACGAATAACAACCTTCGCCAAAAACCATTTGTTGCACATGGTCTCGAGTAGTTATGCACAGTGCTGGATTAATCATTATGCAGACAAGTCAAGTGCTTCGGGCCAGCAAAAAAAATCGGGCTAGAAAAATTTAGGTATTTTCTATATTTTCCAAATATGTTTTAAAACACCGTGGTCCATTTCTATGAGCCCGAGATTTTCAGGCCATTTTCTCAAAGTTGACCATGTGTCTTAAGGAGAGCCGAGGCTGCACTAATAATACATGACTTATATTGTCTCGTGCATTACCTGGTAAACTGTTCCGTTCACTGTGCAACTGGCGCACCTCGGACAGCACTCCCCCTCCACGCGGACAAGATCGCTCTCCGTGCAGTCCTGCTGCGTGATACACTGTTCTCTGCGACATATGATGGTGGATCCCTACAAAATGATGCAATAGAAAAAAACAGGTATGATTAAAAGAAACGTTACATAACAACAAACAGCTCTACTACTCTACAAAAAACAAACAAACAAATGAACAGTGTGCATAACTATGCGAGGTGCTTATATAGATCGAATGACATCAAGGCATACCGTACACGTATTAAATCTAGCTAGTAGCTTGTCCTTTAAAGATAATTCAGGATCGGAAGGGCTTCACTGTATCACTGTGACTTCACATGAAAGGGGTCTTGCATATTCATAGATCAATTGGTCGAATCACCTAGTCCTAGCAGAATTTCCCAAAATCATGTCTCGAAAGACTCTTTCTACATGATAGAACATGACGTGACAGCCAGATATAACATAATGGTTAGGGTAGGTACCTCTGGAGAAGGGATAATGATGTATGATATCATGTGACGAATTGACTGGTTGAATTATTTATTTGTTCTTTACTGGTATCCAAATTTCTAATGAACTAACTAGATAATGATTGGCATGGGCTGGTTTTGAATCATGCTCACACAATCGACGGAGTCTTTTAAGAAAGACTACGAATTTAATTCATCCAAATTTTGAAACCAAGGAAAGCTCAATAAAGAATGTGAATATTGAGGTAATATTTACATAGAAATGTGTCATTTTAACGATATGTTTTTTTTTCGGAATCACAGTGAGCCGGTTCAGTTTGCGCTGTGTGAACAGGTAACATACATTTAAAAATGATTTCTAACAAATTAAAAAACTGAACAATCTGAAAAAAAATCTGAACGATCAAACAACACTGCAAATCGGCGAAAGTGATTGTTTTTCGAAACCTATAGAGTTCAAATGTATTTCATAATAGTTTAAACTTGAGCGTGTTCGTGTTTCCTTTTTCACATGTACCAAAATTCTAAGTATGTCCTAAAAGATTGTTGGATAACCATATCGCCCGCCCTCTATTTCTGAGTCTCTGGAATAATTGCTCTGCATTCATTGTCTACTTTTTCTACTTAACATTCAAGAAATAAACGGAAGGGAGTGAAAATCACTATCTTCCTGCAGTTTGATAGAAAGCTCGTTAAAGTCTGAGAAGACTTCTGGCTTGATCCAAATTTAGTCACGTGCTCACCAAACACATACAGCTTGTACAGTCATCTTCAAAGACAATGTCTCCGTCCTCATAAACGTAACTTCCGAACAGACATCGGTTCCCCAAATCATAGACCCGCCGCTGCGCTGAAACAAATCATAGATGCATTCGTATCAATAGAATTTTGAATGCAACGATTGGAAATATTGGAGTCTAGTTTACGAGGTCCGTAACGACGCCTAATAACCTTTAACCTCCACTGTCAGACTATAGCTGGGTTGTTTGTACTCGATACGTCCACACACGTCCTACACACCAGATATTCGATTCCTCCACTTTTTAATTGTTGATATCAACTGGAAATTACATCAAAAAGGGAATTAAAGCAAATATACGTCTTAAAATTTATGAAAAAAGAAATAATGGAGCCATGTTTTGCTTATAAAGAGGCATCACTGAAAATTCAAATCATAAACTCTGAATTCACTCTTACCAAGGCGACATGAAGTGAAACCGGTACCATTGCCGCAACGCCTCTGCCCCCCCCCCCCCCCAACCATCATCACACATCTACCAATCCCATAGCGTTGTGATAGACTTACCCATGCATTTTGGACAACACTCTCCTTTCGGTGTCCGTACTTGATTGTCTGGGCACGAGAGGACAGGACAAGTTCTCCGGTGACACAAGAGGTTACCATCCTATCAAAATGCAAAGATAAATATAAAGCTAGTGACTCTATACGCGTGAATACGCACAGGCGATCCTGAAGAATGGGGTGGCATGAGAGGGGGGGGAGGGGGTGGTGAGTGCAGGAGATGAAAGTTACCTCATCTATTAATTCATTCACGAGAATCACAGAAGGCCAGCTCCTAAAATACACACAACTTTAATTACTACACAATGGTTTTGTGGGACGAATTTCCAAAAATAGATAAAACAACTTTTTCTCACAGTGGCATTTAAAAATGGGGATTAGTGGGCTCTCATTTTATATCATACACTTCAAAAACTCCAGCCTGGTGCAAGTGAAACCATAGTGTATAGTCATAATCTCGGGAGTATGTAGGTTTGGGATTTTCCCGACTAAGTTTTAAGACACTTTTCCTCACTTTTTCTTCCTTACAAAGAATAACTCCCTTAAGCAATTCCCTTTCGTTCTTCTGTCTTCTTCCCACATCTTCTATCCACCCATCTCCCTCTCTACATTTCTCCTCATTTTCCTCTCTGGTCTCTTTCCTCTTCCTCACGTCCATGTTCCTTCCTTGGCTTTTTTTTTTGCTCTTTCTAATCACCACTCACTGTAGCTGGATCTGGTCTGCCATGAACGTTGCTACACTATCGCCCCCCTGTTGCTACCCCACACTCCCCAAGAACTGTTCAATGAGTGTAATATCACGTCAATATTCTTACCTGACAAGTGCATTCTATGCATGGGTCATCTTCCTTGTAGGAGGTCTCCCCTTCCTCCAAGAATACGCCATTCAGAATACACCCTGCCAAAGATCAATTATGAATATGAACTATCATACACGAATATTCACACATGCAATTGTTACGAAGGGCTAAAGAGCCACACTGAGTTCCTTCGTGAAATTTATTAACTTTTTTCAAACCTCTCAAGTTTCCTTCACATAGTCTGCTAATGACAAACGGTCAAACTAGAGCATCACCTTGTGTCACATACAAATGAATAGCAAAAGGTGTGAGTAATTGTGCAAAATATTCATTTGTACTATTCAAAGAGATTGAAATAAAGTTCGTTGAATTGAACTGAAGTTGAAAGTGAGTATTAGTGATTGGATATGATTTTTGAAAACGTATGTCCAGGCACATAGTACTAATTCATAGGCACACAGCCAGTCACGTGTCAGGATAAAAAAAAATCGAAAACTTTGGCAGTTTTCATAATTGTTGGATGTGAAACGTGACTAATTATACTAATTATAAGTATTGTAACGTATTTGCACCCTTCAAAATCCTCACAAACTTGATATCGATATCAGGTCAATGAGCCCCTTCAATTTGCAAAAAGATATAATTGGGAAAAACAGAACTGATCGCTGTGAGATGACAAATAGGTAAAAGGCCTATCATTATTTACAAAGCTCAAATAAAGAAATAAAAAATTTCCATTCCCGCCTGAACCTCTTACGCCAGTGAATGGAAAGAAAGTTGCTGTCAGTTTTCAGTACAAGCATTTGAGCTATACGGAAGCAAAAGTATGCAAACATTGCTATATTATGAGGGTCAACGAACCATGACCCCCCCCCCACCCGTCTCCTAACCACTACACCATCTACAGGACTGGGGGTTCTGCGTTTGCTTAGGTTGGCGGCACTAATGCCAACCTTGTTTTATTCTTTTTCTTTCATATTTACAAAAGTAAAATATACATGCTACCTGCAGGTCAGATCGCTGGAATTTACACTGGTAACCCGCAAGTTTACTTTTTAGAACACTTTTTTACAATAGTTCGTCTAAACTCGCTGGAGGAGTACGCTCTTCAAGGGATGGCGACAGACTCAAGTATATAGCGTCCAGGAGGTTTTGGGAGAATTGCTGTGACAAAGACTTACCGACAAGCCCAATCTATATACATTCCCTAGCCCAGGGACCCTACTTGATTTCACTTTTGCGTGTTTCTGTTAGGATTATCATTTGTCATATTTTTGTTTTCAATTGTGTCTAAGAAAGGGATATTTCATTATTATGCAAGCTGCAGTTACACAAATTTTCCAGGTTGTCTCTAGATCTGAGGAACGGGGTTAGGAAATCTTTCGTGGAAAATCTCGTTTTAACGCATTTGGAATTTTGGCCTCTGTCAACAAAAAAATACGTAAAACATTTTAAAGTGGTGCCTTTTTATAGCATCGGAGTGACTGATTATTGTTATTATATCGTTGGGCTGTTCTCTGGTGCTGCTTAAAGTTTCACTTGCTACAAGTTAGTTGTCAATTCTTTAACTTCATTTGAATATTAAAAACAGACTTGCGGTATAATATATCCCTTGTTTGATAGCACCTATGCTGTAGATCAGAACATGGAACGGATGTTTGAATACCTGGCGCAACATCTGTTGTTACAATAACAGAAAACAGATAAACGTTTGTGAGGGTTATATAGGAAAAGCGGTCAAGCAGGATTAGGGTCATAACCACAGCATGATATTCATGTATATTACGGTCATAGGTTATGATTATATTTTTTCTGTCAATCGAGACCCACACATGGAGTGATGCTGTGATCGTCTTTCCTAGACCTAAGCCTATGTGTGTTTCATCTCAACAATGAGTAATCACATATAGTTAATTAACCTTTCATGGCACAAAGTTTTTTAACTTTTTTCTTTTTCAAAATTTTACCTTTTCCTCAGAGTTAGAGGGTATAAACAAATACGTTGTTACGCACAATTGAACCAAATGCGACTTGCTTTCATATAAGACTATGTTGACAGTCTTGTAAGGAATATACTTCTATGTGGGCATCATCTCTGAAAGTCACATTCTCCGTTGAGCTGTGCTTTGCGAACAGACCAGCTACTATGTTTGTTTTCACGCTACTTCTCTGATTGCATTTAAGTTAGCCTGTGAGTAAACCAAATGTAGTAAAGTAGAACAAAAGTAGAACATCGCAGAACATGTATTATCCGATTATATATCGGCTCTGAAAAGGAAGCACAATGTATATTTTTTGTAGATGGGTTAATATTCTCACAAATTATCGGACATTCAACATTCGGAGAACATGCTGACACATTAAAGGCCAACACCACCCATGGTAGTTTCACTAACGTGGGAAATATTTACGTGTCTGTAAAGACGATTGATACTGTTAAGTTACAGTTGTATGCACGCCAGGTCTATTCCAGAAGGTATATAATGTGCAGATTTCCATGTTGGGCCTTCAACAAGCTCCGAGATGCTTCTATCTAGGTCAAAGGTTATCGTCGCATAGTAGATTCTCGATCATTGTTTTCGTGGAAACAGCTAATGATGTCATGCGCCTTTGAACCCTCTAAAATTATGTATAGTGATACTCGGCATAGCTGGTGCCTTGGAGAATATTCCAGGGCTCTGCATATTACATATTGTGCTGAACATCCGTGAAGGATTGATTTTCAATCCACTGATCTCTGAAGACTCACGTCATACCCCATATTTCTGCAACTGTCGTATTCGTCGTCTAGCCTGGTTCAACAAGGCTTCATTGTATCGTATCTACTGCATATTGTGGACACTGCTTATTCAACGGTCCGAGACCAAACTATTTGATGGGGTAGTGCCTATCGTCAACCTTAATGTCCGTCGCCTAACCATCGATTCTTATTAGAGACTGAGTTTTATCAGAGGTCACTGTTTTACCCCAACTTCTGTTTCACGTTATCTCTAGCGCTCTGGTCGTCCTACACAGGTAGCATAACCACAGTGATACTACCAACCACCTTCCCGAAGGTCAGTTCAAAGCTGTTACCAGCTAATCAGGTATACCACCCTTGTTATTATAAATCTAATTGAAACTTAAAGCAGTCTGCTTGGGAACATATTTATTTGTATTTTTTTCAATATCCATTGGGTGACAATATTTAATGATCTGCTTCCTGTCTTTGGGAAGTATTTATGTAAATACGTAAACGATATGTTTGTAACATGACCTATTGCTAAATCGTAATCATGTCGTGCTGATGGCTGTTTGGGGCGTATTTGTGTGATCCAAAGTGTGTTTCTTGAACTGGTGAGAAGCCTGATCAGTGAAGTCTGTAAGACTCATTATATAGGACAACTTAATGTGTAACAGTCGTAAATTTTGGGGCTACCATACCAAACTTTTACTTTTGGTATAACATCGGTATAAATACCGAATGTTTCAGCAGTTTCAACCAGCTTTGGCAAGGTTCTTATCTCTGTTTTGCCACGATATAGCAAAACCTCTCAGTCATAGGGTGGACATCAAAACGATCTTGCCTTTTCACACTTGAGAATAACAAAACAGGGTGACCAACTTTTAGGTGTCGTACTGCAAGGTCGGCTGGACACATCTACGACCATTAATGGCGATGAAGTCAAAACAAATGGTTTACTACAGACTCTAACTTGGCCTCCGGAACTGGTGAATCTAATAGACCACAAGTGATTACGACAAACAGCATCTTGTTTGCAGTTTTGCAAATGCACATTTAGTCAAACTGAATTAAAATGCAGATGCATGAAACGGATATTGTACGAAAACCTGATGGCTTTCCTGTATTTCGATAACTCTTTCCAAGGTTTCCATGACTTACTTGACATTGGTTATATAGGCATATATGCCTATGTAATAGCAAGCCCGAACCACAAATGTGAAACATCTACAGGACAAAAGGTCATGTCATTCGAAAAGTTCTTGACTTGTGATTTCATCATTGGTTGAGCTTCCATCGACAATATTGCATTGTACAACTCACAAACTCGATACCACACGGCAATGTCTCGGACACACTTTTGCTAGTGTGTCCCAGAAACTGTCGAAGAAGATGTATCTGTAAAGGCCAGGGGATTTGACGATTACATTATCAGTGTAAGCTGTGGTGACCGTTAGCGCTTTAAGCCTCAATTACGTCAGAATTACCAAATTCTTCACTTTGCTCAGTGAGATCAAGCAACTTCCTTTTCCCTCCCACTTTCCAACCGTTCCTTTGCAATTAGTTTCCCTGGGCCCTACATTTTACAAAGAGCACCGTCCTTCAACCCAGAAAGTGAGACTCTTTAGAGACGGAACCGATGTTGGGGTGAAATTTTAAGGAGAATTAAGTGGGTCTGAGGAAGTACAAGGTCATTAACAATGGAGAATTATTATTACATATTTCTAGCAATTCCCGAGGTAAGATGTCCTGATAGTATGATTGCTAAAACAGTAGGTAATTCATTCACTGTAGGCGTCTAATATGTCCGATGTAAACGTTAAACACTAACTTTTCATCCCCGCTTATCTTTCAGATAGAGCGAATAGTTGTCCTAAATATTGATCTAGTCCGCTAATTAGTTTTGTATTGCTCTGAGGGCATGATGAAGATTACGCATATTTTTGTTTTGTTTGCCTGTAATTGAATCACCGAATACGTAAAAAGTATTATCAGTCTGGTTTCCAAATCAGTGGAATTGTCGATTCGTTACTAGCATATATCGCCTTTCAGTGTGAAGGGCCGCACCAGATAGAGAAGTTGAATCGAGCGGCATGTCTTCTCTTCACATATAATACTAACAAAGACCATACTAACTAGGAACAGTAGCCTATACTGGATATGCCTTTGATCTCCACCGCAGGCCACTGTATTCAAAAGAAAAATCATGTCTCTCAAGAGAACATAACTTAAGTTCAACATCCCAACTTGGGCTATTCTTTCACACCCCTCCCCGTTTTTGCTCTTCTATGCGGCACAGTATCTGTTCCATTTCTCAACATGTTCATTCTCCCACCATGTCTTGTAAACATAATGCAGAATTGTGACCAGTCCCCGTCACTTCCATTATATCTTATTTATATTCTCTCTTCAACATACCTCAGACAAACATCTATTTTTAACCGATCTAATTATTCTCGTAAACAAGACCGACATTTTAAACGACATTTTACGCTTGTTCAATTTCCTTACAAATAAAAAACATTCCCCTCCCAGATATGAAATCGTATTCGTCTAGGTTTAATGGCTTCCACCATCTAACTCTCCCGGAGTCGCCGAAGGAGACAGGACATCCGGGTGTCTCTTTCTATCCATTACGAAACAGAGCCAACCACGACAGCACTCTCTTACATATCACATTCGGGTAGACAGGTGGAGTATCCAGTTGAGTCAATCTGTACCCTCCTTCGTCCATTTATGGGCATTAATAAATCAAGCGGGTGAATATAAATGTTGGGTGTTGCAGACACAAGTATAACGAGAAGGCAATCCTTGCACAGCCTGTAATGTTTTAAGTCGCTGTGTCTGTCCGTCATTCTGCCTGTGCGTCCTGCGGTGCATTGTGATACTGTATACCGGCACTATAAACACAAAAGTGGAGAAATTCACTCCAAACACAGCATGCTGATGGACCGCTCCTATATCGCACTCCCTCAGCACACTCTTTTGTAGGTGAATTTCACTCCTTTCTTATGAAGTTTACCCCAGCCCGACCTTCAATGTCCCCGAGTATATATAACTTGCACAAAAACAAACACACGTGAAAACAGGAAATTTGCAAACAGACAACATTTTTCAAAAGTTTTTCTAATAAATAAAAGAAATTCTCATACTACCCCACGACACTGGGAATACTTTGCCCCGGTGTCTGAAGAGAAAGATCCTTTTCAAGTTGTCATATGGTAAAAAAAAAAAAAACATATTTCAATTACTGCCTCGACGGAGTTGAACCCTTGTGGTTCGACTGTAACGTCCAACACTTCAAAATATTCAGAGGACATTTATGATTTGACGACAGGCGTTATCAAAGACAGCAATTCAATGGCTTTAAACTTACCAAAATTTCACTCAACGACGGGGAAATATAAAGTTCAAAGTACAGGAATACTTTATCGATAAAACCCTACCGCGCTTTTTACTGCGACATACCTACGCTGTGATCAACGTACTTTTGGATTTTACTAACCGAGGAAAGATACCAGTGTGCACTGGCATATATATATATATATATATATATATATATATGGAATATGGTTAACTGCAAACGTACTTACCTGGACAAACAGAGCAGCATGAACCTTCTCTCGTGATTGGGTATTCACATTGAGGTTCACATTGGATACTGCTGGTCGTTACGACTCCTTCCTGTGAATTATTGGAATTGTGATTGTGATATAAATACAAGTAATATTGTCAATCGGCAATTCAATTTATGTGAATGTATATATATGTACAGTCCTGCTGTAGATTTACATTTACAACCAGAGAATACCAGTATCAAACCATGTGACGATTTTTTTTTTTAATTTATAATCCCAGACCAACATCAATATCTTCACCACATTATACTGTCAGCACCATATAGTATCTTACTTTGCACCACTTCCATGCATAGCCAACATACAATTGTAAAAGATTAATTTTTATAACGCCACACGGAAGTATTAATTGATGACGTCAGCAGATTCCCTTCTGCCAGGTGAGAATGTGGACCGGTGCAACACCCTTTTTATGGAGTTTTCTTTTCTAATTACCTATCGAATTAAAAAACACTTGAACGAGGTTGTACGTATGCAGGTATTGGCTATCCCAGGGGCGCCTTTCATTTAAAAGCAAATCAAATACCATTTCATCTATACAAATGTTTTTGATGGGTTCATCTTAAGTCCTTCATTAATTTGAGATCTAATACCCGCCGACAACATCCTAGTCTTCATTATGTCTATAATGAACATTCGCGGAAGAACAATGGGAAGGTCACATCACCGATGAAACAAAACAAAATCAACATCTCTTTTAAAGTTTTCCCTATCGACATCTCGAATACCGCGATGACAGATCTGGCACATTAATACGGTTAATAAGTTGATTATCGTCGAGTATCATTAATTCATGTTTTGTATTTCGCTAATTAATGCCACTTCACTCCTTGTAAAGTTAGAGATATTATCAACAAGTATTGCGTGCTGCCCCATACATAACACGTGATCGACAGTTTATACCGCGATATCGCATTAAGGGTGCTATCAAATGTAATAACACCTATCGGGACGTGACGCAGTTAGTAAATTCTATAGAAGTTACTTATCATCCTCCTCCTTTCGATTGGTCAGCAAATATCCGGAAGGAAGACCTCAAAGAAATCTTGACATTAATGATGTCAGCTTCAAAGATGGCGGTTCTCGAACCGGAGAGTCTCTTGTGTTATTTTAGGGTATAACTACTTTTTAGCACACAAGATGTCGACAACACTGTCGGAACAGTGGGAACGGAATGACTACACGACGTTTGCACGGAATGGTGCACTGTGTCAAATGGCAAGTAGTGACCAGTTATATTTGTAGTAAACTTGGTACTTATTTTCCCTATAAGACGTATTTATATCATGTAATCGTACACAACCAAGCTACTTTTCACCAACCAAGGTCCCACCCTGACTCTCAGCCCTCGTCAATATTACACCCAAATTAACGTATGAAATTTTCCATGCTTACAAGGTTATACATTTACTATCGTTGAGATGTGATTATAAATTGGTAGAGCATCAGTTTTTGATGCAATTATTATTTTTTTAAGTAATCAGGCTGTTATATGTTACCTGA
The DNA here is from genome assembly GCA_021234535.1 of Stichopus chloronotus. NCBI lineage: Eukaryota > Metazoa > Echinodermata > Holothuroidea > Aspidochirotida > Stichopodidae > Stichopus > Stichopus chloronotus. The sequence continues at coordinate 4,288,662 of CM037848.1, read as the reverse complement.
CACTGGAGATGTTGGCAGCCATCTTCATTAAGCCATGTCTGCCCGCTGTTAAATACCTCGCCATCCAACAGACAAGCTGATATGGAAAGAGAAAGCACTTCACGATAACATAAAATATCTTCTTTTTCATGTGACAAAGGAGATTCAGATTTAGTGAGAGTATTTCATATAGCAAAAAGCGCCCCCCCCCCCCATACCATTAAATGGAACGAATGACAAAATATTATCATCGAGTTTGCTCATTGATAAGGATACACGGTATTGAAGAACAAACTGCAAACTCGCAACTTTATTATGTTATCGTTCAAAGTAAGGACACAGAAAATGGTAAGAAAGCACCATACTGAAAATTCCAATAAATATTCTCACATCCTTTGGAAAAAATGCAACGTCATTAAATTAACAGACACAAATAAGACGTAGTTAATTACACTGGAAGTACGCAACTACCCATTCAATTGTCTTCTGACCCCTGAACTCGATATCGCTTTTACTATCATCATCACCACCACCATTAATATGTCTTTGTATATGTCCTTGTCCTTGGTTGTTTTCAAATAAACGACACCATCTCCCAGAACATTATTCTCGAGTTACTTGATTGTGACCCTTTACCTTTACACTGATCGCAACACTCTCTACCATGAGTCTTCAAAACCAGGGCGCAGCCATCCATCTTGGGGCAAGATTTCTGCTGGCATCTAACGATGTGATTCTGTCGTAGAAGGAAGCAAGAATTTCTGTTTAAGCGTATAACTGCGAAGATATGTATACTTCATGATACGAATGGTTGTTGGTGACATCAACTTAGTGGAGGCGCGTATGAAAATTTCTGAGATGGACTCGTTCTTCAAAATTTCAACTTTGCGGGAAAAAATAAGGATTTATTCATTAGATCCAAGTTAAATCTCCTTATCCCTCCCCGTCGTAACTAGAGGGTCTGTTTGCTGTTTGGTCATACGACAGTTATTGAAACCGGTGCCAAATTTGTACGTCAGGCAGTTCTAAGAGTGCCATGCTGCGAAACAGCTCGATGTATCCGTAACGGCGCCCCGTACAACACCGACTTCTTGTTCCAATGCGAGCCTGGGTAATGGTGTGGGGGATGAGAGACAACTTATACTAGGCCTATAACTCAAAAGACGGCGAGTCTTTGGGTGGGGGGACTTGAAAGTCTTGGGGGTTGAGAGGAGCTAATCCTCGACGTACAAAAGTCGGTCCGACAGCAGCCCAGTGCGAAAGGGAGTTACGTCATGATAGGCATATTCAGAAATTTGACGCCATTCTATTCTGAGGACAGAGAGAAGTAAAAGAGATTCTACGAAGGGAAGGCGTTGCTCAACTCCGAGGGGGGCCAAACCCCGCCCCTACCTTCCAGGACAGATGTCATGGCTTGGGGATCAGACACTATAGTGTGAATTTCGTTATTAATACCTTTCACTTTGAATAGTTTACAATGCTTACCGCGTAGCCTACTATCCGTCGTTGTAAAGCGATGTCTAATACTTTCCACACACATGCACACACACATAATGATAATACATGCCCAACATCTGCATAATAATCCAATGAGTGACTCATTTCCTCTCAGATAACCGATACCCCCCCGTAACTTTTTTTGTTAATGGTAAATACAAACGTTTGGAATCGTGTACGACCATCGTGGAGACTAATTACCGGCTCACCCTCTCAACAAACTATGTAGTGTCATTCTCTCTACACGGTAGCCCTGATGAGGGATTTGTCCTCAGATTTTTGTTTACACACTCCTTGGTACCTAATCCTAACGACGCCACTGGTTTTCTATATACGTCTAGAAACGGTCTCGCATGGCATACCTCGAAGTCAGAAATAAGGGATGAATTCCATAGGTATCTCCTTGAATAATGCTGGATAAACTCATATCCCTTTCTGACAAATAGCAGCGGTGGAATTTTGCAGTAATTCGGGGAGTGAGTTAGTTTCCCTCTGATCCCACTAACTCATACAATGTAAACAGTGTGCATTTGGAATTTTATGCAAGTTGACTTGTCTGTCAGTCTTTGCGATTGAGTGTGCTGGTGTAAGCGTAGCTGTTCTGGTACATAGTGAAGACATAGACTTCAAAGAAGAGCCAGATGGACTGATTGATGAGGGATGGAAAGAATAGAGGAAGGAAAATCTGAAAAAGTATCTCCCAGAGTTGACATATTTCTTCATTCGAATAAGACTGATACTCTACTGTTGCGTGTATGTGAGTTGCAGCAAAAGTTACCTCTGAGTAAAGGGCATGTGTTGCACTCATCAGTGCGAATCAAACTAATATATGAGCCCATTCGGAGCGGAATGAAAACGCTGACAGACAGATGAATAACATGCATATTTATAATGACAACGGTCACACACATTTCTGTCTATCCATTACATTTAAACACCCAACCACACCTTATGTGTGATAAAATAACACTATGTTGCAACCTGGAATTATGTCCTGCAAGTCCATACATTTCCATATAAATGCATGTATGGTACTCAGGCCGGGTACTGAAAAGTGATGCACAGGTAGCGAAGACACATTTATACCACGTGGGTCACACATGAACTACGGTACTCTTAGTGGCGGCTGGTATACATTAATACATAGAGAAGACGTCAGCCAAAATGTCAAACGTATGCCCCACTTCACACGACAGGAAAAAGGAATGATAAAAAAGCCTCAGTTTAACTCTCTCGTGTCAAATTACGGGAACCACCCACAATAAACAATGTCGTCTTAGAAGGCACCAAGAAGTATCCATCATAGAAAAAAAGTAAATGACTGATAATTATATCAATCAATCAAACGATTTCCTTCACAAAGAAAAACAGTTGTAGGAAGCTCAACAACAGTGGTAGAACAAAAGAGAAGACTTCTTGATGACTTTTTTCTTTGTTGGCACTGTGGATTGTGTCGTCTAGAAGTTTTCCAATTATTAAAATTGACTACTATGGTTTGAAGCTGTAACAAAAGAAAAATGAACCCTGGATTAACCAAACACCAGACACCTCTCAAACACTTTGGTGGGGCCAACCTGGCACTTGTGGTTGACAGAAAATAAGAGAGAGAGAGAGGGTCTCGAGACGGAAAGTCAATTGTCGCTAGGGTGGAATTAATTGCAAAACCACAATCACCGAGACTTGGACTACCCTCTGTAGTCATGGTTTACGTGAACTTTTTGCATTTTTCTTGAGTTTTTTAGCAAGATGGCAATGGCTATTGGAGGAAACAAGCGATGGTATGCCGTATTCATACCATTCCCTCTCCGGTGCCCTTCAATATTTATACAAAAGTTCACTCTTCATGAGCGAGGGTAACGTAAAGGAATGATGTCATAATACAGCTCATTCTCGAAGAACTAATACTCACTCTTTGGACGTTGGAGATAAAGTTAATTCACGTACACAGCAAAGACATCAGACTGTCTCCCCTACACCTATACAGCACGCGGGTTAGCCCACCCTAATCAAAGCATCTCACTCATGTGACCACCTGGCAACTCCAAAACTCAGGAACTCTGTTCATTTATCACCACTTTTGCACTTAAATCTCATTTTTGTGTCCTATATGCTGTTTTCCATTCGGTTCTTTGTCACTGAATGTCCGGTTTGCATAGGATCTAATTTGATTAATGCAAACAACTAACATTGGCCACAATGTAACCGCAAGTTGACCGGCATCCATAAAAAAACATCTAACGAACCTCAAACTAATATGGACAACTCATTTTTTTGGTCAGCTAAGAGTCTAAAGGTTTCAAGTTTTTCTTCTTCAGAGAATGGTTAAGTGTATTTTTTTGTTTGTTTATTTTTTTGAGTAGCCATAGTCCATAAACCAACTATAACTTGTGTGCGCTCCGCCTCGTCCGAACAGTTCACTCTACCCCTCCCCCACACTTAATATACGAGAGAGTGTGGGGGCAAGGAGGTTCTACAAGGACCTCCTTGGTGGGGGCGGGTGGATAAGGGAAAGGAAGCAGGACAGGCACATTCGAGGAACTATGGCAAGACGGCATAATGTTAGTGGGAATATAATTGTCCTATACACCAAAGAAGAAACTTGCACGTAATGCAAACGTTTAGAATTCACTCTAAGCTACAACTAACGCCCTCCTCCTCACACTTGCGATTTTTGCTTTGATATCGACCGGCGCGCTACAATACCAAGGAAATGGAAAGAATAGCACACTCTGTCTGAGAGCTTGTACGATTACCATACTATTTCCAGCAAAAGCGTGTTATTGTATTGTAATGTTGATCTTTGAACATGTTAAATAAAATGTAAGTACGCATAAAAACAATATACACAGGACCTGACTTCTGTAAAATGACCAATCAAGAAATGTAGTTGGGTAAATACCAGATCTGGTTGAGAAATGGGAAGATGAGGTGTGGATTAATGGAAAATTTAATTCAAATTTTATTCAAAAATTCAAAGTCATTATTCAAAATTTACCAAAATTCATTCAAACTTTAAATTGCACTTCCCCCCCCCTCATTTCCGCCACTGCCACCATTTTTTACTGTTCTCCCTCTGTCCAAAATATTATTGGGTGATCAGTAAGAGTACACGATTTCATCTCAAGTGCAATTACTTACCGTGCACACACAGGTGATGCAAGGATTGCCGACAAGGAAAGGTAATTTTATAACTGCGCCCTCTTCTTCACACCTGCTTGCGTCACCTGTGCAATGAAAGAGCCCAAAGTTAAAATTATTTTCTAACGCTTTGATTTTGCATTTATGATGCAAAAAAAAAAAACGGTTATTTCTGAATCAAGGTAATTTTTGAATCATTACTGAATGATGAAAACTGGACAAATTAGACTCAAATCGTTTTATTGCAACTGTATGCCTCGTGAAAATTTTGTGGATAATTGCAGGCAATTCGATTTTCTTGAAAGGTGCACTAAAGCAATGAGAGAGAAAGTTTTTTCTCTGCGAGTTTAGTTAAATTTGTTCATTTCTCATTACGGAATATTATTGGTGCATTCAATGCGCATTGGGCACATTATAATGATTACATCGAATTTTCATGTGAACCAAATCTTTGGTACTGTGCGACGCATACAAAACACCAGTATTACAAGGTAGCGCCTACTGGTAAGTTCAAACCGGGAAAATCTAGTACAGATATGGCTCCTCCTGTCGGTACGCTTTCGGTAGGGGGGAGGGGAGGGGGTCACAAGGGTCGTTTACAGGGAGGATCGAGAGACCTAGGGGCGTAGATAGAGCTTTTGTCTAGTAGGACCTGGGACATTAACGAACGCCTAAACGAGTGTGATACAGAAATACAGTATGGGTCTATTGCAGTGGCGCACCCAGAATTTTGGACTAGAGGTTAACTGAGAATTGTGGATAGTTTAAGTGGAGCACCAAAAACTGTTGGCGAGAATATTTCACAAGAAAATGTACCCAATTGATCACTTGAAATCGTCCTTCCAAGACTCAGCAGCAAGTAAGCTTCAGGAAATGGTTCTGACAATATTTTTCTTGGATGAAAACATCTTCTACTTACACAATTGGAAAATTTTCGCAACAAAAGTGATAAAATATATACTTCTCCTGAAAAAGACTGTGGCGGTTTGCATGAATTTTGAGCTCTCTTCTATTTATTTCCCATACTTTGTCTTGTTATTTTTTTAATCGATGTTTTCGTCTACGTCATCTGTGATCCCTGGCCCGTGTAGGGAGGGACGACTTCCCATCTCTGTCCCTCAGCCCCTTTATTACGCCACCCTGGGCTTGTAACACTAAGCGCACAGACAGCGGCAGCGGGGCTAACTCTGGCAGATTTCTTAAACCTTATTTAACGTTACAAGAACTGGCCCACTCTTTGGTACTGACTAATGGACGTACATACAGTCTAATGTAGGTGTAATAACGTTAAGAGGTTGTTTTCGGGGAAGCTAACTCGCGGAGATGCTTATGAAAGACTCAAACAAATAAGCCCTCACTAATGCGTCCACAGCCCCTTTAATCCTGTGTTTGAACAGTCTGCATTACACTAATTCGAAAAATCACACAGAAAACTTTGGAAACAGGAATATGACTATAAAATTTATCAGTGAAATCAAATTCCGCAGAATACGTCATGGCCATTACAATATGACATTCTTTAAGCCCTATTTATGAATAATCACATCCATTCCCAATTAGTCTGTTCGATTTCAAGTAACGGTGACTGACTGCTATGCTTTCTTGGAGAGTCTGGATTTGGTAGGGCAAACAAAAATTTCTAGATAATATCTCAATAATAGATGATTTTCAAGTATTTTGGAAGATGAATGCATAGTTCTCTTTCATATTTTGTGACAGATGATCCTTGCCTCTACTTTCTTTTCCCAAAACACTGATGAAGAACAAAGCTACACGACCAGGCGATTGCCAGTAACAACTCATATTCCAGCTTTAACGGTCGTGTGACATAAAAATAACACTTTGGATTACTGGGTGCGTTAAGCATTGAAAATGTTGAAAATAGCCACAAATTCCACCAAAATCGGTCAAAGATTGACAAATTTACAGGCAAATTATTGTCTCACAGCTGTGTCATGAATAAACATTGGCTTAGTATACAAATTTGTGACATCAAGAGATGGACTCCCATGATATGTTCTATGTTAATCCTTTGTTTATGTAACCTTTATTTCAAGGACATTTGAGAATTTTATATGCCCACAGGGTTTTATTTTGAAAACATGTATTTTTTTTTCCTTCAAAAATATCGATATCGCTTACCAATGTGAAGCACAGTAGTTCAACTATTAAGATGCAAAATATGAAGGGTTAACGAAAGAAAAACTGACACAGTGCAACACTCCATGCCATTTGTTTTGCATTTGTTTCAAACTTTGAAAAGTTTTGACTCCAAACGGTAACAGATGCAAACAATATTCGAACAGATTTTCACTCAGGGTTTTACTTTGCAACTTTTGCATGAAGACTGCTCTTTTCTACACCCTTTACATCTTTTGCAACGCACAATAAAAAGCGGAGTAAGGCCAAAAGGCGAAAATAGGGATTGCGGTTTGCGTTTTTCAACTACCAGTTGTCTAAGCTCTAGGGGTGACCGGCCCATTGATTTTCTATAGTCCCTATCTACGGCGAATTGACTCCCACTAGACCCCACATTACCCACTAACAAACATGAGTGGGACATCTCCAGAGCCTGAACAGGAATGTGCCGCTCAAACGAAACGATAAACGGTGTGGATCGTAAATAACGTCGTGTTATATTTGCAAGTAATGAGTTTTGCATCGAATAATGAAAACAATACTTGCCGCGAGACAAAGTCATACCTGATACCTGACCTGGGAAAGCTAAGGAACCCAGGCAAATGTTTGAGACATACAAACTAGTCAGAGCTGCCAATTGGGAGTTGCACTCCACCTCACATGTATTCCATAAAGTTTATTTCATTGCATACAATTGCACTTCACCATAAAAGTGATAGAAGTTAAATTGTTGGCCAAACCATTTTCACTTTTCGTTAAATAGGGCGCACAGACGCCTGCAGGAAAAAAAACCTACTGGCTGTGTGCCGTTGCAGATGATTTCCTCAAGGAGATGTTTTTTTTTCCTGTTGAGCGTGCATAAACCCTGAGTTTCTTACGACTTATTTTAGTTTATTTTTTTTTTTAAGATATCAAGTTTTGATCTTTTCATCATCTCTTTAAGTTAAGGAGTATTGTTACGCCATCCGAAACATTGTACGACGCCCGAAAACAGGCACAATACCACGTATGCCCAATGGCCAAGTTTCCGGTGCAAACTCAAGTCAAGCCTATTCAACAGAGAGAAGTGAATGACCACTCAACGGATACACCTTTGGCGAAGCATCCTGTAATGACTCTCAGTCTCTCTCTCTATCGTCAAACAAGTTGACTTACGATTACAACACACAAAAAAAGGCATGATTACCACAAAAAGTTCATTTTAAAGAATGTATGGGGCATACCGAAGGCGATACTTGACCTAAGTGTTTATATAGTCCACATGTTGCATGTGCATGTACAAACGTCTTCTTTTTTTCTCATAGAGGGTGGAATCTCTTGGACACGGATAGTTGAGACCTCCTGATACAAAGTGGTGTGTAGACTGTAGATCAAGCAACAGCGTTACTAAGTCACAGCTACTATTAGGTAAATAATTTTGGCCCTATTTTGCATTATATTGTCTGTAAGTCGTGAGAAAGGAGGAGGGGGGGGGGGGGATTGAACAATCAAAATTCCTCCTTTGAAGGACCGGGAAAAGAATATAACAACTATGAAGACTTCCCAGCGTAATTCACTTTATACCGACAAGAACAAAACGTTCACCGGGCCTCGGCACTGAACGCTGCCAGGATATGAACGGCATAATCATTATACCCACTGTCAACAACACTAGGAATTAATTTTGGATTATAACAACTGCAAAGGAGATACATTGCACACAATCCAGTGTTACTGCATTGTTCAGTAGAATGGAACACGTTTACGCTATTACTTCCTACGAATGTCAGGGCATAAACAGTTCAAGGTTACGTTACTCTATAAATCTCAATGGTACATTAACCCTGAAATCTAAGCACCCAAAAGACTGAGCATTTACAGCGATTAACTAATAAGACAAGAACTTTCTGTGGTCATAAGTGTACAGTGGGTGGACGAATAGATGAGAGGGGGTGGGAAGGGAAACAGGCCGTCATGGAATGTGGGGTGAGTGATAGTTTTGCGAGGTAGGGGTTGTCCTAATATTAATGCAGTTTGTTTGAAGTAAACCGGAGTTTTATTCAACTTTCACAGATATTATTGGCAAAGCGATTACAAGTGACCGACAAATGAAACAATACTCATAAATTTGTCCCTATGCAATGCGTGTAAGCATACGTAAACAACAACACCAACGCATGAATATTCGTTTTCAGAAGTAACCAAGTGAATGGAGTCACAAAATCCGATGCGAATGTATCAATGCATTAATTGTTCTCTGACTATCTTGTTTTCTGGGTATTTTTTGGTTAACTTCCTCAGTCACTCATCTGGTTGATCACACACCATCCTCTATATGAAAGAGAGAGGGAGACAGAGATAGGAAAAATATTCCAGTCAAAGAGATTCACTTCTCTGATTTTTGTAATTACATTGAAATGAAAGAAGCTCTGCTGAATAGAGCGGGAAATTACATTACAATCACAAAGGTTGTCGATAATGGAAAAATAATTTGTTCAATAATTAGACACCAGAGATGTTTTTTAACAGGACAATGAGCAAGCGTTTGTCTGAGACTCTGAAAGTACCGTTATATGTGCCGGTGTGGATGTGTCTCTGTGTGTGTGCAGAAAGGTTACACCCTTGTCAGATGCAAATCGTTTACACGTAGCGTCATCCGTTTTCGTTTTCTGTTTGTGTTGCCAATATTACACACTTGTCATAAATGTTTCGACGACGCTCTGTCAGTGCTTTGGCACATCCGTTTGTTTTCCTGACCACGACAAAAAAAAAATAATAAAATATCGATTGGTGCACAAACCGGTTTCTTGTCCGTAAACATCCAACCAGGTTAAAAATTCCATGCAAAACAACCTGAAAAAGAAAGTCTGGAATGGAAAGGGTAAGAGGGGAGAGTACCGGGAGGGTTGGGAATGATCATGAAAATGTCGCTCAGGCTATTCTCACAGATTTAATCCTCAAATCATTGCAAAATTAGTCATTTACAACCAATAGACCATTACCCATGATACCCTATCCTCCCAAACCACACACACATTCCTTCCAACCATACTCACTTTTAGCTTGAGCATTTCTCTAAACTTGCAAACTGTTCCCATAAAATCACAAAATGCCTTTCGCCTAGCAGGGAGTTATGCTCCGGCCAAAGTACGAATTATCCTGCTCACTCTCACTTTGACTGCAGGCCTTTCAATCTTACCAGCAGGTTGATCTTAAAGCTGGAATATGACTTGAAAATTTGTCAGTGAAAGTAAAATAAAATTCCACAGAATATGTCATAGCCACTACAAAATAACATTGTTTTTAAGTCCTGTTTTTGCATAGATGAATATTCATATCCATTCCTAATTGGTTTGTTGGATTTCAAGTAGCGGTGATTGACTGCTATGCTTTCGAAATTTTGTAGGGCCAATAAAAACGTCGAAACAATTTTCATATTCAAATATCTGGAAGATGAGTGCACAGTTCTCTTTCAGGTTTTGTGATCTTTCCATCTACTTTCTCTTCCCTGAAGTGCTGATGACGAACAAAGGAAGATGGCCAGGCGACAACACATATTGCAGCTTTAACAACAAAATCATCAGGCGAACCAAAATGCAGAGCAGAGACAAGTTCCTGATTTAAGAATATTGATGAGGAATTTGAAATATGAAATAAATTTTAACGAAATTGTTTCTCTTTTTCTGTTATTATTATTTTATATTTTGTTGTCTGTTTCAATGAAAATATTTACTGATATATGATCCATGCGTTCGGTTCCCCGTTTGTGATTGATGACGTATATACCAACCAATATGGAACGGGGTGTGAACAGCGAAAAGCGAAAAGGGATGGATCAACCAGTTTGAGTTACTATCCACAAAACCGCTCGAGATCATCAAATGCATCGAGGTGGTGAAACATTCAGTATTTCGGGAATTCCTGCCAGGGGAGTTATTATTATACCCATCAAAGTAGAACGCCTTTTCATTATACAGGTCTATATCTACAAGGGTTAAACGCCATGTGGTAGAACTTTTTTCAATGAAAAAGCGGACCAGAGAGACGCTGGTAGGTGGGGGTACACTGTGACTGACTGTACGTGAACAGGTGTTATGTGCGTCCGACGCTTCATCTGATATCGTCCAAAGAGACGACGTCAAACCCCCTCGGGTATCCCCCCCCCCCAGCCATCCTCTCCCTCTCAAAGAAAAAAAAACTGCAAAGGTTGACAGATTTTATGAAGATACATTAGCTAAAGTAAAGACTGACGCACTGTCATTGTCAGTGACCATTTGAGCACCCGTTTGAGGTTTCAAGTCTGAAACGCAGTGAGCCTGTGTCTTACGACGATACACAAAGGACAACAAAAGCAAAAGAACTGAAGACTTTTAATGTGAATAGGTTTCATGTTGGTTCAAATTCATCTAACGCAACGACAAAAAGTGTAGAATACGATAATGTAATGGTTGACAGTTTTCATTCAAGGAAACGGTGTGCTTCTTTGAACAAGCCAGTGGGAAGTATACTATTATTGAATATTCAGTTAGTCAAAACAACTCAGGATGACTGAGTTGCAAGGTTGTGTTCAGTTCCTAGGTTATTTGTAAATACAGTGTTTCCTTTCAACAAATACTACAATTCCCGATACCTGCCAAGGAGCGACGACTTGAGTAGTATGTTTTTGATACACCAGTGAAACCTGTACTGTTGCATATTCATTATGTAGGATCGAGTTTATAGTAAAAACCGTTAATTGTCAAATATGATTTCTGTTTTTTACTGTTTTCATGCAAATCCCGTTGCTTTTCAAAGAAGTTACTGTCATTTTGCTTCATTGGAAGACGTAGTCCGTCCATGTACAACCTCGCGTGTACATTTAAGTATAAAGAAAAAGTTAAGATCAAACATAATCTTATCCTTATGGTTTTTCAGTACACACGCAATCACATTAAGGTGAAGATCAAAGCTTCATATGACTATCTAAAGAGAAGCAAGACTTGTACAAAGACGAAAAAAAAACAAAAAACAGATGCATGGTCTTATGAATGTGAGGCCGTAATGCTTCAAGAGTGCATGGTGTATCTTCGCTTTGCATCCCATAACGTATATGATGTCACCACCTGTACCATTATAAAATGTCACCATTAGCACTGAGGTAGGAAGGAAGATGTAAACAAAGCCAGTACTTAGAAGATAATGTCAGTTGAGCAAGAAAGTTTCTGGTGAATATGATACTCGCAACAAGATGTAATGAAGACTTTGGCAGGAAAATCAGTAAGTGCCTCTCTGACTTGTCCGCAGATATCTGGCTACAACAAGGTAATTGTGCACTTTGACTGAGTGGTTAGGAACTAAACGACGCACCCCGCTTCTGAAAAAGATTTACAGAAATATTCGATGAAGCCCGTTGAGTCGTTGGTTGAGTCCTTTGAAGGTGATTCGGTGAAAATACAAATCGAGGAGATACGTAACGAGGATGCAGCCGGGATTGAACCAAAATCTAATGTAACATCGATTCAAAGTCTGCACTATGATGGTGAAAGGAAAGCTTAATAACAAGGAGTATACACATGTCCTGAAGGGACTCAAGTCTACAGAAGGCTAGCTCTAGTCCCATACAAAAGATACCGTACAGAAAAACAAATTCCCGATGAGAAAAAGCAAACAAAGCTATAAGAGAGCAGAGATATAAAAGCGACTGGGTAATCAAGTCTACACAGCACATAAGCCTACATGTCAATACATGCGTATTTTCCTAAGTTGGTAACACGAAGGTTCACCTAATTGCAGAAGGGATAAATATTTGCAAACAACATGTTTGTAAATTCAAAACATTTTACATTCGTCAATTGCAAACTTGAAATTTTAAGTACTAAAACAGAAGGACTTGTTAAAGATAGGCCTATATTTTTGTTCCATTTGCACCACAGGAAGTTGTAAACCTTATCGTCAGGAAATGTCGCAAGAAGATACACGAAAATATCACACATTTGGTGATATTAGTTCAAACATATACATCACGTACGACATTTGTATCCTGCATACAACATGTCCAGAACGCACGTGAAGTCTCCGTTATAGGGGCTTATGGAATTGATATTGTTATTTTGTGACAAATTTGAAGGAAACCGTTGCTTGTCAACACTTCAAATGAGTCTCACTAGACATGTACCGGTATCTTTTTCTATATGGTTACTATAAATGTGAGAGATTGTAGTTCTTTTTCATGAACAGGGGTTGCCTATGGCTAACACCTGATATATATGGCAACCAGAAAGTCAAATGACTTAGTGATTCCTTGCCGATATCTACTTTTCTCATACACACACAATCACTTACCAACAAAAGCAACTCAGTGGAGAAGGGAAGGGACCATGTCAAAATGAAAAACACCAGAAAGCCAAAAGGCTTTGTGAATCCTTGCAACATGGTTATATTATAACAAACATGAATTATCCACATGACAAGTTTGAGAGCAGTTTGACCTCTCATGACCTCAAATGACCTTTGATCTCCACCCAAAAACAATAAGAATCATCTACTCAATATGACCAACCAACACACCACGTATGACATCAGTCACAGTTACCCTTCTAGAGAAAATGTGTTTACAAGGTTTTTACAGTTTGACCTTTGGTGACCTCAAATAACCTTTGACCTCCACCAAAAACAATAGGGATCATCTACTCAATATGACCAACCCGCACATTAAGTATGACATCAGTCACAGTTATGCTTCTGGAGATATTGTGTTTACAAGGTTTTCACAGTTTGATCTTTGGTGACCTCAAATGACCTTTGACCTACACCACAAACAATAGGGATCATCTACTTAATATGACCAACCCACACATCAAGTGTGACATCAGTCACAATTACCCTTCTAGAGATATTGTATTTACAAGTTTTTTACATTTTGACCTTTGGTGACCTCAAATGACCTTTGACCTCCACCACAAACAATAGGGATCATCTACTCAATATGACCAACCCACACATCAAGTATGACATCAGTCACAATTACCCTTCTAGAGATATTGTATTTACAAGGTTTTTACAGTTTGACATTTGGTGACCTCAAATGACCTTTGACCTCCACCAAAAACAATAGGGATCATCTACTTAACATGACCAACCAACACACCAAGTATGACATCAGCCACAGTTACCCTTCTGGAGATACTGTGTTTACAAGGTTTTTACCATTTGACCTCTGGTGACCTCAAATTACCTTTGACCTCCACCACAAACAATAGGGATCATCTTCTTACTATGACCAACCAACGTACCTTGTATGACATCAGTCACAGTTACCATTATTGAGATATTGTGTTTACAAGGTTTTCACATTTTGACCTCTGGTGACCTCAAATGACCCTTGACCTCCACCAAAAACAATAAGGATCATCTACTCACTATGATCAACCCACACACCAAGTATGAGATCATTCATGGTTACCCTTCTTTAGATATCGTGTTTACAAGCAGCGTCACACACACACATACACCCGCACACACACACGACATCACCATCGCATAGATTCCTTCGGCCTTCGGCAAGGAATCAAAAAGTGTGTGATCACAGATTGAGTGATTTTGAAAGATAATTAACCTATGTCATTGTCTCTTAAATTGTGGGTCACATCTTTAAAATCTCTTAGTTGAGTAGTACTCAACACGTGTGACAAACGATCGTGAATTTGTGTTGACCGACGGCGTGTGGGTGGGTGGGTGTGTGTGTGGCGGGGGGGGGGGGGTATTTCCACCCTTTATCTATCAGGCCTTAGTATTTCAAGATTACAGAACTTCTCAGGTTTTGTTATCACAGTTACTGTATAAAATCACCACAGTAAAACATATAGTCTCTCTTGGTTGACTTAAACATTTGCAGTCAATGGCTCACAAGGTACTAACTTGTGAAAAGCTGTAACAGTGAAAATACACTACGTCATATACGGTACTCAGAAGGCACCTTTACAGGTGATATTTATTTCTCCACTATCCCCCCCCCCCATCACCACCACCACCCCTCTATCACCCCTCCATCTTTAGACTGACGTTTCTTATACTCTGAATACTGAAACCGTTTAACTTGTTTTAATTTAGGATTAATTTTCAAAGTGGAGGATAACACATAGTGTATGAATACAAGTATACGTAACAGTGTAAAATACCCTCTTTTTTTCTCTTAAAGAGAAAAAGTACACGCACCCCGATCGTTTCGAACATTTCCCCTCTTTTTTTTTTCTCTCTCGTTACCTGCTTAAGTAGAACCAATACAATGATGTAAACGCAATTATTCAAGGCAAGACAAGGTATGCTTAGACAAACAGTCTGCTCTGCAGTAACAGCACATTCACAAGCCGCGCACGCTGAAAAAATTAATCAGATGTGGCTATTCTCAATGACAAATATCATTTACTATGCAATGTTTCTTTTTTTTTTACTGTGTCATTCTTTCCACCTACAATAACGAAATAATCATTGTTCAACAACGGTTCGTTGCACGTAGAGGACTTGAATGAGAACCTTTCTTTTCTATAATCACGGATAAACCGTAGGTGAATACGTAGTGGTATATAGCAGCACCCACTGAAATGCGCTTCGCTTCGCCAAGTAGGTCTACTGTCAACTCTAAGATGAACAATTAAAAGAGCGTCTCAATATATAGAAGTGCACTGACCTTACAACATTAGCCTCTCTGAAGATATTTCAAGTTAGTACCCAGATGTAACTCTCTGTTGTTAAAAGTTACAGCTGCTTATCGTTCATTTGCTTTTACAATTAGAAAAAAAAACTGCTTTTCATTCTTCACAACGAAATTTCATACACAGTACAATAAAAAAAATCACGACAAAGGGAACAAACTACAATCTTGGCTAAAAATAGTCATCAGCTAGGAGGTAACCGGTCCTGCTTAACCGTTATCTATGGATTGTGGCTCAAGGTACGCATGTGTTTCTTCTTTTCTTTTGTTGTTTTTGAGAAAATATAATTCGCGCTCCTCAGACAAACCTCATGTGCCCAACAACTTCAATTTGCGTGGGTTGGGGAGGGCGTGACTCTGAATAGATTTCAGCCTCCCCCTCAAGGCAATTTACATTGTGAAGAGGAGATTTAATATACAGTATGATATTCCCTGAAGAAAGAAAAAAAACGGGAAATGTCGCACATACAATGTGTGTAATTATGTCACGCTGCTCACAACTGATCATAAAAAGTTATTATAAGTATGATTTTTGTTTTGTGGGGTTTTGCCTTTGGCAATGAGTATCAGCAAAATTGAGAATGTCGTGTGCATGTATAGAAAATGGTGAAAGTACATGCAACAACATGAGAACACCGAATATCCGTGCAGTGAACATATGTCTGAATACACATAGACCTGAACTACTGGACCTGAAATGTAGAACGACACAATATCCTACAAAACTGGGAAGTCTTGAGTCGTGAATAACAATATGGATGCATGTAATTTAATCCTTCGAGATTTGAGCTCGTTACCGCCCAGTTCTGGCGCAGTATACTCTTCCAGCAGTGGTCTGGGCGATGCAGTAACTGAGCAATTCCTCAAGGTGATTCGTCAAATTTTCGTTCGAGAAAAGAGAAAGGAGGGTCTGAAAAAAACTTAACTTGTGCGAGGCAGATGCACCATTCATAATACAAGAACAGGAGAAAACGCAAAAACCAGGAACTCCCTACCACAGTAATCAAGCCACCACCCCATCCCCATACGAAAAACAATACAAAAAACTACACAGTACAGGAGAGAAAATATTATGTTTTTGTTTTAGAGAAATATCTTAAGGTGATTAACGAATAGCGCGGTTAGTAAAGTTTTGAGGTTAACGTCGAGAGAATTCCAAAATATGTTCTGTAATTAACACACAATTATTTACCTTACTTCGTGACACCCTACATTTTGCGGATGTTTGCTTGTGAATATTCAATATAACAAAATGTGCAACCGCCGTTAGTATGTCTACAAGAGCCGTCCGTTCCCCCTTCCTCCCTGTCTGACTGCGATACCCGTTTCAGTACTATTTCACGGTAATGGGTATACGTTAATCGACAACGGGACTGATCGTTTCACGGAGGGAAGTCGCCTAACGGAGGCGTCCTTGATTATTTCCGTTTTTCTTACTCCAAGAAACGTCGCAAAAACTACTCTCTCCAGGAGCAGCAGCAGTCGCAAAACTACCCTGGGAATTTGATTCACCATCGACGTGTAAGTGCCTAGGACATAGCAAGTGATTAAGATGTACTTAAACGTGATTTGGAAGGGACGGCATTTGGCGGCATGTCTTTGTGGCAATTATCAATAGGGTGGTATCCATTTTATAATCAATTCGTCTGCTCTTTTAAAATGAGGATCAATTTATCCACCAATATAGAAAATCATTGATTTTCGAATGGGAATAAAATACAGTCTGTAGGAAATCGAGTCCTGTAAATGAAGACGAAAAACTTACAAAGAAAAAAAACATTTTTCTGTCTTTCCTTCAGAACGGTCAATCACGATGCATGCAGGATGAATGATTTAATAACGAATCTTCACGATTGATAAAATGAGTGGAATTTACTCGATTGTCTTCTTTTTTTATTTAGTTGTATTTTTTGTACATATGTATGAACATGTTACGGAATCTTCATCTATATACGTCAGTAGGATTTTAAGACTGGGATAGGAAAATAAAGTTTGGTATCGTGCATTTGAAGTTTCTTTAGTGGTGATGCCGGTGGATGATGACGGCAAAAGTGAAATTTTTTTGAGATCAGGTGCTGACAGAGGTGATTTAACTCAAGATGCTCAGACAAAGTACTTTCTCACTTTATATTCTCTGTTGTTTTGAAATTTTACATTTTTTTTTCTTTACGCGCTCCATGTAGACTTGCAGTGATCATCTAATTTCGACATGATCGAACCAGGGAGCTGAAAGACATTTTATAGGATGGAATGCCGGCGTGAGTTCAATGATCAGAAATCGAACTTACAGTGAAAAGAAAAAGAGAATAGATGGGCATTAGAATCATTAGTGTATAATTAAAGGAATGTTCCAGTCACAAAAAAAAAAAGATTCACCGCAGGTATCTCCAGACTCCGCCCAATACTTGCTCATTTATCAAACATGACTACCTTAGAGTAGTAACTGCATTGGTCCTGACCTTTTAATCATTTCTGTCTACGTATACATGGCCTTCGAACCAACGCTTCCTATGGCGTTCATCACGGTGTTAAAAGAAATTATCAAACATTTCCTGCTAAAAAAAAATAAATAAAAAAAGCGAGAGAAATCCATCTCACTTCAAAGCATTAACACTGCCCCCATTCATCCGGTCCCATCTTTTTCCCACCTCGCAGAAACACCTTTCCCAGTTGAAGAATCTTCGCGGAGACCAAATGTTGACTGAAATCATATGTTATGCGTGCATGATTGTGGGTGCGCGGGTGTGGTTCATCTCGACAGTGTTTCACGTTGCACCCATTTTTGGAATACTGTAAGATTCGTTAACATCACACACTGCTGGTCAACGTCCATTATGATGTAGCAAGATTTTCTACCAAAGTCAAACTTTTTAATGTAAACCTATTTCATCTTCGTAACATTCTTTCACCACGGTTACCGGTTGTCGTTTGCTAAGGTTTTAATTTTGTGTGATTTATCATCATTTGGTTTGAGTATCTTTAAATTTGGTAGTGAACATCTTTGACATCGTTTTTCTACGATGGTGAACTCTCCTAAAACTCGTGCCTTTTTTTTCTAACCTTTTCTGGATAAAGTAAACATCGGTATCTGCGGTCATGGCGGTGTGCTTAACTGAAAAACACCCACTAACTACCTCTCCCTCCCTCTCTCTTTAAAAATTTCCTCTGTCATCGAAAGAGATTAATCTCAACATATTATACTGTGATTTATCTGACCTAGATGATTTCGAACTAAGACATCTTTAATATTGTCTTTATTCAGTACATTTTTTTTAATTTCGTTAGTGGAAGTAAGTGAGAAAACTAAGGGGTAGGATGAAGAGCGGGACATATCCCCGTATAACTCAGAAATCATTTCCCCTCCCACCTTCACCCACTAAACCCACCCAATCCTATCACGTTCGATTGATTCCATTCAATACTAAAATCCATTGTCGCTCTCTCTGTGTTTAGATACACTATCAAAGAGAAATGTGTAACCTGTGTAACCATCTTTGAGATTACGTAATTACCCACGTGACTACCATGATTCGTCATTCAGATCATCGCTGATCGATCTGAAGAGCCTAAACCGATATTTAGTTAAACTTCGGGGTCTAAAGGTCAATTCATTGAAAGATTAAAAACCAGATTAGAGTAAACTTATGCTGTGACAGTAAATGATGGAGGAGTAAGGACTATTTCTAGGATTGTTTAGAATTTCTAGATTCTATCATCGTGGGATATTACATCGGTAACAAAATCGATTTTTTTTTTCTTTTTCAAAACAATTTTCTCAAACATTGTGCAGGGTCTAAAACCCTATCAAAACGTTTAAATACTTAAAAACACTAACGCAATAAACCACGGAATCATTCTGATCAACATTCTGGTGTGAAGTTCTCCTGATGATGTCATCAACCTGTCACAATAGAAGAAGTGACGTCATGCTCTATGAATTAAACCGCACTGCAAGCCTGCCTCCCACACGATTGAAAATCCACCAGGCAAACTTGTTCAGAAGTGCATTGCATCTGTATGAACGATGGTCGAGGTTTAGGTCTACTGTAAACCCTCGAAGAACGACAGCCAAGTTTATTTAATTGCTATAATTTTGGAAGATTTCAAAATAAGCCACTTATCGAGATAGAGACTCAGTTGTGCAAAATTTTGAAATACCGAACAAAAAAAAAAAGACCTGACAGCTTTCATATATTTAGAACCTCGGGAATAAGACCCCCCCCCCCCCCATATGCAGCAAATGGGAACGTCACAATTTCGCAGCCAGGTCTTTCTGTATTCCAATTAGTTTTCTGAAAGAAGACCTACATGCAAGGCACAAAATGTACTGAATATACAGGAATTGCAAAAATTATCATTCTTACAGCTGCATGTTGTAATTGTACAGGGTCTAAAAAAAAAACTATTGAAATCATTGTAACCATGATTAACAGCACAATCAGTTATGCTTGTTGCAAATATTTGTGGATACTAAATAAATCAGAATGAATGAGATAAACAACAATATATATGCAAGATGTGGGAGAAAATGAGATAAACCTAGCCCTATTTTAAAGCAAGTTTTACGAAAGATCAATATTTGCATAAGTATTACACCTATATGGCCACCGACGGAGATGAATAAGTCCGAGATAAAAGGTTCAACGGACATTTTTATTACCGAGCGACCAGGAGTAACTATCCGCATTCTTGTGATTTATTTATGATAGCCCCCCTCCACTTTTTTTTTTTGTTTCTATGAAATCAAAATATAGCAGGTACTGCGGGGACAATTTGATCCTACTCGCCGTAAAATGTAGAATTCATTCTTGATTTACGGAAGTTGACAGATTATTTATGAATTCATTCAAAAATATGTTATCCATTTAAACAAAAGAAAGGGGTTCATTTAGGGGTTCTCCTTTGTTATTTTCCATACAAGCGCCAACATTAAATGCGAAAAGACGAAATATTTACCAAGAAAGAATAACGATTCTTGGAAGAAAATACGAAGGAGTAGTATGGAAAAGGGCATCTACTTCACAAGTGATTTTCTTTCGTTTTTTATACGATCTATCAAGAGTAAATGCATATTCATAAATATTTGAATATCAAGACATCGACATTTTATGTCTCGGTTTAATTGCCACCGGTGTGCTCTCTATCGTGCGTTTGTCTCAGCACTTGGACTGATGTCTTGTCTATCTATCTGTCTGTCTGCTTGTCTATCTATGCCAAAGTCTGTCTCACTGTACCTTTATCCATTGATCTACCAAATCATTCCCTTTTCTATGTTAGTTGGCTTATTTTCTTTTCGAGCTGAATTGAAATTGCTTGAAGACTTCAATTCAAACTCAATTGTACTTTACTACACTAGTTTTTGTTGTCTTTTGTTTAACTTAGTATGTGTTTAACTCTCCGTCTTTCTTCTTACATCTTACTTTATGTTCTTCCGGTTGTCGATATGTCTGTTAATGGCTTCGTCAAAATATTTCACTGAAAAGATTATTCAGGAACCTAAATTTCTAACACTGCTTTAGTGGAAAGTATTCGATCTTATTACACACACAGCATACCGTATTTATCTGAATTGTATAACTGAGTTTTCAGGAGTTAAGGCTATGATTCTTTGGAATTAACGTGCTGTACACGGAATCACATCATGTGCATTCAGGGATTTACGTGCATTCGTTAAGGAAGGGAGGGGCAAGGACCCCCATAAACTTAAAGATGGGGGATTTGTTACTGCTAAACCTTGATTCCAATTTGAAGCTGTCCTTGGCAAGGGAGCCCTGGGGGGAAGGTAAAGGTTTGTTTCAACGTCCGTATAAGGTGCATTTTGAATGATCTTTGAAGACGACTTACGATTACATCGATGCAAAATTGAATATTTATTCTTGTGGGGATGATGAATAAGGGGAAGTGGGACAACACCAGTCCCTTTACACATCCCCCACCCCGTTCGAAACCCTGGGTGTGTTAAATATCACCACAACTACTTAACCATCTCAAATACTTTAAAGTCATCTGAAAGGTGCAAAGACTCAGTGATGACTAACATAATTATAATACTCAATATACCTCGTGTACTTTTTTGTATCTTCTTACTATGGTTACTACCACATAGTTTTAATTGTAGTAATGAGAAGTGATGTACCGATTAAACACGGAAAGTGATACCGACAACCACGTTGTTGGTTACCAATCGGGGTACACTTTCTTATACATTTCAAACGTAAAGTGACAAATCCCACTCAAATCTAGTTTCTTTCGGGACCCCTGTCTGGTGCACTTCTATCGCGTGGGGGTGTAAAGTATAACACGTCGTTTACACTCTTCGCAAGAAGGCATTACGTAAACAGGCGTCACTCTTTTTTTTTTCATTTTAAAGAAACTGGCTGAACGGCGACCCCAGCATTAACAGGCTATCATCACACGTATCGGGTTAAGATCAAGAACCCTTTAAAAGTTATGTAACACAAAAATGACATTTTGGAATATTTGCTTTATTAATCATTGAAAAAGTTGAAAGCAGCCACAGATTTCATCAAAATCCTCCAAATATTGATAATGTCACAGGCTAATTCCTGACTTATACCTGCATCATGAATAAACATGAGAGACTCACGTGATGTGTCTTGTATTATCCTTTGTTTGAGGAACCTTCGTAACCCTAGGGTTTTGTATTGGATCGAAGTATATATATATATATATATATAGATAGATAGATAGATAGATAGATAGATAGATAGATAGATAGATAGATAGATAGATAGATAGATAGATAGATAGATAGATAGATAGATAGATAGATAGATAGATAGATAGATAGATAGATAGATAGATAGATAGATAGATAGATAGATAGATAGATAGATAGATAGATAGATAGATAGATAGATAGATAGATAGATAGATAGATAGATAGATAGATAGATAGATAGATAGATAGATAGATATAGATATATGTATGTATCAATATCTAATAAAAGAAATACTGACACTGTGCAATACTATGTGTCATCTTATTTGCATGTTCAATAATTTTTGAAAACTATATCTCAAAAACGATCACAGATATAAACACAATTCCAACGGATTCAAGGTTTCACTCTGCAACTTTTTGACTATTTCCAGATCTTTCCTAGATCCATGTCACACGACCTTTAAGGGAATGTTATTCATATAGAAAACAATGATAATGCACAAGCTGTGCATTCAATGTTACAATTACCATCTCCTATAAGTTTATATTAATGGTTGATTGTATTTTGTACTGTGTTCGAATGGACGGCTGCAAGCTGTGGGCATGTTAGTGGATGGAGAGAGAAACATTGTAAATCTAAGGCTTTTATGAGACAAGTTTATATACAAAGTGTCAAATATAACAGATTTCAGGACTACGCATGCACATGGATATGGACCTCCCCGATATATCACCATAGGATAGGTTCGGAAACCTCCGGGCAAAATTTAGGGCTGCTTTTAAAAATGGGGTAAAGTAGCCTGCCTCCATGACGGCTGAGTCTGAGATATTAACGACAAATGTGTAGTGGACTGGGGGGGGGGGGGGGGGCGATGACCAGAGCAGAAGCAGACTGATGGACAGATTACAATGGGAACGGAACAGGACGATAGGTGACGTCAAAGACGGTATAGATTGAAAGAGATATCTCTGAAAGAGGGTTGGGAGTTTTCAGAGCAGTGGCATTTATTACTTTCATTTACCGTTGACCGAAACGTTAAAACTATATCCAGGAATCCTGCCTGGTCCACTACTGTCGTGGGGGGGGGGGGGGATGTACAGGTAAAACACGAAGTGGATACTCTTAAGGTAGCATACCCTATTTAGAAGCTGGAGATTCGTGCGAATTTTGTTCACTTTCGACGAAAGTCCCTATCTGGGATATTTGGACAACTTTATGGTATTGTATCGTTTGAGATGGGTCCTTTTGTAGATTGAATGTTGAAGTGGGCTAGTAGAGGTATACAATGTGTGAAAATGGTGCCAATTGAAGGAATTATGTGTGCAATTTAGTGTGTAAGTCAATGGGGAAATTAATAGGGGTATGCTAGGTAACCAGGCAGTCACTCTTTGCCAGTTTTTTTTTTTTTTTAGTCCGATATCTGCTAAACAGCGACCCCAACTTAAACAGGTTATTGACACACGTATGAGGTCAAGATCAAGAATTGTGTGATTGTGTGACACGAAAATTACATTTGGAGTATTGGACGTATTAATCATTAAAAACCTTTGAATATAGCCAAATGTAATGATTTGTTTTCGTATAGATGTCTCATTTTAGACTTTGCAATGAATATGCAAACATGGGTGGATTATCTCACTATTGTTCAGCTGGTTAAAGGCGCGGACTTTGCTTGTAGTTCGTACTCTAATGTTACGTACGGTTCACAGAGTAAATAACGTGTTTTCTATCCCTTGCGTCATATGGAATCCCCAAATTCTTAGCTGTTGACATGAATATTAATATTTATCGCTCACTACTTTTGATTGGCCTTTGCCATATGGCGAAAGGGCGTGGTTTTGGTCAAAACAGCCAATGACTCTTTGTAAAATCCCCAAAGCTCATAATTATTCACATTCCCCAGGTGTTTCCTCACCGTTTTCAACGATTTTGGGTTGTCTGAAAGTGATTTGTATAGATCAGCCTGTGAAAAACGTTGATTCTTCGGCGGCCTGACGTCATATGCACGACTTCATAATATCCACAGAAACCAAGATCTGTTGTCAGCAGAATTTATTGAAAAATCTTGTAGACCGAATTCCAAAGTTTATTCATCATAGGGCTCCATGACAAACGGTAAAGCAAAACAGCGTGTGCACAGAGCGCGTTGAACTTCAAGGTATGGCGCGTGTGAACAGCGTGCGTATGAGACAAACAATTCGAAATGAATGCAATCAAACTCCACCACATGCATGCTGATGATTTCACGGGGCATAGGGAGAGCAAAACTTGTCTCCTTTGCTGTCGTCTGATCTCATTGTTGGGCCCTGCACCATGTATAATAGCCCAGAATGAGAAATCTGTACAAGTGATACTAGTGATACAAGCTATCGATAGACAGCGAAAGAGCGTTTACATGGTTTTTGATAATTACTTAAACTAGTCTATGAGGAAGCACACAATAAAGGCAATTACTTTTTTATCCTCGACCAAAGTCTATGGCAGGCCATCGGGGACATTAATTGCCATAAACGTCAGTAAGGCAAATAAAGGTAATATATAACGATGTTTTAACGAGTGAAAGAAAAAAGTATATGCGATATTCCTTATTTCCTATATTCCTTTGATTAAAATAAGCCGTCATTTGATATGACACCTATACAAAAGATCACTATGGTACAGTAAATTCGAGAACTGCCAAAGGTTAGTGACCCGCACACTGTACACAAATTCAAGACTTTAAACAGTGGTATAGTTTCCATTAATATTTACATTCAGACGAGATCCATGGTAAACACTATGACCATGATGGGGCAACAAATTTGAAAGAAAAAATCCTTTTTCTTTTTTTTTTCTTCCATTTTAACGATGACCTTAAAAGATAATTGACTTTTAAGATTATGAATTAAAGTACAAAGAGTTTGTGGTTACTGCTTCTTTACCTGTTTACGAAAGAGGTTTATGACAAAAGGTCAAATATTTCAGGAATAGAGGACATCAACACAAAAAAAATTGACAAAGGCATCTAGTATCTATGTTAATTAAACAACGCGAGTCTGGTGTGAGTTCCTTTCAGACGTTAAAACACGAGAATCAAGGTAACAAACAAGGGGACAATATACCCACAGAAACATTATTTGATATTATTTTGTCATCTGTTCAACATACCACTATGCGCATGGTGATAGTCATAGTACCCTTTCAACAGTTCAATGCAATAAAGGAAGCTCCATGAATAAAACAAGGGGAGAACTTTCAAACTACGTGATCTATCCGCCGAAATTTCAAAAATCTGCGTCATCACTGTACCTATATACAGTGGAATATATCGAGGTAGTCAAAAATAACATTCATATTGAGGTGGGGACACACTGATTGTTGTCAAGTGATAGATAACGAACATTTTAATACCGTACCATTCCTTCAGAGGGTTTTACACAAACAGTCGCATCATTGCGCCAAATATACAAAACAATACTTCCCATAGACCCCTTTTCTGCTAGATTTTCACATATTGATTTATAACCATTATCCATCTACACTGACTTACAAACTAAACTGGTCGTGTTGATGACTACTAATACATACAAGGTATACAAGTTACATCATATCAGGCAGTCTGTATACCAATTCCCTGGTCATATCAACCATTGCCAATCTGTCAAATGATAGCTAAAGGCCTGGTCCGTCACGGCACTTACAAATATCCGTATTTCGAGCATGTATAATTGAAGCTGGAGGAAGCGAAACTTTCGAATGGTGATTCCACACCTTCTATTTTGAAATAAGTTTAAATTGTCCTTCAATCATCCTGGATTTTAGACCAAATGTACATCAACTTCCATTTAAAACACACCAGACGATATCATATACAAATACATACCAAAAACCAGAATGCACAAATGCATTGTGGTTTCGATGATTTCATGATGAACATTTTCGTTGGAACGTTGGAACCACCTTTAATCTCCACTAATAACAATAGCGTTCATGTGCTCAATATGGTACACCTGCACCTACATACCAAATATGAGACTTGTTAATGCTCTTGAAAATTCTTGTTTAAAAGGTTTTGACAATTTGACCCCTGTTGACCCCTGTTGATCCCAAACCACATTTGACCTCTAGCGCAAACAATCGTTTCATGTACTCAACATGGTACACCTACACACCACATATGACACTGTCCAAGCTTCAGTTCTTGAAATATCGTTTTTACAATGTTTTCACAATTTGACTATTCTTGACCCCAAATGACCTGTGACCTCCATCAAAAATAATAGAGGTTATGTACTCATTATTCTGCACCTACGTGTCGGAAATGAGATCTGTCCAAGTTTTATGTCTTACACTATACAGACACATACATAGACACACACGCCAGCGTGATTTGCAAAGGTTGCGGTTATCATCGACACCAAAAAGACAAAAATTATTTCACTCACTTTGGGCACACTTCTTCTCATGTGTATCTTTAGTAAAGGCAGACACATTTTCCTAAACAAAACTGATCTACATGAACTCTGTGCACTCCCACTCTCTCCCAACCCACTCCCATCCCCTCCCCGGCCCGGAAAAAAAGAAAATCATGCATACAAGAACATATTGTAATTACGTTCCTCTAACGCAAAGTTACATTTTGACCAATTTGTTTATCAGAACGCAGAGCCGTACCGAACTCAACTTTTGATCACAAAACAGACAGAATAAAAGAGAGTTGCAGAAAGAGAACGAGTGCAGTATCTCCCTGATGGTTATTTTTCTTTTCTTCTTCAAACACTTCTTGAAAAGGCGCGAACTAAATCGGAATGATAATTAACGACGAGAGATGAGAGTGATGTCCAAAAACAGAGCAATAAAGATCACTTTGGAAATGAGCTCTATTGAATAGATTTTAAATTGTACTGACCATTTTTTTTTATATCTCCTTTTCTTTGATTTTTTTTACCTTTCCGGTAATATACTTTGGATCAATGATCAAAGTTACAATAACCCCGAGCTGTTATCCACAATTATACTAATTTGTATTGACAACTGTATACAATGGTCTTGTTTTGAGGTGATCGAGAACGTATTTCCTTTTTGAGGGGCGAAAACACATCTGTTGCCCTCCCCCCCCCCAAAAAAAAATACAGAAAACGAAAATTGATGTTATGAGGTTTTGCGATGATAAGTTAACAATAATTTGAGGAGAACTCCTTTTTCTACTTTCATGAAATAACCGATACTTGTTATATTTTTTTTTTCTTTGACAAGCAGCTCTTCAGTAAGACTGTGGTGCCTAAGTTTGTAAGTCGCGATGACCTTTCTAGCAACACGAAAAGTTAAAATCAGCATGGAACCGAAAGTAGAAGGAACAAAGGAGTGTGGCATAAATCAGGTTCTGCGGGTATAAGTGATAATCACTTCTAAAGTGTTACAAATTTTCGGAAAATTACAAAATTTGGAGACATCCTTTAAATGGAATAAACATTATAACCATAAGTATGTAAGGTATGAAGCGCTATCACGATAAGAAAGATTCAGGTCTTTTATCGTTTACATGAACATAAAATTGCCCAAAGTAAACTGTGCTAGCATATATATCATGTTTCTTTTTCTCTTTAGAAATCATTTAGAGCCATGATCCCTCTATTTCAACAAATAACATGATCTCCATTTTAAAACAAAAACGTAACCGTCGTTCACCCCCCTCCCCCTGCTTAGAAAGAAAAGAAAAAGAAGAAAAAATAAACGACTGAAGACAATGGCATCGCAAATCAAATATTTTATCATATTATTTTCTCATTTAGAGTGAAGGCAGAAGGGACCTGTCAGATAAATTATCATTTAGTCTACGGTAAATGTCAGCAAAGTGAATTTGACAACATTAACAGATCAAGCAAAGTATTTTTGTAAGATATAGTTTATCACACTCTTATTATTTCATATTCCAAACTTCTGTTTGGTTTTCAAAAAGTTTCCTTGTAACATTATAGGTTGTAAAAATGTCACCCAACACCTCTCTTTCTCTCGTTCCTTCTGTCCCCCGAAACATTGTATTAACAGAAGGGGGCATAAACCAGGCAGACAGATCCCAAACTTGGCAATTACTTTTCATTTCAATTACTTTGACAGCGTGAAAAAAGTGTGACCTCTGGTGACGTCATAATTGGCCTACTACTTACCGACAACGTCCAAATCATTCCCCAGTGGGCCTTTTGCTGCCAACAACATAAATCAGTTCAACATTGTTTTTTTTTTAAACCTGTTTACCAAAATAACCAGAATAGACCAAAACTACTATGATATTCTCCGGGCGACTGTTAGCTGCGCTAGTGACCATTCTAGCAGAACGAGGACGAAAAAAAAAAATAGAAAGGCTAGCTTTATAAGGCTACATGAGCAAAGATCAATAGGCCCATTGTCTCGAAGTACAAATAGCAATTCCCTGATCAAACTGGGCATTTTTTTTCTTAAACGAATGACCGAAGGAATAATTTGAAACACGAATAAAATATGTTCACGATGTCCCTCCTGAAGAGGAGTTAACACCTTAATGTATTCGGTATAGTCAAGTCTAGTGAAATTTACCTACAATGTCAGAACATGATATTTCTATTGTCTTTTATGTAAGTATATGACATAACTATTTCGTTCTTGAATCGGGCAGTGTCCTACCCTTCCACTTTGCAACCCTTCATTTCAGCCACGTTATTGTTGAAAATAAATGCATTGACCCTCCCGCTCAGATTTTCAGCAGATTATGAGAGCACTAAAGATGGTCACCCTTGTTCAAGTACATTTGGCTTCGAAAGTGCACGGGCATACTGGTGAATAACACAATTAAGCAAAAATGTGACGTCCTCTGAAAGGTAAAGGACCGCTAATTCTCGAACTGTGGTATACTCTTACACAGCTTGATTTTATGAAGGTGGCAGAACATCCCCCAGGAGTGTGATATGAAGGAGGAGGTATTTTAGCTGAAAATCACCAGGTACGAGGAGACTGCCCGGATCGTGAGATGGATAACAATTGACGGACACTTTTCAAATTGATGTTGATGAATGGTTCGGTCTGGTCTGTATAAAGTTTGATATTCAAGGAGTTATAGACGGAAATAAGATCAATGGTTATGTGGAAGTGGATTAAGAAAAAGAAAAACATTACTTTTTTATACTACGCCGTGAAAGACCACACAGGGCGCCAATATTGAATAAAAGTCAAAGACATTTCAACGATACGAAAGAAAGTCCTACACATATCGACCAGTGCAATGTTGTGACAACTCCTTTACTTAGAAAGGGGAAGGGGTAGGGTGTTAGCTTAATTGAAGGGGTAAGGGTTAGGTGAGAGCTGTGGCTCTTGGTTTTGTGGAATGTAGCTTCTAATGACAATTAAAGAAGAGGTATACTTGCATGAAGCAGACGTTAAAAGAAATCCACAGATTCATTGAAAGTTAACCATGAATGGGGGATTCTAAATTAATCTAGTTCAAGTTTGGAAATAGTACTGCAGCCATGGAATTTGGAAGACCTTGTGCAAGTGGTCAGGGTAGTGGTGGGCTGGTAAAGGGAATTCAGTGGCTGGTGGGTAATCGACGTGACTCGCAGTTAGTTGAAGACCATTCTTGGGGGGGGGGGAGGACTAGCAATCAGAAGTAATGGAACAATATGCACAATATAAGAATTTGTTGTTGGTGGTACTCTGCAATCGAACTTTTTTCTGAGAGTATTTTACACCTCGTTGTTTGGTTAAGTTTAAACTAAATTACGTTGTAGAAATTCTGAATGAAGTGCTTACATTTGGTCAAAGAGTTCCAACATTCTGCAGTGTACAACGACAAACCGTCAAAAACTTGGTTTTTTATGAATATTAGGAGTCTCCTTCAAACGGTTTATTATTTTGTCACTGATACCGCATAGATGTGACTGCATGTCAAGCATACAACAATGTGCAGCGTACCAGATAATGGGTCTTTGTTTGTTATGGTCTGGGGAAGCAATGGGCATTAATCAACCCTGGCAACTCCCTGTTCAGACTACCCCCCCCCCCCCCTTAAAAAAGTTCACAATCCTTCCAGTCAAACACGCGGGTTCTTGAAAACTGTTTATTTTACAAGCTCCCTCCACATAAAGCTATCATTTCGTAATTCCGTATCTACAGGATTGTTTGTTTAGCGTTATCAACACTGATGACAGGTTGTAAGAAACCATAAAATTGTGAGATTCTGAGCATGAAACTTTACTCCCTTCAATTTTTGTTTTTCGGTAAAAACGAACTTAGTTCAACCTACATTGTATTTTAAATGACCCTCGATATTTCGATAAACTTTGAAAGACTGGCGATAAACTTGTATTTCCATAAATGTAAGAGTTGTGCTGACATATAGGTAGATATATGTTGGCTTTCCATGATATCCTATGAATATTTCATTCATGTGAATATGTAAACAGCAAACTTTAAAACTATTGAGGGTATTCGAGAAACTGACGCTTACTTCGTTTTACCTTTTACCTAAGCCATTAAGGAGTCACGCTCGTGTACAGTACTCAAAGCAAGGAGTGCAATGGAATAGCAGTCTAACTTTGCTCTACGGTAATTGTGGAGGATAGTACAAATGTCTTCCGTGTTCATGAATGCATTGGTATTCTGAACTTATCTTTAATCTTTGACGAAACAAATATACCTGTAAACAAGAGGACGAAATTATTGGTAACAAATGGACTGGTACACGGGCCTCGAGTGACATACGTTACGACCACTAACTTTTAATGATATTCATATTGCAAACTCGCTGGTAAACAACAAGTATTCTGCAATTCCGTCTCTCATGCCCTATACAGCCAATACATTACAGTACTTCTCAACTTGCCAACCCATTCAATTTCGCCTTAATTTATCATGTCAAAACGACAATAGTTTGACAAAAATATTAAGGTCATGTTTGCTTCAAGAGAATGAGTAATGATCATTTAACAAACATCCCCGTCGGTAACCTTTGCACCTGTGCTTTCAATAAAGGAGAAGGAGTAATTTTATTGTGTGTTATTGTGTGTTATTATGATGACTCTTTGGAAGTGTTATTTTATTCTTTACCTGAGAGACTGAAGCGTTATTATTTACTATCGAATTGGCACCACTCTTTTCCGTCTGAGCTCAACTCACTGCAATCGTAACATTGGCCATGCAGTAATTGGTATAATTTATTTATACACTGAGTCACTCTGATTCACAAAATGAAAGAGTGGTTTTTCGCTCTTTGAGGACTAGTCTCACTAAAGTGTACACAATCATACATCGAAAGGTATGTATTTACACCACTCTATTCAGCTTCTGCCACTAGCTTAAACGACTGAATAACAATGAGCCAATGGGCACGGAAATAGCATGGGTGTATAGCAACATTGTAAATAGAAGGCACTGTAAATGACTGATAAGTTTATGGCGTAGGCTCGTCAAATAGTCTACATGCGGTAGGAAATACACACATCAAAACGTGGTAACTCTTCGATTTGTTTTCTTCAAAACCTTTTGCTCTGTGCCTGGGTGTAATTGAAGCAGAGTGATACCAGGGAGCTGTTACAGATAGGTCCGTGGTAATATCAAGCGAGTTGCTACACAAACTCCTTGATAATACTCTACAACTATTTGTATAAAGCCGAGAAAGACATAAACTGTTGCTACCTTCTTAATTTATTAAGCAAACATACACGCTCTTAACCTGAGATAAAGAAGGCCAAAAAATTCGAGCCACTCACCGGCTAGAAAACCGCTGCTTGCGTTGAAGGTAAGCGAGGCCAACAAAACAGAGATCGTAGCCACCCAGTCGCCCAGGCGCCTGCTCTGGGTCTCGCCCTCTGCCATCCTCCTGTGGGAGAAGACTTCTTCGAGGTCGGGGTTTTGACGGAACAGGCGACGCCCTGTGTGATCCGTGTAAACTTAAAGGGTTTTTGGTAATAATATCAGACGATCCTCTCTTTTTATAAAACTCTAGAAAATAATTGTTGATGAAATTGACTAGAGCGATCTTCGATTAGTACTTCTCCTGGAATGGCTGATATCATCGTCATTACGTATGAGGCTTTCAAACAAATTATGTGTACACAACCTTTGTATGTGGTGGGAGGTTTGGTGATATCACTGAAGTATTCTCGCCGAAATCAAAGCATCTAGCCAATGGGGGAAACGTCTGATGACGTCAACACAGTTCGTCGGAGAGAAAAACCTTGAAGAAGAAGAGAAAAGAATATGCGGATCAGTGAGGTTGGTCACCTTGTACGAGACAGACACCATAAACACCACCTTGACACAAAATCAGTTGATGGAGAAGTCATTATATACAATCAATCAGAATTTCCTTTGAAATATACAGAAATACATACAGGCGAAAATGTTTACTTTCATCTGCCACCTGCTCACTCTGTTCTCCGGAATATGACTTTAAACGGATTCTTTTGTGGAAACTTTTAAATTAATATGGGTAACCGGATTGAAGCAAGTTTTAAGTAATACATTTTCTGAAAGAGAAGACTTTCCTCTTGCAGCAGTGTGCGTTTTTTTATTTTTATTTTTTTCTCATTCTCTCCCTCTTTTGATTAGGATATTAGTACTGCTGCAGTTGTAGAAATACTGACGAGAGACACGAAATCTCGTAACCAAGTCCTTCAGACACCTCTTTACCCCCCCCCCCCCCCTCCTTCTTCCAGGGAAGTTATGAAGTTTGAAAGAAATATCTCAAAATGGTAGATTACGCAGTGGGAAACTTGTAATGTTACTCATGCGACTTCATGAATATTCTTCGTACTTCTTTGTAATCTTGAATGTCATGAAAGGAACATTACAATAGTTTTAGAGACCTGACCTTAATTTTCACAATATTTTAAAGTAAATCTACAATATATCCAATGTATATTTCCAGTAGAGTCAAATTCCAAGGTTAAATGGCTTCAACTTCAAATAAAAACAAAGATTTCTTGCAATAATTAGAGAAAAATTTGGTAACATTGCGGCAACTGGAAATCCTTCTGACCAGAGAAGTCTTTCAGTTCAAACAGGAATATCTTGAGTCAGGAGCCAGATCTTGGCATGGGGCTTAAAATGCCTGCAGTGGCAAGTCATCCTGTCTCATTTACGATATGATCCCCCTCACTTGTCAGAAAGCTAAAGTATGCCTATACTTTGCAAGCGGCCATAATCTATTTACACTGCGCATGCGTGTTCCCCGCCATAATTTACCCCATAAGGCCTTAGCAATCCGCTTCTTGCGTTAAAGGTATTTTGTTTAAAGATTTTTCATCATATCAAGGGCTTGACTACAATTTAAAAGTTGATTGATTTAACGGAACCGGTTCAACTTGTACATAACACCTGTCAGTCACTGACCTGCAAGACTTGGCGGTAATGACCTGTGCTTCAAATCAGCTGGTTCGATAACTTTTAATATTAAAATGATTGATTCTCATCATCGACAAGATTCTTTCGTCCTTAGGTTGTATTTTTTATTTTTTTTATTTTTTTTTTTGTTAAATCGGAGCAAAATTCAAATTTTGAAACTGAGCACTAGTGCCGAATCACGGCAGTTTGTTAGTCAGAAGTATCACAAACAGGCATCGCGACATGCTTCGCATCAATTTGATTTCTCTACCTACACACACAACCCATGTAAACTACACTGCAGACACTCAATGACACAAAGAGTACTTTACCATTCGTCAGTTCCTGAGAGTGTCCAGGATCAGTATACGTTGCGACTTCTTTGCATCTCGTCAAATTAGGTAAATTCTAGGTAATAAACTTTCCGAGCTTAAAGGGAAATAGGGCGTTTAGAATATACCAACAAGGCATACAAAGAAAATAACTTAAATCATTCTTAAACCATTCAGTAATATCACATGCAAAAGGTTCATCTCCTCAAAACAAGTTATGCATGTGATGAGTTTTGAATAATCTATTATGTCCACAAACATTGGTGTAAAAATATAATTGTTTTCTGTGAAACAAACGCCTCATTTAGCGACAACCATTGTTTGTTTATAACGATTTTGTTAGCAGATTCTTTCATCACAATGCAAT
The DNA here is from genome assembly GCA_021234535.1 of Stichopus chloronotus. NCBI lineage: Eukaryota > Metazoa > Echinodermata > Holothuroidea > Aspidochirotida > Stichopodidae > Stichopus > Stichopus chloronotus. Next base: position 4,254,522 of record CM037848.1, on the reverse strand, counting down.
GATAAAAATGTGACAATGAATTACAAATTCATAATTTGGAACAGACATGATTGATAATCTTCTAACAGATGGGAAAATAAACTGGACAACATAAACAAACTGGACCTTAATGATTCGTTGCATGCGTTTGTACATAACGTACCAGTTCTGCGAACAAAATACAGTTTTGGCTCAAATGCTCCTCAGTCTAATAGGATGATTTATAGTGAGACAGATTTATTGGGGCATTTAATCATATCTAACAAGGAGAACGAACGGCGTAAGAAAAGGAGGCTAAATTCAGAGGAGCCAAGTGATAACCGCACTGAGAATCGATACAAGCCTGTAGGACATCTATCAGACTAATTTATACCATTAAATATATATAGCAAATATACATAGTACCTACCCGCGAATCCTACTAACCGACGACACGTGACCGTGTAATGATATACTTGTATGAGAGAGGGGGTAAAACTAATTAAAAACCGTTACTCATACTACAAGGTCAGTTCACAAAACGGTTAAAATAAACACACTGAATGGAGTGCATTCGAAGCTGTAACTTATTAGGCGTATATTGGTAGATTAATGATTAAGAAACATGGACGCAGTCGGTTTTAACCTCAGGCCCGTTTTTTTTTTTTTGGGGGGGTGACATAATTGACATACCTCGGGACGTATTCCTACGTTTTTACAACAACGATATGTTATAAGTAACGTTTCCAGCATTGGGATTGTGACCTACAGTGCAACAATAACGTGAAGAAGGTCCACATAGAATAAAACACTTAGAAGTTTACCTGAACTGCAGGTAAACATCGATGACCTTTAATCAAGCAACATTCCTACAACATCCCTAGTTCAAAGCTAGCGAGAGGCTATAAAACACGTACCCACTGAGCATTATGCGAGGGAGAACATTATACAAAAAAAATTAAAACAACAACGGTTTTTCTGTCTTCTTTTTAAAGTGTCATTGGCTGATCAATTTTTAATACAAATCTGTTAAGGAAATCCTTATACCGGAGTCGGAAAACGAAAGTGCAAAAAGTTACAGTAACGTCCATTATTAACTACCTATATCTTGAGGGGGCTCATTGAGTTGATATATTTTATTTTGTGACCAAAAGAATTTCAGACTTAGTCTTTCTTTTTTTTACCAACAGGGGTTCCCTACTGTTAATATTTAATGGCAAAAAGTGTCTGGTCACAGATTTGCAACAATTGATCTTGATGGTTAGTTACTTTATCCTTTTTACTTCAGTAGTACCGTCAACATATAACAAGTAATACTCAACATGTGTGACAAACAACACCTACAGAACATATGTGAGGTGAGGTCAATACAAGCTTCCATTCTTTGAGAAATTATGTTTCCAATTTTTTCATAATTTTGACTGTTATTGACCCCAAATGACCTTTGATCTCCACCAACAACAAAAGAGGTATTTGTTCTCAATTAGGTGCACATCTACACTAAACGTGAGATCTATCCAAGCTGTCTTTCTTGAGACATCGTATTTATAAATTTTTCAGTATTTGACCCCTGTTGACCCAAATGACGTTTGACCTTCACTAAAAACAATGGGGTACTTGCTCTTAATGTGGTACATCTACATAACACATATGAGATCCATCTCTAAGCGTTTCTTCTTGAGATATCTTGCTTAAGAGGATTTCACAATTTGACCTTTGTTGACCCTCAGTGACATCCTGAAATCAGTGACATCCTGAAAAACAATCAAGTCCTTCGACTCAATGTGGCGCACTGACGTACTGAATATGAGATTTGTCCACGTTTCCTTTCTTGAGTTATCGTCTTTAAAAAGTCTCCATTTGAACCTGTTAACCCAAATAAACTTGGACCTCCACCAAAACCATAGCATTCTTCTACTAAATGTGTTACACCGACGTACCAAACATGAGATTTTTCCAAACTTCTTTTCTTGAGATAACATGTTTACAAGATAAGCTTCACAAACATATATGTTCCCATAAACGCACACATACATGCCATCGTGATTACAAAGGTTATTATTATCATAGAAACCATAAATGCGAGTACCTTTCTGATGCGTCTATAGCAACATCGACATGCTGAGAGGAAACCAGAAAAGAGACTGTGTTTTAACACAGATGCACAATTGACTTCCAAAAAATTTGATTGAATAAGACACACCACCGTGTCTAAATTTTCTTTTCGAAAAAAAGAAACTTTTCAGACACATGTACGTGCGACATCACACCACTATGGAGGCGAAAGTTTCTTTGCAACCTTTATTTTAATCTGCCAGATTTTAAAGTGTCAAGGTTGACAAACAGTTGCCGTGGAGTGATGAACGAGGCACCACGTTTGTTAATCTTTTTCTTTTCCCCACTTTTCCTTCCCTATTATCCGTATCCTATTTTCTTATTTATTGCCTATAGCCGATAAAGCATTAAAATGAAAGTTAGAAAGGTGAATTTCTTTCGGATCCAGAATAAGCCCACACCTGGCAATGTAATATTCAACAAACCTCGTTCTTACCTGTAAAACACTTAAGGGCAACCAGCAGTTTCTTTCCTGACATATCTTTACCGTCTGATTCAACTAAAGAGAGAGAGAGCAATAGAAGGGACCGATTCTTTCAGGTTAAGCTAGGCCTAGAGTCATCCTCGGTTTGTGCAAACTGCTGACCTTTTTATTCCAATTTGAAGAGGAAATCAGGAAAGGTAAACAACTTTAGGAGCGTGGCAAAAAATATGGGGGGGGTGTTAGAGAAAATGGGTCAAGATTACTAGTATTGTAACTTTCAACTGAGGTGGAAAGATATAGGTTAACGGGACAATTATCAGTGCGCCTTACACGCGAAAACGAAAAGCCTCGTGAAGGGAATGGGTGGCTAAACTGACAAAATAAGATATATTAAAGTACTACAGAGGTCACTACAGTTTAAAGGGGATATTTGGTAGTCAGGTGAGCCCTCGTCGTCTCCAACTTCCGGTTTAAGTCATCAGACTTCCTACGTTTTATTGGAAGGTAAAGGAACTCTGAGAGGGTACTTAAATCCAGAATATTAAACTTATAGAAAAATGTAATAAAGAGAACGATAACCACAAGGTAGAACGCTCATATACATGTCTTGGCAATGAAAAATGAAAGTTTATGCAGGAAATTTTCATTTTGTAAAATGATTTACAACTTTCCATGTTACTTAGTTTGTGCGTCCATGAATTTTACAACAGACTGTTCTTTAACTTTTCAACACAGACCACCGGCACCGACGGCAGGTACAGATCAGATTAAATTGCGGATTAATGCCATACTGAATCACGTGATCTTACTTATTCCACTTAAAATAATCTCTGTTGTTGTTGAAAAATGTTGCATTATCAATATCCCCCATTGTCTTGACCTTGTATTTTACTGCTTTCTCTTACTTAACGTTAACAGTTTGATCTCTGTAGTAAGACCATATTGCCATATGGATACATGGCAATATAACCAAGTCACGCTCTCATAGATTTGTAGTGTAGCTTTTCTGTATTTGGCAAGTCCACACACTCACATATATGTGTAAGCCTATATTCCCCGTTGTCCAAGGTTCGAGTCCGCCATTTCAAGCATTACTATGTTCGACTAAGACGTGATTGACAAAAATCTCAGCCTACTTGATCGATAATTGTCAATATTGTCCACAGGAAACGAAAACAGAAAAACAAATGAGATGCGACATTTTTTCGGTCTTCTAATTAAAATTAAATAAAGGTTGACGCCATGAATATCATGCTACAGAAACGATCGACATTTCTTTTCCTAAGCTATTACTTATGAGTCAATTAAAAGAGAAGCCCTAAAAAGACCTTGATTGTGTAACATTGTTACAACATGTGTTCTTGTTTCCTTTCTTTTCTTTTGGCAGAGAGAGGGGTGCAGCGAGAGGGGGGGGGGGGGATTTCACGTGACCATCCACATCTGACTCTCTTCAATTACAAGTATTGGTTTGTCTAGACAAGATTGATTTTACGCACTAAATAAACTCACGCAACGTTAAATTGGTTGTCTTTCATTTTAATTTATCCCGCCCTGCCAAAATCGTGTAAACATGCTACAAGGAGATATAAATAAGAAAAGATTACATTACAAACAACCACGGATAGAGAACAGGAAGATTCGAGTAGCGAGGGTAACAAGCCATACAACACACACGGTATGTAAAATTTGGAACAGCCTCCTCAGTCTGAAAGCCTGTGTTGGTAGGTAGAGCTTTAGATAGACCACCATCACCTCCTTCTTCATAAAGGGGGAAAGGAGAACGAAATTAACAATAAATACTTTAACAAGAGAGAATTGAATTTACTGCCTTTGCATCGGCTGTCCACCAAAAAAAAAAAGAAAGGGGAGGGTATAAGAGGTCGTTTTGGAAATAGAACTTAACCCTGAAGAAGCGATGTTTAAAACGCGATTACACCGAAATCAATGCCATTTTCATCGTTTTATACGCAAATATTAAAACACAGACCTATAAACGTTTTGTGCATGTTAAAAATCATCACTCATCCCCCCCCCCCCCCCCTTTTCCCTCAAAGATATATATGTCTATGTAGGTGGGTTGCGTGATAACCGCGTCTGAGGTTTTTAAGTAACATACGTCTTCGAGTCAGCTACCATCGGGCAATTGCTCTTTTCGGACTGCAACGACGCTCCTTTCTTAGCCAACAGCGAAGAACCAATACGAAGGTCATATATATCCTACCGTGCTTATCAATTTAAAAACGGAAAGATGTAGGCAACAGAAGAAAGTCTTCGATGCAATAGAGATTGCAGATAACCACTAACATCCATTTATTTCATTAATGGCAGCATTCTTTTTCTATTCCAAGAAAACCGAAGTCGTTGATTTTTTTCATTCTTTCCTTCTGTTTGTTCGCCCCACAAAATGTGGCACATCTTTTCGGTTAAAAGGCACACATGTTTCATACTATTACCACCCTCTCGTAAACCGTTACGATTACCTCTCCACATGAATGACTTGCTACAGGGCTAGTTACGTCTGCTTTGGATACCCGGGGAAGTCGAAAACAAGGAATTCTTTTTGAGGCTCTCACGCTGTTGTACCTCCTATCTCTATAGCAATTGTTCCCCGCTGTCAGCGAAATGGGCAGAAACAACCCCCCCCCCCCCTTAAAGAAAGCCAACCATTACAATTTGTTTTCTTACAGTGTGGTAACCCCCAGGCTAGAGACAAATATAGGCTAGAGATAGTGAAACATAATTTCTTTATCTTTCTTTTGGTCTTTCTGTAAAGAATTTTTCTTCTAACGAAGTTAAAAATGTGCTCCAAATGTAAGAACTTTGAACTTCGATTGACAGCTCTCTGTCTCTGTCTTATCAGTACTGCCTCATTCTCGATGGACATCTTGGTTGTGTTTCAAATGCACGGCATGTACAGAGTATGAAAGTACGAGAAAATAAAAAAGCAGTGGTGGCGTAAAATACTGCCACCACGTTGATTTTTGAAAGATAAATGCTTTGACTTCAGGTGGAGTCACTTTGGAGAGCAGACTGAAAATAGCGCTCTGAGATCTTAATAAATCCCAGAGTACACGGATCATTAAAAAATCAGTACCTCGGTAACCTGGTGGCGTGGTAGTGGGCGGCTGTGACGTGTCTTCATAGCAAAGCTTGCCACCATTGCGCCGATACGGTTTATCGTATATCTCACTGTCTGTAAATTTTGAGCATTTTCTCTTGAGCTGATATGTATCATGTCCAAACCTCTTATAGACATTAATGACCTTGGTAACAGTAGCTCTATCAAAGTTCTTCTCTTCGATCTACATTATACCTCTCAACCGCAACCCCACCCCTCCCTCCTCTTTCTCTAATTTTTCCCCATCAGTGGATTAAGTAATGTCTATCCTCAGTTGTCATTAGTAAAAACAAACTGTTGAATAACACTTCTTATGTCTCACTTTGCAAGTTTTTTTTGGCATGTCAATTTAAAGTTTTGAAAATCCCCTTTCGACGATCACAATTTATCTAAATAAGTGAATAAATCATTGAATTCTCAACTCGAAAATCAACAAACTAGGGTTTTGCAGTGATTTTCAGGCTAATACATGTTGGTTGAAATGTTCAGTTGAGGTCGACTAATCATTACTTACAGAATAGAAGGATAATTTAATCTGATTGACGATAAGCTGCATTTCATAAGTGAGAATTTTTTAGACAAAGCTCAAACATCTCTTACTGATTCATCTTGCTGTTTTTTTTTCTCTTCCACACAGTTCACCCTACTATGCCTTGGAATATTCCCCCCCCCCCCTTTACGCCCCACAGCTCCAATCCCCTATTTCTTCCAATATTTCTACTATGAAAAGTCATTCAAACATATGTATTGCAGGCTAACAAAACCCACTATTTTAATTTAATGACGTCCGGAGACTTTTCCAACCTTTTTTCCTTTAATTCGAGCCGTATAATATATGGGCCTTATATATTTTGTCATTTGGACTTTGCTGGGAAAATTTGTCAACCTGTCAACAGACTCGGAAACCGCAACTTTGAACCGGAGTGATGACAGCACGAGAGAAAAGAAACATACAAACACAGGACCAGGTGTCTCAAGTCCCTTTTATATACTGCTTAGCCAGACTTCTAAAATTTCTTGCTTTTTCACAGAACGTCTCGTTGCCACTTGGATACATTTAATTAGCCTGCACCAAAAATAGAAGTAAAACTTTTGCGAGGAAAAACCACATGGTATTGTCACAATCGATAATAATTTTAAATGTTTATGAATCATTCTAATTTTTTTTTCTTTCATGACGTTTGTGAGATATAGAAGCAAGTGAACAGTCTTGCTCACACCATGGAGGTCTTCCTTTTACCTCTGTGCTGATACACTGTTCCTTTTCCTCTTTCTGGGGCAAGCGGAAGTACGTTTACGGAAAGTCGAATGAACAATATATTGAAAATACAGAATGATTTTTAAAGTGAATTATCCAATGTTATCGATAATTCAAATATTGCGACGAGACTCCAAGATTTATACATATTTAGGAGGACTGTATACACTGAAGTATATCCTTATCTCAACTATGGTACATTCGTTCTTAACGTTGTTACTTATTATTGATTGATCGGAAGTGAGTTTTTTTGGTATTAACATTTATATAAGTCTCTTTTGAAAAAAAAGTTTTACAATGTGATAATTAATGTGGAATGCATGTTCAAAGATTGCTGAAGTGTGTCCATAAGTTCAGGGATTTGTAATATTCCTTGTGATTCGATCGTAGTGATTACATATAAAAACAATTTCAACTTCTACATTCCCCTGGCCCCTGCTATAGTTTTTCCTCTCCGCCTTCCCACTCTTTCGTTCTCTTTCTCATTGATGTAGAGAACACGGTTCAGGATGATCTATGAATAATGACTCATTCAGTTCAATATGTAGTTAGTGACCTTCACATATAGAGATTTTGAACAATAATTGTCATGATTTCGACAAAGTAACATTTTCCAAACACCGAGATTAAGTTTTATTAAGCGAGCCACATGATTGAAAGGAACGTTTCGTGAAGAAAAAGTAAAAGGGGCGTTCCATGAAACCTACAAAGATTGTCTGAAGGTTTTCTTTTGCTTTGTTTTTTTTCCCTCAACAATGATCGATCTTTTTGCGTGTACACGATTTTCTTGGCAAACAGATCATTTCCAAAATCAAATGTATAGCCTTGCAACCAGCCGTTCTGCAGTGCCGTTAAATTTATGATTCGAGACTCTTCGTCGGCGTGGGTTGTTTTTTCAAGTATCCTTGCTATTTTGAACATTACCTTAAGAAGACTAACAAAAGTAGGCTAACAGCGAAAAAAAAAATAAAAATAATGCTGCTGAAAGAAACAGAGAAAGGGGAACGTTCCGCCGATGATGAATTAAGGAACGATTGAGTGCCAAATAGACCGGAACTCATAACGAAAGGGAGAATTTAATATATGACGTCATAAATAGATCATCTATATATAGCACTGAGACCTTGAAAGATACAAGACTTATTTATTCTGCATCAATCAAAATCCGAGTAATTGTTCTATGAATGTGGCAAATGTACCCGAGATCGGGTATTCAAACACATTAACGCATCACCATAGCTACCATACGTACGGCCATGCTACTATACGTGCTACGCTCTGGTGACGTCATGCTAAAGTAACTAGGATGCTGATAAATGTGGCCATGCCAATGGGTCACGAAATGGCAACAAAAGTCTTCGGTTTTTAATTTTTCGTTAGAAAACTTTGCAAATGGTGATGTTATACGATGGTAATTTTGTTATTGTATACCCTACATCACCAATCGAATTTGATTAATCTGAATCTTTCATCATACAGTTAATGTACGTATCAGTAGTGGAGGGTTACGTGATGTGGTTCAGAGTGTAGTACTGAAGTATTGTTCTACTCATTCGCCCCTGATCATATATATATAATCCAGCTACTTCCATATGCAAGTTTTGGACAGTAACATACACCGTGTCGATAACGATTCGACTTGGTTTACTGGCGGTCACTTCCCATACCCAGAAGGGACGTTATCGATACGCCCGCACAACATGGCCCTTACACCCCAGTCACAATTGCGTCCCGATGGGTTTACGATTAGTTTCCGACGTATTTGTAGGCACTATCGGCACTGGGGGCGTCTGCAGATCTCCTGCCGGGTATCGGGTCCTTTTCCTGAATTGGACCGGCGCCGGGTTCATTTTAATTCGGAGTTAAAATCAGTCCCGACGTCGGGTATCGGAAAGTCATCGATAAAAGTTCGGTTGATGTTCCAACGATGTCCGGTCGGACATCTGACATATCGTCCCGACGCGGGGTTAATGTAGGGTTAATATTAATGGGTCTATAAATCTGCCGGGGGGTCTGGTTCCCGTGCGGGTGGCGGAAGGGCCCCGCACGGTGATATGACGATTACTTGGAGCGATGACTGGCCGGCCACCTGTGACTGTGCGCTGATATTAAAGCCGCCGTCACACCTATGTGATTACAACTGCTTTACGTATACATGTCTTGTAATTCTGATAACTAACGCTAAAGCCGTGCTACCTGAAAGTAAACTCCAACTTGAATAAGAAAAACAAAACCCATTCTGTCAATGTTAAGTTTTCTTTCTGTTAAACGTTTCACTTGCTCTCTTTTTGTATATACTTTCTGTATATCACGTCTTCAGTACGTCACGAAATAAAATACTCACAAAGATGTTGATCAATCATTACCTCTAAAAGTAGTTATTTATAACGTTATGTTGGACACTGCTATTGTAATCTTTGTTTTGCATGGGAAGACTATATTTTGTTTTCTTCTTTTTTTCAAGAGACACCCCAAAAGCTTCTGAATAGTTATTCCATGAAATAGATTGGTGTAATATATTTAGACCTTCAAAACAATAGTATCGTCATTCCCAACAACTTGCCTCTCGTTATAAAATTTTAAATTTGATATGTAAAACATATACACTGTAATGACAGTCTATTACGAAATTGAAAAACTCGAGGTTACAATGGTCTAACATTGTCATCATCACTGTTGGTCTTGTTTGAAGTGTGCACGAAATCTCTTTCCTTTAGGGTTGTGCTTTGTCCCCAGCCCTTCTCAGGTTCGCCTAATCAGTCAGGCAACCGCCCGCTACCTTCTGGGCTTGGGTCTCTCTTTGCGCCTACCTCCCTTCTATTGTCAACAAGGCAGTGACGACACCTGTTGTGAAGTATTCAATGCGAGCAAGAGCCAATAGTTTTCATTGCAATTTTCAAGGCTCTTAGGGGTATGTGCGCCATTTTCATCTCGCTTCTTCTCATGCCATTTTTTTTTTTTTGCGACGTTAATGGAGTCTCGAAGAACCACTACGTGTAAACATTTTTCACATTCACTAACCCCATGCCCACCTGATTCCGGTCGTTGTATGCTCAGTAGTCGATGATGCCCATCCGGACACCGTTTGGTCCTCAAGTATCGGTCGGTGCCATCACGAATACACTGTAGGGACATCGGGAGATACTCGGTATAGAGTGTCGGACAAATACCGATCAGAGACCAGCCAAGGATCGTTCACGACAGTGGGCATATATCCAGAAAATCGGTCGATCACCGACCAGTCGCTACCCGATCCCCATGCGGACCTTGAGCGGACCCCCTTCTTAATGTGACCGTGTTAAAGTAATCGGACAAATCGGCCTGGCGTTGGGTTAAATGTGACCTAGGCACAGTTACAACTGTTGCGCAATGTTCTCCTGGCTGTCAAAACAGTGACGTCGGAACCTACAGCTCACGGTAATAGTTAATATATTCATTTAGAACATACTACGGTATGATCCAGGGACGTACTGAAAATTATTCTCTTTTATATACCGATGTTATACAGAGGTACAGACACACTGTGATATTTATTATATTAATAATGTAAAATAGAACAACGAACTTACATGCTGTATGTATGTAAATTTTCATGATGTATGTTTGAAAGAGAATTTCCAACACTTCTGAACTGGCAGGGGGGAAATGTTAGTTCACAGCTAACACCGTAAAACAGATCACGTGACCGTCATGGTGGCAAACACATCGTCTTAACACAATTACTCTACATTTATTCAAAATTCGATGCCAAGCAGATAGATGTGACCGGATAGGCCTTTAAGATGAGATAATGAATTACAAAGGTAGATAGTTTGGAAAGGTTTGGATGTTTTAAAACAATTTGGCTTACGATGACGAAGCGAGGATCTGTTATAAACGCTAGAGTGACCTCCAAAGTTATCCTACACATTGAGAATTTGGGTCAGCGGGAACCTTCTCCGACCTATTTCATTTCCCGTCTTTGTAATATTTTGGTCCTTGTCCAATAAACGTTTGATCCTCTGTATGGTCACCTCAACTGATCGCCTCAGCGCGCCATACACAAACTACATACACAATGACAATGGTACAATGAAAGTTAAATTATTTCGTATTACTTTTTTCTGCCGAAAGGTACCCTTTTCATTCACAAATAAAATAGCCGAAGAGAACAGTGACAGGTTGATGGTATAGCGAGGCGAATTTGGGGTTGATGAATGCCGAAATGTAAGGGAAAGGGTCTGTTTCTGACAGGATATGTCCACGTTAGCAATTCCACAACCTGCCCCCAAAATAAATTTATTAGGTTCGTCAAAATTCAAGAAAACGCCAAAATGTGTGTGCGTGCGTGAGAAGGTGTGTGTATGTGCTTATTGTGGTGTGAGTGTGTCTTCTTTTTTTTGTCTATTTTTTCGTGCCCTCACTGCCCACCAAAACAAACATAAAATACAAGATTGAGGAACTTGAGGGAAAATGGTGCGAACTGGTTTGAAAGAAAAGGTAGACGAAAGAGTGGGCCGGGGGACCGACCCACAAAAAAAAAACTTGCGATGAGACATATTTATGACAGGGTAATTTAATTACTTTGAAACAAATCGAGTGTGACACCACTTTCTGTCACACAGGTGGGTGACATTAAACTAATGGAGTGGATGGGTGTCTAGGAAAGAAACAGAGACCGGGGTATACAGAGGGCACAAGTAGTATTGCCATTGTCTTCATCACTTACGTTTTTCTTTTACATCCAGCGACGAATACTGAAGTTGGTTAGTGAAAAATTGACAGGAAAGACCGAGAATGTAAAAGAATAAACAGTATCATTACAATCTACAGCACATGGAATCGTCTTGAACAATCAATTTGTCCTTGGGGGAACTTGGGGATGTCATCCAGTGATTTGTAATATAACCGGTTACTAAAAGAATTTGAGTGGAGTGCAAACTTCCAATACACTTATCACACTTTATCACATGTATATCCTTTTCGCAGACTTGACACTTAGATGTTTCTCTCATGATACGCGTCAGTGCACAATAAGCCATTGAATAAAGTTTTGGTCACACCAAAACTTCTATAAATGATAATAAAATACAAACACAGAAATAGTGAAATTGAATATCACGTGATATTAATTCTACTCTTGAATCGTATCATTAATTACAGCTTAAAATTCTTTTGAAATGTTTAAACACTTGTTTAAGATAGGCGGCGCTAAGTAATCCGGTTTTGTTTATATAGTATAAACACTTTCGACCAGGCCTATCACCCTATCATTTTGACGTGCTTTTGTAATACAACATATTGATTTCTTCGACGCTTTTATATATCCGTCACCCCATCAATGTATCAACTTCTTTTTTTAAACAGTTAAATTAACAGTTAAAGGAACATTCTGTAGCATATGGCTGGCCCCACAAGGCAATTATATTTCTAGCCATATTTCTAGCGAATGTTTGAGTGTATCATCATTTATCAACCGATATTACAGAGGAACAGAGGGGCAACGAGCTGACATAACAAATATCTTGCCATTTGTCCTGGTTGTTGAGAACGTCAGTGGTATGGTTGGCCAGGGGGAATTAGTGGTTGAAAACAATAATACCATCCAACCCTGCCTCCACCAATTCCCACCCCATAGACCTGTATATGCTCCTCTAGTAGGGCCTTCTTTCCTATTGCTAAGTACTTTTTCAGCACAGTGTACTGAGAAAAGGAGAAAAGGTTCATTTAATTCGCTGCGAAAGATCCTTTAAAAAGAAACAAACAGGTTCAAGGGTCCTTTCTTCATTGGGCACGTGGAGTTACCACCACTACATGTGTGTATGCTACTGTGGAGTATTTCTCGAGGTTATTGACTTTTCTTTGCTCTTGCATGTCCATGCTACATGTATATTGACCTGTCACTTATCCGAGATAACCGATAAGGAAGGGAAGATCTTCGACAGAAAGTTGTTCAACTAACACCGATAAGTGAGGAAATTAAATTTTAATAAATTTTAAAAACAGCTTGCCCATATGGAATACATATATACCTCCAACTGGTAGTTAAAGAGATATGAATGAGAGCCACTATCTTTCAGTCATCAGGTTAACACATTTCACACATACTTTATCTTTCGTAATTCCTGGTTGCGTTGCCACATGTACTCTTGACATTTCAAAGATTCACAGTGATCACCTTTTCAAGGTCAAACTCTTACAAAAAATGGCAACGTCGTGACAAAGAGACCCTTATACTAGTGATACTTTAAAGCAAAACACTTTGAAGCAAAGTACACAAGGCTCTACTTCTCAAGTATAGAAAGAATAAATCACTAATTGAAAGGGCAAAGCTCTTTAAAAAAAGCTTTATACGCACAAGAGTACATGATCATGAACAACATGCATCCATATATATATATATATGGATGCATGTTGTTCATGATCATGTCTGACGTAATCTCTCCTGCGGAAATAAAATATTAACGTCTTAGAGATAATCTTGTTTTATTTCTCTCTTACTATCTTAATCTCTTACTTTCGTTGGCTTTGTTTATTCACGCTATCATTAATCCTGACACTCTCAACATGTTCCGGTTTAGTTTCTGAAAGTCATCACCACCTTTCCTAGTGCAACTACTTCAGTGTAGACTAAACAAAGAGAATACCTCCTGACGTCACTTAAACTTGTCAAAATCGTTTACACTTGAGAAGAACATGAATCTTCTGTTCAAGGCACCAGACAGGGGTTATTTGTATACTTTACAGTCCTTGCTAGTGTGCGTATGCGTGCTGGAAAGCATACCTGCAAGTTATGGGGTAGAGACAGTTTACAGGGAAATTGATAAAATTTACTACCAGTACCAGTACATAATGTTGCTTTGCATAAAGGTCATAAAACCATCTAAGAGCTGGATGTCAACCGCACTTTGTCAGTTTCCAGTAACCAATTGCATTACACATCTAACAGTGAATCTAAAGTATGTGGACACTGTAACTTGTTAAAAAGGCGTGGGCCGTCATAATCTAATGATCTTGGAAATCTTGAAAATTTTAAATCGTCCATGTGCTAATCTGTAACTCAGTAGATTTTTACAACCACTTCGAAATCTTCCACACACGTTAGACTTAAACATCTATCTGAAATATTGACATCCAGTAATTCGAAAATCTTCCCGATAGAACTGTATAAGACGAGGACACGACATCGAAAGTTATCATGATGTAATATCCCCCACTAAGCCCAAGGAACACCTAAACACGAGGTATGACCAGGGAACAATACCCTGGTAGGCAATGAAGGTTGCGGAATTGGCCTCGATATTCCTTTGTTTTTTTTTTGTTTTTTTCTTGTTATGATATAAGCCATGCAATTGCAGAGACGGTGTGTGAGAAAGAAAAGAGAATCTGGGGTATAACGACCAAGATCATGTTCAACAGCATCACAGTGTTAGTCGCTCCTTTTTGTCTTAACATTAATGTTGAGCATACGGTACTTGGCACGTATTCAGCACCGAAATCGTTTGCTAGTCCAATGAGTTTTATTTATTTACCATCAGAGGCAATCATCCAGTCCCAGGTATATAATGATCTCATCAAATCATTAAACAGAAATTTAATCTCCATCTCCATCCCCTCCCCCTACTCGTCCCTTTTATCTCGCTCGAGCAATGTAATAATTCAAGCGGCATCAGAAGTAAATCGCTTTGACTGTACCCATAAACGGTTATTGAGTCGGTTTATGCCTTTATGGTGTTAAATTAAATAAACCACGGCCTACATTACAGTCATCATTCTTTTTTTTTTTCTTCATGAAAGCAAAACATTTCAGGTTCAAAGCAAGACTGCTCTGTCCGACAGATCTGGTCTGCGTAACGGAGGATTGATGCTCTACATGTACATGAACGGCGCCATCACTTTGATGACAAAGTGGGTCGGTCATGGGATCGTTCGAAAAATTCTTATATTGGTAATCAAAACAAACTTCTCATACCTATGGGTGTACATGGATGTAAAAAAAGAAAACAGACTGACTGACTGACTGACTGATTGACGTTACACACCACTTGAGGAGCGAGAAGGTTCTGCCTAACCATCGTACATTACAAATGGTGCCACCATATATGCTCCTTGCTAACAGTAACATCGAAAATAACAACCTTGAAGACGACCATAACTCGTATGACCACGTGATTGTGAGTTAACCAGATGGATTGTCATATAACATATCATAAACCGGTTTACCGTTATATGACATATCATAGACCGGTTTACCGTCACGCCGCCAGTCAAACAAAGGGCTTTTGTAACAACATTACCGGAAGCTCAAACAGTTGGGCTATAGGAATACTAAAAAAAAGATCATTACAAATAGTGCAAACTCTACGTGTGTGCACTTAAATTCACAGCGCCACCACTTTAAACATAAAATTAGTCTTTCATCTCTTACAGGCACAGGCTTATCAAACATACCATGTAACACCAAACGGGTAACATAGATGCTACAAACACGGCATTGTCATGCTCACATGGGACATTCAAACTCAAAAAGAGGTTGAAAACTCATCGTCTAAGTCCAACTTGAAGGTCATGAGTCCACGACCGTAGCCAGACAATCTAATTTGCGTGGGGGCGCATCAATGTTGGAATTTTGACGGCCTGTGGGAGGGGTCTAAAATATTCTATCCTTGTTTCAGAGTTCTAGATACAAAATGGTGTGAGACTTCCATCTTTTCTCAATGTATTTGTATTCCAAAAAAGCAGGAACTTTTATCGAAAATTATTTTGGGTGTAACCATGACGCCACCGCCCCCTCCCCTGCAGGGGTCTTTGTGAATATTCTTTTTTTGAAATATCTGAAATTAAGCATGGTATAAGGTTTTGTCGATTCTGTGCACCTATCAACAAAATTAATCAAGGAGCCAACTTTGCCGTCTTCAAATAATCGTTACTAAAATGATCATTACATCAACATCATCATCACGATCACCATCATGATCATTGTCACCATCATCAATATCATCAGCATAAAGCATTCATCATAATCATCAACATCATTATAAACATTATCATGACTATCATGATCATTATTATCCTTATCAATCATCAACATCATTATCATGATTATCACCATCATCATAATCATCATCACCGTAATTATCATTACCGACGTCATCATAGTCACCATCATCACTATGATCATCACCATCATCACTTTTATTACAATCATGATCATCTTTAATTGGGTTTTATCGGTGTAAAGACCTGTTTTTCTATTAACGTTATAATTAATATTATTGCACACCACGTTTGCAATATACGACCACATATCCATTTTTAATCGAAGCCCATAGCTTCGATTCTTGGATTTACTCAACCTGTTGTGTGTTTTTTCATTTTTTTTTTATTCTGATCTGCGTTGGTGCCTCCGAATAGTTGCGTTATACCCTTCTTGTGCACACACGTAAAGCGCAAATGCACTGCGAAGGTGAACAGTGACGCAGACATTTTTATTGTTTTATTAAGTGCTAATCGCCATTTTAGCCTGCTTGCAAGACCCTTTGAATTTTATCATAGTGTGTAACACCGAGTACCTTTTGAAATATTACCGACTTTCACTCAGGGAAAATGGGGTGTTTGATTTTTTGGGGGGTTCAAGTGCAGGCATTATTGGCATGTGTGAGTTTTCTTTCACTGTGGTGGTGTTTAGTGTGCCTGATCGAAGCCATATAGACGTGACAATACGTATGTGGCGTAACACCAACTAGGCCAGGCCTACTTGTATTACGGTATATCAATCTCACTTTAGCCTAAGCCATACGTGTTACTGGGCGGATCTGCAATCAGGGGTGCAGCGTAGGCTTCATTCATGTCTACAGTTCGAACTGGGCTTCAGTGACTATACTTCCCTGCAAATTCAATTCTTCTAGTTCTGCTTTGCTTCTTACACATAAACACTCATAAATACACGCGTCAGAACAAGAACTATGTATCCATGCTCATGTCTTTTCATTTTCACTTAGTTATTTTCATATAATTTAGTTGTATTGATACGTGTGTATAGGATTGTGGGCAGAAACAGCACTAGGGTAGGGGAACGATTGATTGGTTGATTGTCTCAGTGACGAAACTGATTTGACTCGATTCTACGACTCGATTGGCTGTCGACATCAATGAACTTAGCGCATGCAGCACAATATAGTACTATTAAGTAAACAATTGTACGTTGGTGATAATGCAAAGGATAAGGTTACCAGGCTATACGAAATGCAAATCGTCGATAAACTATTTGTTTCTTCAAAGAGGATAGTTAGCGTGAGGGATAATGTAGTCTTAAATACAAAATGAGTCATACTCATGAATTCTGAAAACCTTAGGAGTAAAAACTGGCTCGACCGTCCCCTGAGACAAACTTCAACGCAACCTGAAAAATTCCTTTATAGAGTCAATGAAATGAGCGACAGGTAAGGTTATAGGCCATTAGGCCTCTACTGTCGACTTTAAGAGTCTCTTTTTGACAGTTTCCTGCTAACATATTTTCGAGGGAGTCATTTCTACTGCTCCATATAGAGGAGGAGGCCTGTTTTTTATCACGACCCATCATACTTTGAAAATGGCATGCAATGTATAACAGGATATATATTTATTAAACATATACTTATTAAACAGTGCAGTATCGATTCTTTCAGTCCCAACCGTTCCCGTTGTTTTATTGGCCACCCCAAAATCTCAGTATTCACCCATCACATCTCCCGTGAGACCAGTGGAACTCTTGAAACTTGGAACTCATGATGACCGTCTTTCAATCAGCATGAGTGAACTGTACCGAAATACATCACTTCACAGAAGCTTACTTTATATACACATGTACACACACGTTCACAAAGCCTACAACTTCACAAGGCATTATTATATCGAGGGGTTTCTACACAATCAGGGACTGAACAATTCAACTCGAACTCCACTCACAAATTCAGATCCACGCAGAAACTTTACTGCGGTCGATTCTCAAACTGAAAGACTAAAGACAAATTTGTTCTCTTTTTTTTTCTCTTTTTTTTTTTTTTTTTGGTCGTTCAAGTGGACGAAGAGGGAAAAAAGAAATTTGCATTGAATTCCCTTCCGTTTCTAAGATGTAAATGAAGGTTAGTCTTGACTATCTTGCCTAACAATTGAAAAAACAAAGCACACAACCACTGAAACAGTTCAAGTGTGCGTAGGATGTCAAAACGACGTACAACAAACAGACAATATGATACCCTAGTAAAAAAAAAGAAGAAAAAGACACGAAACGAAGGGACCAGGACGGGATAAACCAAAGCATGTACATAATACTACAGTAGTTTCATTATAACACTCAAGGAGGGCGAACAAACCAGATGATGGTCACGTGATTACTGAAAAAACAGTCAGTAAGTCAGCCAGTAAACACAGGAGTTACTTTTGTGTGTTGTGGCTGCAAAGACGGTGAAAAAACTTAAAAAATCAGAGGAGAGAAAGTTATCAAATTATTGCAACAATTAAGTAGACTATCAGAAAGTGATGGCGCTTGAAATACGAACCATATGTAGATCAGTTGACCAGTCATCTCCAGAGTATCACGTGACAAAACTATGTTGTGGTATCGATAACAAAATCAATCCCATGGGTACCTTCTAGGTAGTGGTGGTATGTTGTTGCCTACATCAAATTAATGACAATTCATTGGACTTTACCGGTAAGGGCATTCTGAGAAACATATAAGGATAAACGAATCGCTTCATTTATAAACAAAAGGAGTTAGTTACATCAGAACCCCTCCTCATATACACCTATCTCTTCCACCCCTTTTCGTCACCTATAATTTATTTGTTACCGCGATGATAACACACGTTTCCCAAGTTTGTATCATATCTCGTGACAAAGAACGAAGAACATCACCCTCAAGTCTATCTTATTGGTCGTTTTTACGGTGACTACACGATTGAGTATCATGTTAACAATTATGTTATATTAAATTTAAAATATTAACAAGGCGCCTCAACAACTCTGCCCACCCCCTCCTTGGAAAAGAAATCAAGGATGAGGAAAAAAATTAAAAATAAAAAGACTTACCTGTCTAATTACAAAATTAGAACTCCAGAGTAAGAAGTTTTCGGCACATGAATAAAGCAAAAATACACTGGAAGGTATTATCCGGTGAGAAAATATCCCTCAAAAGTTAAGAAAGTTACATGCACAGCTGATGTTGTGAAATAACGAACGGGTTGGTACCTCGTTGATTTACGGTTTCACCGAATATATACAGAGACGTGTGTGTGTACGTACACCATCAAAACAGTCTGTGGTATGATTCAAAATTCGGTTTGCACTTTTTGCGTCTTTCTTCCCAGAGAGGAAGAGGGAATTATAGAAAACCGATTAATTTTGAGTTAAGAGAAGGAAATGGTTTTGTAGAAATGTATGGAAAATAAATTATTCAACTGAAGCAAAACCATTCACATGTCCACAGCGAGGCGACGCACAAGTAGGTTCCCTGGCGAACAGCCTCAAATGTTGAGGTCGAAAGCCGGACGAACCTTACACTTATATACCACAAACCGTTGAAAAGGTTACAACGACAAAGGGTTGCACAAAATGCGAAATGCACTCGGTTTTTCAACTGTATGGCAAGGCTGCACGTGTAATCGGCCTGATATGTAGATTGGCCAAATTCTGGTCAAACCCAGTAGCAGCTCCCTTGCTGAAGTTCTAGAACTGGAAGCTTACAATATAAGTACGGAAGAAGGGATGGTCTCTAAATTTCTAAATTTTATTTCATTAAGTTGGATTTAATTTTGTTTATAAAGGGAAATATTGCGTTTCTCATACCGAAAAGTCATATTTTTTAAAATCAATATTTATGGACACAGAATGATTACTTTATTTATGTTTAATAATAAGGACGGTGGCCGTCTTTAAGAAAGTTTCTCAGTCAGAGATAGAAAGTCAGTTATTTGTTGCTCGAGAATAGTTTGTTCACCCAACTATAAGTTCAAATGATGTATCTTTCGTAACTCATCTGATGAATAATGTTTTTAGAGTTAGGCTATTGCTGATAGTTAGTGATGAAACTGAATGGTCTAACTCCAAGGCTTATTCAACATTTTTTATGTCATGTCGGTGCATCATAAAGACAATATTTCCATCAAGTCACATTTCCTTCTTTTCGAGGGCCATATGTGATTGTGAAAATAAACCGTAGTTTGGCCGCTATGTGTGCATAGGGGCATATATAGTATAACCTTTAATATTTTCATTTATTTAATTTTTTTAACCTTTCATATTTTCTATGGAATTGCCAATCAGAGTAATTCGGTCATTTATAAAAGAAAAAGGCAATACATGTTGAAATGTTACCAGCAATAGACATTATTTTAAGTCATCGAGTTATATATAGCTGAATCACAAAGTTCCCACACTTTATTTTTTTTTTCTGTGACTATAGGAGTGACACATGTAACAAAATATTGTTTTCATATAATGCCTTTGCGTTTCGACACACTGTTCCTAATTTTCCTCCGACATTTGGTTAGCCAAGAGGAGAAAAGTAGCTCTTTTGCTTCTCCCCATTTTTATTCGGGTGTAAAATCACAGCGGGAACACAAGGCGTAGCAAGGTAGCCCATTTACTTTTACACCTGTCCGAAAACCATTCTCGCACTTTTCGATGATAAAATACGACTTTGAAATTGACCTCAGCTATGTCGACCTTAAGACCCGTGAGCTAAGTAAAATGACATAACCTGACCAGAATTGCTATGGTTGTAACATATCGCTAGATTAGACTTGGTTATATTGAGATGGGCCTATTGGCAATCACCTTCACTTCATGAGTGAAGTTTTTGTACAGTGAGAAAACATGGAGCAGCGTTTTGGAATATCGAAACTGGTCGCTGTGAATCTTTACCCGACCAGATTTGAACACACGTTGAATACATCTGTATCGTACCCAGCGGGCATATGTTATACCTACTGCGTCCCGTTGGCTTTTACACCCAGTAATTTGTTAATGGTTGCTCCCAATTGGATTCACTGTTTTATAAGTTCTAGGACAAAACTTAACCATATACTGTGGTACAAAATAATGCAGATGTGATACAGCTGGAACAGGAAGGGTGGAACAGCTTTTGCTTCATCACAGTAGATGAGAGTGGGGTAAATGTGTCAGTGAGGGGGGTATTTTTTCCTTTTGATTCTGTCCTTGCTCAGTGATGTCTTGTTAATACAGACCGGAATTGCACAAGACTTTAATTAACCGGTCAAGTCGGTTATATGTGTCTGTGCATAGAATGTGCGTATTGAGATATAAGCAATAAATGGAGATGGGGGGGGGGGGGGCATTCGACGACTACAAAGTACTGCACATAAATGGAATGTCACAAGTATTGACTGCGAAATGACATCACAGGAGCATTGAACGTCATAGAAATCCCTCTTCAAACAAAGCCGCCATCGTTATAAACTAGAAAACACTTACGTCAAAGGCCAAAAGCATTTCAATTTCTTTGGTACCGATATTGAATAACCTACATAAACATACATCCGAATTTTCGTTATATAGGTCTGTTCAATTAATTTCAGTGTCTGTAACATTGAGTTTTTACATTAACACATCCAAAATAGCTACCTCCACCGCTAACGTCGTCTGCATAGGCCTACGGTATCACATGAGGAACCATAAGAAAAAGAAAACAATAAAAATAAAAATAAATAAATAAATATAAACTAACTAATAACTATACCGGAAATATTTGTTGTGTAAGCATGGTTACATGAGTGTCCATGTAAACGTAACGATCGGCTCAAAAAATAAAAACAAGAACACTAACAATTACTACATAGTTCATTAATTACAAAAGAAAACTGTCGGTTAATTGTACTTTCACAATATTCGCGCAGTTATCTTTGCTCGTTAACGTCAACGCCTTACGTCATAAAGTATAAATTTGTGGCTAAAAAATCGATCCGGACGCAGAAGACTGGTATTCTTCTTCTTCGACCACATAGTAAACGCGTAAAACAGGGGAGATCATAACAGATCATTCCACAAATAGTCGTAGATATGGATCACTGTACTTTTCTTTCGCAAGTGTTTTTCTCTCTCTCTCTTCCTCCTGAAGTTCGTCTCTAAGGTTTACGTTCAATATACCAGGTAGTTAGGAAACTGTCGGTAAGCTCAGCTTTGATTCATTCAAGTTTTCAATTAAGTTCAAAGCTGAGGCAAAGACGATGTGATAACAGCTAAACGTATTCATTGGTTGATGATAGGATAAAGTATCCATAGGCTATGCATGTATGAACGTTTGTAATCTAGCCTAAGCTGCAATCAACTAGTGCTCAGATACATATGATACGTGTACTGAGGGCATATTGAAAATGTTACAAGGCCGGGACAAACAGTGTTAATTTGACTGGAAAATAATCTCTTTATACAAGCATAGGGTATAGCTTAAACTTACAATAAAAATACTACTTCAAAGCACAAAGGCAGAGGAAGGGGGGGGGGGGGAGTGGTGACAGTGTTTTCTCTAAAAATTTGCAATTAAAGCGAATTGATCTTCCTTTCACAGTTAGTTACTATAAGTTACTGAGATGGAAAAATGTAAGAACGATTATATTGAGGATATGATGTAGTCATTCAGTTTGCTAAAATGAGCACTTCAGGTTATGAAGAATGAATCTTGCTAATATTGTATTTATATTTCAAATGTCACTGAGCATATTGAAAACATAGATTGACGGAAGGTGATTAAGGTAATTACACTTTCGACTGCTTTGCTGGACTGAATTACTTACTACTAAGTTTCACGAGTCGTCATATTCATTTCACTTGAAGCAAATGTCACGCTCATTTCAAAGTGTGTGTGTGTGTGTGTGTTTTGTAATTTGTTAATCCCCCTTATCTTGCTACCAGCGAGAACGTATACACATGCTATTTTCAATCTACACAATAAATATTGACAGGGTTCATAGCGAGCATGCGTATGTCAACAAAATGAAGAACAAGTGTGGAACTTTAGTCAATAATTTTTCGTTGGTTCTAGGTATGCCTACTATTTCTCTTGCTATTGTTGTAACGTTTGCCGTGATATTATTTTTCGAACCCACGTATAATAAAAACATACCGTGCCGTCCCAGGTCCTTTTTTTCACAAAGTGTGTACGAGTTTTTTCTTATTTTTTCTTCTCAACAAATGTATAATAGCTGGTCTTTTCCATTAATGACAATATTTAACTTCCTAATATTTACAGCAAAGGTAGCTTGAGTTTGTTTAATTCACCTGTTACAATCTTCTTGCTATTTGCAAGCAAAGTGCAAACCAAAAGGTTAAGACAAACTATGACGTCCTATTCGATACTGTCACGGGGCCTATACGCAGGCCTGTCCGTATAGTCACCGTGTATAATTGGAATTTTGGACCTCACATGTGTATAGTGATGTGTGAGGAAAAAATTCCTCTTTCGGGTAAATATGCAAAATTTGATAATACAATAAAACGGTTGTATGGCTAAGACACATCTCGGAAAGTATGCCAAAGTGCCCTCCCCCAGCTTTCTCCAACCACCAACCCTTTCCCGGATTTGATGGTCCCACCGGTTTATTTACATTTACCTGTGGGTATTGAAATTGCATAAAGACTGACCATGTCAAATAAAAAAAAAGAAAGAGAGAGCGAGCAAAGAAAATGGATGTGAATACGAAAGCCATAATAGGGATCCTTTTTAGTGGTTGTAGGAGAAATAATTTGCAAACAAGAAGGGAAAAAAGTGTATACTTGGTTCAAAGAAACGCTAAGCTAGAATTGAGCATAAATCACATTTTATCATGACTATGAATGATCAACTATGAATAAGTATATAACCGGCAACACAGCTGCATAGCTGAACATTAACTTATGTTGGTCCAGCTTTGGTGAATCGTAAACGTTATATAACAAGAAAATTTGTCAATGCTTTTTTTTATACGCATACCCAAGTGGTGGCGCAATAACATATAAGCCACTACGGTTTCTACTATAGGAACCCTATACGCCACTTTTGTCAGATGAGTTGATATGAATAACATACGCATATGGCACAAGGTTTACAGTTTACCTGTTCCTCTATCAACACCCCCCCCCCCCCCCATCCTCCTCTGGCTCAAAGGTTCTGCTTCAGAGCTGATATTCTTTATTTATAATAAACATCACTAATTCCGAGACATTTATGTATGTCTCTCCTTTTGTGGTGTATAACTCGAGACGCCAGTGAAGTAAAACTATCACTGACAAGAGGTCAAAGCTGATGGCGGGGACAAATCTAAAGGATACAACTAATAGCAATATAAATAATAGAGATAAGTTTACAGTTAAAAGCAATCTTTAAAGGCGTTCACTGCATTTGTCAAAATACAAAAATACACGGTTTGTTTTAATTATTTTAAGACTAAAAATTCTATTTTTTTTTATTCTATTTTTGTGGCTTACAGACAAAGAAAGAGAAAATATTTTCCCTCACTGGTAACTTACCGTACTATTTGACGAAACCTTTCCTTCGATTTCCAGAAATCGATATTTCCACCGCTCTCCAAAGTAATCGAATGAAGACTAATTGACGATTGAAATATCCTACACACACGCTGGAGAATTTAAACTCAAGTGAGAGAGTTGTATTATTTTAAAAATCTTTCTTCTGTATTCTTTAAACCGAGCAACAAACATTCCCTCTGCGTCAGATCAAACCAAAGTTGGCAAAAGGAAAAACAATTATTTTCTCTGGCTGAAGCGAATTCCGATTTGTGAAGATATCTACAATCAAATGAGTCAACGCGAGCGTCTGTTATAGCCCTTAAATGATTTCCATTGTCAGAAAAGTCAACAACAACCCTTCACTTTTTTGGAAAGTACTATTGACATCACACATACACGCGGTCGAATGGGACGCCCACTTTTTTTGCACAGTTCCTAAAAGGTAGAAGTCAAACAACCCTGCACCGTCGTTTGAACCTGGTGACAAACAACAAAACGTTCCAAAAAAGTACAGGCTCCTTGCTCCGTACGTTTTAGCTAACAGTTATAAGGAAGATAGTGATATTTAGTAAGTGGCGTCTGCAGTAACATATGAACTGTCTTTCTGATCCATAAAAGACGTTATCCCACAAAGGGCTACCATTGGTACCACGCTATTTATATGGCTAGCTCGGGGCATAGACGGCTTCCCTTGCTTCATTTCTGAAAGGTGTCATCACTTCTACGGAGGCACTTGTTGACCCTGAGGGGTAACAACACAGAGTGCCATAAGAAACGGTAGTAAAAGGACATCGAGATGGACAGTGGACTGTGTGCTATTTGGCATCATTATTGTATGCGCAAAGACCATTTTTTACAAGTTGTTCACAAATGAGGAAAAAAAATGATGTGAAAATAATTTCGAGTCAGGTAATGACCTTGCATAGACATGGCCTTATAATACTAGAGGCTTGCAGGAATGGATAGTCTGCATTATTTGTGTAATGATTGCATTGCAGTAATTTAATGTCGAAGAAGAGAACAAACATGAGGAAAAAAGAGGGGGGGGGGGTGGGCTCATCTGTTTCAGCTTTTGAGAATCTTCTAATTGATTATTTCATTGTTTTATTGATTTTTTTTTGTAAAAATACAGACTGGAGCCATGTTTCACTTTGAACTGCAGTTTATGTGTACTGTCTGTTTTAAAGTTGCTTTGAAGCTTTATACTAATTTTTCATTCATTTTGTAACAGTCACAACTTGGCTTTAGTTTGTTATCCTGTTCATTTGCTCGTTGTGATTCTTTATCTTGTATTCACGACGATTAATGACGATGAATAATGATGTATATGGTGACAAGAATGATGATGATGATGATGATGATGATGATGATGATGATGATGATGATGATGATGATGACTACAAAGACGTATAAATGCCGATGAAAACAAGGAAGATGAGGATTGAGATCATAAGACGTCACTCAGATGGAAGATGTCCAGCCTCTTACAAGATACCGTACATTAACTTTTCATCTCTGGGAGAGACTGAGGCTGAGGGTTTGCTCCATAAATGTCAATGAATAAAATGACGTTAAATTATGAACTTTATTTCAGGCTGCCCCATTCGAAGAGTCGCAAAAACGTTCACTTGCTAAATTATGTCAGAACTTAAACAACGACTGCTCCTTGCCAGGGTCTCTTATTAGTGACGGTTTATAGAAGGATAATCCTAGCGTTAGTGCAGGATAACTACTAAATCATTTTACCACTGATTCTCCTTTCTTTTACTCATGAAACTGTTTCCCATTTTTTAATCTTACATTTATCTCTGGAGGTAGAAAAAAGTAGCTGAAAACATGATTCACGAATAACCATAGCCACAAAAAGGATTCATGATTCTTTTACTTTTTGTCCAAATGTCCAAATCATTTCTCCGTAAACTAATAGCTTTTGATTACAACCCGTAGAAAGATGACACAAAGTACTACTCAATGCCTTCAGTTCATTAGAAAACTTGGTATTTTGAAGGAAAATACTAACAGACTTACTGGGTTGTGTGTTTCCTTATAGTCTTTGAAACCTATCATTTTTGTTACTAGGACTGAAATCAATTAAATACGCACATAGTATATTACTTGCATCATTGGGTGCCTATGCAGGGGATACCACCTCGGGACTCTGAAGAGAATGAAAGGACGAGTCAGTATATAGTTACTATCTTCAAGAAGATGAAGACCAACCAGAGCAACGCTTTGAGGATCAACATGTTTGCTCAAATGTGAGAGTACATATGATACTATCGTATAAGTAACTCTATTCTGTATTAACATTCTCTGACCAGGGAGTGGCAACTCCCTGCTCTGACACCGTCATCTTCGTCATCTTCGTGGTGTGGGTATTGGAATGAAACAATAAATAAACATAGTTTACACTGTCCACTTAAATACGCTTCCATTAATTTACCGAGAGGTTGAAATATTAGTTGTTATTAAATGTTGTCAGTTCAAACGTAATACCTCCCAATGTGAGTAGTAAATTTACCCTTCAATAAACTATTTATACACTCGCTTTAACCTTCTACCAAATTCCATGCATGGTCGCAGTGGGATTGCACGGTGTTTCCAAGTAAAGCATATTACACATATAGAATTTGAGCACGGAACTGTTTGTGTGTGTGTGTGTGGGGGGGGGGGGGGGTGAGTGTGCGTACCACGTGATTAAATTGCTGGAAGGCAAACAGATAGCCTACTACACAAATAATGACCGGGAGCAAATGATGACTACGCAGGACTGTCTCCCTTCTCATGACCAATGTTAAAGGGAAATAGGGCGTTTAGAATACACCAACATGACATAGAAAAGAAAGAGCTATAGTCATTGTTAAACCATTCAGTCTCACTAATAAACATCTGCCAAAGTTTCATCTCCTCAAAACATTATGCATGTGGTGAGTACTGTAATGGAAGATGCATTATTTGAATTTTGAAAAGTTTGGGTGAACAAATTAGTGTTGAGCAACAAATAACTGAGTTTCTATCTGTGAGAAAATTATTTCTTGAAAAGAAGACTACTGTCCGCTTTCTTAGTTTGAATAATCTATCATTCTGCATCCACAAACATTGGTTTAAAAAATATGGATGTTTCTGTGAAACAAACGCCCTATTTCCCTTTAACATATTCTTCTGTACAACATCAACAGATCAAGAACAGAGAATAACTTTGGGAGGAAAAAGAATTATGAGTGAGCAACATCAGTGTCATTACTGCATTGCCCCTACGGCATTTGGTGTACAGAAATGTATGCAGATTATGACACCATTGGTCCTACCGTCGATTGTAATATGTAACGCCTGAACGATCGAGATCCGAGGAATTGCAGTACAAACTAACGTACACTATATAAATACAACAACAAGCATCATAAAACAATGAATTTAAACAAAACAAAAAAAATCAATCAAACCATTCTTGAATATAAAAAATATTAACCCAAAACAGTGCAGAAAAATGTCAACAAAAACTGTGAACACACAAGCAGTCACAGAAGGGCAAAGAAAATGTTCCTTTAAAGCGATAACCAGGTTTCTTTTTTGGGGGGAGCAGTAAATTTTTCTTCTTTTTACAAACTTAAATTAGGCGGCTACAACATGCCGATTTTGTATTTGGTTAGACATGATTAAAGGTTTCCATGAATCTGCAGTCACACCCACAGAGAAGAATATAAAATTTATTCTTATATTCTCTTATATGTTCACACCATATTAAGGTCATAACTGTTACTGTAATTGTATTGAATGTGATCGCCATAGTTTTTAGCAAAACTGATTCATACAACCAATCGTATATGACGCAAAAGAAAGGATGATGTTGTCATTTTTCATCTGTTAATGTGTTACAACTTTGTTGCAAATTATGAATCTATTATACACTTTGCTACGATACATTATTTATGTATCTTGATGAGGTAATTTGCATGACAAAAACATTGTTAATAAAGACTATGATTCTTACTTTAAGCCTGCTGCTGAAAAACAGCGAGTCAGGTTACTCAACTTTACAGGTAAAATAATATCAATTGGTTACAGATGGTTTTTAAATCGCCCGTTAAAGAGAAACGAAAAGTAAGGCATAAATTTATGAGGTCGGTTTTATTTGTTTGATGTTCCCAACAGACTATTGATTGACGATCCATCATTTTTGTTTCTTTGTATATGTAATATAATCCATGTAACATCTTAAGCCTGCAGTATGAATGACTTAAAAGTGTATTTACTCGGGTGATCATTCCAAAGAATGATGTCAAATCATTTTAAATGGAATATTTTTTTTCATCCATTTCTATGCAAGGTTTTTTCGAACGTTACTTCGTAATGTGCAGTTTTTCAAGTAACTGATATCGATATTCCACATGAGTCTTAGATGTGTAATAACAACTTGAGAATGTTTAAAGAGTGAAATATTCCAATAAAGGAAAGAACACATAAATTGATCGATATTTTAATGGGAGATGAAAGCTCGTGACGTTACGCACTTTTTATGCGTCATATTATTACACAATGGAAGAAAAATGAGTCATGGCACCTCTTTGTACAGTACAGCGTTACATAGCCTTATACGACAAGCCCTCGGGTAAGGACCAGTATGGGCTTGGGTGCATCTATGGGGGAGAGGCGAGGTTCATTTGGCCGAAATCATCCCTTACACTCTAGCTAGAATTGAGGGGAAACCATCTAAGCGGAGCACAACCATCAATTATAGAGCTGAGAGAACCAGAAAATTCTTGGATGAGAGTACCCCTACATGGGCCAAAATCGCATTCTCAAACGTCCATATTCGCCATATTTACTCTGTCTCTATTTTACTCTTGTCTTTCATTGCTAAAAACAAAACCGAAATGATCACTGGTAAGGCCTTGTCGTGTAACCTGGCCGGGAGGCATTATAACTGTGTTAACATTCTGAAGATCAAGTCCAATCGAAGAATCTTTCACTCTAGAGAGCGCAGAGATGAGAATCATGATACTGCATATCTATCCAAATTACCCAATCCAATTCTATCTACATTCTTGTGACCATGACGTCTTCCCCCCCCCCCCCCCACCTTGCCCTACATACTTTGTAGTCGTTTTCGGTCTGTACGAGAGTATTCTCCCTACATCGGTATCATTGTAATAACCTCCCTCTTAATAAATAAATGAAACAATTAAAATCACTTGTGTATATGTGCATTGGTGTAGTCTACATATATCCTTGTGTGAAGGGGGAGGCGTCGACTACAGTTAAAAATGTAATTTTATAATTAAAGTTGTGGCTTAAACAATAGACTAATAAAATAACTTTATTTTGTCAGTGGGAGCTAGTGAAGACAATTCGCAACCTCCCCCACCCAATTCTTCCATGACCCATTAACCCATCGGACAATATTGTTTATAACTAAACTGTACATACAATGTAGCCAGGATCTTCGTGATTTAAATATGACAAAATAGACTCACATTTGTCAGAGAATCATAGAGCCTATAGCGGTGGCATCGAAGATCTTGATAACCGTACACAATAGGCTATGTCATATGTGAAAACAACATGAAACTTGTGTCCTGCTGAAAATTTCCACAATCACAACATATTTTTCCCTCGTGTTCTATCATTTTGGTTTGTTGCTTACGTGCAACTTTAAACTTGTTCCATGGTCGGGGATCCCTTGTTTATAATTCGTAATACATTTCTATAGCTTTGTTATGATTTACCGGCTCCATTGGAGTCACGTGGTTGGTCGTGGTTCAACATTGACGTCTCGCCTCCCGGTGTCCATAAAACGGTTGTCGCTTAGATAATCAAAACATTCCTATGTATTTACGAGACTAACCAGAAACACCACCGGTTGCTGGGATTTCTTGATAGTCCGGGCCATTGGCCCTGTGGTCTCGGTAGCAGTGGCTGGTTGGTCCATGCTAAGGGTCACACTCGCTGTCAAGCTACATGTAGGGTTTGTCTTTTCCAAGTTTCTGTCGTGTATCGCGGCATGTTGCTATTGTCTGCTTCAATGTTTTGAGGGATTTCATATGGTTATGTATGTATTTGTATCTGGCAAGGTCTTTATCAAGAGAGCTACGAAGAGAAAAAAGGATAAATGAAATAAACTTAAAGAAAAAAAAGCATTTCGAGTGAATAACCGCCGTTGAACCGAACTGCTTCGTTGTTCTGAACTTTTCTCTGCCGCCATAAAAAAGAGTCCTTTTTCATTTTATTCAGAATTGGTTGCTTGAAGTGCAAAGTACATCTTACTCTAATGCCCATAGAGTATGCGCCAGTTGACACTCATTTAACTACAACCCCACACCTAAAGGAGGTGATGGGAAATGGGGGTATATCTGAGTCCGTGTGGCACGAACGTTTGTACAATGCGCTACTTTTACCAAAACGTAGATATTAGAAATAATTTTAAATACTGCCGTAATTCAAGGTATTTTTACCAGTTTATAAGGAACTACACTTTATTTCTTATCAACAACTTCGGCGTACAAAAAGGCCAGTATCTTATTGCATATAGGCCAGTATCTTATTGCGTATGGTTACAAAATCTTATTTCATATGGTTACAGGGCCAGAATTTACTTATTAAGGGGGGGTGGTGGTGGGGGGTGGAGGGGCGGGGTGGGATATAATGTTTTGGTTTCTGGTTCTGTCGACCTTTCATTGACGTTGAGCGGAAGCAGGATTTTGAAAAAGCTATTGTTGCACTTGTTTCCTTCTTTGTTAAAAATCAGAGTCTAAAAAATACAGGAAAAGATATTGTGGGTTGTATCAAAGTCGTCAACAGACCCCTTTCCCTACAAGAAGTAAACAAAATACTACTCAGCCTATTGCCAGTTATACATTTGACAATGAGAATTTCTTCTACTTTTTTGCTATTGATTTTCCCTCCTCAAAGATGATTTGAAAAGAATGTAATCCCCCATCATAAAAGATTGAATCATGCTATTCGTTTGATATGTTAGTTGCTTGCCTAATGTTGCCATAATAATGTCTTTGGAATATCGAGTTACGAATCATAATGTATTTTATTTCCTATCACCTCGCATTATAAGCTTACATCTGTGGTCACTTGATTCGACAAAGTAGCCTAGGCGAAATCCCCGCCTTTAATCAACTTACAGGTGTCATGTCACTTTAACTTTTCATCTGATGCAATGCGCATGTTTGTGACATTAGCGACATGTGTAAGTCGTCAAGCTAAGAATCATGCGATTTAATGTTGCATTAACACAAGCGTAAATGTGTAATAACAAGGATAGCCTATGGAGGGGGTCAATCACCCGCTACAGTGCACATATCATGCATCAAGAACAAAATAGAGTTTATCACTATGATGCTGAAAAAGCACTACGACAAATCTAGTCTGAGGTAGTTTGCCAAAAACATTTTCTTAGACCAGTAGGCAAACTCGAATAACCATCTCTGTGATAAAGGTTTAGTGGAAAACTTGTTCAACCAATGAGTCAGTTTAATCACCTCATGAAATTATAGTCCACATACCCTTCTCTTCTCGCCCCCCCCCCCCCACCCACAAACAAATGAACAAACTTGAATGATTTTTTTTTTAATTTTTGGTCACCATGTCTGTAGAACATGCAGTGTCTTTCTTACTCAGTCGCGTTTCCTTTCCTCTGAATTGTACACAATGAACAATTAACTAAATATATGCTACCGTCTGCCACCACGCCACATCTTCCGGAGCCACCCTGCCATTCCGCCCAATTGATAATTATTTTAGAGTTTATTTTACCAGATGATTTGTTGCAGTATTACACAGTACTTGGAAGACGACAAAAGCTTAGAAAATGTATCCCTGTAATTCCTCGCTGGGAAAAAAATTAAACACTTTGGCATAAACTCAGCGGAGACCAGATAATTAGTGCATATGTTAAATATGTAGGTTTACGATAGCAACGAAATTTACTCGCTATGTAGACGATGGAAAAGCTAATTTGCTCGTTAGTAAATTAAACAGGTGATTGGGTTGTAAAACCACAATGTTGTTTGCATACAATAACTTGTTCCCGAAAAGTGTCTGCGATAAGATGACTCGAGATTTGAGAACCCTTTTTTAAGGGCATTTTTTTTACTATCGGAAATGCGCTAATTTTGGTCTTACACAGACTATCCTTTTTACAGCCTCGATCAAGTTTTCTATACAACCAACAAAAAAAAGTATATATATTGACCCACTACCTGAAAAAGTTGGCCAGGAATTGTTTATCTCCTTACTTGTCTGCTTGTGAATATTTTTGGATAGCATTGTTTATATTTTGGGACATTCTTGTAAATGTCATTATGGAGAGAATATCACACTGTACGTAAAAACCGATTGGCTGATGACCAACAGCGGTGCATAAACGATACCCGCGCTGTTCAATAATGCATCCGAAAGGGTATAGTGTTATGACATTTTGTAACATTACTTCAAGGTATCTACAGACTGTAACTTCTTCAAAGGAAATTAAGAATGCAGACAATTTCAGGAAGGGAGAAAGTGTGATGGCCTGCACTATTCTTCACCTTATAATTGAGGAGACCTACTCTTAACGACAGTGAAGTTTCGGTCAACGAACCTCTTATTAACAGTGTATTCTGAAATTACGGTGGAAATTTCAACTTCTGTTATTACTTTACGTAGGGATGAAATCGGAAAAAGATAAGACACCAGGTGGAATAGTATCTGACATCAGACCTTAAATATGATTAAAGAGCAAAAGACTGAAGGGTACCCTTTGCAATGGAGAATAAGATAAGGAAACAAGAGATATAAGAGTATATCAATATTTGTAAATGTGGTAAAGGAGCGAACTGTCCAAACGCAACATGAAAATCTAACAGAATTTGAAAAGCGAAATTGAGACTGAAATTCGAGCTTCAAGTCTTTTATATTTCTCTTCTTTGATGGGTCCTATCTTAACTCAGAGAGGAGGAAGAAGAAAATACATACAACAATATCAGAAGTGACCACAAAATGACTGAAGAATTATTTCAAGACGGACAGAATAACTGATGAATAAAACTTTGCGGTTTCATCATTAAATAAATGTATATAAAAGAACTTATGGGGAAAAATATGGTTAAAAATACAAATGAAAAAAAGCGCTTTCAAGTTATAAGCCGAGGGATAGTTTGATGACTGACAATAAGAATGGTAAGTTCACTTGAACTGTATTCTTGGAATAGTGTAATTATGGTTACGGTAGGCATTCAGCTTCAATATCTGTAATCACGCACCAGTCAAAAACCAGTTATAAGAGTCTGCGAGGTGTATCATCAGTACCGTAATTTGTTGGCACCACTTGGATGCCTTAAAATTTGGCCCAAATGGCAGCCCAACAAATTCTCCCTTCCCCAAGTAAAAATGATCTTCAGTCCGGTTTCGGAGACAACTTTCAACAGAACGTTCAATTGACATTGATGAGGGGGGGGGGGGGGGTACTTTAAGCGGACCTTGCTTTAAATGTACGTAGGCCTATACGTTTCCAAGTATGCTTTACGGCGTTGTAATTACCATTCCCTACAGGTTGTTTCAAGATTCGTGATGTAAAATAGTAATATCCTAGGGCTCTCTGTTTGATGTTACTCTAGATACCCTCAAGTTGTACCAAATCCAGTTAGTTTTAGTGTATACTGTTGACTTTTGGGTGTGTATATGGCACATGTGAAAAATTTGTGTACTCAATGAACCCACCATTATTACGTAATAGCAATATATTTTTACTTTATGTAATAAAACGTTGTGCATACTTCATACCAGTAATTCGACATCTATCCAATGAAGGGGGTTCGGAGATAGCTAAGGTATCGTTTGCCTTTTTTACCTGCTTGTATTTAAATAACGTTTGTCGTCCAAAGGTGCGACTTAGCGTTGGAGTGTCTCAATGAAATTGATCACTGTAAAACACATTTAAGTATCCGTCTATTGCTAACATATAGGGACTTGGGTATGTGCACAGAAGCTCTCAACCACACCAGCTGTAAAAACAACTTAACCGAATTGTTTGTCCTAAGTTGTTAACATTACCTTAAGGTGTATCGTCTGCCAAAAAAAAAAATGTATTTTAACGTACTTTAGATGCAAGAAACATGCGTTAATTTCCCTCCTATAAAGGTAGGATAAGGTCGTTAGTCTGTTCCGACAGGTCTGCAACTATCTGTATCGTTACAAGGATGACCTACATGACATGGTATGAAACTAGAATAAGAGGAAATGCAGTTATACAGCAAAAATGAAATATTTGAACTCCGCTCAAAATCTGTCCGTCTGTGTGTGTTTGCGTGTGTCTGATTGTGACTTAATACGTTGTACGGTATAAATCTGGCATAGATTTACATAGCTTTTATCTTTAACAAGAGAAAGTACGGTACAATATGGTTTAAAGGTGATTGGTCTTCTAATTAATACCTCATGTGACGTCAGTCTATTCTTGGTTACCCTCTGCAAACGTCACTACACAGTTTATGGTTACTCTTTGCAAGTGGCCTCCGGTAGATCGATTGCATATATACCGCTGTACAGTTACAATAGTAGACTATCAATCACTGAACGCGAGTATATCAAAGAATAGACGGAAACTTGTAACAATTGCAGAAGATACTGACGTCATGAAATATTAATAAGACCACTAACCACCGCTTGAAAGGAGCACCGTTAGGGTTTGATGTATTTATTTATTTTTTTCAACTTTATTTCAAGAGGGTGACTTGATCAGCCAAGGCTAATCTTCCCCAAGGTCCTCAAAAACATGAGCAAGAACATACAACAGAACAAACAGAAACAAGGGGAACGTAAAGTGAGTATAAAAAAATACAAAGGAAATAAGTAATTAAGAAAATTAAGAAAAAAAGAAATAGAATAAAAAGATATTAGAAATTAAGAAATTAAAGTAAAAGAAATTAAGAGAATAAGAAAACTAAGAAATGTATAAATTAGATTAAGAAATTAAGTCAACGGCAAGACAAGATAACAAGTGGTTAAACACACTAAAGGAAAGCTTAATGAAAAGAAATAAACGATAAAAACAAGAGAATAATATAAAACATAACATACAAAATCGACTTCAAAAGTGCAAGTAGATAATACAAAATCATTTATCAAATGTTTAAAGTTTAAATATGACCCTTTTTTTACATTTTGGGGTAATTCATTCCATTCTTTCGCTGCTTTCGCTGCTGTATATGAAAATCTCCTGTGAAAGTTTGTTTTCACACCAGGTAAAAACAAACCGGAGCTTGTTGCCGATCGTAAGAAATATGTATGCAAATTACATGTGTATTGGAACAGTTTTTTAAATAAGGTAGACAAAGATCATTTAATGCTTCATATGTAATACAGAGAGGTTTGCGTTTAAGTCGACTATCCACTGTTTTCCATCCAATCCTCTCAAAAGATCAATTGATCTTTCTTCGTATGAGGCACTTAATAAAGTTCTAGCCGAGCTTTTTTTTTTTTTTTTTGAAGTTTTTCGATTCTTTGCATGTTCGCTTGAGTGAATATGTAATTGACATGATCGTGGAACGTTAGGTTAGAACCAATCCTTACCTCTAGAAGCTTTTCCGTTGTCGTATTTTCTCATCGTTTTTCTCCCATTTATATTTCTAAAGTATCATTCACTGAAAGAGTATTATGCTTTAGTTCAGAAAATACCAATATAGCTTTTGTTTGGTCAGTGTTGATGACCATCCTATTTTCTACACACTATCTTTGGATGTTCCCGAATCTTACTTAAGTTTGATTGTGAGTTCATCTGTGTCTTTACTGCTAACATGAGAAGTAGTATCATCTGCATACATATCAGCTGAGCAATGAGCAGACGTAAATCGAAATAATTAATACAAAGAATAAATAATAGTGGTCCTATAATTAATCCCTGAGGAACTCCTCATGACATTGGCAAGGTGCTTGAAAGGACCCCGTTTACATGTACGCATTGGTTTGTATTAGATAAATATAATTCAAACCATTGCATAGTCTGTGGTGAAAATTGATATAAACTAAGTTTTTTTAACAATATTTCTTGGTTGACAAGGTCAAACGATGTTCTTAAATCTAGCAGAATTGTCCCTATCATGTTTCCGTCATCTATGCATTTGAACCATTCTTTCGATTTACACATTTTTAATTTGTTTAATTG
The DNA here is from genome assembly GCA_021234535.1 of Stichopus chloronotus. Lineage (NCBI taxonomy): Eukaryota > Metazoa > Echinodermata > Holothuroidea > Aspidochirotida > Stichopodidae > Stichopus > Stichopus chloronotus. The sequence goes on along the minus strand of CM037848.1, from coordinate 4,218,014 downwards.
GGGTAGGGTAGGGAACGAATTTTCCTCTGGGAAACACCTCACCCTCTGCGCCTTGAAATACCTAAGTATGCCAGATATTTTCATTTAATACATCAAGGACATATTCTGATAATGAAGATACTGAGTGTGGAAACACCATAGACGCCATATCTGAAAAAAAAACACTTGTTATATATTTGCCTTCTTGAATTTTCTCAAGAGACAGGGTGTCTCCTACGCAATGGATATTAAAAATAATTTGCAATGCCTAATTATAAGTTATTAATTATCCACCGGGCTAAGGAAATGATTCTCTAGAAGCACCTACATGCAGTCCAGTGATGGGTTTAACCAGGTCTACGGTGGTGACGCATGATAGCCTCTGAGACGGCATATTTGTGGGAAAGGCGAATGAGACTACACCATAGGCGAGAATAACCGGCGGGCCACCGACGACAATCGGACTAAAATCGTCAAAAAGGAACTTAGAACGAGACGCCACGCATCCACAGTGGAGACACAAATTATTTCGCGAGGTGACAATTTCACACCGTTTTCAAACGCTTATTGGAGTAACCTTCACCTTCCAACAACAAATGAACAGAGCCCCTCCCCACACAATAAAAAAGGAGGAATGAAAATTTAGTAAACTTGTTCTTTTTTTCATTAAATGGATGTAGATAACAATGGGATGAAAAAATGGCATTTGATCTCAAGGTTACATCAAAGTAATTTCGATGATTTTCACCAACACTGATCATGTAATGAACGGTGAACCCATCGCCATTTTATTCTGTCCTTTGTATACCACTTCCTGTGTATACTTTAACTATACATGTGCATCGATGTGTCCACTTTACAAGTATAAAATCCCAACTAGTCTTCGCCTGTGAGGACCCATACTTCATCCATTTTTATCCTTATGAAGTCTTCCTATTTTTCTACGAATCATTTTGTCAAACACTCCTTGTGGAAAAATGAGTTGACAGTTATTACAGGATTGACCAGTGAATTGTTTCTTACATCGACAAAAAGATACACAATGAAAAAAGGGACCGTTATACGACGAATTTGGGAGGCACTTGACGACAAAATGATCAAAATTGTTAGATACATGCTTGTTTGCAGTCGGCACTTATTGTAGTGAAAGGATGTGTTGATGTCTGTACAACTTAATTAAGTTCCAGCGGCCTTCTTAATCTTCAGTCAAGTCAAAATCGTCCATTCGAGTACTAATGGGTGCAAGATATAGCCTGTGACGCAATATAGACAGTCCGACATAACTAATGCAGAAGTTTACTACGCGTTACCGTACTAGCTACGGTAAAATTGAGCTTCCTACTTTCCAAGGCACTAGTTCTAACATATTAAAGGGAAATAGAGCGATTAAATTCGTAACCGATAGCCCCTTGCAAGTTCGCCCCAAACAGTTCGCCTCCAAATTACCAGTTCGTCCCCACGTCGTTTACCCGTTCTCCCAAAGACCTACCAGTTGGCCCCAAGTGCAGACCAGTCCCAAATCCGTAAATGTAAATTTACATTGTTCCGTTAGTTAAAGTAGTGCTATGGGCCTTTTCATTACATTTCATTCTTTTAGTCTATTGTGTTCATTGTGCTGTTCATTTTTTTCCAGCTTGACACCTCATTTGTTGTAATCATAGTTGATTGCGTATGTATGCTGGAGGCATTCGAGTGCGCCAGTTTTTGTCGGAATTTCACCTGATATAGTCCCATACTATCCTCAAAGTATAAATTAATCACGATTTCACTTGATTGATAAATTGCCAAGTGTGCTTAAGTCAGTTGAATAAAATAGTACTCATATATATATATACTGACCGCTGTCGTTTTGCAGGAATGGTGGCGGTATTCAAGTTCAAATTCCCCCATTTTTCCACGACTTGTCTACATAGCAAATGTAATAGTTTTTTGCTGTCGTAACAATGTTTTACCAGCGTGGAAATTGTAGTTGAAAACTATTACAACGATATTTGACACCAGTTACTTCAAGGGGGAGGACTGGTAGGTTCTTGGGGAGGGGGGGGGGGCGGGGACGGGGTGAACGACTTTCACTCTGGGACGAACTTGCAAGGGGCGAAACAACTGGAAACCTTCACAGTGAACCAACATGGCACAAACAGAACATAGTCGTAAAATTAACAGAAACCCTAAGTTGAGATTTGGTTAAGATTCTACTTACCTATCACAGGAAAATGGACTTCTTACTTTTGCCATAGAAGATAGTAGACCGTATAACCTATTTTCATATAAGCACTTCGTGACTGTGATAGGAAGTAGAACTACACTAATTGTTAAACCATTCAGATTATCATATCAAATTATGCTAAGTTAGGAGTCTTATTGACCGGCATCTTTCATGGAAAGATCATATCAATTTTATCAGTGAGAAAGTTTCCAGGGGTGTTGGAATAATTAATTATCTTCGCACTATCCTAAGTAAAAACATCTTGATTACCCTTGATAATATTCTTTTTCTTCCTCACATTTCATACTGTAATATTGTATGGGGATGTACCTATGCCTCAAGCATTCAGCTTCTTTTTATTCTTCAGAAAAGATGTACTCCCTTTAATTTGAACAAACATTATCTCAGTCATATAAACTCACTTTTTGTGAATTTGAATATGTTCAATATCTATGACTTGAATAGGCATCACACCTGTAGTTTTACATATAAATATATGAATAACAATGTCCTCAATACATTCCAACATATTTTTTTTTTTTTGCTCTGCGTTCTGCTACCCACCATTTTCTTAGTCGAAGTTCTAATTCTAGCTCTATCCCATTTTTTAGAATGAAATTATCTCAACAAAGTGTAGGATATCTATGTGAGAAATTCCGTAACTTACTACCTCTTTACATTACTTAGCAAAGCTCATTTAGTTCATTCAAGAAAGCCCTTAAACTTTACGTTATTTCCAATTATCAGTGATTCATCTATTTTGTGTTTCATTTCTTTCTTTCGTGTTTAAATCTTATACTCATAGTTACTGATGTTATTTCTTTCTTCTGGAGTGTCTATGTCTGCAGGCTCCCTCGTGCTTTTTATAGACACTCCCCAGTCTCTTTTCTTTTTCATATTCTGTAAATATTTTCCATTTCAATTATCATTTGTAAATATTTTCAAAGAGATTGAAATAAATGTTATACAAACAAAACAAAAGATCACAGTACAATCACAAAACGTAACGGTAAAATAAGAACTCCATAACTTTTAGGTAAAATTTTACACACAGTTGATGTAAGTCTTACATTATGTATATAACAATTTTACTAAAATGTAACCTAATTTTACTAAAATGTCACTAAAATGTAACCTAATTTTACTAAAATGTAAAATTTACCAAAATTATGTAGAATTTACATATACTGCTTACATTAATTATATGAAAAATTTATGGAGTTCTTATTTTACATAATTTAGGTAAATAATTCTGTGAGTGTAGGAATGATGCAATGTAATCCATATATTGACACAGAAGTGTTGAAAACTTTAGTATAATATATATGCAGTTAAAATGTGGTATTGATAGCCCCATTTTGCAAACGTGGAGAGTGGACCCTCCAATTACAACGTCGATGGACTGCGACCAACAACGTTGGAGAACCCCTCCCCCCCCCCTCCAAAATAAAAAAAACAACACAACAACTCTGACAACTACTACGGTCCTTTGGCCCTGTGGGTTCAGCATACTTGTAATGTATGAGTAGTATACCTTCTCTTTTTTGTGTGTGGAAATCTTTAGGATAAGCCAACGCCATAGCTGAGAACAATACCCGGAACCTGAGGGATGAAGGGGGGGGGGGGGTTATATGGGATAAACTGTTCTCCAGTGAACGAAGAGGCTTACAATTTAAGTGACGTCACAGTAGTCCACGTCGTCTGTCATTAATTGCTGCTTATACCACACTGAACAACTCAGCATGTCATGTCACTAAGTTTAGAAAAAAAACCTTAAACGGTCCAAACTTGACTCTTTCGCTTATTGAGAAGATTAAAGAAAACCTTCGCATTATTATAAAGTACTTTGTACGAAAAATAATTGGTCTCAGCTTAAATACAAATAAAAAAAAATCAGAGAGCAAACGAAAAACGAGAGATTGCATGTACATTACAGAATGCCACACAAAAACGTAGAGACAGTCGAGTAACTGAGGTGTTACGATAAACAACTAACAACTCACTTAACTCAGTAAAAGGTATTACTTCTCTATTTGAGGTTGGAACTGTTAGGAAAACTTTTCATAATCTTCCCTTGGGAAATGGCTGCCTTAGTATAAACTCTATAGAGAATATTCCTGACGATTCTTACATGTGTGTTTAAAAATATGATGATTTCGAATTTTTAACTTTATTTTCACCTCTCATCTTTCTCCGTTCCAACTTGCCCCCGCCACATCGTAAGATAGTACACGGTATGATTTACAAGTCACTGCCCTGAACATATTCTATGAAGCTAGTCAGATTTTCTCGACTAGTGGATTCGAACGGACGGGTTACAAATCTCTCATAGGGTGCTGAAAGGTCATTTTGTACTTTTATTTATAAATCGCTTTTTTTCCACAGAAAACGACAATCTTGATTCGATCTCAGGTAAATTGATCAATAAACGGTGAGGTATTTAATTCTACCTGAAGGAGAGAAAACTACACCAGGACATCGATATAGGTCATCACGGGGATCTCAGACAACAACAACAAAATCTGTCGGTACACAGATTTCAAAGTGGTCACGTATTGCCAAGTACGGTGAATGATATGACTTGAGAAAGTAAAGGAGAGTGTGCGTGTGTGGGGGGGGGTGGGGGGGGGGGGGGGGTGGGGGGTGGGTGGGGGGGGGGGGGGTGGGGGGTGGGGGGGGTGGGGGGGGTGGGGGAGGTGGGAGTTGAGGTTATCATACTGACAAGGATACTGGTACCTTTGCTACTTTCCTTTATTTTTCATAGCCGCAACACTCAAACACGTACGTTACCTTACAGATGTTTCAACATTCAATATTTCTTGTCTGAGAGTATTACATGCTTGTGTGTCGGGCCTTTGGGGAGGGAGTGGGTGGGGGGAGTTATGAAGCACATGTCATTCTTCATTGATTTATTTTGCTGAATTTAACTTTTTATGTCGATTTGAAACAGAAAGAAAAGAGAAAACAAAAAATAAAAATACGGACCTACAACGTAATGTTCTGTAGGCAGAAGTTCTAAGTTTTCTCCCCCTAGAAGTTTTTGGGCGAATTGAAATAATCAACATTAAGTCACATATGCCAGTTGGCTCTGTCTTTATGTTGGTCCCACCAAGGAATCTGAGGATCTCGTCATACATTGGACTGGTTATACTCACGTAATCTAACAGAAAAAGGCTACAACATTATTTGTTTTTTAATATTTTTTGTTATAGATACATTTTAACACTTCGCGTTCGACGATAACGGAGTGCGGATACCTGATTCAGAAGGATGTAACCCCCCCCCCCCCCCGGAGACATTACATTACAAGCATATCACAGAGCGGATTCTAGTGAAAGAGGGCTTTACTGTATTTTTCTACTTCCCTGGTTACAACACTTATCCTCCTCTACTTGTCTTGTTTTGTTTTATAAAACATTTACTTCAGTCTCTGTGAAAACGTTTACAAAATGATAATTTAAATGGTGTTATATAACTTGCTTATTTTAGTCTGCTTTTTGAGTAAGTACAAACGAGAGTAGCAAACGACTTGTAACTTATTGGCTCTGAGCATAATTAATGTCTCAAGTATACAGTAAACGTGTTTCATACAGACAACTTATGAATGTAGATATACCAGCCTCAACCGTATGAATTACACCACTATAAACGAACACAGCACATAATAGTTTGAAACACACAACACATATCAGAGTTATTTCACAAACTGACCCCTCTCTTGTCTCACGGTCTCCGCTCGGTACGAAGCTAAACGATTTCAAATAAGATTCCAGTTTGGAACTTAAAACTCTTGTTTTTACATTTAACTAGAAAACATAAAAAAAAAACGCGGTAAGAACATCAAAGGCTTGAAAAACACAATACGGGGGTCTTGGGAGGTACAAATTTACTACAAAATACATCCCAATTGCCTATTTTCTGAAGATATTACAGGTAACCTACTTATCGGGTAGCTTAGTGGAAGGTTAATCGTTTGACCCAGTGGGGTCGAAACCGGTAGTAGTGACGATCAGAAATAATGACCTTTGACCTTGTGGCATTTATTTTCTTTTTCTGTTGCCTTTGACTGGATCCCACTCATCCCTTTCTCCTTTTCCTTTTTCAATTCCTTCTCTAAATCGAGTCGCCTTGGGTTATGAATTTAATATTTGAAGTTGAGAAGGCGAAACAAAAGTTAGTGATAGCGCTAGGTAGACATTAAAAAAAAACCGTCCTAGTTTGAACGGTTATTTGTGGTAGAACTTACAAATTAACTTCTATTATTGTGGAATGTAGATTGAGTGAAACGGTTTATAAAGTGTACGAGGGTTAAAGAAGGCCCTTATGATAGAGTCCCAGAATGAAGAAGACGAATCTTGACTTGAGGGGACCGGTTTAGCAAATTACTATAAGAAGATTAGATTCAAAATGTCGACAATGATTTTAAAAGAATTCGAATTTGATAACACTATGGCCTATAGAGATGAAGGAAACTGGTTGGGTAAGAGATATGTTCTCACCGACTTCACCTTGGATGAACTCAGATTGCCCATCCCAAAGGGATTTCGATGTTATTATGTCATTATATACAGGCTACAGGCTTACATATATATATATATATATATATATATATATATATATATATATATATATATATATATATATATATATATATATATATATATATATATATAGCCTTTCAATAAAATCCCATATTAGACTGAAATGAATGACCCCAAAGTAGTGACTGACACTGCATTAATTGTCATGACAGAGAGGTAACGTAACCGTTGTGTAGGGGAAAACGAGAGACCGTTTCTAAGAAATGGTTATTGTAACCTGCATGTATAATTCTTTCTGCATGATTTGCCACCATTGCCATGTTCATATACATTACATTGTTTAGTATTACATACGTAAATACGTAAGATGCACTTATTGTTTGAGTTTATTATTTTCGGAAAAGAAAAAGTACTCACATGCATGAAGATTGTTTCCACGAGTGTTCGGTAAAACGAATTCCTTGATAATTAAAACCAAGGTACAGAATTCTGTCTCTCTCGGATAAAAGAAAAAATCGATTTGCTTTATTCGAATCGGGTCCGGTATTCCGTAAGGAGTCGAATAATTACGATGTGTCAGGCATATAAACTTTGGTTAGCACTGTCCTAGTCGTTGAAAGCATACAACCAGAAGTTGATACGCGTGAAAGGGGTCCCTAGTAATCCAATTTATTTATTTTATTATATTTATGGTTGTTACATCCGTCCAAGATGGAGAGTAAATTCCCTAAGATGACAATCAAACCTGAAGACGGGTCGAACCACCGTACATGAGTTTTGTCACATCACTTGAAAATGAATCACCTGCCTCTTATAAGTGTAAATTTGTTTATATCCTTTTGGTCTTCAGTACGTCGTCAAGGAAAAAAAGAATGAAAGAAAAGAAAGAAAACCGCATGCGTGATCCATTTAACATGTGTACATACATGTACAGCCGCATGGTAGTACCGGCAAGACAGGCTGACTAGTCCTTTTGGAGTGCTTTTAAGCCAAAGCTGTCTTTAAATAACGCCTTTTGTGATGTCATAATGAGAGGCTTTTCTTTTCAGACGTGTGTGAAAAAAAGAGCCAGTGCCAGTCCTCTGTGCGTACAATCCAATTACTAACCACATGGTCCTACCACGGTCCTACCTCTATTTATAGGTTTCACATCCTTTCTTCAATCGATATATACAAACCAAGCACCAATGGAGTCATCAACTAGATTTGGCTTTAAATAATACAAATTCATCTGTTTCTTGATGTGTATGTGTATGTAACACTGGCGAACCTTTCACATTAAGTTGCAGTCAACTAGTCGCCGTCCCACTAGTTGCAACACAAGGAGGTTTTAATACAGAAAGCAAAATGGGTTTGTAATGAGTGTCGATTAACACATAAGCTCATGCTACACACTAACTGTAAGATAAGAAGAGAGAGCGTGGTGGTGGTGGTGGTGGTGGTGGGGGGGGGGACGAAGCTATGAATAACGCAAAAAATAACATTACCTGTGTGTACTTGGTGCATTTCACCTGCGACAGCCGATAACGAGGGTACATGAAAATTATGATAACGATAGAGTGCACGTTATTTTTTTTGACAGGTTAGAATAATGACAAATTTGATTTAAACCTGGTGAGTTGATAATCACCCCAGGTGAAGCAACAATAAATAAGCCACGGGCTCACTGCACATTACATTTGAGGAGCAGATTAGAGTCGTACAATAACTGCCACCAAATCTACAGTTTTGGTAAAACGTTTTTTATTCGTGTCTCGAGAACTGTATATTGCACCTGGTATACCGGACAAGGTTAGGTTATGGTCACTTGTCATTAGGAAAGTTAAGGGGATAATACAAGTCGACAGATTTAAAAATGCACGATATCATGTTATTTATTTGGTCTAACTGCACTTCAAAGAGTATTCATGTTTGGACCGAGCAGGGAGGTGTCACATGAACTTCAGTAAGGATCATATTACTTTCATTTTACTTGAAACTGAAATCCTTTGTGTTTCATGTATATGGGGGAGGCCTATGCTCGTCACCGAATAATTGGAGCCATGCTTAGCTGTAGACTAGTAAGTTCCGTACCCTCCACAGATTTTCACTCATTTTAGTTTACAATGCAACGCTTTTTTTTTCGTTCGATCCCTTCCACATAGTCGAGTGTTAATTGTAATGTGAAGATAAAATGGAAAGGAACTATATTTTCAGACACTCTGAGTCTTTTATGGTTTTTGTGAGGATATTGTGACAAGACATAATTATATGGCTATGGGAGTATGGCTGTAATGTCAGTCACTTGCAATTACACTAACGTTTCAACCATGAAACAGATTAGAGAATTTTGTTTTCTTTACTGTTACTTAGCATAATCTGTCTTCCTCCCCTTCACTGTTTCCCTTGCCATTCTGCCCTATTATCACCGGGAAGAAGCGCCCCAACTAACTTTAAATGTACTGTAATCAGCGGACTAATGACAAGAACGTCTAAAAAAAGGTTTAAATATGCACACCGTGAACTTGTGTAATGCACAAACAACAGACGTTGGTAAACATATATTACGTAACGAAGTCAATTCAATTGTACTCAACTTTCATACTTTCCCATTCAAGGTTCAAAGAATGAGTGTCTCCAGTGAAGTACTCATCCAATGACTGAGTTTATTCTTTACTCTCAGTCCAGAATCTCAAGTGGTTTTTTTTTCTTCTTTTGTTTTCTTTTATTCTCGTTTGTATTTCAGCTTTTAAACATACGCAGTCATTTCGCTACTGTATTTCTAAAATAACGTTGTGTTTGTTTAAGCCATTTATGAAATAACTGACATTTCTAGTAGGGTGTTTCCCTTTAAGCACTGCGACACAGTAATACTTTCACTAAGCCTAAAGTTAGTTTTTCTTGCTACGTATACCTGCAAGTCGTTTCTGATGTCCAAATGTTCTTTACACCAGTGCTGTCTTCGTACATTATTTTTAGGGGTTTTCAGTTTAATATATTTTTTCACTTGTTATATTGAGTGTTTATTTTGTATCGCTGTGAGTCCTGGTGATCTTTTTTTCTTGTTCTGCTTTTTCTTGTTAATTTCGGATTCCATTTTTTTTAATTTGGTGTGTGTGTGGGGGGGGGGGGGGGGGAGGTATCACACTAGTTCAAGATTTCAGTTTTACCTTTCTTTCATATTGGAGAGTTTGCTCACAGACTGGAGCTCCATGAATGACCACTGTGCTGGCTTCTCACTTAAAGTTGTGTGACATGCATTTACGAAGGCGCTGTCTTTACTCTAACGTTGCAGAGTGATACCCAGATTAAAATTCAATTGGAATTCTGTTTCCATATTGCTCTTCAACGAAAGTGCAAAAAGGATAGCGTGGAGTGTTGCACAGTGTCAGCAGTTCTTTTGGTAGGTTTATAGTTATCATCTCATAAATTTATATTTATCATCTCTTACTGCGTTTCACATTGGTAAGTGATAACAACATTTGTAAGATAAAAATACATGCAAAACAAAGCCCTAGGGATATATAAAATTATCACTTGTCCTTGAAATAAAGGTTAAGTAACAAAGGTAACATATATATACATATATATATATATATATGTATGTCTCTTTGATCCATTTCTCCCTGTGACTTCAAGTAATGATGGTTGACTGCTATGCTATCTTGGAGAGTTTGAATTTTGTAGGAACAAAAAAATGTCGAAACAATTTTCATATTAAAATATCTGGAAGAAGAGTGCTTAATTCCCTGTTCAGTTTTGTGACAGGTGATCTTTTTCCCTACTTTCTCTTCCATAAAACACTGACAAAGAACAAAGGTATATGACCAGGTGATTGCCAGTACAACTCACATTCCCGCCTTAAGATGACGTGTAGTTTACCTTAAGTCTCGGTTTCCAGATTACTAGAAACACAAATACAATTTACTATGCATTGAAAGTTTATCTAACTTCTGTTAATTGTTCTGGCAGATGTTATTCAACAGCACATGTACCAATATAAACATCCGCATGAGGCCAACAAGTGTATAGGGTTGTTTGTGCGTTTTAACATCTTTATAACATTGCATTATAATAGATAAGTCACTAACTACTCAGAGAAGTAGGTGTTTGGCCGGGCACGACTGCAACCAAAATACTTAAAAACCAAACGAAGAAAAAAAGTTATGAGTAAGTTATCAAGTATGATCATTTGGAATTATAATCTACAACTAGAAATGAATGAGTTGTTTAATACGTGACATGAAATAGAAACCTATATCAATCTTTCAGTCTTTGAGTTTAATCTGTTTGGATCATATTCATGCCGTGATATATATAGCTAAACCAGATATGGTACTGAGTTAATATCTCTTGTGAACCCAATGCAATCACTGCGAAATAATGCCTTTTCATTTTTTTTTTTGTTGCTGATTTTTATTTCTGAAGTGATCCGCCAGCAATCTGCCAACTGGTCACAGAAATGGAACTTAATCGGGCATTGAGCTCCCCCTGACTGTTTCAATGTCTTGGATATGAAGTTCCTTATTGCCAATAATCATGACTCATTTTTTTTCAATGTGGGTCTCTTCTTGGTCCCTCTACAAAAAAGGCCACTGATCATGAAGTGGTATAAGTGGCTACCATATGGTCTGTGTAACCTATAAATGTAATAATTAATCATAAATGTAATTCCTATGCACCATAAATGGAACACTTGCGGACCAAAATTGTAATAACTGACCCACCATAAAGGTAAAAATTCTTAACCATAAATGTAATAACTTAACCCACCATAAATGTAATAATTTTAATCATAAATGTATAAATGATAAAAAGTGTCTTATAAAACAATGAAAAGTCATTCATACACCAACCGAATAGGCCTCTCGGGGACAATTTGCGTGTGTAATAAAGATTAAGAAAGTGAGCGGCAATCATAATGGTAAAGATTCGTAAGTCGTGGTAAAGTGTGTTTAAGTCAGTGTGGCAAGCAGGGCCAGACTTATGTGTGTGCCAGCGGGACATGTGCCTATGCATTCTTACTAAATGGAACCCTCACAAAATTATGGAATTCATACTGCATTGGATATATTTTTAAAACAACGATTTATTTGAGGATACAAGGTGTCCCTGCTGGATGGCCTCGATTACTGTAGTACCCCCCCCCCCCCAGTCCAACAATAAAATCACGTAAAACATTGCGTGATAGCCTTGATCTGTACAAGCAGTTGAGCCGACCACAAATGCAAGCAATTGATGTCACACAACCCATATGATCACGACTACCTAACAAAACATATTGTTACACACAAAGGAAAATTCACTTTGTTACTTCAGATATAATACAGCATGCATTGAAATTAAAAAAAAAAACAGTAAGTTGCGGAAATGTGGGTAGGAGGTCACCTAGTTCCGTTTTCTGAATTTATTACATTTGTGGTAAAAAATATTACATATATGGTGGATATTACAACTATGGTTGCAATTACATTTATGAGTTATACAGAGTTTTTGTGTAACTTAACGGAACTGCTTTACGCTAAGTTCATTCATGGAAGCGAACAAATATGAAGGACAATTCGTTATAAAAAAAAAAAAACGACTTATGTTAAGTCTAATAATCAATCATTCACCATTGAAGGTGATTCATTTTACGTCATCGCTCTCATTGGATGACGTAGAGGCCCGTGTAGTACACTAGATGTACAGTATTTAAGAAAAGAAAAGGTTTTGATAAAAAAAAATATAGACCTCCATAAAGAACTAAATAACGAGAGACGAGCTATGTACTTTTAATTCCCAATAATGTAATGAATGGGATTTGTCATTCTTTTCAGATTACCGAATCTGATATATTTCTTAAAGACCGGTTTTAAGCGAACGTTGACGGTGGCCCCAGATATCTCTGCCACTTGAAATGACTCTGGTATTCAAAAAGATTCTTTACCTTCTGTCTGGGCCAGCGTGCGAATCCCAAAGACACTGCTGTTCACTTTGGGAATTTCCTTTCCCTTTTCTTTCCCTGGTTCTCAACTCCTTTTTTTTTCTTTGAAGGCCCAGGACTTTTTTAGGCTTTGATCCTCTAATCGCCGATTTTTAAGCCAAACACTCAATTATAGTAATCGGTAGGAAGACATCGTTAAGAGTCACGGAGCAACAATAACGGTCTTTATGGAGACCGGGGATTGGCGTCACATTACAGAGGCGATTCCATCATTTCCAACCTATTATGAAAAGCCGATGGTTCTTGTTCTTTGTTGTAAACAGGCAATTCGACTTCAAGATGAATACCAGATAACACGGCTTTATTAGTAGGAGACATTATCCTGAAAAACACACAAGAGGTTTCTAAGTCTTGTTTTGTATCCTCGATTTAAGAATCCCTCTCCCCAAATTTCATAGATGCTGTTACCGGAGTTCGACCTTGTATTATACTTGGGAGAGCTGTTATTTAGTAACAGCTCGCCGACTATACTATCACTGAAGCCAGTGATAAAACGTACGGGCATGCATCTGCTCGGAGCAGATTGAATATAGCCTGCTTACATTTATGTAAACAATATCAGTGTGTAGATGTATATCATACATGACAAATGTCAGTATTTCTCCCAAATAATTATGAACAACCCTACAAACTACATAGTTACATAGTTATAAGCTTTATAGGGTTGTCCATCTTCATTTTGGAGAAAGTTAAGTTAGCTTCCCAGTATTATATCTCATATCAGTCTCTCCCCAAAATAATCATGGACATCCTTCCAACTATATAAATATATATATATATACCATATATACCCTCTTTGTACACCCTCTTTTCAGACCATCCGGCTATTGTGGCTATAACAAAGCCATGTGCCCATCTGTAATCTAATCAAGCTCAGTTCCGTATTATGTGCAACTTTTTGATACTTCAATGGTTACAGAATAGTGTGTTTGTAAATAGTGTGTGGTGTCTTTCAGGTAAGCGTCAGTGATGTTCACTTTAGTGAATAGAAAAGGAATTCAAACTAGGCCTTTACTAAACAGGCACATCGCAAACTTGTAAATCACTCCTTTATAAGCTTTTGTTCTTTTCGTGATGAATGAGCTTTTTTTTCGTTGAGTTAATGCCTCTTGGCCCTGTCACCAGTCACTGGCTGCAACAATCAACTCAAAGCCATTCCTTGTAATTAGCTGTTTTTTTTTCTAAAGAGGAAAGAAGAAATATAAAAGGAGATAAGGACCTAATCTCCCTTTTGTTCGGAAATGAGAAGTCTACACAAACAAGTTTGCCTTGTAAGTGATTAGTGGTTTTTTGTTAAAAAGTAAATCCGTTTAACTGAGATACAACGACCTCCTTGCTTGTAAATAATTGTATAAGGTGTTCCATATTTGAATCTTCTCAATGTGAGCAATTGACAGGCAAAGTACGACGTCCCTCGGAGTTACTCTTCTTGAGATGTAGAAGGTAACGTGGTGTGAATCTTTTGATCTTTGGTGATCCCATATGACCTTTCGACCAAAAACTATAGGGATCATATACTTAACTTGGGCTATACATGTGCTAAATATGAGATTCTCCACAGTTACCATTCTTTAGATATTGTGTTTACAATTTGTTTCACAGTTTGACCTCCAGTGACCTCAAATGACGCTGGACCTCCACAAAAATCGATAGGTACCATCTACTTGATACACACTAAGTGTGAAATTGTTGATAGTTGTTCTTTAGAGTTTTCACAGTTTGACCTCTAGTACGGTGACCTCAGACGGATGAATCTTTTGATCTCTAACAAAACAATAGGGATCATTTATACGATATGACCAACCTCACACACCAAGCATGAGATCAGTCATTTATTTTTCCGATTTTCTTTTTTTTTTACTTCTGAACACTCTCTACTAATTTCTTATGTCATAACAGTTTTCTTGTTTTTACTGTATTTCTGCTGTTTTACTTCTCTTCGTAAATATTCTAACATTTACACTGGATTTGAATATATTGAAAATGAAGGTTACCCTTCTTGAGATGTCGTGTTTTTTTTTCATTAGACCTTCGGCAGGGAATAAATGAATGCAATATTTCACATTAGTTTCAAGCTGAAGGGGATGAAATCAGTTAAATTTTCAGCTAATATTACATTGCTGACCAATAAAGAATGGAGTACGGAAGGATTCAAGGACCGGCTAATCATCAGTCTGTTTGCGCACGCCACTGCTGTAATGAAGGGGTCAAAGAACTGTGTTAAACGTCACTATCCATTAAGTTTTAATTCAGTCGTTATCTTCCATGACATAAACCCTTGAAGTACTGTACCACTCTCCATACTCCCCCCCCCCCCCCCCCCGTCAGCTCATAACTGGAAATCTACAGTCTCATACATGAAGTCACAATATGCTATAAGCTTGTTCATTTCCTTCTTGCAACAGTATTTTTTTCTGAGAATCATTAACCATGTGCATGAGGCTATTCCGAAATAGTGCCAACACATACATACTACTTTTTTGGGCTTGGCCTGTGAGTGTGTGAGCAACACTACTGGCCGCGTAAAGGTGACTTTTTTGTGTCTTTGAGTGTTGTGCGGTGTGACGGTAACTTGGTTATATAAAAAAGAGAAAAAAGTTGGTTGGGAAACGAGAGGGTGATGCTCATTTGGTGCTTGTTTATGCCAAAATAATGGGAGCTCCATGCTGTTAAGATCATACCAGTAACTTTCATTTGAACTGCTTCCAAGATTACTAAATGCGTTTTATCCATGGAACTGGCGTCGTTATTGTTATTTACGACATATATATATATATATGTATATATATATATATATATATTTCTCTGTGAGAAGAAACACTTTCTAACATCCAGCCTATACCATATCTTTTGGAGCTTAAATCTGTGACCACGAGAACTACTTGAATTAGACCACTGAAAAAAAATCACTTAAAAGTAAATGATCAACACCATGAACAATTTTGAGCACTTGAAGCAGATCAGCAGTTTAGATTCAGTTTAGCAGCAGATTAGAAGCAGTGTTCTAAGCTTAAGTGAAGTAAGACAAAGTATTTTTAATTTATGGTCATAACCTAAACCTCTAATGGAACTAATCAGCCTAGTTGCTGTTTTCTGAACTTTCCAAAGTATATTTGCCTTTTGAAACCTGGGGTATCCAAGCCTGTACAGCATACTCCAGATGAGCCCTAACCAACTACTTGTCGAGCCCCCAACAATGTCCTTATGAAGGGATTTGAAATTCCACCTATAATTAGACCTAGAATTTGGTTCCCTTTCCTGGTAGCTTCTGCACACTCTTTACAGGATTTAACAGAAGAAGCTTAAAAAATGACAAGTTCTTTTTCAATTTGGACTTCATGTATATTAATGCCACCGAGAAGTAATAATAATTCCCATGACCAACATGCATTACTATACATTTGTCTACGTTGAACAGCATTTGGACGACTCAGACAACTTGAAAATTTTATCAAGACCACTTTGAACACACTGACTTAGCATCATGATCAGAAGAAATAAAAAACACTGGAGTATATTTGTGTATCATTTGCAAATTTCTTGACCGAAGAACTAATAGTATCATCCAGATCATTGATATATACCAGAAATAACAAAGGACCAAGAACGGAACACTGAGGTACACTACTAGAAACCTTTGACCAATCTGAAGTGTGGCCACTAAAGACTACTTTCTGTTATCGATCACTTAACCAATCCATATCCAAGACTTTGCAAAGTCTTTCTCGGCGAATGAATTTCCCTCCTTTGATACATTCCTCTCAATTTCAGCTACAGCCTACTCATACCTAATCGACGATATTTACTCACCTAGTAATCACTTTTCCCTGTGATCGCCGTCCGCCGAGAGCAGCGATCAGTGAGGGGAGTAAATACTCTTCCGGAAGAGCAGTGCAGTAAATATATGGATGTTTCTTCAGAGGTGGCGGAACCAACCTCCTTGGCGGAACCAAGATTAGGAACAGAAACTTTCCAGCCCAAGCAGACTCTGCAGAGTCTATATCCAACCCAAAACTGACCATCAATAGGAAGCTGATGGACATTTGAACTTTTAAGCTACATTCATGAATTGACAGAGGAGAAAATGAAGTTACGCCAATTAGGTCTACTATGCTAATGTAGGTCTGCTATGGTTGGCAATCGCACCCATAACGTTATGTAGAATTCGCGAAACCAAATTTAATATATGCGTAGCCAAAATTTTTCACACCGAGAAGTTAGAAAGCTGATAATGAAACTGATACGATTCACTAAGAAAGCAAACTAAGCCTAGCCTTCGCAAAGGCGGTTAGATTTTGTTTCGTGGAATAGCAATAGTTTGGCTGCAAATACGGCTTCCTACTTGAGCCGACGTGAAGGAAAACAGTAGGCCTATTATTTTCTCTCTTTCGAAGATGTCAAACATGTCTATGCGTAGACCTATGTTTAAATTTGTCTGTTCGAATTTTCAGTTGCCATAGGTAACAACAAACCGCTTCACGTAGCCTCTATCGTGTTATGGGTGCGATGGCCAACCATAATAGGACAGGGAGTGCATCCTAATGAGTCGGGTAAATGTCAAAATATAATTTAATACGCAGGTAGACGAAAAAAAAGGGAATTATGCAAACATTTATATGACAAATTTCTAGCATTTCAGTAACTTCTGCGATAAGTTACGGGCGAGAAAAGAGTACATAACTTACTTGACTCTTACACAAGCAAGTTTCAAAAGAACAAAGCTGTGAGAAGTTACGTAATTTTGTTTAAATAGGAAATGTTTTCATGTTTAAAATCAACGGTACATCGACTTGACAAATGTGATTCACTACTGAACCGGTTGCCATGCGCTGAACATTACTTTAACATCACTTCATAAACGCTTTAGCTACATGTCTGTATTAAACAAAACGAAAAAAAGTTTTTCTTGTTTTTGGTCATGCGATATACGTGCATGACAGCATATGACCAGATTCTAGAAAAAAAAAAAGGATTAATCCGAGAAGTGCAAGCAGAAAAGGACCTTCGATTACATTGAAATGTTTACAATCTGTCAAATGAAAGTCATTGTCGCCATGTAGCATGATTATTTTTCATGTGCAGCTGTACTGTATGGAACAATAAAATTTCATTTTAATGGCAACCACTCTCCATCATGAATTATTACTTAACAAGTACACGCCAGCAGCCGTTGGTGCGACCCCTCGTTATAACCCCATACTACCACAGACTTGAATGTTAAAGTGGCGTTTTGCGGTTCAACCATTTTTTTTTGCGTTTTGGTTTCCTTCTAAAGAGTGTAGTAGGATCGTTCACACAATTAGCTTCACGTATATCCCAAAAGCAAGGAGGAGGGAGAGAGGGGGGGGGGTATGAAATACCTGACCTAGTCGATTACTCAAACGTTGAACCTATCAAGCTATACCATCCTGTAAGTAGGTACGCCGTATAAATGTGCGAACGCACGGGTTGTTGTAGCGGGTGGGTGTTGATTGGGTAGTTGCCTCACGTTTGATCAATTACTCATTTATTTACCACAATGTATTCGAGAAGGGTGGGGCTTTTAAATTCCTCTATGGGAGTAAGCATCAGCCCAACTGTGGCTCTTTAAAGGCTTTTACTTTTCCCGGGTTCCGTATTGAGGTACACATCATCAGTCCGACACATTTTCAGTCCGGAAATAAAATACACGTTTTTAGTGAGAAAAAGTGTTTTTAGTCCGAAATGTTCTCAGTCCGAATATGTAATACGCATTGCAATCCGAAAATGGAATACGTGGTTACAGTCCGAAAATGGAATACGCGGTTTCCGTTCGACAATGGAATACGCGTTTTTATTCCGAACATTAAATAATACGCGTTTTCAGTCCTAAAATAAATACACGAAGTCAAAGATGGGGGGTGGGGGGAGGGGATAAAGCACACTAACATATCCAAAGGTCAACATCATTGGACTTCCAGTCCAGGAGGTACTGCGTGAGCGGCTAATATCAGAAATATCCACTTTCATGTTCATCGGAAAAGACGTAAGAAAAAAAAAACTACGAAAAAAACCCCAAAAAACACGAAAATGGAACTCAACTGCCTGGGTAAGAGAATTGCCACCCAAAATTGGGTCAAAAGGGTTCAAATGTTTATATATTGTATCGTTTTGGTCAAAAGGTGATGATGTCCAATTTTGTGCAACCCCCTTTCTTGGAGGGGGGACCATACCACATTAGAAAATGTGCATCGGCGGGAAAAGTGAGCATTGGCGAACTCTGCCTTGAGATTTTTTAGCACATATCTAGAACCACTGGTAGTACAACAAATACTTTATTCCGTCATTTTGTTTTATGCAGTGATGACCTCATCAAAAATGAGAATATTAAATTCTCACAAAGGCAGTGAGCTAGAGGCTTAATTTTGTATCTTGTACTGCGATCCCCTGTACCTCTTCAAATTTTGTCGAAATTAAGTAACGTCATCCAACATTTCGGGTGTGTCAATAACGGTTAACAAAATCGGTAAGAAAGCCATTGACAGCAAAGTCAAAGGTTGGCGACCTTCCAAAAATTCATTTTCGGACTGAAAACGTGTCAGTGTCCGTGTCGTAAGCCTGGTTAATCCTTATGTAGACTTATTATAAGGAAATTCAGCATCTCTCGTTGAGTGGTACGCGAATGGTGTAGTCTGCCTAGGGATGGTAGCTATATTTCTATAGAGTGTGTATAAAGGAAGGTAACATTGACAAAGTTTCCTACAGATTCTGGTTGAAGTCAGTTGTTCCTGGGTAACTTTCATAGCAGTTTGGGTTGGATCTTTTCTGTTTTGATTCTCTTTCCTCAGGGCATTTTATGGGGTCTTTAGTCCTCCTTTGTCCCAAAACCTTTTGTGTTATGATTGTGATATTAATTTTACAAAGAACGACGATGTTTCGACAAAATTGGAATATCAAAGGGATGCTTTAAGACACTCAACACAGATAGACCAACGAACGGACAAGAAATGGCTCCACGGCGAACCATGACGCGTCATTTTTATGTTTCATCATGCGTTGGTGCCAAGACGTTAGAGGGCTTTCCCTCGTTTATTGTTGTTGTGTGACGACATCCCTCGCCATCTTACATGTCAAGAAAAAAGTACACTGATAAGTCCTCTCCATTGTGTATGAAGACGAGAAAGAGGTTTAGGAAAACATTTCAATTTTTTAATGGTGACAGATGATCTCAAGAGTACCTCCCGCAGAGAAGCAGGCTGACAGACGCGTTCCAAAGAATCTGGCTCCATACATCGAACTCCTTGTGCACGCTTAAGTTGTTGGTTTGGTATAGCTAAAAGAAAGTCATGTGTAATATTCCCGAATTTGGCCACATTTTGGCGTCGTTAACGCTACCACAGTAAAATTTAATCGTGTCTTACTTACAAAATTGAATACAGTTTGTGTAAAGCTAATATTCACATTAACTTTGAAGAAATTTACAGGGCAGAGGGCACTGGCGTAGACAGGGGTGGCACAAGGGGGGCATGCCCCCCCCCCCGTTCACGCCCACCCAAAAAAAAAAAAAAGGAATGAAAAAATAACTAAATAACGACAGTAAAAAGTACGTTCGTCGCCTTAGCCTAGGTTGGCCCTATGCACTTCAAGGGTCATTCTGTATAATTAGTGAAGATTTTCCAGGGTTCATTTCCGCATTTCTGTTGATGTCCAATGGTGCACGCACGCTGAACGCAAGCACTATTTCAATAGACTCATTCAGTGTTTACAAACAAATGCCATTACGGCTGGGCGTCAAAAGAGTTGGTAAGGCGCCCTGACTGAACTATATGCTACATGGCTTAGTGGGCACGCTTACACTGTCGTCACAATGAAACGTAGGTTCCAATTAGTTTACTCTCTGCGTGCAATTGCGCAAGCGTTAACACGCGCAACACCAAACATACACGCATGTGTTCTTGCGCATGCTCCACGCCAACCAATGCCATCCAGTGACGTAAGCGTGAACACTATAATAACCTATAGCACTATACAGTCACCCAAAATCGATAGTTGATCGATCGCTTGACGACAGTTACTTCAGCTTCAGCAGAGAGAGTATTTTTAAAGATGGGGATTATTAAATCTAAACTCCAGTCGACTATGACATAAACACGGTTCACATCCCTCATGCTTCTTTCTGATGAGCGGCAGTTGGTAAGCACCATGGATACTGACGAGGTTCTGAAACTTTTTGTGAAAAAAACTCATAGACGTCTCGACTTTGGATTTTAAAATAAGCCCATACTTATCCAGCTAAGACTTATATTATAGTTGGACAGTGTAGATTTTGTGGATTAACATCGATTGCAAGTATGTTTATACTTTTTCTCAGGTTACAGTCATGATTGAGATTGTTTCATGTTTCTCAGTTTGATCCAGCTGTGCATGTAGAAAATGTTCCTTTGGATAAATCTTTATCAGCAGTTGATCATCATCCCCACTAATAGGCCTAAATTTAACAAATTTACCCACATACAAACCCTCCTCACCTTATACCCCAGCCACTAGGAAGGTACCCCGCAGAGCGGACTCGGTTTGTTCAGTCCCCCTTTAAAACCTCACAAACCACCGGGATATGACTGAATATGGAATATGCGCCACAGTCTGCTACGTAGGCAACTAAGAAGGCAGTCAAGAATCGAGACGATCTCTCAACTTTGTCCCAACCCCACACCAAGAAATTTGTTACGTCTCTGTAGTTTATTTGGAAATTTTCTGATCTTTCTGCCATTTGTTCATTTTATTTCAAACGATAGCTCAAATTAACGACTGGTTTAACTCTACTTACAAGCCTGGGAAATGCCTCTTCCCGCTATCTGCGGGGTTGCGATATTTCAAAATTTTCTGTACGCTCCGCGCCAACCGATGGTGGCACTCCGCTTAGATAGTCTTTCGTGCATGTTTGGCCCCCCTTGTTAAATAATCCTGGCTACGCCACTGGCAGAAAGGTCTTTGCAAAAGCACTCCGTGGGAAAATCGTGATGTCTCCCCGGAAAATATGAAACCAATGATAAATGCAGCATGATAAATAACTTTGGAACGTTCAGGCAGAGCGATCAAGAATGATTAACACAATTAACATGGAAAAAGTTGGGAGTATGTGAGGTTGAGAGATTGGGTATAGAAAGTACAGCAGAGTATGGAGGTGGGTTGGTGGGGGGTTGCATGAATATGGACATACGTTTACATAAATCAATTTATTTTAACAGGTACAAAAAGAAGGTGAGATATAGTGAAACCAAAGACTGCCAATATATATTTAAATCATTGTCTGAAGATGTGACTGAAAATTTGTTATACATTACCATCACAACTAAAGGGAGAGCTTGACGTCCAGGCCAAGCCACCGGAAAAGTAGTCATTAATAAAAATATGTGAATTACGCTAACTTCCGTGACACCTAGCCACATACTTCTGTGTACTTCTTACATGATAACATGCTTTCTCCTTGCCTTCATAGTGTCCACTGCCCCACCACCAATACCCTTCTTACTGCTCACATCATGAAATAAAAGGCACTTTTTCTGACCTGGAGCCAAATGAAGAAGGTACAATGGATATACACTGCATTCCCTGTGGTCAGTGTATGCCAAACTGGTGAATGACCACCAATGTTGTTTTTCAATACCACTACAAGCAACATAATTATGTCATAAAAAACGGGACAGACATTGAATTAAATTGGCAACATTTTTGTATTGATTTTCTTTACCACTTATCCATAAGCAAAGCTTATTACTAGCTTCTAAAATAATGTCCCATCTTCCAGTATTCCACAGAGATTGCTAAAAAGTTAATCATCTGTTGTGATGTGGACTTAAACAAGTGTTGACAGCATGAAATACTGATGCAGATAAAAAAAAAAAGGGTCCAGCAACAGAAAAAGCTAGCAACTCTGAATAAGATCAAAACTCGCAATCATTAACAGGAAATTTGTGTCGAAGACTCTGAAAAACCTGACAAATTGAGTTAGTCTGATCAGTCTTAAAACTTCTGTGCTGCTTTTAAAACAAATCATAATTATGAATATGGTCATATTTTGTAATATTTTTCTATTTTATTTGTTTCTGGAGGTAAATTTGAAGGTGTCATACTTTACTCAATGAGTCACTTTAATCGTCTAATATGTCCAATCATGTCTACAAAAGTCTGGAGGATAGAAAAGTCATATAGTCATCTTTGGAATGCTTTCTCACAAATTAAAACATACACGATTTGTGATCTGAAGATGACCAGTGTAGGGTTTAGAGAAAAGTCAGTATTGTTTTGCTTGATGGAATTGAAATAAACAGCTTTTTAGCACCAAAATCTTTTATCACTGCATATGAAAATATACCGACATTATAAAATAGTCAAATTAAGAACATAAGGATATCTTCTCCCCCGTGCCCCTGTGTAGTAAACTTGAGGACTGTATCAGATTGACTTCTGACAATTGTGTCTGATTAGACACAACCAAGATACATGTTGCAAAAATGAATCCCAATTTGAAGTCAAAACATCACAGACAATATGAACAAGACAATGGAGAGAATGTAATGAGTAATAAGTACTGCACTAGTAGCTTATAGTAAGTACATTGCTATGATATTATAGACAGTATATCACTATGCAATATGATGGTTCACAGCCATCAGTAGTGCTGCTAAAGGCACAAATGAATTGATAATGGTATTAACAGTACTGTCTCAAAATAAATCTACTGAACAGTTTGATGCTGTTAGTGACAGCCATCATCCATCAACGGAGGGCTAGAACATTTGTTACTGGACGGCAACCGACGGTGAAAAAATAAACAGCAATGTGACACAAAGCAACATAGTGACTAGACAGTGAAGGATCAACACTTACGATGGTATTACTGCTGTCTCCAAATGTACAACAATAATCAAGAGTAACAACTGTTACTTTAAGCTACGTGTGGACATCCACATTACAAACAGTGAAAGTAACAAGGTTTGAGACACAAAGAACAGTGATGGATTCATTGTAAGTAAGAATACATCGTAACTGTATTCAAAGGTGTGACAGTATGTGGCAGCAAATCATAGATAATTTACACTCTTATAATGTACAGCAATAGCACATCAGTGTACAGGAATGTGATACGTGGGACTGACAGTGTATAGCACTGTTACTATCCCAACAGTACAATGAACAAGCGAATAGCAGTTCACAAAGAAGAACATTAATGTTGACGAAGTCGAAAAATGTTACAAGAAATGAAACATTGATTCATGTTACTGCAAACTTGTGCTGCCACTAAAGAGTGCAATAGAAACGTTTCACTGTAACAGTGGATACCTGCAACAACTCATACCATGCAGTCAAAAGCAGTAGATCAGTGCAGAGGACATAACTGAAGAGTCATCTACTGAAGAAGTGACCATGTATGTCACTTTAACAGTCTGCAACAGTAAGTGATCAACTAAAAGCAACAGGGACTTATTTTAAAATGCAGCAATGTGAGCCATTAGTGTGCTGTTTCTATCTTTAACCTTGAATTGTTTAACAGTCAAAAGGAAGGTAAAAACCAAATACCTCAATTTTTTTTTATTGCTATATCATCTGAATATTATCTGGGCAATATTGTGAAACTTGCATCATCTTATTAAAATTGCTACACTAAAAGTGAACATGTGACAAGCATGTGTGATAAGAAAGAAAAGTATGCTGTGTTTTTCTTTTTGGTTGCACACTGTATTTTATTTAAAATTTGAACCAACACTGAGCTAGCCTTTCTCAATGGCACCTGTAAACTGTACAGCTTTTCCTGCTACAACAACAGATGCACTGCTATCCACTCATAAGCAAGACACAACAGGGTAACAAAAAAAACTGTTTCATCAATGTTGAGTATCACTTCTTCATCAGATCTGTTTGCTTCCAGTTATTCATATTGGTTGCACATTTAATACTCTGTCCACTATCTCTAAGGTCATGCACTGAAATACTGAAGTAAATTTGATCTGACCACTTGGAATTTATTTCGCTCTTTCAAATACCCAAAACAAATTCCGGTCTGGCCTACGCTTATACGTCCCTTCCTTCCATCCTTCCTCAGCACACAAACGCACACGAAAACAACATCAGAGAAGATGAAAACTAATTGATCCAAAATTACAAAGAGAGAGACACAGAGAGGATTAAAGCTTGTTAAAAAAGACAACAGTATCGGACGAAGATGCGGTGAGGTATTAAAATGTGACACAAAAGACCTTTTTCTGTTACTGTTACCAAACATATTTAGAAAAAAATGAGATCCCCATATGGCTCTCACACTCTTAACATGAGTGTCTGTAGCTTTTTACACATTTACAAAGTAGGTACATATTTACAAACAATTTTGAAAGGATGCAAATTTTCTTTGGTGTCCCCCAATAAGGGTTGATTTAAATGGACGTAAGGCTAGCAGTGTATTCCATACATGGAGTGTCTCTTCAAGCATAAGGGATGTTTACCTCAAACAAGTGGTTCTGAGGAAAAATGTCAAATCCAGGAAAACTATCCCTACTAAATGATAATTGCTGCAAACAATACTTCAATGTCTTGGCCTTCAAAGGGATTCAAATTCTGGGCATGTGATTATGATGACCATTGCTAGTAATAACTATTCACTCAAAAGTGAAAGTAAATCTAATGACTAAAAAAGTGATCTCTTGGAAGGAGAGGGTTATTCCCTGAAGCTATTCTCTGAGAAGGGTCTTTTGCTCTTTTTCAAGTTTTTCACCAACTGCGCAACAACAATTTACTCCAAAAAATGCACCTTCAACAAAATGGACCACATCTTAAGTGCAAGTCGGCCAAGAAACATCCATCTGTTTTCGGCATTTTTACAAACTATTCAAAAAAATGAAACCAACATCTGCAATTTCTTTGTCTGAACAAGTCATCCCAAAAAGAGATAATGCCCAGATTAAGAGAAAAACAAAGGCTGAAAAATTCAGCAAAAACGCATGCATGGAAAAATCTTTCCACAAGAAAGGAAAATTTTAAGGAGAAATAAATACAAATGCAGTACTGGTCAATGCAAAAGCAAAAAAAAAATTTCAATTTTTCAACAATCCATTTTAAATTAATTGAATACAAACATTGAAATCCCAATGAATACACAAGATATTTCCAGATAATAGCCAATCTTTGACAATATATAAATAACACCAAACTGGCACCAAAATAATCCTGTGTAATAATATTAAGAAAAAAGAAATTTCCATCTTGTTACTTAGGAAGATGCCTTGTTTTTAGTTTTATATGGCATTACTGAGGGATGCAAATGAGAAGAGAAGTCATACAGTTAATTGAAGTAAGGCCCCAGGGAATATGTCCAACAAAAGGCCATTAGTTATGTTTCAGGCACTTCACCTGAGAGGCTGTACATAATTGGTTTTGTTATTTAGCTGACATAACCAGAACAATTGTTATCTAGCTCTTACTTTTTGCATTAAAGATAATTTAACACAGGTTTTGTACATTTTTCTTCATTAAGTTGTCCAATTGAATGTTGTATTTTCAGAAGTTTGGGTCATCCATACCCTGACAAGCATCTTCATATCTTACAAATATCAATTATTATCATTTATCAATTATTACTGATCTAAGAGACTCATAAAAAGTGACTTTGGCACAAAAGCCTCATCCTAACGAAGCAGAGACCGTGAACAACAACCGGGAAACTGATTGTTAAGTAAAATCCCCACAAAATGATGGAGCAGCCACATCTTCACGATCCTTGCTTCGTTAATATCTTGCAAGTCATCTCGAGAAGGAGGGCCACGTCATCTCTATGGTTGAATTCCAGTTGGGAGATTTTCCTTGTCGCTCTTCTTTCGGGGATTAAAAATATACACTACAAAAATATTTTCTTTCCAGGACTAGTACCTGGATCACCAGCAGAGGAGCCGAGTGATTTCACGTCCACCAGAGGTCGTCATTTTTAATGTACCTGTTGCTAACACCACCCATCCTGTGTATGTGTGGCTGTCACCTGTTTTCTGTACAGTAATGGTGCATGATCCCTACTAAGAAAGGTTTCTTCTCTTCTCCCTCACAGCCTCTCATGATAAGATTGCGGTTCTTTCATCATAGTCTCCTTCGTCTATTGCTTCCACTCTGTCCTCCTCTGAATACATCTTCAACTCCTTCTCCTCCTTCCTTTTCTTCTTCTTCTTTGACTTTGTTAATTTTGCCGGCTTTTTAAGGTGAGAAAGAAAACAGAGGAAGTTACTAATGACTAAACCTTGATATAAATTAACAAATACAATTTTTGTTGAACACCTTTTCTTCATATTGGTCTGATTTGTCTTTTAAGGAAAAAAGACAAAAATCGAGAGCCTGGAAGACCCTCCAAGTGACACTGAATACTCACAATACAATATTCAACTTAAACCCTTTTGTAAGTTATCACTTATTTTGATCTGAATGTATCAATCCCTTATGTAAGGCATCTACCCAAACGGCTAGGTTTTTGGTATCTGATCTAAAATTTTAATACGGTGTCTTTTTGCACTTTTGGCTCACCTTGGCTTTACTGTTTTGAAATGGGAGATCTATGTCTTCTTCATCAACTTCACCATTGCCATCGTCGGCAAACTGTGCTCCAAAGGATGGATTACCAAATTTGATATCCTCCGTTTCTTCATCGAAATCTATTCTCTGATGTCTGAAAGCAGCGGTGTCTCTGAGGTGGTAAACAATACAAGGAGAGAAGACATTTTAAATACAATTATGTAAACTAAACACCTGAGTTTTGTTTGAGAAGCTTAAGCACACTATTCCGATTAGTTTCATTTTTGTTTTTCTTATAAGCAAATAACTGCATTTATTTCGATGATAAAACAGACTTGCCAAACAATGGATCAGTGAGCTAGTGAAACTAATTCCAGCCACACACATCCACATGGCTTACTGGATGTTTCAATGGGTCATGACATTCACAAAACAACTAATACATGTAAAAATGTAACCTAGCATGGTGTCATAACCAGTAACAATGATGCCACTTGACTTCCACTCACTTCAGACTTTAATTCCTTTTTTTAATATTGTAATTTAAGTTTCCACTTGTCCATCTATGAGGGATTCCTCCCACCCCCCCGCCCCCTTCCCCTTCCTTCAACAAAACCAGATAGAGTTATTGCATCTTGCTGCATTACCAAACCAAGTGCACCAATCCAACAATGTATTTTTTTTTAACTGACACATTCTTTGACATGACCAACCTTTGAGGCAAAGAAGTACCTGACAAGCTGCTTAACTAAATCTGTCCACAAACTGATCAACCCTTTCAGTATTTTGAAAAGGGAAAAAGTTGAGCTGGTTTACATTGCAATTCATGCCCACTTCTAGTTCAGCACTTTGTGAAAAATGACTTCTGGCCGATACATCATAGAGAGAATGACTATGCGCTACAAAGTTTGGAGCAGGCTGATTTGTTGCTAGCACTTATCAAAAGGGAAATCTTTCGGTGATTTAAGACAATTTTGGCAGAATGTCCACATCTGGTCTACATTTTGTTCACAAGTTATATAAATGTCACATTTAAGCTAATCCTGTAGGAGTTGATGACATTTTTGTAATTTCTGTCATGCATGGGTCACTACAAAATGGGACCATCACAAATCATGCCTAGCATTTCCATATACAACAATAGGACAATGTTGGCATTGAAACAAGACAAAGATCTCTAAAGTGGTTTCCCCAATAGGACGACACCACCTCTCAGGAATATTTGTCAACAATGAACTCAATAATTTTATGCCTCAAAAATTGAGCCCTTGATTGTGCTCATGGTTCAAGTGCATACTTGGAAGTGGATAATTATTTTCTTGTTACCAGGTAAATGATTTCTTGGAAGAAGAAACTAAATGTGACATAAACATTCAAAGTTACCTTCGTTTTCTTCTGACCAGACAGACAACGACGAAAATGATGACAATAAAAATGGCCACAAAAATGATTGGTAGTATTGGAACTGAAAAAAAAAACAACAGTTTAATGGGTTAAGAAATCCTGTAATTTATCCTATAACAAAGTGAAGTTCAACAAGATGAAGCTGTGCTACAATAGACCTGATAATGTGACACACCTAATATGACAATCTCAATGTCACCCACCTAATGTTACACATGTAATGTCTTAAATAAAGCTACAATGAAGCTAACATTGCTGTAATGCTCCAAGAAATCTCAGGAGAAGTCATACATTCAGAGCCCCAAAAATGAGCTCTCCAATATCAGGCATTATGTACAAAACCTTTTTCAATTATTAACAGTAACTCCTCATCAATTTAAACACACAAGGGAAGAATTGCATCCTTGACTAAACAGTTCAGTTCTTCAGCTTGAACTGGGGAGGTAATAGTGTCCATAGGATACTATACAGACACAGTAAGAGTTAAGCTCTTGGCAGTGTAGTGCTGCTGCTGCTGACGTATCAAGACTCATGTAGCAAGACTTCATTTACGCTAACATTATGCTACTCACTGGTGGATCCAAGAGGGGGGGGTTGGGGGAAATGGGACCATAGCCCAACCCAAAGATGGGTCAAACAAAAGTTGGAGCAAAATTAACTTCGCAATTGTACACTTTTCTTGCACAAGATCGAGGGGCTGGAACCTAGTCTACATATCACTGTACTGTCACTTAAGTCCCCTCCCAAGGAAAGGCCTTAGATGCACCAGTGATGTGATTCATACCATTTAGAACATGTTTATATGATATATACTGTTAGACCACTACTTACAAGGTGCACCTCCATTATTATCTGTTTGAGTCCCTGAGGTAGTTGGTATATTAGAGCTGCAAGATCAAAGAAGAATAAAAACAGAGAAAGATAGATGTGAGACAAACACCCAAGAGCAACATAATTTCTTAATTCAATATGATTTATAACTTTTAACCTCCAACAACCTCCTATTAACCTCTAACAACTTAGGTAGAGAGGTCAAAAAGTGCTGGGCATTGTTTTAATTATAAAGCAGCTCATTAGTGCATCTAATATATGAAAGTTTGGTTGAAACCACTTTCCAAGTGTTTCAGTTTGGTAAAGGTCAATATATAGAGGTCAACAAGCTAAATTCTAAACATTAAACAGAAAGTCAATGGGATTTAAGATGATTTGGGAGCAGAATTGCATCATTTCCAGGACAGGACAGACTAAAGTTGGCTATGTGCATGCACCTTCTACCCATATTACAATGACACAACAACATGCATGCAAACAGACTTTCAGAGTCTGTACTCAACACAACCAGCAATGCTGTACTTACTTTCATGCCTTGTACCAAAAACCACACAACACACTCATTACCCCCTAATCACATACGCAAGTGTGCAAGCAATGGTATCAGAGGCAATGTTCACTTTGAGGTAAAGTATTCTTGCACAACATACAGTAATCTCCTACTTGTGAAGCTTTAATCTGTACCTTCAAAAACAATTTATCAGTCTCATCAGGAACGTGAGAGGGTGTTGAAGTAAAGGCAGAACAGCGACAACTATTCACTCATTATCTATAGCCAAACATTAATAAATGTTCAATGGACCTAGAACAAGTGTGTCAGAAAAGGCTTTTCCATGAATAGCTGCACATACGGACAGAAACAGAAGCCAGCAACAACACTTTGTGATTCCTGTTCTTTTCCATGTTCAACAAAACCAATTGAAAAAAAATTACATAGCACTGATGAGGTCTCAAAATCTATCATTGGAAATTGACCAACTCTCCATCACTATCCACCTCATGTTAGACCAGTTGAGTGTGAGAATAAAAACATTTACACCGGCTTGAAGATAGTTTGATCGGAACCACATCATTGACATTGCTTCAAATCTTAACTGCTCCATTAAATGTTACACATCATGCAAAACAAACTGTATTAATAACAATTTTAAAGTGAAAATGTCCAATAACGTCTTGTGAAAAGAAACAGAAAAGATCTATACAGTCTTTCAAAAACGTTTAGCACTGATGTAATAACATGGTGGGTGTAAAGAAAACAGTTTATCCACCTTGGCCATTATGTATTTTGTCATCACAGTGAGTTGCAAACTTCAGGCAATGTCAAGAAAAGGGTGGTGGGGTTTGATGGTTGTTGAAAAAGATCAAGAAACAGGTAACTGTAAGGATAATGTAAATCATCAATGATGTTGAAGCTCAATTGAGAGGTGACTTACCTGCAGACATCTTTGGTGCAGTCTTCTTCAGCAGGGTGGCAAGGACACTTCTTCTCACATGCATTACCATAATATTCCAATGTACATTTGCATTTAGCTGTCAGATGAGATTTACTCTCTGAAGAAAAAAAACAAAACAAATGGGGCAGTTGGTACATGAATGCATCACAGATGTTTCACCTAAACTTGGAGACATTAATCAAAACATGCCAAGTAATATTCATAATGGAAAGCGCAGACATATAAGCCACGGGAAATGTAAACGTTTTGAAAGCAAAACAGCACAACGTAACGTAACCTCAAATACTGACACACATACTCACTCAGCAAAAAAATGGTGACTGAAATTTACCAATTGCAGCATACAATCAGCCTGTAGCCCCCATCATCCTTCTTCCACACTTTTTGGAAGAAACTCAGATAATTTTATTACACGCATGTTGTTGTTACTCACCGATGGGGGTACATGTTCCACCATTTTGGCAGAGGTCAATGCATACATCAGATACATTGTACTGGCAATGTTCCCCATTATAACCATCGAGACATATGCATGTGTCTCTCTGACAGGTTCCACCGTTGCGGCACAGCAGTTCATCACAATATTTATTCTCGCAGCGAGAGCCATAAAAGCCCTCAGGACAGCTGTGGCAGGTGGAGGGAAATAATTGGTCAGTTTCAACAGAGAAAACACAAAATAATAATTAGAAATATTAACTGACACTACCAAACAAAAACAAGGCTTATAGTAGCATCATATATGCATACAGTACTTGAATGCATCTCCTGGGGAAGGGTAGCAAAAGTATGTTAACAACATAGCATGCAGGTACATTCTCCTGCGAAGAGTAGGTACTAGTTTATCTTTATTTTGCATCGTTTGCAAACATATGATTTCAGACGAGACAGTTGATGAATACATTGCCATAAGGTGATCACAGTTTGTAAATAAACACTACATATACAGGAGCATTTCAAGAGTACTACTGTACTTCTGAATATAGTGAAAAGGTTTTGTTTTATGTTGTATAATCATAAAGGAACTCATAGAAAATCTTCATGAATAGACAAAGAAGCAAGGAAAGGAGAATACGAGAAAGAAAAACACCTGGCAGCAATTTTTATAAATATTACTTAGCCAGAAAATAGCAGCAATCATGACACTCAGAATTAATAAAACTGCGTCCACTGTAGGCCTATAGGCTATCACAGTATATATTTTTGGAACAGGGTAGTGAAACAAGACCCAGGTAGTGAACATATTGGGCACATACCCCGATTTTCGGCAACTTGTGCAAACACTAGATAATACAACATATTACCTGCGAGGATTACAACATTGTAACACTGTGCTATCTACATCTAGCATGTCAAGAACATTATAGGAAATACTTGAATGTAACTGATGATAGGATAACAACATTAAAACTGGTACTTGAGTAGATCTACTACAAAAAAAAAAAAATGTGAAGAACGTTATAGTGGATGCAGGATCACTTCTCATGTTTAGAGAATGAACTCTTAATAAGTAAAACAGGCATCTGAGTGCGATTGGTATTAGTGAGTGATCTACCTGATCCTAATTTTATGGAATGCATCTATTAAGCATCTATTGATTATGGTAACAACAACATGAAATACATAATTTCCCCAAAGGAAAAATCACAAACATCTGACAAAATCATCTTTAAAACACACGTTTCTGGTGTAGTTACAGAAATATAATTTCAAGAAACCTGTCTTCAGCTCATGGAAACTTGCAGTTTGGGAGTAGTTCCTTGGTTAACTCTCTGATTTGTTCAGAAAGTGGGAGCAAATTTTCATTTCCTAAGTTCAGATAAGGGAGATTCTCTCAGAGAGATTCTATCAGAATATTTAGTCATAAACTTACTTGCAATTTCCTGAACGGCCAATAGATGAACACGTGCCTCCGTTCTGGCAGTAATTCTCATCACATATAGGTGATTCTAAATAAAAGAGAAGAGTATGAAACAAAGTCAACAGAGCAAAACTTTGTTGATAAGACATTGTGAGGCATTCGCCATCAAAGAGCACAACACCCAGAAGAGGTACACTGTGCCTGTAGTCCCACATTTCACACATGAATCACATGCGCATCAGAAGACGTACCAGGAGTGTTTTGACCTTTGAAACAAACTATTGCTTGATTCTATTTTCTGGAGAATTCTTCTCTGAAAGAGGCACGACAAAGTCTCTCACAACTATTCAACGTTGATGAGAGAGAAGACAGATCAGTGATTCTAAATGAACCACTCAATTTTTTGGTCTGACTCGTACTCTCTTTCTTCTTGAAGGTTTCAATATTTTTCATTTTCAACTTGTCTTTATTGATGCAATCAATAATATATAATGCAATCAATGTCAAAAACAGTGATCAATGTTACATAGAGCAATCATTTTTCTACATAGCAATCAATATTACATAGAGCAATCAATGTTGCACAGACTATTTACTGCTAAATAGAGCAATTGATGTTACAAAGTGCAATCAATGTTACAAAGGGCAATCAATGTTACAAAGAGCAATCAAAGTTTCACAGAGCAATCAATAGTACAAGGAGCAATCAATGTTACATAGAGCAATCATTGTATTGTTACAGAGAGCAAATGGTGTTACATAGGGCAATTGATGTTACATGGAGCAATCAATGTTACATAGAGCAATCAACGTTACATTGAGCAATCAATGTTACATATAGCAATCAATGTTACATAGAACAACCATGTTTCATACAGCAATCCACATTACATAGAACAATCAATGTTTTATAGAGCAATCAATGTTACACAGGGCAATAAATGTTACAAAGAGTCATCAATGTTAAATAGAGCAATCAATGTTGCATAGAGCCATCAATGTTACAAAGGTCACTAGCAGAATTTGGAGTCTTGTTTTCAATTACTCTCCATTTCTTATATCTTACAATATATTGACCTGGCTGGATATGATTGAACATCGTCATCAATGTTTTGAACAATATAGTCTCCAAAGCACAGAGAACAATACAACTTCCAAAACAAAGAGAATTCAGGCCACTAAAAGCTAACATTAAATTTTGACATCAGAATTTTCCCCAGAATTGGTATGTTTAAGCAGCCCTATATAATAATGCAGAAATGCTCATTGAGTCAAGTCTCGTACTGAAGGACATCAGTAACTTTTATTGCATATTATAAATGTGCCATAGATTGCCACATTACATACAGTTCAGTACATACTGCACTGTAATGAGGCACTGCAAACAAAATCATCATGAAAACAACATAACTTTACCTGCTGTTGGGGTGAAATCACACCCCCTTGCATCCTCTGACAGACACTTGCAGGAATACTGGGTTTCTGTTGCTGTAAGCAGACACATCTGGTCTGCCAGACAAGCACACGGATTTGGCTCTGATGAAAAAATGGTGAACAAAACGGATGAAGGTAACACACATCTAAGAATTATAACACAGGTTTGCTACAAGTTTGTATGAATAAAAGGGGAAGCACAAATGACTCAAATATCAAAGACTGTTTCCAAATCTCCAAGAGACCCCTTGCACTGATGTCACCTAACAAACAGGGCAACCTCCCTGAGAGTAAACACACAAATGGTGTATGGCTACGCTAGGCTTGTATGTGTGTTAAATTTAGTAGCTGGTCCTTGAGAATGGCACCTTTATTACATCACTGTGATGTAGCATGCAATGGGTCTATTTGTTGAATAGCAGTCAGGGATAATTTGAGCGAGGCAAGCAAAACGTTATTCCCCAACTTGCCATGCCAAAATGTTTCAGTTGCAGCTGTCAGGTATGCCTCTACAAATTCATCCAGCTGATCTCTTGATGGCACAGATTAAAATGCTATCACTGGATTGAACCGTGTGCACAATCGATGGAAGCCAAATACTCACCTTGTTCTTGCTTGTGCTGCTGAGCTATGATCAAACCAATGGGTCTTGCCAGACTCCTGGCCAAGACAGTGTAAGGTACATTGAAAATGCCACTCTTATTGTACTTGTCCATGATGAACACGTCGTTCTTGAGGTAAGTTGTTCCAATTAAGGTGCTTTCGAAAACATCTATGGAGAACGCAGCTGCCATTGCTGGACATGGAGACAGAAAAGAATATTGAAAGTAAGATTAACAATATGGTGAACAAGTATGAAGACTGATAAAAGTTACGAAAAATTGTGCATGGTTCCATATCTTGTCCAGGGTATTTCAATAACAAACTACTTGTGACTCCTATAAAATTTCCAAAGCAAGGACAGATGGCAGCACACTTAGCCAGTAATCAACAACCAGACAAGTCATCAATAGACTTGTACAAGTCACCAAGGATCACCAAACAATGGCTACCAGCTTGAGATGTCATGTGAAGTTTTTTTTTTTAACAACTTGTCACTTCAAGGAAAGATGGCAATGGACCCAGCCAGTAACCAACAGACTTACTCCAATCCTAGGCCGACTTGTAGTGTGTAAGCAGGGTTCACCAGACTAGTGGCAACACACTGCTTTGATGCCATTTACAAGAGGATGCTCAAATTTATTCAATTTGACAGTGTGAGATCTGCCATTAATGATATAGTGATATGTAGTAGCAGAAAATTTTAAGAAACAGCTGTTACTGCTACTGGTCAAAGCAAATATTACTGACTTTTTCTGACTTGCATCAGCTGGAAACGGCCATTTTTTCTGGTAACTTATTCTGATTGTAGTACTTCCTTTATTACTTGCAGAAGTAAAAAAATAGGGCTTTTCTGTATTCTTTATGGACGAGTATTTAGTAGAAGTTAAAAGATTCTCTTCCTTAAAGAAGCCGACAATAGTCTTCATAAAATGCATCATCCAATAACAAGTATAATATATTCTTTAAAGAAAAACCCAGATGGAAGGAAAGAAGCCAAACTTACTTCTGGGAAATTTTTTTATCCATACAATGTCACCTCCTTCCAAATCTGAGCAGCCAATGTATCTCATTTTGGGGTCTGCCCAGTACAAGCGCATCCCAAAGTAGTCTATGGCCAGACCTGTCGGCCAAGTCAGGTCTCCAATGGGTAACTTGGTCAGATTTGTTCCATCCATGGATGCTGAGAAAATTGAGGGTTCTTTCAGGGTTGTAACATAGAGTTTCCTATGGAAATCATGAGGAAGAGACATTCAAAATGTGACAAAAGAGAAGGTTTACTCCATGAATTAGTTAATCATTTCCCATGTGAGAAGTAACTTTGGAAACTGCCAATTTTTCTTGGATTGTTGCTAATCAGAAGGTCAGAAAATCAGGACATTAGCCCACCAACAATGGTAGACTAATGTCCTCCTACAATCTACGAAGACTTATGTTAAATTCTTCTTAACAGTAAGTGAACTTTAACCTAGAAGAAAAGTTATTTGAATTCATCCATAACTTGTAAAGAAGTTCCTTTGTTATATTTGATGAGCTGAGATGTAACAAACAAAAATTTTCAAACTTTGGAACAACTAATACAATTAGTGAAAGCTACCTAAATACCAAGAACAAATCTTTCTCAACTTAGACAAAACACTACCTTCAGGTGCGGACATGCAAAACTTGTAGCACTTTAAAAAGGCAACTTTTTCTGTAAGAGTCAACACTTCTATGATCCTATTGTTTTCTGTTATGTGACATATCACAACTGAAAGTCTCACAGTGTGCAGAAATGTAAAATTCACGAATGTTCTAACTTTCCTCAATGTTCAAGGTTCTCACTTTCCTAAAATGACAAAAAGGAAAATAACAAAACTTGGAAAACAACTGACCCTATTTTTGGAAACAACCTTATAGCAAATGGATCAACTAAATGTCCATTAAAAAGAGTAGTGGTATCATCAGTCAAGGGATCAAAGACTCCTACATCATTCTTTTCAGCATCAGTCCAGTAGAGTTTCTCAGTGACCCAGTCAATGGCAATATTCTTACCATTTTCCATCTCTTTCACCTGACAAAGTAAAAAAAAAAACAGAATGTCAAATGACTTTGTGATTCCTTGCCGATATCTCATTTTTTCATACATGCACAATCCCTTACAAACAAAAGCAACCCAGTGGAGAAGGCAAGGCACCATATCAAAATGAAAAACATAATGCAAGAATGACAACTACATTCTGTATCACTTATGGGTTTGATGTTACCAAGTGCTAATATGAATGAGTAATCTCATTCACTCAGCATTGATGACAAATGTGGTCACAAAGGAGGTAATTTTGCAAGTTGATGGAAAGTTCGTGACACCAAATTGTGGTTACAGACCTGAGATTTTGCAAGTCAATAAAGCCTCCCGAGGGAGGTTTACTGTGACTGAAACAATAAAGTACTTTGTTAATCTTGACAAGGAGTTTCCGGCAACAGGGATATTCTCTGAAGGCTTAGAAAAAGTGATAAGAGCTATGTTAAGTGGTTGTTTGGCATAGAAAATGGCATAGTAAATGTTCCACAAATTGAAAGAGAATGAGATCAAATTCTATCTAGCAGTGACCTCTGCTATGAAACTTAGATCTACATTTTGGCAAATTTCAATAGGAATATATATGCATTATTTTCCTAGTGTGAGTAATTTAATCTCTTCCTGTTCACATTCAGGACATGTAAAACTCTTTCAGTATCACATGTTGGGCTTTTGAGCCCAGGACAAACCTTACTACATTCATTTCATGTCACACAACAGTGATGACAAGTCTCCGATGGAGCAATTCAAATGACAGACATCAGCTGCTTAGGCTGCAAGTTTCCTTGCCTGCCTTCATCAAGGAATAAAAAAAAACAGACTTTCATACCTGGCTACTGTCTCTAAAGGTCCCATTGAAAGACATGCAATGCAATATGGTGTTTCATTTCATTATGTGTAACCTGACTAACCCAGCTACACACCCAACATTCACAAACTGGTTCCAAACCTACTATCCAGTTCCTTTTAACAGTAAACAAACACAAACAAACACACATACACACAGAAACTCAGTAAACAAACACAAACAAACACACATACACACAGAAACTCAGTAAACAAACACAAACCAACACACATACACACAGAAACTCAGTAAACAAACACAAACAAACACACATACACACAGAAACTGAAACACACTGATTTGAGGAACTTATGAAACATTACAGTGTAACAAATTTATCTTTGTTTTTCTGTGTGTGACACAGTGATTCAGAGACACTCAGAACGATAGTTCAGAATTTCAAATAGTTCTAATATGTCTACTTTTGAAGAATGCACTAGACTACAAGGATCAGAAACATACATGCGCTACTTCAATAAATCTATGTTGTTTACTGTCGACAGCAAATAATGTATATTTCTGCCACAAGAGCCATGGAGAGTAGAGGTCGCTTTATTGTTTTTCATGAAAAATACCTCTCCAGCTAAAAATTACTGTGTACCTTCTTTTTGTTTTACTCTGGAAAATCAGTAGCAAAGAGGTGATGAGAATTTATGGGAGTAATTTTAAATATTTCTTATCACAATTCTTGCCACTCAGCAAATGCTCCTGCAAATACATCCCTGAAAGTAAAATGTCATCCCATTTCTGGAAGTGGCATTACTGCAGAAGTTTTCAAATTAATATAATTGGTACTATTAAACAAAGTCATTGATAGTTGCCACATGTTCTTCAGAAATTGTTAGTATGAATGTGATGAGTTGTTATATTCAAATCAGGTGAAACATAAGGGTGACACATTTGTTAGAGCATGCCAACATTGGTAAGCTACTACGCCAGCAAATTACATACTGCTGCAGTGAATGAACAAAACCACTTCTATATAAGTCATTTAGACAAAAAAGGTTCCACTAACAATCACACCTAAAGGATGCTGGATCATCAGTTTACAAAAGTCCTTTGACCACTGCTGAGGCTGAGACTAGTTGGCATTGTTTCATCAGAAAAAAAGTTTAAAATATTACCCTTTTGTCAGCAAGAAAAATGGAATTTCTTCTTTAAAACTGAATCATTTTTAGAACAAAATAGATTCTTGCAATCAATGTAATCATCCTTATGAAGTTATGTAAAGATATCAAGGAGCAAATATGTGTATAGTGATTAATAGGTGGAGAGATATTAGAGAGCACATTGGGGAGAACATAGGGGACTTATTCTAATGAAAGGCCAATCATTTGACAGCTAAAGCTTTGTTGTACTGAAAGGGAGATTAATACAAAGATCAAAGAGAGTCTGAACAGAAATATGAAGACTGGTTATGTCATAAACACAGATTGTAATATGCTTGAATCAAGAAACATAGGTTGGTGAGATGTCATGGATTAATCCACACAACTATAACCATAACTCTTCCCTTACCCCCGACCCTTTTCTTGAAGGAATTGCCTGGGGTTATATGGGAGTTGCTTTAGGAGGAAAAAATCTTGTTTACCTTCACTAGGGGTTCGTTTTCAATGGAAAACAAGTTATTTAAGAACCAAATTTTCTTTTAATTTCGTCTTTTTTATCAAAATCTTGTTTTGTATGTATGAACAAGGTTAGTCAACTTTGAACTGTGCAATAACAGTAGGTAGGGTAACCTACAATCGGGGGTTAATGCAAGCAATACACTCTGGCTGTGCCCTTGTAGTAGAGCTACTGTGGATGGGTATGTGTACCTAACAGGAGTGACTGCTAAATCACAGCTACATGTATGTGACTAATTGTGAACAAAGTACTTAGCTGTCTATTGTTATGGACAGAACTGAAATTTGACCGAAATGGCAACAAAAGTATGACTTACAACATACTGACAACACATATTTGCATTTACATAAGAAATGACTCAGATGGAACTTAAACTTCATAAAAATGGAAGTAATGCAAAACTTACCTGGTACATTGTTATCTGACTCCCTGCTGGCAACTGACTGAGAGCACTAGAACTTGTCTCTCTTTTAGCACGACCATAAGACAAATCTATGCTGAACTTGGCAATGGTCTTGTTAGCTGACATCAGGACATAGGCCGAGCTGTCCCGGACGCTGATATCGATGGAGTCCAACCTCGAGGGTGAGAAGCCTTGCTCGACAGTAAATTGGCGGGGTCTTTTTGTTGGGGAGAGGTTGTATCTTGGGTATGGAGGACGGGGGTAGGCCTTGACCACTCTTGACTCATCAATGATCAGCACATATTGATGTCGACCTGTGGAATGTTTGACATTGATGAAAAGGGGGGTAGTGCTAATTGAACAGATCAAAAGAAGCTGTGACAAAGCAAACTAACACTGTAAAACCTTCCCTTATCAACAAAAAAAAAACAGGCAAATATAGTGCATAAACCCCAAAAGAAACTTTTAGTACACATTATGGATCAGTTTGCATATACATGTGGATGTTACAGTCAGATGGAAACATATGGCAAGTTTTCATAGCAATGGTGACTGGATTATAGAAACGTACCATAGGCCTTACAAGTGTGGGAGGTTGGACTGTCTGAATATCCTGTTTGGAAGTGGTTTTCTGGACAGGAGCAGTGATAGCCACCAAAAAAGTTGGAGCATTGAAAAGGACATGCTCCAAACTCTGCACATTCGTCAACATCTACAAGATGAAATTGCACAACAGACAAAAAAAAAAATGAAAAAGATGTGAAAAGACATGATATTGTCATTAAAAAGAAGTTTGGAAACAAAACTTAAACAAAAAAATGTTTGTGATTTTATCCTGGACACAAACAGACATATCAATGATAGTCTTGATAGAAGTATGTCCCCTTGAAGACAAATTTATTTCTTACACAACTTTTTTGCCCCGAAGACCTTAAATATTTATTCCCATAACATTTTAATGGACATCAAACAAGTTGCAAACGTGATTAGTTTTAGAATCGTGCCTGTTAACTTTTCCCTTATTGTTAGACATAAACTTCACTGTATAGCATGGCATTCTTAACAATGATAGAGCAATACTTGTGTTCTTGCAACTGATGCAGAATGTTGCAGTCAGGTGAAATCTTCAAATAAAGAATACTTCCTATTTTTTCCTAATTTTGTAGACTCTGAAGGTACCACTAACTGAGGATCATTATGACAAACTATCAACAATATAGAAGGGAATGTGTAGGAGGAATTAAGCATTTTGCCAAATTTCACTTAGTGGGCCATAGGGCTTCATCAGGCCTTGGAACTAAAATTTGTGGACACCCTAATGGTACCACTTAACACAGAGAATAATTATGACAAATCATCAACACTGTACAACAGAATCTGCAGGAGAAGCATTTGTAGAATTCCATTCAATGGGCCATAAGGCCACATGGGACTTTGGACCAAAATCCCAAATGGCCCATCATTCAAGGAACATTGTGTCCTTCAAGTAAATTCATGACAGTTTGTGGGAGGAGAAGCAGTTTGGACAGACAGATGGATGGCCAGATAGACAGACTGACATATCAATGCCATGTGATCAGAATAGCTCACACCAGCAAGCTGGTATGAGAAAAGAAAAACAAGGGTAGTCTCACCGTCACAACTTCTAGCATCCCTGCTCAGTTGTTTCCCTGCTGGACAGGAGCATCTCAGCCCAGATGAGGTATTGTTACAAATACCTTCACAAAAATTTCTCTTGCCACGGTCTGTGCACTTCACTGTGTGAGATCAGAACATTGACATTGTTACTGAAAAAGCATTTTAAAACATGGGCAACATTTCTTTCAATTTATTTATTTACTGTAGGGAGTCTTTTACTTCAAAGCTGCATGAATAAAACTAGAAAGAAAAGACTTCAAACTCTGTACCTTAATATCCA
Organism: Stichopus chloronotus; assembly: GCA_021234535.1. Lineage (NCBI taxonomy): Eukaryota > Metazoa > Echinodermata > Holothuroidea > Aspidochirotida > Stichopodidae > Stichopus > Stichopus chloronotus. The sequence goes on along the minus strand of CM037848.1, from coordinate 4,176,384 downwards.
AACATGAATCTCATTTTGCTAGCTTAGCAATTAATAGTGTAGAATCAGAGCCATCAGTTACTAGTAGTGACTTGTGTAGCTGGAAAGAAGACAGATCGGTGGGAGAGGGGAGTTTGGATTCCATTAGTGATGGGGGTGGAGAAAGAATGAGATAAAACAACTTTAATGATTGGTTGAGTTCACTCACTTCCTCTAAAGCAGTTATCTTCATCACTTCCATCCTCACAGTCGTCTTTTCCATTGCAAACAGATCTCCAAGAGACACATCTCCCGTTACCACATTTCAGGCTGTTACTGTCACAGACCACCGTCTTCTCCACTGTGGGGCCTGTTTAAAGAAACAAACACATCGAAGAAGTCAAAATCATCTGTTTGGCCATAACTCCTTGTTCATGCTGTCAGACTATTAAATTAGTTAACACCTTGCCACAGATACCTGAGAACAAAAATGTCTTACAAATTTATATAACAATCCTGACTCTCTTAAAGGTAAGGTATCTGCAAGAAACTGAAATTAAGACCAAATAACTTCTTGACAGAACTCAATGTGGTACAATTTTTGCTGTCATCACAGTTATGAAGGGCCTTTTTTTTTTTTGGCTGAGAGCTAAGAGTTATTTGGGAGGATTCATTTTTCGAATTTCTGTGCTGATTGGAGTTTTAACTATTACCACGTGAATCTTAAATGATTCTAAACTGCCACAGTGTGCTAGTATATTAGAGGAACAGAAAATTAGTGACAGATTCCACTTAGAATGAAGAAATGCATGTTCACATGGCACAGTTTCTATAGCAGGTGTAAAGCTTTTCAGACATTACATCACTTTAATCTACTAGGGAAATGTTCTTGTGTAACAGGTTAATGCATTGAGCAATGTCACTAATCTGAACAACTGTGTTTGATTGATAATCTGTAACCATCTGCCGGAAAGGAACAAGAAACACAAAAGTAAGTACTCTAGTAGTTGAATGGTTGACAACGGGGGTGAAGCGTCAACGGGGTTCACTTACAGTTTCTTTCGTCACTCGGCGGATTGGTGTCGTTGCAGTGGTCGAAACCATCACAGACCAGGGCGGAACTGACACAACCACGGCCCAGCATGCACTTGTGCTCATACTGACAAATGAAGTTATCTGTTTGAACAAATCATGAAAGGAACACAAACAAACCCATAATTAAATTCCACCAGTTGCTATGATTCTTCGTCCCTCCTCTCCCATAAAAAGACCTCTCTACTACTAGCTAACTCTGAATATTCACAGACAAATGAGAAGACTTAAAAACATGGGTTATATTAAAGTCAAAATGTCAGAGATGTGTCGGCCTACACTAAGCTGGACGTTGACTGATGTCTTAACTTGCTAATAAATTGATGATACAGTTCAAATATGTGATAACATTGATCACATTTGATCTGAAAGTAAGAAGAGAAAAAAAAGGTTAATTTCCTTAATGTAAACAGTAGTTTAATCCTGACCTGGCTATAATGATACGACCACTCACATCAATTCCAAAACACTGATTTATTTCTCCTTTCTAGTTTTGAGATATTTATTGGGTGATTTTGATGGTGCTGGATTTACTAAGAGACTTCCAGCAAAGGCCAAAGCCCCAACAATGTTGAATACTTTGTTCTCATTAGTACCAAATACAGGAAACCAGAGGAAAACATTGTGGAAAGCAAACAAAGGTGGAAAGGCATGGAAAACATTGATCAGCTGGTGACATTTATCCAAGTATGATGTTTTTTGGAAACCAGGCATACATAAATAAGGCAAATTACTTAGTAGTACATTTTAATTCATATTGCACAACGCTGATATTTTCTTTTGACCAGAAATGGGCAATTCTATGAAAAAGGAATAAGCTCCCAAAATTTTAAGGTGTGTACTTGAAGGTAACTTTTGAATATTTTATTGGTTAATAATTCCCATTTTATGAAAATGATCAACATCATGAGATCAGAATAATATTTTATGAAATCAGATCAGATCAATGCTAGGGACTGAACTGACTAATTTTTTCACAATTTTTGGACATTCATCTTGAAATGTCAATGACTCCCCTTTCTTATAGTTTGCAATGTATCCATCTATGACCTATGACATTATGCAACGTTTCATGTATTGCAATAAGTAAAACTTGCTGAATTACTCCACGTGTTTTCCGAGAGAGATGCAAACATAGTGGACTAACATAATGTAATGTGAGTCACATTTTTGGCAACTTTTTTCCACAACACAAAATCTAATGACAAGATGAAGTAATTTTATTCCTAGTAATGCTGCTAAGCAAGCTGATAACAACACTGTTCATACCTCTTGTTCTGTTCAGTCACAAAGTATGAGAGCATTAAACATTGTAACGTGAATCACACTGTAACATGAGTCACACTGAGTTAGTGTGGTGTAATTTTAGTGACATCGCTGTACCGACCCTTAAATCATTATTCAATATAAGTGTCCACAACAAATGATGCTGAATGTTGTTCTATCATGTAAGCCAATATAGATGGGTCCTTCAGAGATACTGCTTTTTCTGCTGATATTGGTAAAAACTACAATTTTGCCCAAAACAGAATCACTGACAAACTACGCTAGTTACAACATCAACCACTAAATAACTAGACATGTCTCCACATTGGGAAGACAGAAACTGGGGACTTGCTACAAGTAGTGCGCATGTGGTATGGTCACAAGACCATCATATTTTATTAGGAACCTTAAACAGTACACCCTGAAGGACTTCCAATGAACATGTACAATATTCAGTTGTTCAGTCCATACTGTATGCTCAAGTGTAAAGGCCTAGTCTCAGTACTTTAGTCACAATGGTGTCTTGCATCCAATTGTCAATCTTTACAAATGTATGGATTGCAATGATCTAGATGACATTCCTCAGGAAATTAAAATTGTTTAGTCAGGTTTCATTTCTTCATAGTTTAAACAATTGTTTCAAATTGGTAGCACTAGACTGGCCCTTTCAAAACAGGCATAGCAACCATACAGTGTGTAATTTCTTTCTTTGCAACAATGAAGAAATCTGCCTCCTTAATTTCTGTCAAGCTACTCAATTCTTAGTTCTTGCCAATTTATATCACATAAAACACATGCACGACAAAGCTGTGCACAACATACTGACATTTATCTGTTACTGAGAGTTTGCATATGGATGAAACTCAAAAACCAATTTCTTTTTGTAGATGACTGCATGGTGGGTGGTGGGATAAACCGTACAATAATATATCCAGGAGAAGTTAAGGTATTTGTGATGAAGACCATTTACATCACCAGAAAACAACAGAAGTACCCTGCCACCTGTGATGAGATTGAGACATTTAAGTAAAAACTAGTGAGGAAACTAAAACCACCAAAAACTGTTGGTAACTGAGGAACACTACAGCACAGGTTTGACAACTTGTTGATAAGTCAGGGCGGTCAGTTTGGAATGCATTGGAGTGAACTTTACTGTTTTCATGATTAAGTTTGATTCTTTGAAAAGAAAATGTAGCAACATGTTTAGGTAGAGCAAAAAATAGGCACTACTGTTGTGCAAGCAGCAATAAACTGCACTGTCCTCCGGTCACTTGCTCAAAGCTGTCTGAGGCAATCTAAAATAGTTGTGACATAATGTTTTACAAAAGCTAGAAAAGTTCCATCCATGTATAACAAATCAAAGCTGTTAATGATGCTATGTTTACAATGTTCTTAAGTTTGCAAGAGCAAAATTATTTTCATTTCATATGTTGCTTCCTAATTTCAATACGGGTATACTTTGTTGGACAAAGTGTGCGTCGTGATAACGAGTCACACTAATTTAATGATAGTTTAATTACATAGCCATAAGAATTGTTATTATTCACATGTTTTAGCATTTACACATGTGCACAAAACAACCTAGTGGTATGATTCTTTGTTGATTACAGGTTTAGAAGAAATTTCAAAAGAAGGGACATGTTTTATTTCCTTGTCCTTTTCATGTGAGTCACATGGTTGTCACCATTAATTAAACAAACTGTTCGATCAGAATACTATTTCTTAACTGAAATTTCATGCCTTCCTTCATCATGTCCTGTCACCAGCAATATGGAGTGACCACATCCTCAGCTTAAGTATTTATGCCAAGATGTATTTCACAAAATTGTCAAAAACGTAACATGAGTCACAGTGGAATTGCCCAAATCTAATCATACTTCTTTTTGCCTTCTGGGTATTTACCGCAATTTTTCTCGTCAGTGGAATCTTTACAGTCGTGATCTCCATCACAGATGAACCTATTTGGTATGCACTCTTTGTTTTCGCACATGAATTCATCTTGATTACATTCCTCTTCCTCACCTGCAAAAGGAGAAGAAATAGCAATATCAGTCTGAGATGGTCCATCCACTGATTAAGGAAGGTGTGTCTGTATGTTATAAAAATTACGACAAATTTCTGCACTGAGGTCATGAGCAATTTAATATAGGCTCTTTACATAATTCACCTTCACAGCAGCAAAGGTAACCCACTGTGGGTGTGTACTCAAGCATATCTCATTATAAAACTCTGTTCACGAGCGCTTCCCAGTATTCCACCACAGCGCTAAATCCCATTTAGAATACACAGAGCAGTATCACTTGCAGTAGAAACAGTCAATAATTTCACAAGCAGTCTAAGTTATTTGAGCAAACCACTGAATTTGGTACTTCTATTTGAAAAGAGAATCTGTAGGACTGCACAATTTGCAGAATTTCATAAGCACCAACAGTGTGGAAGTTTGAACTTTATTAATAAGTTTGTGAAAATTTTGATGGTTACTATCAAATAACAATGCTTATAATTAGCATCACTACTCACATCCAATAATTATTAAAACTGACGATTTTTACTTTTCTCCATGGTTTGTACTGGCTGTGGGAATAGGAACTAGTACTAATGTATAAAAGTCAATGGTCACAAGTTTTCCAAACCAATTTACTGTAAATCATTAACAACTCACTCATTAGTGGTCATTTGTATGTGACACATCATTAGGACCCTCTACGTTTGACCAAAGATCTTAACTAGAAGCCTTGTTCATGTTAAGGAAACTTGACACAAAACTGACAGGTATGTCAAGACTAACTGAAGTTCATGAAACAACTCAATGTACCCCCTTAATGTCCAAATACTGATCAACATACCTGAGGGCAATAAAGAGTTTCAGTTAGTACACCACCTGACATGGTCCCCCTCAATTATCATTCATGAACGATAGGGATATTTGACAGGTCTATGACAGTCTAAAGGGGCACTTTAACAGTAAAAGGAGAAGCATTTTGCAGAATTTCATAATATAAGCCATAGAGCCCACATATAACCATAGACTACAAATTCATTAACACCCTAAGATAACCACTAACAGAGTATCATTAGGATAAACCACTAACATTGTACAAGAGAAGATGAAGGAAAAGAAGCACTTTGCAGAATTTCATAAAATTGACCATAGGGTCCACATGGGACCATAGACTGAACTTTTTTGATAACCAAACATCAACTACCACCCAAGGAACATTTTGTCCAAGTTAAATATAAATCTATGAAAGCATGTATGAGAAGCAGCAGTTCCAACAAATTTACATAAAATGGGCCATAGGGTCCACATGGAGCCTTGGGCTAAAAATTCCTGAACACCCTGAAGGTACCATTAACAGAGTATCATTGTGACAAACCATCAACACTGTACAATCTGAGGGAGGAGAAGCATTTTGCAGAATTTCATAAAATGGGACCCACATAGGAACTTGGACCAAAAGTTGTTGCACACTACAAATGACCCATCACTTATGGAACATTGCATGAAAGCATGATGGAGGAGAAGCCTTTTGAACAATTGTGAACAGATAGATTAGATGGATAGATAGATAGACAGATAGACAGATAGACAGATAGACAGATAGACAGATAGACAGACAGACAGACAGACAGACAGACAGACAGACAGACAGACAGACAGACAGACAGACAGACAGACAGACAGACAGATAGATAGATAGATAGATAGATAGATAGATAGATAGATAGATAGATAGCACCATTACAATAGCTCAAACCAGTTAGCTGGTATGAACTAAAAATGAGAAAACAAATGGACAAAACAATGGACACAAGAAACGAACATGAAATGTAAAGCCACTAATTAGACACAACCAAAATTAATGTAGTACGTCAATAATGCAAGACCAAAAAAGTATTTGAATGTTACACTGGTCTTGTGTCCTTTTTCAGGGAACTGTTGGTGGGCCCTAAAACAGCTAATAGTTTGCATACTGCTAATCTGATGTAAAGTTAGTATCCTGATAGGGGAAAATATTTATTTATGAAGACGGACGAACTCTGCATCACCTGTTACCTACTAAAGCTACGGCAATGCTGGTAAATTTTGTGCAGATAGTCCTAATTGGGTCACAACAACAGGTGCCATAAACAATGAAAAGAGTGCTACCTTTTCAGTACCTGTGGCAAACAATGTAAAGAGCATTGCACTACTTTAACACTCTGAACAGACCATTACAACTGTGATACAATAATACGGAGAGGACAACCTACTGCTCTCTCTCTCTCATGACTCCCTCCCTGAGAGCAAGACATGTGACCTTACTAAACTTACAGCCATCTTCATCTGATCCATCCATGCAGTCCCATTCACCATCACACTTCCACCCATGATTCACACAGTGGTTGGTGGTTTTGCATTTAAAGAGGCCATTGCACAGATTTTCTGGAGAACAAAAAATTGAGGAAAGTGACAGGAATGACTCAAAGGTGTAAATTTGCAATTTTATTTCACACTAGCTTGTTCAGAGTGGGGAAGAGGGGGTGGGGAGTGGAGTGGAGTGGAAGGTTGTGAGGTAGACTGATGGTGATTTGAAGCCATTGAGAGGGTGGAATGTAATGATTATTTTGATTTTACCAATGTCATTCCTATATTAGATGTCAAACATATCTATTTTAAGCTTCTTACCATTTTTTCATCATGAAAAGATTACAAGCCTTCACTGACATTCCACCAGAAAAAAGGCCAAAAAAAGCCAACCCTTGAAACACTCACAGATGACAAAGATACATTCTTTTTATTTTGCATTTTACCCAAGTCACCACAATCGACTTCGTCGTCTCCGTTCGGACACTGCATACCCCCATCGCACTTCCAAAACTCTGGGATGCAAACTTGAGGCTCATCACCACTGCAGGTGTACTCTTCATCCGTACATCCCGGAGATGCTAAGAGACGGGAAATACATGCACAGAGTCATGGTGATTAAATGTAATATGAAGATTATAAATCCCACTAGATAGCTTAATTATGAAGGATGTTGAACATGCCAAATTACAGCTAAATGACTAAATTGAGAGTCATGAAAAAGATTGAATTTTATTAAACAATTACACTTGCACACCAGTAAGGATTCTATGTGAATAAAGACCATGAAATAACTAGGTCATGCCCTATTTCAGCGAGTGTTTATTCACAAATGTTATTCAAATGTTTTTGCAATGCAATGTCATTAGATTCAATTGGATGTTTGATTTTACATTAAATGTTTGGACAAAGATCCAAATTCTTGGCTAATGATACATAAACTTCAACAAAATTCAACATGAATATGCTTTTAATGTTGCAAAATACTGATAGGTTTGCAAAGCATGAAGAGGGCACAAAGATGAGCTCTGCTAACAGAAACCAGAAAGACAAAAGGCTTTGTGATTCCTTGCGACATGGTTATATTATAACAAACATGAATTATCCACATGACAAGTATGGGATCAACTACAGTTACTATTCTTAAAACATCTCATTAATAAGCCTTTAACCCCAAATCACCTTTTTTTTGGGTGACCTCACATAAAATTTGACCTCCACCAAACACAAAAGCGACCACCTACCCAGTATGCAAACCCACACACCAAGTATGACATCAGTCACAGTTACCCTTCTGGAGATACTATGTTTACAAGGTTTTCACAGTTTGACCTCGAGTGACCTCAAATGACCTTTGACCTCCACCAAAAACAAAAGGAGTCTTCAACTCAGTACAAAGAACCCACACATCAAGCATGACATCTGTCAAGGTTAGACTCCTGAAGATGTTTTGTTTACACATTTGTAGTGTTTGATATCTAGTGACCTCAAATGACCTTTGACCTCAACCAAAAACAATAGCAATCTTTTGCTCATTATTACCAACCCACACACCAAGTATTACATCAGTCATGGTTACAATCCGGAGATATTATGTTTACAAGGGTTTTACAGTTTGACCTCTGGTGACCTCAAATGACTTTTGCCTCTGACCAAAAATAGAAGGAATATCTACTCAGTATGACCAAGCAAAACCCTAAGTATGACAACAGTCAAAGTTACCACTCTGGAAATATTGTGTTTACAAGGTTTTCACAGTTTGAACTCTGGTGACCTCAAATGGCCTTTGACCTCCACAAAAATCAAAAAGGAGTATTCTAATCAGTATGTACAATCAACAAAAGAAGTATGACACCAGTCACAGTTACCCTTCTGGAGATATTGTGTTTACAACGTTTCTACAGTTTGACCTCTGGTGACCTCAAATGACCTTTGCCCCCAACCAAAAATGACAGGAATCATCTACTCAGTATGACCAACTTGCACACCAAGTATGAAATCAGTCACAGTTACCCTTCTGGCGATATTGTGTTTACACAAGGGTTTTACAGTTTGACCTCTGGTGACCTCAAAAGGCCTTTGACCTTGACCAACAACAATAGGGATCATCTACTCAATATGACCAACCACGGCACTAAGTAAAACATCAGTCACAGTTACCATTCTTGACATACACTCCCTGTTGTTGTTTTTCCGAGGACAGGACACCTTTAGCTCAGGTCCTCGGAAAGTACTACATAAAATGGCACACCCACACACACACCCACAAACACAACATCACCATCGCATAGATTCTTTCTGCCTTTGGTACGGAATCAACAAAGGGATGATGTATCTACTTACAGAAGACTAAACATTGACTACCTGCTTTTACTTATTTTGACTGTGGTATTTCAGCCTTCCATGATGTGAAAGACTGCAAATCTCTTCAAACCACTACTAAGAGTTAACTCTAGCAGTAACTTTACTGACCATCATACTGAAGAAAAGGGAAGTCAAGGAAGTGGACACAAGAAAATGTCCCCAACTCAACTCTTTCGTAACTTACAAGTTGTGCAATTCTGTTCATCGGAGCCATCTGAGCAGTCTAATTCGCCATCACATTTCCAAGTTTCTGGGATACATTCATTCAAAGCTTCGCATGCAAACCTCATCTCACCACAAGTACGTGGAGCTGATGAGAGGAATTAAGAAAAGCAAAACTGACTGATCTTTGAAGTACCAACAGGCAGTCACAACCTTTCAAATTTTAACAATGGCTGGTAAAATGAAACACATAATGTTACTGACATCAAACTTACTGTAGAATGTGAAATTAAAAGCTAGTTTTCTTAAAGAACAAACTAAACAACTTGTTACAACATAGTTCTTAAGAAAATCACAGCGTACTTTAAGCAGAAAGCCAAATAGCATTGTGGTTTCGATGATTCAGTTATGAGCACTTTGAATCTGGCATATTGCATAGGGTGAGGACATATTGACCCCAAATGAGCTTTGACCTCCACCAAAAGAATAGGCTTCTTGTATGTAATAAGGTACACCTACCTACCAAAAATGAGATTTGTCCAAGCTTTCCTTCTGGAGATATAATGTTTACAACATTTTCACAACTTGACCCATTGTTGACCCCAAATGAACTTTGACCTCCATCAAAAACAATAGGCTTCTTGTACTCAATAAGGTACACCTACATGCCACATATGAGTTCTGTTCAAGCTTCCCTTCGTGAGATATACAAGTTAGACATACAAGATAGCTTCCCTTCCCAATAAGCTTCCCTATACAAGATATACAAGTGCTTACAAGGTAGGCATCACAAACATACATACACACACACACCAGCAGCAGCAATGCAAAGGTTTCAATTTTCATCAAAACCAAAAATAAATAAGTCCTCATGAAGACATTCAAACAGCACAGTCTAAATAACAACAGAAAAAAACAAGATTTGCCATTACACACACATGAGAACACACACGCATACACGCACACAGGTAACAAAGTAACTTAGGCTGAGGAATCTTTCTTAGCAATATATATATATATATATATATATATATATATATATATATATATATATATATATATATATATACAAAACGATATTGTACGTCCTGCAAAAAACTCACGATAGAGTGCTCAATGGTAGACCAGAGCTTATATAATATACATAAGTGAAATCAAAAGTTTTGACTCATACTGCTTATTACTACTAATTAGTTTCGTACAACACGTGAGGTACGTGCTGCACTCTTCAGGTAATATGACAGTAATGATTGATTCAAACAAAGTTAAATAAAGCAGGAAACATTGTGCGTATTTAGATGTGGATTGGTAGTCAACACACGACACTGCGTAACAAAGAAAACATTGTAAAATATGCATGCTTCAAACATCGCTACAGCATGCATAAAACTTCTGATTTCACTTGCGTATATTACATAAGCTCTGGTCTACCATTGAGCACTCTATTGTGAGTTTTTTGCAGGACTTACAAACTCGTTTTGTATATATATAGAAGAAAGATTCCTCAGCCTAAGTTACTTTGTTACCTGAATAGACTTTAATTGAGGTAAGTCACCAAGTTACCACCAAAATTCCAACAAATTTCCAAGATGGCCAAGATAAATAGTGCTTGAATAGATGCCTGTGGAACATGCATCACACCAAAAGAGTATACCCCATGAGCGATGACTATGTGACTCGCAATGCAAACACATGGAGAGCAAAACTCACCAACGCACAGCATGCATGCAAATGACAGAGTAACAGAGAAGGCAATTAGAAAGTTAAATAGCGCCTTTAGCTGCAGCAGAGTGCTAGCGAGTACATGACAATACTTTCGTTATCGCCTTAATGGACATCCACACCAACATGTCGGCCTTCGAATATGTACCACAGTTGGGAAATATAAAAAAAACTTGATTTGCTGGGCTATATTTTGCAATTAGGATACAAACAAACAAAATATGCCCATGTGAAAGCTTCTTTTCTGGAGATCATGTTTACAAGGTTTTCACAATTTGACCCCTGATCACCCCAAATGACCTTTGACCTGCACCAAAAACACAAGGGTACTTCTACTTGATGCTAGAACTACATACAAAATATAATATCTGTCCAAGCTTCCTTTCTTGAGATATTGTGCTGACAAGGTTTCCACAATTTGACCCCTCTTCACCCCATATGACCTTTGACCTCCACCAAAAACAATGGGGTTCTTCTACTCAATGTGGTACACCTACAAATCAAATATGAGATCTGGCATAGTCTCCCTTCTTGAGATATCGTGTCTACAAGTAGGGCATCACACACATACATGCACACGCAAACACACCCATGTAGTTAAACACAATTACAGAAGTTATGAGTATCATCAAAACCAAAAATGCAAAATGTTACTTTTGGACCAGTTTAGGCCACTTTTGATCACTTTCAATCCAAGGACACTTACGACAATCCTTTTCATCCAAGTTGTTAGCACAGTCATGTTCATAGTCACAGCGCCAGTTGATGTGTATGCATGTTCCGTTGCCACAATCAAATTCATCATCAGAACATTCTACATGCCAGAGGGGGAGGAAATTTTAGAGAGAAAATATGATATTAAAGGTATACATCAGGTATATAAAAATAACTGAAATCAATACTAATGTAACTGGGACAAAAGAAGGGAGAAATGCTGCCAATCCATGAGGTAATTGGGGCAAAATGGAGGACAGGTTGTTGCCAATACATACACTAATTGGGACAAAGGTAGGACAGATTGCTGCCAGTCCATAAGATAATGGGGATGAAAGGGAGGAGGTATTGCTACCAAAGTAGAGGTTAATTATTTGAATGCAACATTTTCTGAGATAGTGGAAGACGGAATGGTCTCATTTTTAATTTAGGTCATAGATCTGAAGTAAACATGTGTGATATCACCAGGGCTGGGAAGGCTGGGAAGCCGGGAGGCTCCCCCCAGGAAATTTTGCCTCTTGCGGGAAATCGGCACAGCAGTGAAAAAAGTGCGAATGAAAAAATGAAAAGAAAAAACGAAACTATTTCTTTTTACCATGTGAAAATTCCACAAAGGACTAGAATAGAAAAATCCCTTTACAGCTACCAAAAAGTTTTCACTTGATGTTTTTTCCTTCAACGATCATTCAAAACACAGAACGCTACGCTGAGCAGTTTTGTGCATAGTTCCATATACAGGCAAAGAGCCTGCACAGTATGTACTTGGAATGGAACTTTGCAACGTTAACATGACAGGTGGGCAGGTTGACTTGGAAGCAGAGCACAGTGCAGAATCCGAATGTAACTAGGCGGATAGGCTTAAAAAATGTACGTAAAAGCCCTACTTAGCTCATTTTTCCTGCCTTTGATCAATGAGGTTCCTTTTTGGTGGGAAGTAAACGAAATGCGCAACTTTATTTTTCCATCAAAAAGCACATTTCCAAGGCTGCAGTATTGTAAGCGATTTACCAAAACATGTGAACTTGTGAGTGCCAACTACCCACCAGACACCAAGATGTATGAATCACACTGGAATTTTATGCGGCGTAAAACGTGAGCAACAAAAGCAGTGCACATGCTGAAGAACCAAGACCTTTTTAAATGTTTTCAAAATATCATTTTGACACTTCGCTTTCATTTCCGGGTTGAGATTGTACATACCACCATGCTTGTTTCCATCACAGTATGGTAGAGATCATACCTGGGGTTTCCTAAATAGTTACACAAGGAAATAACTGGTAAATAAATCCATTCAAATGTGTGTCCCAAATGCTCCATCCACGTTCAGTCTTTACCAAAAATTGAAGAAAACTACTATTCTTGTGAATAAATGCCCTTATTTTGTACTCATGATCAATATATTTCAAGTTACATATGTGAAAAAACAACATAAGCAAATGTTTTCAGAAGGTTCTACATACACCTCCTTTACAACGTTCAATGTCAATAAAAAGCTTTGGTCCCCGTAATACGGAAATATGAATTGCCAAGGTGGTTAGGCTATTGGATTTACACCCACTATGTTAAGATATCATTACTTAAACTTTCGGATGGTTGTGCACGATTTCAACCTCATTTTTTTCAGGAGACTTTTAGGGACATTTCAACTATGTAAACTATGTAATACAGTTTACTCTACATGACATGTGCAACATTTTATAGAACATTTTGATTTTGAAGCACTATCAATGATTTTTTCTCAATCGAACTATTGTGTTTTCACCCGATACTATAACATTTTTCAACTTAGAGAGTTGAAATTTAGCACAGATTTCAAATGGTTTGGACGCATTCAAAAGTGCTAAAATCGCTGAGCTTCCAGGCGCTTTGCCCCCTGGACCCCAACTTAGTGTGGCTTAGTCCCTAGACCCCACAAGGGGCCCTATGGCAGGCCCCTTGACCCAACGCTGGCATGCCACTCGCTTCGCAATGGAATGATGCCTACGATGCCATGTTAGGTCTGCCGGGAAATCCGACTACATTGTAATTAGCCTCCAGGGAAATTTACAATTTTACAGCCCTGGATATCCCAATTACACATGGTGACTACAACATAACTATTTTCCAGTTGTTCACCTCATATGATACAGTTTACAAAATATTTACCACTCACAGGAATGTGATAAGTGCAATTTTAGTAGAGGTAAATGGCAATCCAATTGCAGTGAAAAACAAACACTTGTAATAACATCACAATTGGTTTGTCACTATTTTTTCAAATATGTAGAGGCAAAGCTAGCCAACTTAAAATAGTAAGAAGAAAGCAATAAAAACTTTCCAAAATGTATGAGACAAAGGACAGAATGTCAGGGAGTTTAATACAACTAATGATTGCGACATGAAACTAAAGCATGAGCAGAGTTACGCGTACATTGTTACTACAAGCATAATACTCCATCACCATCATCAACAATGTAATATGTAATGTCACAATGAAGGGTCAGATTCATTCATGCTACATATCAAAAGTTTCCATGATTCCTACCTTGAGATACTGTGTTAACAGGGTGTTCATTGTGTGACCTCTTGTTACCACAGATGACCTTCAACTGCCTACTTGATATAATACAATTACATATTAAGAATCCATAGTTTCCATGATTTCTACTATGCGACATTGTTAACAATGTTTTCAAGTTTTGACCTCAGATGACTTAATCTTCCCAAAAAAAGGATTCTCCTACTTGATGTAATGCATTATCACACTTATCACACTAAGTATCAAAAGTTTCCATGATTCCTATCTTGAAAAAAAAATAAGAGTTCAAATTCATAAGTGAAAATCAAATTCTGCAGAACATGTCATAGCCACTGCAAGAAAACATTGTTAAAGTCCAAATTTTTCAAACATGAATATTTATAACCATTCCCACTGGTATGTTTGATTTCAAGTAATGATAATTAGCTGCTATGCTTTCTTAGCGAGTTTGAATTTTGTAGGCCCAACAAATTTTGTGACAGGTGATCTTTCCACTACTTTTCCTCCCTTGAAACACTGACAATGAACAAAGGTAGATGACAAGGTGATTGCCAGTACAACTCATATCCCAGGTATGAGATATCATGGTAACAAGATAGCAAATGTTTTACCTCTGGTGATCTCAGATGACCTTTCACCCCACCAAAATCAATGACATCATTTTCTGCTTAATGTAATAAATTGACGTACTAGGTATCAAATTTTTTGCTGATTTCTACCTTGATATATCATGTTACAGCTGAAATATGAGTGGAAAATTTATCAGTCAAATTCAGTGGAATATGTAATAGCCACTACAAAAAGATATTCTTTAAGCCAAATGTTGGCATAAATAAATATTCATATCCATTCCCATTGGTCTGTTTAATTTCAAGAAAAGGTGATTGCCTGCTATGCTTTCTTGTGGAGTCTGAATTTTGTAGGGCCAACAAAAATGTTGATACAACTTTTATATTCACATATCTGGGCGATGAGTGTGTACTTCTCTTTCAGATTTTGTGACAGGCGATCATTTCTCCTTTCTCTTTCCTAAAACACTGAAAAAGAACAAAGGTAGATCACCAGGCAACTGCCAGAATAACTCATGTTCCAGTTTAAAAAAGATTTCAGTGTTTGATCTCTCGTGACAATAGATGACCTTTCACCTCCACTAAAAGCAATAGGATTCTTCTACATGATATATCACAATCATACACTGTGTATCAAAACCTTCCGTGATTCGTATCTTGAGACATTGTGTTAACAAACTTTTAAGTATTTAACTTCTGGTAACCTCAGACCTCCATAAGGAAAATAAGGTTCTTCTACTTGATATAACACATTCACATACTATGTATCAAACATTCTCATCTTGAGATATCGTGTTAACAAGATTCCAGTGTTTTACATTCTGGTGACCTCAGATGACCCTTGACCCACACCAAAAACAATAGAGTTCTTCTTCTTAACATGGGGTACCTATGCACCAAGTTTAAGAACTGTCAGTTTCCCTGCTTGAGATATTGTGATAACAAGCTAAGCATAACAAACCCCCCCCACACACACACACACACAAAATCATGGTCTCTCTTTCCATCAAGAACAATAAATGGCACAGCTCACCTGAACAATTCTGCTCATCGCTCTGATCCAGACAGTCAGGGATTCCATCACATATTTGTTCTTGTTGGAGGTCACTGCAGTCTGCAAAATGAAATGTTCTTCTTCTTTTACTTACTTTAAGTTTAATTTTAATTTGCAATTACTTTGAGGACATCAATTTGTTGGAGTTTTAAGGGAGTTTTTCCAGCACAGTCTAGTATGAAACATTCCTAAAAACCCTGGTTTTGAAGTCCATTTGACGGGCAGGCATATCAAGTAGATGTAATATGTATGACAACAACAAAATCAACAGATATTTTCAATCAGTCAGAGATTTGTGAAGTGAGGAAATGGGGGATGGATTCAGAAACAAGAAAGGTAAGATGCATATTCAAGGTTTTCAGATGTGGATTAGAGCAAAGTTTACGTATCCAAAGAAAAACTGTACAGTTCTTGGTTTGCAAAATTGCCAGGTATTTCCTTCACACTTCAAACCTGCACACTATCTACAGTAAAATGCCTTCTGAAGATACTCTTCTTCAGTCTGAAGGTATTTTGGAATCCACATCTCACACAGTAAAACAAGATACAAGCAAGAAAATTAATCTTCAAAATCTACCATCTTTGGGAAGCTTTAGAAAATCTGGTTATTCTAAGATTTTGAGCAGAGAGCCTCAAGCAAGTGAGGCAGACGTGCAGGGCTATTTCTAGGAAGAACCCTGGTGCAAGTGAGACAGATATTCCAACTTTTGAATCTCTCTCTTCTTGAAAAATACCTCCACAGTTTTCTTCGTCCTCTCCATCGGGGCAATCTATTACAGCATTGCACCGTTGATAGAGGTACACGCACAAACCACTGTTGCTGCACTGCCACTGGTAGGGAAGACATGCCCCAGCAGCATCTCCTAAAGAAAGGAGAAAATAAATGATTTCAACAACCACTTCTCAAACTAACTTGGCACTGCAATTTGTCTTAAATCTACCTTGGTAAAAGAAGAACAAATATGACAGGGCTGAGACAAAGAAGCGTAGTAGGGAGGACAAACCCCTGACATTGTGATTACTGTCATTCTATATTTGAAGTTACCTGAGCAGAACCTTTCATCTGAGTTGTCTTTGCAGTCCGGTTCCATGTCACATACCAGCAGCCCTGGGATGCAAGATGGTTCATCTTCTGTTGAATCGCTACATTGGTACATACCAGGGTTGCAGTGGTGATCCATTTTACCTACAGTGAGGATGGGTCAGAGAAAGAGCACCAAATCATTGAAAGCATCCTGTTTTCAGCAAAAAGTTTTTACACCATGTGAACTTTCTGCAATGTTATTCACAGTAATTAACATGTAAAGTAAAAATATTCCATGGGCTACGGCCAACATTATAACCGTACCACTGACATTGTATACGTTAATGGTGATTTGTGTCCATGCTTCCCTTTGGAGCATTGCCTATGGACTTTCAGAAGTCACAACATATTGGCCAATGATAACCTTTGACTGCAATTAAAGAGAGGAATGTCTTACTGTACGTTTTGTACCTATCCACTGGTAAATGACTTCAAGATTCTCTTCTTGAGATATGTTTACAAGGGTTTGCTTTTTGTAATTTGATTCCTGTTCACCTCAAATGATCTATAACCATCACAAAAACCAATAAGCCACTTGTACTTAATGCAATGTATCTACGTACTAGGCATGTACTCGGTATAAGTGACCCTTGCTGAGGCATGATTGAAGATGTCTTAAAATTTGACCCCTGCTAACCTAAAATGACCTCTGACTGACACCATTACCAGGCCAGATGTACTCATTGTGGTTAACCTATCCACAAACTATAGAATCAAAATAATGCAATATGGTGCACTTACATATGAACTCTGAGAATAGTCAAAACTTCCATTATTAACATGTAGTGAAGGTACAGTATTCTGACCTCTGTTGATCTCAAATGACCTTTGACATCTACAATCAATAGGTTTCCTTTAACCAATGTGGCAGACCTAAGTACTAAATATAAGTTTATCAAATTTTCCCTCCTGAGAAACTGTTTATGTTTTAATTACTTTGACCCATGTTGACTCAAATAACCTTTGACCACTAACAACAACAGTAGGTTTCCTGTATGCATTGTGGTACACCTAGGTGCACAAATAAAAACTTGTCCAAGCTTCCCCTCAGTGAGATATTGCTCTTTCAAGGTTAAAAATTTTGACCTCTGTTGACTGCAAATGACCTTTACGATTATTATTGCAATCCAAAATACACTGAGGTCAAACTTTGACTGCTCCAACAGTCCAGTCTAACAAATGAAATGGGTGTATTCTGAAAGAGAGGGTGCGATTTGCCTGTTGAAAAGCTAGGTGGTTAAAGTTCACATTTTTTTATTCAAACCTAGAGGATGTTTCTGAGCGGAGAAGAAGACCATTTCTTATTTCACTTACTGCAAAGGAGTTCATCTTCATCGGAACTGTCACCGCAGTCATCCTGCCCATCACAGATCCACCAGTAGGATATACACTTCTCTGTCTGGCATGGGAATGTGAAAGGAGGGCAGTTCATCACGCATGTCTTGCCATCGGCGTGGAGCGTCATGGTGCCTGTGGGGCAGGCACACACGTTACCGCCGCCCTCCGTAAGGAGGCAAAGATGCGAACAACCCCCATTATTCTCACATGGATTATAGACAACTATGATGGGGAGAACACAGAAAGGAGACAGAGGTGAAACAAAAAGGATAAAACATTTCATAAACAACAACATTAGGAGTTACACCAGAAATCCCAAAGGCATCGTGGTTCTAGATGATTCAATTATGAGTATTTTGAGTATCTGGCATATTGATTATAGAGAGGATATGCTGACCACAAATGATTTTTGACCTCTAGCCAGGACTGCCAATATCCCCTTTTTTCCCAAATAGATGTATACAATCACCTTAAACAAAAGCTGACCACGGGAGAAGGGATGCGACCACGTAAAAGAAAAAAAACAGAACACAAGAATGTAAACCACAAATGTAAATCATATTGTGGTAATGATATATCTGTTACTAAACAAAGGTAGGTAATTGGATAGAAAGTACCTGGCACCAAAGTGTGGTTAAAAGTCTGAAAAAGGCAACCTGACAAATATTTCCCCCTGCTTAAGGGTAGTTCCCTCCGTTAAGGGTAGTTCCCTTGGGAAAAGGTCACTAAAACAAAGTGCTTTGTTAATCTTGATGGGGAGTTGCTGGCAAATAAGCTGATCAATCTAACAGGCTAAGTTAAGTGATGTTAAATGATTGATTTGAGAGGATTACCCCCCCCAAAAAAAAAACAGGCTTTTAATAGCTTGTTGAAGAAAATGAAACCAAATTCTATTCAGCAACATTTATCTGCCATTAAACATCTATTTCTTGCCAGGAGCAAGGGGGGGGGGGGCAGATGGGAATGATCCATCCAACTATATTAAAGTAATGACAGGATGTGACACCTGACTTCCTCAAAATACAACACAATTGTTAAACGAGTAGGTCCACAACTGTCGGCTTTTGCTATAAGTAAACGTCTCTAAGATCATTTACACAGTGATTTTAACATTTGACTAAATATGAAAACATGATTTCCTAAGTGTCCCATGGGGTAATTCACATAGCAGAGATCATCTACTCATCAAGTGCTACCAGTTTTGACAGTTTGAAGTGCTAGTTACATTCAGTTGCTGCAACATCATCCTTAATATGTTTTCATACTTTAACATGTGCTGACCTCAAATGACCTTTAACCTCCATGAAAACTGACAGAGGTCATCTAACTACAGTGGACTACCAACACCACACAATTGAAGTCCTAGCACGTTTCCCTCCTTGAGATACTGTGTTAACATGGTTTTAAAACTATGTCATCTATTGACCTGACATGACCTTTGACCTCCATACAAAATGCCAGACATCATCTACACATCAAGTGCTACCAATGATAAGAGGTTGAAGTTCCAACAACCTTCCATTGTTAAGATATCTCCCTTTATAGGTTGTCATATTTTATGCTCTGGTGACCTCACATGACCTTTGCCCTCCATGAAAAACAATAGGGATTGTTTACTAACAATGGACTACCAACAAACCAACTTTGAAGTTCAAGCACCTTTCCCTTCTTGAGACATGGTGTTTATACGCCAGGACGTCACATACACAAGCACACAGGCCATAATCATCGCATAGATTCCTTGCCTGTCTTCCACAAGGAATTAACAATATCAAGAGGCCTCTTGCCTCCAAATACGGTGCATTTGAAAATCAAACATAAGATCCATCCAAACTTCTCTTAATGTTAACAGGTTTTTCACTTGACCCCAGTTGACCCCAAATGACAGATGGCCTCAGCAGAAAGCTACTTCTGCTCAATAAAGCACACCTTCAAACTCTATGTCAGGTCTATACATGCTTCCCTTCTGGAGATGTCATGCTCATAATATTTTAACAATTTGATGCCTTTCACCCACAGTGACCTTTGACCGCTACCAAAAACAAAATTTTTTTGTACTCAATAGGGTATACCTACATGTCAAATAGGAAATCTGTCCAAACTTACCTTCCTGAGGTATTGAGTTCATACACTGTTTGACCGCTATTGACCCCAATTGACCTTTAGCCACCACCAAAAACAACAGGGTCTTTCTTTATGTAACACATTATGGTGCTATGTATCAAACTTTTCCAAGATTCCTACCTTGAGATATTGCATTAGCATTGTTTTTAATATTTGACCTCAGGTGACATCAGGAGACCTTTGACCTCGACCAATAATAATACAAGTTCTTAAACTGGATGTAATGCATTGTCATGCTAAGTATTAGATGTTTTTATGGTTCCTACCTTGGGGTATTGTGTCAACAAGATTTTTAATGTTTGACCACTGGTGACCTCAGATGACCTTTGACCTCCACCAAAATATTACATTCCTTTGTCTCAATATGAGCAACCCACAAACTACGTGTGAGAAGTATCCATCATTCCTATCTTGAGATATTGTGTTAACAAGATTTTTAGCATTTGACCTCTGGTGACCTCAGATGATCTTTGACCTTCACTACAAACAACAAGACTCTTCCCCTTGATATGACCAACCCACATACCTAGTATGAAGAGTATCCATAATTCCTATCTTGAGATATTTTGTAAACAGGCTTTTCAGTGTTTGACCTCTGGTGACCTCCACCAAAGAACAAACTAGAGCACCATTGGTGCAGAAGCTCATACCTTAACATCCTGAAGGTACCATTTATGTATCATTATGTCAAATCATAGGTACCACTGAATATCATTACACCAAATCATCAACACTGTACAAGAAAATCTGTGGGACTGCACAATTTTCAGAATTTCATTAACTAGAGCCTCACCAGTGCAGAAGTTTGATCTTTGTCACTACATCAAAGTTGTGAAAATTTTGATGGGTACTACTAAATAACAATGCTTATAATTAGCATCACTATTCACATCCAATCATTATGAAAGCTGTCAATTTTTACTAATTTTTCTTTCTGGTTTGTCCTGGCTGTGGGTATATGAATTGGTGCTAATGTGGAAAAGTGAATGGTCACAAGTTTTCTAAAACCAATTTAAATCATTAGCTACTCACTCATAAGTGGCAATTTACATGTGACTCATCACGAGGCCCTCTTAGTTGAACATTTACAGTCACTAAAAATTTGACACAAAAGTCATATGTTTGTGAAGACTAACTGAAGTTCATGAAACAACTCAAAGTGTCCCTTTAAGTCAAAATACTGGTCAACATACCTGAGGGCAATACAGAGTTTCAGTTAGCATAGCAACTGACACTGTCCAATTACTCAATTATCATTCATACACAATAGGGATATTTGAGATGTGTATGACAGTTTAAAGGGGCACTTTAACAGTAGAAAAAGAGGCAATTTGCAGAATTCCATAAAATGGGCCATTGGGACAACATGGGGGTCTTGGACTACCAATTCCTGAACACCCTGTAGGGACCAATAACTGAGCATCATTGTGACAAACCATCACCATTGTACAATATAATCTGTAGGAGAAGAAGCATTTTGTAGAATTTCATAAAATGGACCATAGGGTACACATGGGACCTTAGACTGAAACTTGTTTGTACACCCCAGATGTAGCACCACCCAGGGATTATTGTGCCAAAGTTAAATATAAGTCCATGGATGCATGTGTGAGAAGCAACATTTCAAACAGAATTTCACATAATGGGCCATTGGGCCCACATGGGACCTTCGACCAAAAATTCCTGAACACCCCGAAGGTAACACTAACAGAGTATTATTATGACAAACCATCAACACTGTACAAGAGTATCTGTAGGAGGAGAAGCATTTTGTAAAATTTCATAAAATGGGCCACAGGGCCCACATGGGACCTTGGACCAAAAATTCCTGAACACCTCATATAGCCCACAACCTAGGGAACACTATGTCCAAGTTTCAAACAAATCCATGAAAGCATCTGGGAGGAGAAGCATTTTGAACAAGTGTGGACAGACAGACAGACAGATAGACAGACAGATAGACAGACAGATAGACAGACAGATAGACAGACAGATAGACAGACAGACAGATAGACAGACAGACAGATAGACAGACAGATAGACAGACAGATAGATAGACAGATAGATAGATAGACAGACAGACAGACAGACAGACAGACAGATAGACACTGCATGATAACAAAGCTCACACCAGCATGCAGGTATGAGCTAAAAATTGCTTCCTTTTGATATACCCAACCCACATACTAAGTGTTGGACGTATCTATCATTCCTATCTTGAAATATTGTGTTGACAAGATTTTCAGTGTCTGACTTCTGGTGACCTCAGATGACCTTTCACCTCCAATAAAAACAAGGAGGTTCTTCCTCTTGATATGACTAACCCACATACTAAGTAGGTGAAGTATCCATAATTCCTTTTTTGAAATATTGTGCTAACAGGCTTTTCAGTGTTTGACCTCTAGTGACCTCCACCAAAAACAAAAGGGAGTTCTTCCTTTTGATATGACCATCCCACATACTAAGTGTTGGAAGTATCCATCATTCCTATCTTGAAATATTGTGTTAACAAGATTTTCAGCATTTGACCTCTGGTAACTTCAGATGACTTTTGACTTCCACTACAAACAATAAGGTTCTTCCTCTTGATATGACCAACCCACATACTAAGTATGGGAAGTATCCATTATTCCTATTTGAGATATTGTGTTAACACGGCTTTCCAGTGTTTGACCTCTGGTGACCTCCACCAAAAACAAAGAGTGTTCTTTCTTTTGATATAACCAACCCAAATACTAAGTGTTGGAAGAATCCATCATTCCTACCTTGAGATATTGTGTTACAAGATTTTCAGCATTTGACCTCTGATGACCTCAGATGACCCTTGCAAACAATGACAGGGTTCTTTCTCTCAAGGTGGGATATCCATGTACCAAGTTTGAGAATGGTCCAAGTTTCCCTTCTTGAGATATTGTGCTAACAAGCTGGGCACCACAAACACACATGCAATCACGACCACACAGGTTTCTCTTTTCATTGAAACAAATAATGGCTGGCTGACATTGCATTATATACATATCAGACATTGTTTCAGATTCAAGCAAATATCAAGTTCACTTCTGCATGGGTCTAGTTTGTGACCCATGAAGCATTTTTTCCAAAACTGTGCTAATTTTGTAATTACTGTTGCTGACTGACCTGCAGTGAAATGAGTGATGTAACAAGCAGACTCACCAGGTGGTTGTCTCAATGGGTGCATTACATGAAGATCCATAGGGCGTTGGATGGTCTTGGTGACAATTGCTGAAACTGTGTCTTCTGGTCTGGTGTTGTGGTATTTGTGAGCTTTGTAGATAGTCTGATTCTGCCAATCACCCCAGTAGATAGTGTCCCCAAATACTGAAATCGAGAACACGTGTGGGGTACCTACGCCCTTGTCGATGACAAGACGTCTGGCATGTAAAGAGATGGAATGTATGTAAAATGAAACAATTCCAATACAGGAAACTTTGCCATATCAACATGTCCTTGCTGAGGAACAGATGGTAATGAACAGACAAGGACAGTTGTTACACATGGTTTGAGTTAGAACAAGTGCACTGCTTTTCATCTCAAATGTGATAGAAGATTGACGTAACTTTCTAAAGTACAAGGTAAGTTTGAACTGGAGCCACCCATGAACAAGGACAATATTTATACCAAAAGCCCACAACAGGTGTTGGTACTTAATGTATACACTACTCAGCGAGTAAATTGAAAGCACACATGAAGATGTCATCAACATAAAGCTAACAAAAGACAAAGAGTGCAATGCAGATCTCATTGGTTGACAAATGGTTATCCCATGAAAAGGAGAGCAGATGGTCAAATAACAGTCATGTTTCATCCAAGAACAGATAAGAACATCAAACCATTCGGGCTGCTGGATTCACCTTCTATATCAATCCTGGGAGGGATGGCTATTCAAACTTACACTGGCTGCCAAAAAATGGTATTTCATAATTTCACTCGACAAATCATCAAGAAACTTGGACCATTACCGATTTGATCCGTCGGCCTCCATGAATTCAATCCGGTCTGTTCCGGCATCTGCCCAAAATACACGATCTGTGGTGTAGTCGATAGTCAGACCGTTCGGCCATACCAACCTGGTTTGTACAGGCATTGTGACGTTTGATCCATCCATGCCTGAAAGATGTTCAAAATGATTACAAACCAGTCAGTGGGTGAAATACCAACTGATCAGTGGGTGTAATACTAACTGACAAGTTGTGATGCAATGAAACCCAAGAATCTGAAATACAAGAAATCTAAATATATTAGGCTGCAAAAAATCAAAACTTTTGATATGCAGATGAGGAATTGTTTTTAGACCTATGTGGTAGTCACTAATCCGAGAGCACATCCGCAGATGCATGTAACAGTTCTTGTTATCCTCAAATATTAAAATATATTGTGACTTTCCGTCACTGCCTACTTGTGGAGAGGCACCACCCAGAGAAGGGCAATCTCTCACCTGCTTTACCGATGTAGGGCGAGCTTCCCCAATCTGTCCAGAAAAGTGTCCTGAAAATGAAGGGATGACATTTCCAAATTTATGTCTGTCAACTTATTGAGATATGATTTTGTACAGTTGTCTTTACCATGTTGACTTTGAAAGGATGCCAAGCATACCATCCATTAAAAATTCATTACAAGATTGCTTTAAAATCTAAGTACAAGTTCTCAAGATTTGAAACGGCAGATTAGATTTGATGCTATTACAATGCTACTTAGTAACTTAGAGAATGAAAACTACAGTTTGGATTAAAATCACTGACAATTTTGCTATACTGTTTTAGATGCACAGTTTTAATTATTCAATGAAAACTAAACCACCAAATCTGGCAGCAACTAGATAGTTTTGCTTTAAGACAGACACAATCATGGGAGTTGACTACTGAAAACAAATATAAATGCAAAGTCTTACTTTTTAGTTTGGAAAATTCCTTTTGTATTTAAATGTTTCCTTAGGCTTATTAAAAAGGACTTACCCCATCCTTGGATTAAGAGCAATGGCCCTGGGTTCCTCAAGGCTTTCAGTGATGATGATCTTTCTGTGAGTACCTACTAATGTTGAAACTTCAATAACATTTAGTCCTTTGTCTGTCCAGTAGAGATTACGACCAACCCAGTCCACCGCCAGTCCATCTCCATTTCTAATCCCCGTGTCATGGACCACCTTGTAATGAATCATTAGGGTATTGTTTCTTTGCCTTGCTCTTCCACTAGTTTTTGCTTTGATTTTCGCATATTTTACTTTAGACAATGGTGAAAGTTGTGTATATAGTAGGCAGCACAGTAGCACAGTGAATATTAGACATCACCCTAGCAAGTAAGATTTAAGACTTGGAAACAAAGCATTTGTTGCTAGGTAAGTCTTCAATTGATGCTCCTTTTTGCAATTCTTTCAAACAAACGTAGCAACAGGTAGACAAATGTGTCACAACTTGCAGTCCTTTCACAGCTTAATACAGGTACAGTATGTGGAACCATTAAATTTCAATGTGTTACCAAGCATCACCGGAAACATCAGACACTCACTTATAATTTGAGTTTTTTTTTTTAGTTAATTACCAAGTACCCAATCTGAAAGTAGAGGTGCTCTTTCAGTCTGCATTATTTCTGAGCTTCCAGACATAAGCAGCCGAACATAGTTTACCTATACTCAATTTCATTGTTTATTGTTCAATTCATTGGCAAATATTGTATATTCTGCACTATAAAACATTCACTAATGACACACAACTGTTCTGCCAAATCACAGCCTTATCTTTTTATGAAAGTATCAAACCATGATACAGAATCACAGTGCACAATATGTCCGTGCAAGAAAACCAGACAGCTAAGTTGTTTTCGAGGTACAATGAGCGAATTTGGCTGACAATGAACACATGGAACCTGTAACACTGAAAGATCGAGAGCTATACTTCCGAGTGAGATGCTCACCCTTCGTGCACTGTGGACACCCAAGGAGAATGCATAGATGATAGTAGATGTCTCAGCACCATTGATCAATATGTCTGACCAGTAGAAGGTGGTCTCCTTCCAATCGTAGTCTAGTGCGATGGCATTCCCCAGGCCCCTGATGATGTTCTCCAAGTGGCTACCATCCAGTCGTACCCTGGATATGTTGTGGCGGTTGGAAAAGATGAGGAAGGGTTTAACATCTAAAGAGAGAGAGGACAAAGAAAAAAAAATTCCTGAAATATTGCAGGGTTTGACTAGGGCCTAACCGATGCGGTTTTTTACTGCCGTTGTTTTTTCCACAAAATCAGTCGATATCCGATCTGATGTTTTTGCTATCAACGCATAACAATAATGGATCAGTCAAGCATGCAAAAAGATGGTGCAGAGTCCTTGATAACAATGGCATAACTCTTGAAATGATTTTATAACTGCTCTAAGAAATGGGCAGATTTTTTTTCTTAATAACTGTTGAAAAAAGAAATACAACTAATCTTTTCTTTTTCACTTTGGTCTTACCCATGACAATAATGGAGCATTCTAACATGGAGAAGGCGGAGCACAATTCTCAACAACAACAAATCAACTTTTGGAATAAATTTATAAATGCAGTTTGGAATATGGGCATATTTTCTTCATTTGAGAATAAGAGATCTATAATACTCTCTACAAACAACCATGGGACAAAACTGAATGGAAAATGTAATCAAAATAAGTAAAATATGACACTCACAAATAACTTTTCCGTCTCAAAATTACTAACCTTTGTGATCAACCCTTATGTAAGTTATGAGCACTAAAGTTAAGCCTATAAGTAGGTTATGTGTTTGGGGTTCACGAAATAATGCATCCCCCGGTGCACCGTAAATACCCACAAATTTCGAGTGTTCACCATCGGCAAACATCGGAAGGTGAGCTTGGGCAAAATGTACCGATCCGATGTTTTACCAATATAGTCGAATATCGGCCCAATCCGATGTCCGATCCGATTATCGGTTAAGCCCTAGTTTTGACCCTTGAGGAGTCCTTACATAATAGGGTTTGCTGTATCCATGGTGTGACTTGAGGACAGAATTTCACTGGGCCAGGGAATAAAGCAGAGGGTCAAAATACTAAATGATTCTTGGCCTAGTACAAGATGTTACTTAGCTCCCATGAAAACTATGGGGCCATAAGAATTCAAAGATGCTAAGAGGCCATGTGGTTCCTCCTGTGGTACAATCTTACGAGGGTTGTGCTCACAAGGTATCCAGGCAATTTATGGATCCTACAATTTTAATGTTCATGTACATGTAGGTTTCTTACGAGGGTGCCATGTGAGCATTTTAGGGAGCTTAAATAGCCCATACAGCTCTCCTGTGCAATGCCCACTTGGCACTGGAATTGTCTGCAGGGCAACTGTAAGGAATTTCTAAATCGCAAGGGCCTGTATGTATGCATTACTTGTTACTGTAAGGACCCGCACCTGCAAATTTAATGTTGCCGTGGAGTTACAGGGGCTCAGTTTACTACATTGAAAACACCAGGGTTAGAATGTAAACAAGTTTCTTTTCTAATTAAGGACTACATTTTACATACATAGGCATGCTCACAGAGGATGTCAACATCAAAAACTTCCTACAGACTTGAGCTAGGGATAAAAACAAAGACGTATCTTTAAAATATTTCAATTTGTATAAACCTATGCACAGACTGTCTCCAGCCTTGTCCAAGTAACTGAGTCTCAGTTGCAAAACTCAAGTATCTTAATCTTCATGAACTCAGGCACTAATGGATTTGTTTGTGGCCACATGATGGCACAAAACAGCTTAGACATACAAGGTTGACCCAGACCTGAAGAACATGTTAAAAGAAAGTCTATTCCTAAACTGGTAGCTCAGAGTTCATGCCATTCCAGGCAAAGACACCTTACCATAAATAAGAGTATCACACAGCCAGGTGCTTGTCCTGCACAATCTACAATATCACCCACCAGTTTCACCCAATTTATCTCATGCTCTGCAAACTCTAACATTGAGTAGGTAACATAGGGGTGGGAGGGGGGAATGTGTATCCTTAAAGATGGAATAGAGGAATGCTACAAGACAAGAAGACAATCACAAACAAACACCCCAACAAACATACAGATGGACTGAAAGATACTAAAGGAGAACAGTTATTTTCAACAGCCTAAATATTAAATATATTTTAAGAGACACTGTTCTGTTGGATCAAGCTAATTATTGAAGTTTTCATCCAATTCTGGCCATGGCAATGGCCATTCTTGTCCTAAATTACCCCTACATAGTTCAACATGATGGTGATGTCAAAGACACAACGAGGTGTGTACAGTCCCTATATGCATATTATACAAACTAACAGATGACTTTTTTTAAACTCATGTTAAAATCCTAACAGTCGATTTCCACACTAAGCTCCAGAATGTGAAAAATACAAAAATAATATCATATGGGGGCCTCTTTTAGGCAAAGTGCATATTACTTTGAACCAGTAAAACTGAACAAAAATTTGTGACACATTTGAGACACATCTTAAAGTTTCACCTATGCTAATCCTATTATATTTTCATCGGTGTGATAAGAGTTTCAACAGCCTATGGCTTAAGGTGCCCTTTACTCTTGTGTGACATTTCCAACTCTTTATTAGTATCAATGTAATCTTTATTCACACCTACTAACACACTTTGAATAGGATCACATAGACCAATGCTTTAATGCCAACGTTGTTGCCAACTGTAAAGTTTTTGTGACCTTGCCATATTGCACAAGCTACATCATCAATCAAGCAATGTCTGGTCATCCATCTAGAAGTATGGTGTCTTGCAAGACGATAAGAACAGCAGATTTGAAATGGGTATCTCATTTTCAATATTCAAAGCAACACTGTAATAATAGCTGATGTATTAAGGTGTAATATACATATTGTCTAATACTGGGCATGATTATATTCATGGCATACCATGTTGTAAGCTGCAATAAGTGGAATTGACCAGAGTATAGCCATCTGTGCAATAACAGTAGAAGTCGTTATTCCCTGGACGATCCACACACTTCTGAGAACAGGGCAGGTTGTTTGTACATGGACTTACACCTGCAAAAAGAAGAAAGAACAAAACACAGAAAAGTGACCATCAACATTGCATTTCAACATCAAAAACTGACTATGTTCAAGTCAAGAACACCTTTTGCATAAATGCTATGTCAGTAGTCACTTTCTACAGAAATTTCTACAGTTAAATTTAAAGTTTGATTCAATTTGTCAGCAGAATATACACAACGAAGATGTATCTATTTTGTTTACAAGAACTGCCACGACCAGTTGGTAGACAGCAAATTTCATGTTAAGCACCTTGTCTTCACGGAATACACATACTGTGCTAAATCATGTCTCGAGAAGAGATTGCATGCATGATAGAACATGATGTGATATCCAGATATACTTTAATGGTTAGGGTATGTTGCTTTCGAGAAAGCATAAACGTGTATGATATCATGTGAGGATTGGCTGTGTTTAGCAGCTAATTGATGAATATCCAATACGTTGACATATGCAGATGCGGTGACTCTATTTTGCCACATAGGTAGCCTAGAACAAAATTGCTTTTGTTGATTGTGACAGCATTTTCTTCACATTACCACCACTTATTAAAGAATGTTTGGAATAACAAATTTGTTCTTAATTCTTCACAAGTTTGCCCTAAGACATTCAACAGCAAACAGCTAAGGAGACTTTAGATGAGGTTCAGAAGATTAAGAGAGTTGTCTCAAAAGTTGTTTGCTCATCACCTTTTTTTTTTAACAAATGAGAAATATCTGTAGCTTGCCAAGAAAAGAGAGTGCTTGACACACTGAGTATATAGTAAAATGATCATACAATGCAGTGGATTACTGAAAAAACTTACAAAAACAAAACTGAAGAAAGTTCAATAAATGTAATTGAATGAAAAACAGCATACTCAATGAAAGCAAGTGAAGTGCAGCTAAGAAAAATCCACAAACTTTGATCACTCTAAGAGTGCAATGGCAACAAAGGAATATTATCAACAGGCAAAGAGTTATTCTGACAAAATATTGACCTTTCATCAACATGTGAAAACATTACAAACCTTTGCTAAAGAACAAAAAAAAATAAAATTCTTATGAGAGAACACACAACCATTGTACCAAGAGGGACAGCCAAGCGCTTCCTCCAAAGCCAAAGGTTAGTCTGCAATAAAAGTAAGGTGCAAGCAACCACAATTGTTTAGCTTTATGAGAACCTCCCCAATATATCCATTGTCACATCAACAATTGAGTCAAGGGTCAACATGAATTATTTCCTCATTATCTAAACTAACCCTGAGTTCACTATGGAAATTTCTTTTCTGCTTTCTTTTTTGTAACAGATAAACAATATGTGTTTATGATGTAATACTTACTTTTGTTGACACAATTGACAGCATATTCATCCGAGCCATCAACACAATCGGAGTGGCCATTGCAGAGTTTCAAATAACTTATGCAGTGATTGTCTCCGCAATGATAGAGTCCTGGCTCCGAGCATTCTGGAAAAACACCATATTTTGGAAATTGTGATATCTGCAAAATGGTCACATCTCTGCACAGACTGTAATTATTTTGAAAATGATCTGAAGCAGGTAGGTTATACAGACTTAACATTCAAGACCATGTAAGTAATATGAAAACAACTATCTTATATTATATGACTGACTACTATGGGATTGGCTTTGAGTTTTAAAAATGTTCTTATTGAAAACTTCTCTAAAATCATAAAAAAAAGTCCTTTCAGAACTGAAGTGGACAAGTACTACAAGGGCATCTAAATTTCCACAGACAACAGGCAGTGGACTATTGCTGAATGTACAAACCAAGTTACATCCACAAACCCCCTCCTCCTCCCTCATCCACAAACCCTCCTCCTCCCCCCTCCCAGTCAGTAGATGCAGACAGAGACAATTTCATTTAGAATCTGGAGGTGAGATGTATTGTAAACAATCAATCTTCATGGGGAACACAAACCATTCCTTTCACTGTGGATAGATGTAATAGCCAAGGTCCTCTTAGTGCCAAGTTTAAGAGCAACAGAATCACATTTATGCAGTTGGAGCCACGGTAAAAAACTTGAACTCCCTTCAATTCAAATGTAACTCACAAAATACACCCATAGAATTACTAATTGTGGGCAACCTGGGAGTATAAAAACAGTGTAATAAAACAACTCTAATTACTTGAAGATTTATCTTCTCTTTTGGAAGAATCTTCAGGAATATAATTAGAGACAACCCCAATTTAAAATCAGATTCACCTTCACAGTGATCTTCATCGCTTTGATCAAGGCAGTCGGCCTGTCCATCGCATTGCCACTCCAGAAGGATGCAACGGCCATCCGTGCACTGAAACTCGTTATCCTCGCACGGTGCGTACACTGGAAAAAGGAAAATAACACAACAACGGGTGGGAAAGATGCCGATGACTAGGTCTATATTCATGGGGGAGGGGGGTACGGGAATGGGAAGTGGAGGGTGGCAAATTCAGGTACATATCAGAAATGTTCCTGGATTATTAGGATGAAATATCATGCAGCCATATTGTGTCACAATGAGAAGCACAAAGTGTCATCCAATGCATACCACTTCTGGTGTTTTCTCACTGGCCTATTGTAACACCTCTATGTGTCGCTTGCTCTTTTAATTTCAGACATGACATGCTACTCTGAGATGAGTATGCTGCAGTAAGGATGGGTTTCACTTGTGACAGATAGTGTTCGAAATCATTTCCTCCTACTGAGTAGCAAGAAACATCTCTCATACATTGCGATGAAAGTCTACAGTTGCTATGGCAACTACTCACCACAATCTTCACTCTCATCTGAGTTGTCTATGCAGTCATCGTCATGGTCGCACACCCAAGCCTTGCGAATGCACTGACCATTGTCACAGGTGAACTCTGTCTCATCATCACAGTAGGCGTTTACTGAGTGAAACAATGTATCAACAATTTAAATTACACTGACACATAGACACCACAGTGTTTACCTTGTAATAATGCATGATATTGAAAAATTTAACACCAGAGTGACCAGAGTCCAAGTACACTGTATTGATAAATATCATTGTCAATTGTTGAGATGGAGACAAAAACCAAGTGAGAATGATGCACAAAACATCTGCTTCAAAAGATCAAATTCTATGTGACTTAAACATCCATGTTCAATTTGTAGATTGAGACTTTGTGGCTCAAAAGTTTTTAACTGACTTAAATATGCCAGATGTTTCAACTTTTAACAACTGCAGATTTCTGTGAGCATCATTCCAAATCTGCAAGTCTTGCTCAACAGTATTTTGTTCACAAAAACTGTGAAGACTCACCCCACACTGAACGCTGGGTGTTTAAATTTGATTCTACAGTGAAACTTTGAAACCACAAGGGCAACTAAGAAGAAATTACTTTCCTTGCTTGTTACAGCACTTTCTTCGTTTCAACCACCTATTCAGGGAATGCGATATTCAAAATAAATTTTTCTCCTATGCTAAAATGCATACATTCAAGGGCAAATAGGGAATGAGAATACAGTAACACATACCACAGTCAATTTCATCTGAACCATCTACACAGTCATTATCTGCATCACACTTCCATGATTCTGGAATGCATTTTCCATCCATGCACTGAAACTGTTGATCTTGTGTACAGTTGTGGCCTCCTGTGGGTTAAGTTTAAGTATGAGAACTTGAAAGGCACAAAAACTGCCAAAAGCAATAAAAGTGAGGCAAATCTAAAAGTTTCAATTCTCCTGGAAAGATTCCCCACGAACAAAAACTCATCTGCACAAACACACACATACACAATTACATGCTTCATATTTCATAATTTCAGCATTATTCATGGTGTATGAGTAATTCAAGACATGAAATAACAAGTTGTTAGAACTGTTGACCTTGATTTGTTAACATATAAGAAACTCTCCATGTGCTGTGGGGGTGATGCACCTTTCAAAGGTAAATGAAAAATGTTAGCAATCTGTTTCTCCACTGAAACATCTGTTACATGAAGAGACAGAGAGACAAAAAAAGCATGCGGGATTGATGTTTCCATCATATTGATCAACCTTTTCCATTTCTGTCTTTAAAACAGATACTAACAAGAGCCCAATGGGCAATGTGGTTCCTTGCGAAGAAATTAGGGCAAGTGAAAAGTTGGGTCCTCAAAACTGGGGACTCCAAGATTGGGCTATCAAGATTGGAGCCCAAAAATGGAGTTCAAATCAGGTCCAAAAATGTAGGCCCATCAGTACAGTGTCCCCATTGAATTAAGAAAGATACCACATGTTTAGATAATGAATTAAAAAAAATTGGGGCCCAAAAATTGAGCTCAAACTTGGTCCCAAACATTTTGGGCCCATGTATAACCATTAAACTAACAAACAACTAAACATGTTAAAATATAATGAATTAAACAGTTTCCAATGTTTTCAAATTTAAGGATACTGCAAATCCAATCGGTACACACATTGACTATACTGGTTACCATACTGTACTGTAGTTGTGTACCAACTGCTAAACTAACAACTCACTATACCATGTTTAGACACAGTGACTGAAACTGTTCCCCAACCCATTTTAATCTATGAAGATAATGAAAATTCAGCCATTACATACATCAGTTGATGGTCTTCCAAACTACCAAAGCACTAAAACCACCAATTTTCCAACGACCAAAAAATAAAAACACAAAATTTTTCCCCCTCTATAAATAAATTTCACAGGGATGTGAATCTGTCAATAACAGACAACCATATCAAGTTTAAAACAAATCTGACCCACAATTATGAAACTATGGCAGTTTTAAGATTTTTATGTTTGACCCCATAAACCCATTAAGATGCAAGATATGGACACCATAAACAACAGAGCACTTATACCCACTATGATGGATCAGTACACCAACCTAAAAAAACCTGTAAAGAAAATGCTATTTAAAACATGACATACATTCACTGATGGCCCTCCTATACTACCATAGCCTTAAAACAGAGCAAAAAGTTTCCAACTACCAAAATCCCATTGAGTTAACTGAGTCACTAAAATCGCAAACTGCCAATGGGAATTTTACACACTGTAGCCAATAAGCTTTTCAACTAATTTGTATGGTAGCTTATAATAACCACAATAATGGTGTTAAGGCTATTATTATTGTTCCAGAGTCAAAAGTTAGCCTTCCTCTCTATTGATAAGCATTACATTTCACAGGGTTGTGGACCTGTCAGTAACAGACAACCTTATCAAGTTTAAAACAACCCTGACCAATGGTTATCGAAATATGGTAGTTTTAAGATTTTTATGTTTGACCCCATTACCTCATTAATATGCAAGATTTGGACACCAAAAACAATAGGGCACTTCTACCCACTATGACGGACCTGCACACCAAGTATAAATTTTATCCAACTTGCCCATATTGAGTGAGAGCGTACCCAAGCAGCGTCACAGATACACACACATACACACACACGCACGCACGGACACACGCCGAGTTGAATGCATTGGTTCCACTTGCTAACGCAAGGAACCAAAAAAACTATAAAAAAACTGCTTCTCTATAAGAATGGTTTGACAAGAAAACTGAATATGTACTGGTAAGTCAGTCCTTATGTAGTCACTGCTACAACTTGCTCCTCAGCAGAGAGCACCTGTGGATTCAACATCTTTACACCATTCAAAGTCAAGGGTGCAACATCCAGGAAGAACAAGACTAAAGAACTTACTCCCCCTTTTTCCCACATCTTATGCCCTTGCACTTAGTTTCTTTTCACCTCATCCCTCCTCACTTTTTCCTCTTTATGTCCCTTTCAGGGAGTCTTCACCTTTCATTAATTAATCCTTCCTTTGTATTCCCATTGTATAATTCCTCTTTGGGTTCTAGGTCACCCACTGAGCATTAATCCTCTTCTATTTGTGTTCTTTATTACCTTCTGCATGTTTACTTGTATATTGTGTGCTGTACATTCTGCCATGTTTATCGTTAATTTGCTACCCCGAGTGAAACATGTGCTAATTAATAAAGTGAAATTAATCACTGTTACGTTGTCTCCGTGCTATTTCTTTGGTTTCATATTAAAAAATATAATATTTGTTGAAAATTAAAGTGTTTCTTGTGTTTTTCTAAGAATGCACTTCCAAGGCGGATAAATTGAATGAGGGCAATGAATGTCCGTCTGGGCTGCGATACTTTGCTCGTCGTTAGGATAACACACAGCCTACACACGGAATTCTAACATTGTAAACCAAAAGTAACAGTAGCCTACATTTTCAAAAAGATGCGATAAAATAATGAACACGCATTTAAAATTTTACCTCTACAAACGGTATAAACGCTTGCCGACATGGAAAGAGAGATGTAAAGTGGGAAGCATGCCACTTAAAAACCACGACAGTCTAACCACTAGTACTGCTACTTGCGAATTCGGGGCGCTGGCTACAACATTGGGAGCGCGGTTACTTGCCTGGTACTGTTTGAAAGTTAGGCTTATCGAAATGCTGGAATCTTGGTAGTAGAAAAATAACGTATGCTGCTTAGTTTTTTAAACAGTGATTGGAATCGAACGTGGCAAAGGGAAAATTTGCCCACATGTCTTGAGTACAGCTCATTTTATTTGTTTGAATCGTTTGTTGTACCGCCTTAATTGGATATTCAGTAGATTTGAAAAGTTTGATCGACTTGGCAAAATGGCTTAATCGTTTCCGAAGTAAACCAGGTTTTAGAAGCTTGCTATCTTTTCACAAGCTCGTTAGGTGTTAATGCGGTTATCAGTTCCTTTGCCACAATGTATGAATGAATTCAAAGATATCGTCGAAAGACGATCAAAGACGGGATTTACTTGTTTTGAATTTCAAGCTTAAAAGCTTGTTAACTTTCTCATCTGGGGCCATCAGTTCACTTTATTCTCACCTATAGCACCCAGATTTAAGTCTGATTGACATTCTTCCACCGGTGTATTAATTTCAATCACTGTATTGTTAAGTGTGAAAAGAACTACTGTTGGGCAGCGCAAACTCTAGTGCAGGGCTTTGCATGAAAAGCCTAAGTTTAGTACACTTCGATAGGCTACTGTCAGTATGGACTTAGTGATGCCATTGTGATTCTACGCCGACAACGAAGAAAGAAAACACACAGAGAATTAGCCCGGTATTTCTAAATCATATATTCATCCTCCAGCTTGGCGGTTTATGTTGGTAGTAGATACAAACATTAACAATAGCTGATTTAACTGCAATAACGATCTGCGAGGATCGAAAAAAGTTTAACAGGGAGGCAAAATGTTGTCAAATCTGGGCTGAAATTTTACATTGGTTGTGTACGATGCCAGTTTTGTGAAACCAAACGGCCAGTTCAGATAAACAGGATTCCGATGAACGGGGTTCGGATAAACAGGGTTTTACTGAACATCCATTGAGTACTTTTGACAGTAGACAAAGTGACTGGAGTACTTATCTAAGTTTATCTGAGAGATTACACAATCTTACTTACCAGGACAATCTTCCTCATCAGATCCACTTGGACAGTCCCGATCTCCATCACAATTCCAGTGTTTGAGGATGCACTGTGTGGGGTCCTCCTTGCAGCTTGTCTCATACCCAGTGCAGGTATTTGCTGAGGATGGCAGTGATGGCACAGAGCAGTGACATTATACACAAAGTAATAGTGGGAAGACAGCAAAAACAATTAAATTCAAAACGTTAAATGTAATGAAGTAAATTGAAATAATGTGATCTTTTAGTTAAGCAAGTTTTGATACTTGTGTTATTTCTGTTATGCCTTGGTATACAAGATTTATGTTTTGATCTGCAAAAGAGTAATTTGAGTTTCTTTGTCACATGTGTTTTGTATTGGTAGCTCTTAGTTAGTCCTCCTCTAGGCAGACGAAGAGTCAGACTCAAAAACACCTTTTGGTATGCTCACATAATCTTGAGTTGTCTTCCTTTTCTTTCATTTTCCACAACCACTTGTAGGGCTAAATTTCTGACTTACTGGGGAAAACACGCTTCACTACTAACTTTTGAAACATCACAGCTGATGCAATTTCAAAGTATGGAGTAGCAACAATTCATGTAAGGATGAACAATTGATAGAAAAATTTGAAAACCTTAGATTTAGCACTCTTCTAGAAAGTTCTCTCTTTCCCACCCTCCCCTTCACCACAGTCTTGCTCTTAAAGAAAGAGATGGATGGCTGCAATTTCATTGAAATTCCAAAAATAGAGTACTTACTGCAATCAACTTCATCTTCTCCTCCGATGCAATCTCTCTCCCCATCACACTTCCAACTCTTCGGGATGCATTGGGTGGGATCATTTGGGCAAGGATAGAATGTGTCTCCTTCTTTGCAAGCTGCAGAATTGCAGAATGAGTTCAAAAGAAAAGTTTTGCATACAAACACCAATGATGGGGTTGGACACTGATCCACCTTGAATGCTCCAAAAAAATGAATTGGAGGTACAAGGGTGGCAAAAACAAAGCAAATGGTGCAGATGGAGTGAGTTCTTTACCAAGACTGAGTATTAAATACATGGGAAGGTATGAGGGTGGTTTTTTTTGCAATTTTTTGGCAATTCTGTCACTCTTTGAGCACTATGGTCTAGCACACATACTTCTAAATGTATAAGATTGATGGATTTAACCCGGTTTGCATACCATCCCCGCAAAGTTCTTCATCACTGTTGTCTCCACAGTTGTCTACACCGTCACACCTCTCGCTGCCCTGTATACAGACTGACGTGGTCTCACAGTTCTCAAACGGAGGTACCCAGTCTACTTGACCATCAGGGGACCACAAGGCACAGTCAAATGAACCTGTAATATGATGTAAAATACTTTCTTGGTCAGCAGAAGTTGGAAAAAGAGTCAGACAGAAATAGGAACCAGATACAAGACCAAATTGAATATGAAGTTAACTAGATTTGACTGATGATGGCAAGAATTCATGTTGACTAGATTGAACTAGACTACTATGGACTAGACTTTTACAAAACTATATGCTGGACAAAACCATAACTACACTGGAATAGACTAGAATAGATGTGACCTCACCTGGTATAGAGAGAACTTAAACTAAACAAGTCTTGACTTGACACAATAGCATTCTCATATTAGACTAGACTACGGACAAGATCAAACTACTGCATTAGCCTTCAAGAGACTACAAGGACAGGTGTTTTTTTGGTAGCAAACTTCAACTTACAATGGTGCAGGAATTATTTGCATACTAACTGTTACAGGCCAGCAAATAGCACTGTAAGTACAAACCACACTGTTGGGAGTACAAGCCATGCTCTAACTGGGTGAGGAGTGATCAAAGCAAAACTATCGACATAAAGGACTGCAATAGCAGAGACTTGAGCAAGCAAACCTCATACCACACGGATTGACCATTACATTAGCTTCCATCTCTTGGTACTTTGTGTTTTTTCTTTTTACTAATCTCTGGAAACATCTTCCCTAATTGTCCTTCAATTTGTGTTACTGCAAAATATGTAAGTTGTTATATCAGGCCATGTTTGTGAGAGAACGTACGTGGGTAAGTATGTAAGTATAGCCAACATACCACAGTCCATTTCATCCATTGTGTTGCTGCAATCCTTGAAGTGATCACATCGTTGGCTCTCATCAACGCATTCCCCGTAACGGCACTCAAACTGGTTTGGAAGGCATCCTGGCAATGAAAATGAAGAGATGATACTCAGAAAAAAAAAAAAAACAGAAAGTGAAAATATGCAAATATCACTGTAAATGACACTGTAAATGACAAATTAGTTTTGAACTTGAGGTTTATTCATATCAGAGAATGTTAATGTAGGCTATAGCTACTTGATTTCTTTAGTTGCTAGGAAATTTGCTTAGTTTTGTTTTTATTGAGAACAAGACTGTAATTGGTTAAAAACCTTTACATCACTCTAGAAGAGTAAAATCTGATTGGTTGTGATACTTCGTGTCCTATTACGAGTATGGAGAGACTCTCAACTCCACACCACCTTTAGTTTTAATGGTTCTGGTATGTGTAAGTGTATTATGCAGAAGGGCTGGTGGATGGACCAGATACAAACATAATGTGAATATTTGAAATGGTTGGTATAGATTAGAAAGATCTGCCACAAACATTAGATGTTATATTTATTTGCACTGCTGGCTGAAAATATCACAATATAATAAGAATAAATTACCACAAATTCCATACACTTTCAGACTGAGGGGGTGACACCAATGGGGTATTAAACCTTGGCAAAAACTGGATCTATTTCAGAGGGTGTCCTAAACATCCTTTTTGCATATGTGATCATATTCTTGGAAAATGTGTTACATACAGTACCTATCAATACAATAACATAAGGAAAATGGGGTGTCACATTTGAATATGGAATACAGTAGTTTCTCTTCCCTCATAATGTGTAACATACAGAATAGTTTCTTACCCCCCCCCCCATCTGATGTGTGTTACATAGAATAATTTCTCCCCCTAATCATGTGTGTTATACAGAATAGCATCTGCCCCTCATGATGTGTTGTACAGAATAGTTTCTCCGTTTCATGATGTGTGTTAAACAGAATAGCTTCTCCCCCCTCACAATGTGTGTTATATAGAGTAGTTCCTCCCCCTTATGATATGTGTTATACAGAATAGTTTCTCCCACTCATGACATGTTTTAAACAGAATAGCTTCTCCCCCCCCTCATAATGTGTGTTATACAGAATAGTTTCTCAGCCTCTGATGTGTGTTATACAGAACAGTTTCTCCCCCTTCTCCCCCTTATGATGTGTGTTATACAAAATAATTTCTCCCCCTTATGTTGTGTGTTACACAGAATAGTTTCTCCCCCTTATGATGTGTGTTACACAGAATAGTTTCTCCCCCCTTATGATGTGTGTTATACGAAATAGCTTCTCCCTCTCAAGATGTGTGTTACACAGAATAGTTTCTCCCCTCAAATTGTGTGTTATAGAGAATAGTTTCATAACCTCTGATGTGTGTTACGTAGTGTAGTTTCTCTCCCCTCATGATGTGTGTTTATACAGGGCAAGCTGAGCGGAGCACAAGAGCCTAAGGGCACTGTGGTTCCTTGCCTGCAGATTATAACTTTAACCTCTGATGATTTCTGACAGGGAGTTCAGAAAGTGCTGGACAGTGGTATCAGTCATAAAGCCTCATTAGTGCTTATCATATATCAAAGTTTAGTCGACACCAATTGTAAGGTCTTTTTTTCTTCGGCAAAGATCAATAGATAGAGGTCAACCAGCCAATGTCTAAATATTAAACAGCAAGTCAATGGCATTTAAGATGATTTGGAAGTAGAATTGCACTGTTTCCAGTACAGACTACAGCTAGCTATGTACATATACAATTTATGCAAAAGCAATGATGCAATAACATGCATGTACATCCACTTCATACGAAGTCTGTATTCAGCATAGCCAGAGCAGCTGTATTAAGTTTCCTGTATTACTAGTCAAAAGCCAAACAACAAACCCAATATCCATCTATTGACATATGCAAATGTGTATGCAATGGTATCAAAAGCAATCTTCAATTAAAAAGCATTAGATTCTTGTGGTGTGGTCTGTTTTTTGTTTTTTTTTTTCAAAATTCTTGCACAGAAAAAAAGAACAAAATAAATTTTTCTCATGTGGAACAGGGAGGAGAAAAAAAAAGTAATGCGCACATAAGTGGAAAACACTCATGCCTGTATAGGGCTGTAAAAGGTGTCATTTCTGATGACCTTAATAATTAAAATGTCGATAACTTTAGTTAGGAGCCTCATAGGAGAGCAGGGCAATTGCCATATTAGTTTGCTTTAACAAGACCTACCCAGACATCACAAAAAAAGTCACAAAGGTCAAATGAGGTCATCACATGCACTTTACATGGGAGAACGCAACTTTCCGTTATGTCATATGTCTGCAAAGTTACGTGTGGAGAGATATCGATAAAATATCACTTTCTGACTTACTGACTTTTTATAATCATGAGGTTGTCACTATATTTGAACCCCTGACCAATCTATCTAATCCTAAAATTATGTCACAGTTTGAACAACAGACATCGAGTTAAAGCTGCAAAAAAAAAAATCGCTATGTCGCCTCTGCTGATCCCAAATGACATTTGACTTCCACCAAAACAATAGGCTCAATATCATACAAACACACACCGAGTATGAAAAAAAAATTTGAGCACTTGTTTACTGAATGATCGCAACAGACACCTTGCATTCCAATGTGTCAAATACACACATACACTGACTTGACTACGAGTGTTGTTGTGATTTTGCAACATCGGAGAACAATATCGCTATGAGACTTTGCTCCTGACCTTGTTTGTGAAATAACCCAAATGATATCATTTGTCTGTATCTGAGGAATAAAATATTTCTTCACAACAGATTTCAATCACATACTAAATACAACATGAAAACAAGAAATCAGAACTTAAGGTTGTGTTAAACTTAAAGTATTTTATTTACTTGGAAGTTACGTGTCTTATCAGAGTTAAGTTTAGACTTGCAACATACACTGTGACTTCTGTACACAATTCATAGTTTCACACATATTTATTCAGGTGTGCTTTGCTGCCAAGCTACCCCTATGATATCATGATATCTTGGCAATTGAGGGAAACATGCTCCTGACAGCATTTTTGAAAAAGTCATATTGAAACACTGACCACATAGACTCCTTTGTTAACACATTAAACCAAAAAAGGTGGAAGACCTGCTATTGTGCTTGGGACATCCCATAAAGACAACCCATATGATCCAAATAATAAACACTTAACACAAATGATACTATTAATGAT
The DNA here is from genome assembly GCA_021234535.1 of Stichopus chloronotus. Lineage (NCBI taxonomy): Eukaryota > Metazoa > Echinodermata > Holothuroidea > Aspidochirotida > Stichopodidae > Stichopus > Stichopus chloronotus. Next base: position 4,134,286 of record CM037848.1, on the reverse strand, counting down.
CAGAAATGGAAAACTTTTATGAGACAATCAAATAAGAGACTCTTTTAATTCAACTTAAAGCAGTCTGCCTGCTCTTACCACAATTTTCTTCATCCAGTCCATTTGGGCAGTCTAAATTCTGATTGCACCTCAAGTTGTCTGGGTAACACTGGCTGCTGTTGCAGCTGAAGTACCCAACTTCACAAGCTCTCGTTTCTGGGGATGGCGAAAGGGTGAGAGTGATCACTAAAGGTTATCACCAGGTAAGAATGTCTGCATTTTGAGGGAGCAACAAGGTCTCATCAGTAAATTATTTGAGGGAGGGGGGGGGGGAAGTACATACAGCAAATTATCATTTTCATGGTACCATGCCAGTGTCAAAGTTGCATTTTGAAATTTCAAAGTAGCATGAGTCCAAGAAAAACAAAACAATATGCCCAGCTTGAAATGAAAGTATGCATCTCTTTCTCTTTCACTATTTTCAGACTATACTGCCTACCTAAAAAATCACCTTCTTTTACTTCCATCGACACTGTTCATATACTCAAAGAAGAAAGCTAAATGCAAAACAAAGGGAAATCTAATGAGATTTAGGTTTCTTGGTTTAGGTTTCAGCCAGATTAACTGTTTGGATATTCAGTAATATCCTGTTTACTTGCAAAGTGGCAAGTCAAGAAATTCCACTTTTAGAGATTTCAAAAGAAATAAAGCAGTCATGGATGTAATGTCCATTCTTCAAGTCCCCTGATCCATTGTTCTCACTTCCTGTCTGCAGTTCAAAAACCCAACCAAAGGCCCATACATCGGGTATTTACAAGTGTGCATTTCTGTAATGGGCTATTTCATGGCATGGATTCAAACAACGTGCATCCAGACATGTGGCGCCTTGGTTGCATACTCAGATACCGGTTCTTTCAAGAGCAATTAGTCAAAAGAGAAAGGGATTACTCACTGCAGTAAGTCTCTACTTCATCTGATCCATTGTCACAATCATCGACTCCATCACAGGTTTGCTCATAGTCAATACAGCTTCCACTGCCACATAGAAATCTTTCACAAACACTAGGGGTCTCTACAAAGGGGGTGTGGTAATAAAGAACTCACAATCAAATAATACAGCTTGGATGTGGAGCTTGAAATCAGGTTCTTTAGCGTAAATACATTAATGGTAATGTATTACAAATTTTCTCTTCATTTATGGTGATGCAAACATCTCAAACATGAAAACTTTTGTTTATTTTTTCAACGGTGTTAATCTTCACATGGTAAGATGTACACAGGAAACACAAACACAACAGTTTCAACAACTTTTTTGTTGTTGCTGCTTTTTTACATACCTGGTACACATCTTCTGCCATCTTTATACAATATCTTTCCAACCTGTGTGCAGGAACAGCTTATGGCACCATATTCATTGAGTTCACACTGGTCGTCACAGCCACCATTGTACTCTCCGCAGGGGTCCATCCTTGTACCTGTAAGAAAAACCCATGAGGATGTTTTGTATTTATTCACCAACATGCACTTGTTGTTTGCCTCCAACAACATCACAGAAATATTGAGGTAAAACTGGTTCATAACCACTGCAAGAGGTGGCAACAAACCTGGTCAATCAAACTTGATAATGATTAGACAATCACCAACAAGAGTGTCAATGACACAGAAGCTCAGCTGTAAAATGTGTGATACATATTGTAAATATACAATGTAGGGACAAACAATCCATACACGATTCCTGCAGGTTAATTAGACAGAATTTCATACTGTATATATATCATCACTCTTCAGAGTCAATGAGTAAGATCAGCAAACCAGAAAGCTTTTTTCAGAAAGGCTTTATGTAATTGTGATTTCTTGCAACATGGATAAATGGTATTGCCTTATGTATCATCATCATGACAAGTTTATACACATGCTAATACTTAAGTTATCATGTTAGTATTTTGATGTTTCAACACAAAGTGACCTTTCTCTTCCTCTTTAAGCAATAGGAATCACCCACTACCCTTTAGTGTATGGTCATATACATGCTGATATGAATTAGTGCTGTGGAAGAGTAGGTAAAGATGATGGTATTCAAAACATTTGCCCCCAGTTCTCCCAGATGACCTTTGACCTCTACCAAAAACAACAGGGCACACTTTCTCAACAAGGTAAAGCTACAGACCAAGTTTGACTATCATTTGACTTTCCCCTTTTAAGTTAGAGCACATCCAAGCAAAACAGACTTTTTCCCCCAGTTGCCCCAGATGACCTTTGACCTCCACCAAAAACAATAGGGAACACCTTCTCAATATAGCGAACCTCATACCAAGTTTAAGTTTCATCTGACTTTCCCCTATTGAGTTACAGTGTACCCAAGCAAAACAGACTTTTGCCCCCAGTTCTCCCGATGACCTTTGACCTCCATCAAAAACAATAGGGCACACCTTCTCAATATGGCAGACCTACATACCAAGTTGGTCTTTCATCTGACTCTCCCCTATTGAGAGCATACCTAAGCAAGTGTCACAGATGCACACACACACCCATACAGCCACACACACACACCAACCTGACTGCATAGGTTCCTTTGCTAACGCAAGGAACCAACTAGAGCAACACTGGTGCAGAAGCTCATACCTCAACATCCTGAAGGTACCATTTATGTATCATTATGTCAAATCATAGGTACTGCTGAGTATCATTACACCAAATCATCAACACTGTACAAGAGAGTCTGTAGGACTGTACAATTTTCAGAATTTCATAAACTAGAGCCCCAACAGTGCAGAAGTTTGATCTTTGTAAATAAATTAAAGTTGTGAAAATTTTGATGGGTACTACCAAATAACAATGCTTATAATTAGCATCACTATTCACATCCAATAATTATGAAAACTGTCAATTTTTACTAATTTTCCTTTATGGTTTGTACTGGCTGTGGGTATATGAATTCGTACTAATGTGGAAAAGGTCACAAGTTTTCCAAAACTAATTTAAATCATTAGCTACTCACTCATTAGTGGTCTTTTACATGTGACTCATAATGGGGCCCTCTTAGCTGAACATTGATCAGTCACTAGAAACTTGACACAAAAGTGATATGTTTGTGAAGACTAACTGAAGTTCATGAAACAACTCAAAGTGCACCTTTAAGTCCAAATACTGGTCAACATACCTGAGGGCAATACAGAGTTTCAGTTAGCATACCAACTGACACTGTCCAATTTCTCAATTTTCATACAGGATAGGGATATTTAAAATGTGAATGACAGTTTAAAGGGGCACTTTAACAGTAGAAGGAGAGGCAATTTGCAGAATTCCATAAAATGGGCCATTGGGCCACATGGGGTCATGGACTACCAATTCCTGAACACCCTGAAGGAACCAATAACTGAGCATCATTGTGACAAACCATCAACATTGTACAATATAATTTGTAGGAGACGCATTTTGTAGAATTTCCTAAAATGGACCATAGGGTCCACATGGGACCTTAGACTGAAACTTTTTTGTGCACCCCAGATGAAGCACCAACCAAGGATTATTGTGTCCAAGTTACATATAAATCCATGGATGATGTGTGAGAAGCAACATTTCAAACAGAATTTCACATAATGGGCCACTGGGCCCACATGGGGTCTTGGACTACAAATTCCTGAACACCCTGATGGGACCAATAAATGAGTACCATTGTGACAAACCATCAACATTGTACAATATAATCTGTAGGAGAAGAAGCATTTTGTAGAATTTCATAAAATGGGCCAAAGGGCCCACATGGGACCTTGGACCAAAAATTCCTGAATACCCTAAATGGTCCAGCAACCAACAAACATTGTGTCTAAGTTTCAGGCAAATCCATGGAAGCATGGCGGAATAAAAGCATTCGGAACAAATTGTGGACAGATAGACAGATAGACAGACAGACAGACAGATAGACAGATAGATAGGTAGCTAGAGTGACGCTGCGCGATCACAAAAGCTCACACCAGCATGCTGGTATGAGCTAAAAATGGGGAATTTAAAATAGATCTAGAACTTTTAAGGAGGTATCTGTGAATTCTTTACCCATTCCCATATGGGTATGGACAACAATATCATGGTTGAGCTTGATTTCATGTCCATTGGTTTTGAGTAATGGGTTTGAAATGATTCCTCCTAACACTGTTAGGCCTATATAAGGTGAAATACTTGTCAAGTTCTTAAGTTACATGTATGAACTTTTGATATTAATTAAGTCATCCTGTTCATCATGACCCATTTATGCTTATCAATAATTAAGACACCAAATAAATCATTTATGTAAACTTTTAATAAAAAATCATTAGAAAATTTTAGAGATGTACATTCTGTTCTTTGATAGTGAAATGTTCGGAAAATGTGTTGGTTAGGCTCTAGTACAGGCATACACATTTCATGTTAGGCCATGCACAACAAAAGTTCCAAGCCACGGCGAGGGAAAATACCCCATAGGAGGAAGCCTTCAAATTTAAGTTCGTGTATGTATTGCAGATCGTTAGTTCAGGATCTTTTGCACAGACATTCATGACTGTTTTCCTTTTCTGTTGATATTTTGATGATTGATCTTGCTTCGCCGACCAGTTGGAGAAAACATAGTATCAACAGTACAGTATAAATATAAATATAAATATATATATATATGTATATATATATATAAGACAAGGTATACCTGTTCCTATAACTGATATAACTGATCACCGATTCAGGCATGAAAGTTTCAGCGAAATAACTCCATACCACCTGTGTATGGTCTCTTTGAGCAACTTGCAAACATTTTTTGAGACATAGGTGTGTGATGGACACTAGATCATGGTGCTCCTCAAAATGTCTTAGTTAGTGATCTTACACAGTGTGTCAATGGGACTACCACTGAGTTAACTGTATGTGAGGAAAATCTACACAGTAACAGCTCATTGACTGCTTTTCAACTTTTGACTTTAGTCGAATTCACTCAGGGTACTGGCCCCGGAATATCAACAAAGAAGAACCGCTCAACAGAAATAGTTGTCTCTATATTGAAATAATATCGGCTTCTATGGGGTTGTAAAGTATGATGTCATAAGGACAATACCACAAAAAAAGTTGATTAGTGAATGTAACTGGCATTTTTTTACCATCTCTTAAGTTCTGAACAACCTACTGGCAACATTGGTTTATATGTCATTGGCCACAGTCGAAGGGTCAGATCAGTAAAAGATTCTTGGTCATTTTTTGTCCACTTATTGGGCCATTTCCTGATGTTTGTGGTCACTCCAATGACTCAAATGAACATATTTCCACCCCAACTTTAGAAGACCATCAATGGGTATGTTGCACAAACTGATTTTATACCACTGAAACAAAGTCCTCTGAACAGGAAGCAAAGTGCCACCGGTTTTCAACATTTTGCCTCTTGCGACCACACTGGACATTGGATGTCAGTGAAAACTACAACTTTCATGACCTGTCACTTACTGGGTATTCTTGCCAGATGTGAAAAGATTTGGATGTCACCACAAGCAGATGAAAGCTTTTTTGTGATTTCACTGTTTGACCCCCTCATGACCCCAGATGACCCTTGACTTACTCGTTACCATCACTACAAAACTTTTGATGTGTGTTATCATCTCACCAAGTTTCACAAGCAACACCCAAAGAACATGTGCACAGCAGTCCACTGACCAATGTTGATGGACAGACGGACAGACAGACAGACAGATGCCTTGCCATGACAATAGCTCACTTAGTTGAGCTAACTAGAGACAAGCTTTGACTGGAAAGATAAAACAAGTATGCAAGAAGGAATAGGGAAGTGAGGGTGCTACAAAGGTAAGCCACAGGTAAGACTGCATGGAGACAAAAAAAAAGAAGAGAACATTTCAGGTAAGGAGGAACAACCACAGAGTGGAATTAACATTGAAATCACACATACAATTGAATGGTTCTGAGAAAACTGTTATTCCCATGGGTTGTTGCAGCATCCCATCCCGTAGCACTGTGAAGTTGCCACCATTGAACTTATTGATTCGGATGACAGCCCTGGTCACCCAGTCCGTCCAGAAGAGGAAACTGTCATGCACTGCCAGACCAAATGGATGCACTGGCTCAGTGACAATGATGATCTGCAGCATGAAGGTAACAATACACAATGAAAACAACATGAGATGGAGACATAAAATTTTGAATGAATCAGGGGAAACAGCTATTTTAAACTTGGCAAATTAATGTTATCACAGCTTAATGAAGATATAGGGGGGTAAGGTATTCCAGTGAACATACAACACTAACTATACAAAAGCCACAGGAGAGTGTTTCTAAATGAACAGTGACATACAATCATGGATAAGAAACAACTCAATAATTTATGTTGCTATGTACTAAGAAATTAGTAACATGTTAGCTGACTAGCAATCAGTTGATCTTGATTGGCTGGTGACCCACCCAACATAAAATCATTCTTCAGCATGCATACCCTGGTCTTGATTGGCTGGAGACCCACACAACAGTAAACTTATTCTTTGGTTTTTATTTGGGAGTATCAAACACCAACACATTTTTCATTATGTTGATAAAGCAAATCTAGAAACTAACAATGATCTACTGTAAACTGATGTTACATATTGACAAGTTTTGTACAATTCACACTAATTTCAAAGGCCAAGGGATCACCTTTCTATTGGAACCATCAAGATTTGCCCTCTCAATTTTGTCTAGTCTGGCATCGCACCAGTACAGCTTGGCAGGATAGGGATCCACGACAATGCCATTAGGAGTTCGAATGTCAGAATTGATGATTTCGACAATGTTGTCACCGGACATGGTGGCTTTCATTATGCTTGGTTTCTGCTCATTCCAATTCGTCCAGTATATATCCCTGTTCCAAAAAAATAATTCCAGTACAAGTTGAAATGACATCACGATAGGATACCTCCAGGAAAATCACTCCCGGATAGACTTGTAACATGAGGAATATCCCCCACTGTCTATTGGTAGGGAAAAGAGAGGAACATTAGAATGGAAATGTGCCTTTATTATTTACCTCTGTCTGTGAAGTTGACTTTATGTCATGTAGTTTAAAGTGTTCAACAAGGGCAAGTGTGAAAGCAAGTAAGTGTACTGTAAAAGATGCAAATATCAAGAAAATAGAGCCAGGTTTGTCAGCGCCCGTGGACAGATGCATAGACTACAATGATTGGTTTGCTTCATATAGCACATGTCCATACCCACCAAAGGGGGACTCTGTATCAGAGCCCAGTATAAATATGATGTGTGTACACAATATTAATAGTAGGAGAGTGGCATCTTCCCAATGGTATACTATCTTTGAGAAAGATTTTCATAACAATCTGATATTAAAATAGTCCCAACATTGGTCAATTGTATACGTCATTGATATCATCAATGGCAATATTGGTTTTTGGCTATCATATCGATACAAAATCTTACAAAGTGTCTCTTTCTCCCGATGTACTAGTTACTTCTTCAGTAGGGTCTGAAAAGGATATCAATTTGATCTATCCATTTCACTGTTTTATGTATTTATCAAATGCATCTTCTCTTTCAGTTGGTGATTTGGGTGCGAGTTAGGAAAAACTTCGGAGGGGGGAGGTACACTTTTGTCCATTGTTTGCCTGTTCTCTGTTATATGGAGTTTATATGATTCTGGTTTCTTTTGCTTGTTCTCAGTAAGTGTCACTCCCTAATAATTTCTTAGTGTCTTTTCTTCCACATACTTTCTTACTCTCATGTTACTAACAGTTGTGATATAAAATATAAAACTTTAAAAAATAAATGAAAATATGAATAGCTGTTAAATATATCTCTAACAGTGAAAAACATAAAACATTTGATACATAAATGTAAAGATAAGTAATGTAATTGATCTCTGTTGTGTATTTCCACAGAATTCATTACTCTTTTGGATGAATTTACGATTTTGCCAATATCCCAATATTGCCTGAGGTTAAACTGGTATTGTCTTTGATATTTAATGAGTGCATCTGCATAGGTTGACGTATATATGTATATATATATATATATGTTGACGTAACCATGACATAGATGGTGTACATTTGTAAAGAGGTTCATCTCTAAAATATTACATTCATAACATATCAGATGGATGATAAGTTCGGTAACATCAGATGAACTCATAGACGTAAGTTCTTGAATACCGTAGAGAAACTCAACAAAAGACTAGCCTATGATGTCACCAATGATGTCATTTGATATCCTTGCAAATTCAGATGGTATATTTTTCCATGTGTTATAAATTATTAGGATAAGCAAAGGTCTACACAGGGTTGGAAAACCTTGCGAACCTGTCCAACCTGGTTCGCCGGAAATCGGCAACGCTAGCGGGAAATCCTGCGTGTCAGGACACATTTTTTTTTTTTATGAAAAACGGGAAAAAACCGGGAAATCTTCAGAGAAACAAAATAAATGAGGGAAAATGCTGCTAAACAAATGTTAAAAGAAGCTCTGTTGATCGCTATTGCTTACGATACTCACATAGGCAAATAGCGCATGTTACCTCTATGCCAATAAACCACGAAGTCCAGTATATCCCCCACGACCATGCAAGTAACCAGAAATTATTGCCAGTTTACTTTTAGGCACACTTCAGCCGCCCTACACACCCTATGAACCACAGTGCCCAAGAATGGTTCACGAGGAACTCGTGCACAATTTCATCTTGTCGGTTTCAGTGTTTTCTTTTTTCTTTTTTTTTCCGAACTCAAGATTCTCTGTCCAATTAATGAGAACGCAGTGCTTTCATACAGTAGGTTCGTATGTACACAGCATACACACAGTACATAGCAGCGCAACAGACCCACACGGCATGGCTTGACCGTTGTACCTTTTTTACGTTTACAGTCCTACACACAGATGCAATGGTAGCGCCAAACACCTTTCTGGAAAAGGTAACGTTACACGCAGTAAAAAAATTGCCTCGATTAAAACATTTTAAAATATGGGGGACAACTTTTATTTTTAACTTTTTTTTGCTGCAAATTTCTGCTGCCTGTTAATGGTCACAGTTATCAGGGATGAAAAAGTTCGGTACAAATGTCGTAGCTGCAACAGGTGGCTGAATTTGAGTATTACGAATGCGATAAATGTCCATTTTGGAACAGGTGTTCACATTTTTGCAGTTAAAAACTTTTCTTGGAAACATGCCAGGATTTTTACTGCAAACTCGCAGAGCTGTTTGTAAGTAGCGCAGCTTGTAGTAGTTGACAGTGTATAGTGGTCTATGATCAAGATATTCTCGGCCTACTGCATATCTATTTAGCGCAATATCGGCTCAAGTTTCACTCGTCTCTGACATTCTGTAAGTGACACTTCTTCACATTTAAAAAGGTACCGTATATTGCAACAACCCAAAAAGCCTAACTTTAAGCTTTCGTGATTGATTTTTCAAATATTGTGGCATGTTTTTAGTTATATTTTTTGTGCTCAGCTGCACAATTTTACCCCTTCGATGTGCTACGAACCCCAATTTCCCGGGAACTTGCCCCTGAACGCCTCACCAGGGGTTCCACCCCGACACATGTCAGCGGGAAATCGGTGGATTTTCTACTGTGTTCGCAGGAAATTCAGCAAGGTTTTCCAACCCTGGGTCTACACAGAGTGCACATAAGTGCTGCCTTACCCTGTTACAGCCACTTACGTAATATTATGTATCCAGAGAAGTTCCCGTTCACAGCCACATGTTTTTTAACGTAAAATTTCAATTCTTTTCTCTATGTCGTTGGCTGAAAAGGGTGGTGCCCAAGAAAAGGACACTGGCTGTGAAAGGGTTACAAGAAAATTTCACTGTGATACATAATGGAACAGATAGCTACTTCAAACATTGATATGTTATTTTGTACCCTTGGCAAACATCCAATGCTATTCCCCTTGGGTGGTCACTTGCGCTCATCCTGACCACAATTTCTTCCGCCAATGGTTCCTCCGTGAAAACTGGCATACGACTGATGGATGAGTTGGTGTAGCTGGTCCAGAACAGCTCGTTGGTGATGTGGTTGAAAGCGATCCCTTCCACCGAGCCAATTCCTGAGGAGTGAGCAGAATGGAAGTTTACATGAACTGAGACTTGATCAACATGTCAAAATTAGTTTTGCTTGTTGAGCCCAATAAATTTATAAAGGATGCTTATCAGCAACAGGCTCAACAGACAAATATATCAGAATGAAGTATGTTGGATTCTTAATGCTCATTGGCCACTGGTTAAAACAAATCATATGTGTAGTTGATGCAGCTGATTTTACCTGCCACATATGAAATCTTTCCTGAGGGGGTGCTGCATTTACATAGTAAGCATCACAGACAACGAAAGATATATGAACCTGCAAAGTCAGACGATGAGCCTAGAATTACATTAAATGACACAACATAGGATGAAACTTATTTCTTCACCACAGCTAGCCCATGAGGACTTCTATTGCACTACGTCTTTTGACTTCTGCTCCCACTCTTTATTCAATCACCCCCCCCCCCCACCACCACCACCTAATGTCACAATCCTCCTGACTAAGGTTCTTCTTCATCTTACCTTTCTTTATTGGCTGGCTCTCATTTTGACTCTCCGTAGGCTTGAAGAAAAGGGTGCCATCGTGGATGTCGGTATAGAAAATTCCCTTCTGGTAGAATGCAGACGTGACCCCGATCACATTAACAGCTCCAGTTAATGTCTCCATGGAGCCATGGTACTCCCCCTCCCCCAGGGGAATCCTTTCAATACTCTTCCTCTCTGAGTAGATTATGAAGTTGTTGTAAGCTGCAAAAAGGGCAACATAAACACATAGTTCAGATCTGTGTGTCATAAAATCATGAAAATGTCATTTTTAACACTGGACTATCAAAGAGGAAGCCCATCATCTTCTTTGCTGTGATTATTTAATCACAGGAGACTACAGAACGAACATCTACAACTTATATACTTATATAAGTAGAAATCTAAAATGCTATGTTATGTTACATGATTCTTTGGAGAGGGTAAAAAAAAGTGGGCTTTTAAGGGCTTCTTGAAGAAAATGAGACCAAATTCTATTTAGCAACATTTATCTGCCATTAATCATGTACCTTCTGGCAAGAAGTAAGGGGGTGGTAATAATCCATCCTGTTACATTTCAGTGATGACAAGATGTGACACTTGACTCCCCCAAAATATTATACACTTGTCATGTACCAGTAGGTCCACAAATATTGGCTTTTGCTATAAATACAAATCTCTAAGATCATTAACTCTGTGATTTTAACATTTGACTAAACACGAAAACATGATTTTCTCAGTCTCTCATGTGACAATTCAAACTAGAAAGCCAAAAGGCTTAGTGATTCCTTGCCTCATGATATATATTGTAACAAACATGAATCACCCACATGACAAGCATGAGATCCCACACAGTTATCCTACTTGAGATACCATCTGAGTAAGGTCAAAACCTTTTGAAATCTCGTGACCCAAAATGACCTTTCACCTCCACTTAAAACAATAGGGATCACCTACCCTATATGGCCATCAACATGCTAAATATGAACAATTCACAAACTAAGTATAGGATCCCTCACATTTATCACCCTTAAAATATCATGCATACAAGGTTTTGACCTTTTGTCACCCCAAATAACCTTTGACCTACACAAACATGAGAAAACTCCCAAACGGATATGATGCTGCAGGGGAACAAATTATATTTTCTCGTGTCTAATAACTTGATAAAAAGGTAAACATGTTTATTTAATCAAAATTATAGCACTTTATTTTGTCGAGTTACAGCTATTGGTGGCAGCTCTTTCATATTTGATTTTTTGGCATGATGCCCTTCCCAATGGCTATGAGGTCCTTGAAAATTAGCAAAACCTGATATTCCTATTAAACAAGAATCTAGCATGACTTGCAATTTTGCCTTTAGTCTACTTAAAGACACAACACACAGTACAAGTTTCCCTGGTTTGATACACAGTAGTCATTTGTTTAAAGCTTACCTGAACTACTGTAAAGTGAAATAGGGCGTTTAGAATACACCAACATGGCATACAAAGAAATTCGCCTTAACCATTGTTAAACCATTCAGTCTCATCAATAAATATCTGTCAAAGCTTCATCTCCTCAAAACATTATGCATGTGATGAGTAACGGATGCATCATTTGAATTTTAAAAAGTTTGGGTGAACAAATTATTGTTGAGCAATCAATAGCTAAATTTCTGATCTGTGAGAATCTTATTCCTTGAAAATAAGGCTACTGTAATTCATTATTTTGAATAATCTATCATTCTATGTCCACAAATAATGGTTTTAAAAATATGGTTGTTTTCTGTAAAACAAACGCCCTATTTCCCTTTAAGGGCTAAACAGAGACACTGTTCATACAGTAAACGGTTAAGTCCATTGAGCACCTGGCTCAACAGACTGTATGATTTATTCTGGACATTGTGGTTTCTACTGGCAGTCAACTGTGATAAATTATGTCAGATAACAGTGACCAATTTGAACAGAGGGCGGTCAGTTACAATTTGATTCATTCAATTAAGCAATCACAGTTCATGCACGCTCAAGGGTATTTGATCCAAATGATCAGTAATTTAGTTCTTTTTATAAAGCTAATAACCCGTGGTATATTTAATCAATTCCAATTTACAATTCATGCATGCTCACATGTCCTTATGAGGATAGTGGCAAAAGGTTTGCAAAATAATAATCTTTGATACCAAATTTAATGTTGTCTTCATCTTTTCTTTATGGTTATCGAAGAGACTACCTTTGTATGTCCTAAAAGAAGTTCTCAATCAACAAGAGGATTCTACATTACAAGTATAAAATTCACTAGAAGGACCGTTCTTTAAATATTGTAGATTCAAGTTTTGCACATTTTGACCTCCCATGACCCCAAATGACCTTTCACCTCTGCCAAAAAAAATAAGGATCATCTGCTCGATATAGGCAATCCACACGCTAACTATGAGATCTCTCACATTGACCGTTCTGGAGATATCGTGTTTACAAGCAATTTTCAAGGTATTTACCTTTTCACCTCTGGTGACCCTTGTACTCAATAAGATACACCTACCCACTTCATATGACATCTGCTCAAGCTTCTCTTCTTGAGATATCGTGTTTACATGGTTTTCACAATTTGACCCCTGTTGACCCCAAATGACCTTTGACCTCCACTGAAAACGATAGGGTTCCTTTACTCAACATGGTGCAACTACATACTAAACATGAGATTTCTACAAGCTTCCTTTCTTGAGATATCCTGTTTACAAGGTTTTCACAATTTGACCCCTGTTGACCCCAAATGACCTTTGACCTCCACCAAAAACAATAGGGATCATCTACTCAACAAGGGCAACCTTCATGCCAAGTATGAGATTACTCAGAGTTACTCTTCTGGAGATATCGTGTTTACAAGCAATTTTCAAGGTATTTACCTTTTGACCTCTAGTGACCCCAAATGACCTTTGACCTCCACCAAAAACAATAGGGATCATCTACTCAATATGGGCAATCTACATGCCAAGTATGAGATCACTCAGAGTTACGCTTCTTGAGATATCGTGTTTACAAGCAGGCGTCACACACGCACATACATACACACACACACACACACGGCATCACCATCGCATAGATTCCTCTGCCTTCGGCAAGGAATCAATAACAGAGATCATCTACTCATCAACAGCTACTGATTTTGACAGTTTGAAGTGCTAGATACATCCAGATACATCCATGGCTGCGAGATCATCCTTAATATCTTTGCATACTTTAACCTCTGATGACCTCAAATGACCTTAAGCCTCCATGAAAATCGATAGAGGTCATCTACCTACCGTGGACACCTTTGAAGTTCAAGCACCTTTCCCTCCTTGAGATACTGTGTTTCCATAGTTTTAAAACTAAATCTTCTATTGACCTCACATGACCTTTGACTTCCATAGAAAATGACAGACCTTATCTACTTATTAAGGGCTACCAATGACAATACTGTGAACATTTCGTTGCTGAGAGATCTTCCTTAATAGGTTTTCATATTTTATGCTCTGGTGACCTCAAAATGACCTTTGACCTCCATGAAGAACAATAGGGATCATCTACTCACAATGGACTACCAACACACCAACTTTGAAGTTTGAGCACATTTCCTTTCTTGAGATATTGTGTTTACAAGCCAGGGTGTCACATACAAACACACTCGAACCAACATGCATGCACACGCATGCACGCACACACACCATCACCATCGCAATAGATTCCTTGCCTGCCTTCGGCCAGGAATTAAAAAGTCGAACAAAATCAGATCCCCTTAACAATGATCCCTACCCACAGCCTCCAAACCACCCCAAACACAGGCCTCCCCACTTCACCCCAGCCATGAATTGCAGTAAGGCAACAATGGACAAAAACAGTTATTACAAGGGATGAAAAGACTCGCAAGTGCAGGTGAGGTTATCAAAAATAATTATAAGGATGAGAACACTTACGAGTGCAGGTGAGGTTATCTTCCGCCAGTTTTCCATAGGCACATGCACATCTCATTTCGCTACCTCCCATGGAGAAACAGAGCTGCTCACATCCTCCATTATTAGTTGAGCACATATTGGTCACTGAGTGAAAATCAGATCAAGATCAGAGGCTAAAATAGTTGGTCCTCATCGGGAATTTGAACCACAAAGCCAAGAGGCTTAGTGATTCCTTGCCATTTTTATACTTGAATGTTGCCCTCCTAATATACTGTGCCTTAGGAGTGCTGTGGAATTCTTTTATCAATCCCCTGTGGCTATGAGCCAATATGATTGAGATTGGTCTCAAATGCATTGAATTGTTGAGTTGTTGGTTCCTTGGAACACTGCTGTACATGGTGAAATATTCTCCACACTATTTTTACGTTGAATGTACAAAGTTTTAGAGTTAAATATGCCATCCTGTTCCTGAAGACCCATTATAAGCATAGCACTATATTAGACAACATAAGCACATTTTCAAACAGTTTGGATCAAAATTTACTTGAAAATCTAAGTCTAGTTTGTTCCTCTACTTTAAGTGTAAGGCACAACAGTTAGAAATACATGTGTTGGCTAGGCTCTATCACAGTATGCAAAACTTTATGTTAGGCTACAATGAAAAACCAAAGTCAATCTGGATGATATTTCACAGGAGGAAACCTTCAAAATAAATTTTGCGAAAATGATGTGGATTGCTAGTTTGGGGTCTTTTCCACATGAAATGTGAATGTTTTTGACAGTTTTGACCAATTGAGGAATTTGATACTTTAGACGTTCGATCCTACTTTCGTGAACAGGTGATAGTAATTACAGTACAATACAAAGTGTACACAGACAACAACACAACTTGTGAGATCCAATGATGGTTTTTGTGACTGAAATCTGTTACTTTAGGGAGTCTAAAACCACAACAGCATTATCGCAGTTTGCATCAATGCGATGTTGTCTTTGGAATAAACGTTGGTAAAGTATTCCTTCTGACCATGTACGTATTTGAGTATGCAGTAGTATACTTGTAACAAATCTATGCAACGTTAACATAACAGCCGGACAGGCGTGCAAGTTTGCCCTCACAGCAGAGGATCATATTGTGCAGAATCTGTAAAGATGTATGGGCTCAAAACTGTGGGTGAAAGTCTCATTTTTCCCCCGCTTATATGGCTGAGAGTTCTTTTTGGCAAGAATTACAGGAAAAATGCTACTTGATGTTTTTACCAACACTCATGTTTTCCAACTTTTAGTAATGAAATGAAAACATACATGCAATTCACTCCTCCTTTAGTTGTTCTCATGTGCCTTATACGGTGCCAAATACGTCCATATCAGCCTTTGAACTGTTTCCTAGGTAGGTGTATGGTATTTTAGAATATTCCTCGTTCTCTCGCTTTGCTTTTGTTTTTATGTCTTACAAACATTGTTACTTATTTTGATGTTCCATTGCCGCCAAGCTTTTTTTTCTTTTTACTAAAATGCTCATTTGCGTTTGATGTGCCCTGCAAGGTGCACAGTCTTTGACCTCCACCAAAAACGATAGGATTCTTCTGCTCAACGTGGTACACCTACATACCAAATATGAGATCTGTCCAAGCTTCCCTTCTTGAGATATCATGTTTACAAGGTAGGGCTTCACAAACATACATACACACACATACACATGCACACACACGTATGCATGATTACAAAGGTTACGATTATCACTGAAACCAAAAAACCAATTTCTTGTCTTTTGGGAATTTTGCACTTACAACTATCAAAACAGCTCAGGAAATAGTAATAAATTTATAACAAAAGAATTATAAAGGTATGTATTGCTTTTTGTTGTGCATTGTATTAAAAGCCACAGAATTCACATATATAAGACCAAAAATACTAAATGAATTTTATTGAACATTTCAGAGTATTGCTGGTCTTTAAATGCCGGTAACGCCAAATACTTGCTTACCCACAAGAAGAGAAAAGAAACAGTACCATTTGAGTGCTAACACTTTGCACCTCCTGGTGACCCAAACAACCTTCAATTTACACCAAAACCAAACCCAACAAAGGTCTCTATGTACAGCACCTTAACACCACCTGTTTAAGTGCAGGGTTACTTCCCCCTTGAAAATAGTGTGTTCACAAGCTTTTCACTGTACAAATCTGAAATCCCTATACGACCTTTCACCTTAAAACACACCTCCACAATCTTATTGAATTGAAAGGAATTACAAACCCTCCAAATTTGAAGCTTATGCAACATGTGATTCCAGCGACACTGCAAACATTGGTTGTCTACGTTCTACCTACTGGTAACTTCAAAAGATCTTTGACCTGGTCTCAAATGAATCCCAGCCAAGATTTTTCTATGTCCTCCCCACACATCAACTTTGATCTGTCTTGAATCCTTCCAGCAAAAGCGTTAAAATACATTCACAAGTTTCAAACAGTATGGCCTCTAATGCCCCATATGAACTTTGACCTACAAGAAAATCATCACAACGTTATTTAATCACATAACCTATAAGTTTGAAGTTCATGCATCACATACTTCCTGAGATACTGCAAACATACTTTGTCTATGTGTTGGCTGCTGGTGACCTCACATGACCTTTGACCCAAACCAAAAACAATCCCAGCTGAGATCTTCATATGTCCTAAACACACACCAGTTTTCACTAATATCGTACCTTCCCTTCAAAAACTAGAGTGATAACAAGATTGCTGTTACACACACACACATATGCACACCCACACCCACACCGAACCAAAATCACTATCGCATAGATTCCTTGCCTGCCTTAGGCAAGGAATCAAAAAAGGAAGCATCTTTTTATGACTGCAAATCACTTTAGATTATAATTTTCCTTGTTTTTTGTAATAGAGTGTCATAGAGAAAATTTAAAACCACAAAAGGCATTAACATTAGACATTTGCTGGTGGTGCTAAGATTCCCACTTACATTCCCAAAAATGATTGCATCTTGACAGGGCTGTCCTCTTTGTCAACAGAGTCATCCTCTTTGTCAACAAAGCTATCCTCTTTGTCTGTCTGTCTGTCTGTCTGTCTGTCTGTCTGTCTGTTTGCAAGGCAGGCAGGCAGGCAGGCAGGCAGACAGCACTTTCCAACATCTCACTTTAGAAGGGTCATATCAAATATACAATGTTCAAAGTCACCACACAAAGTAACAAACTTACCACTTTGAAGGTCTTGTCTGTATAAGGCAATGTCAGTCAAACCAGGTCCATCACTGCTATACAGGACATTGACCTGGTGATCTTGTGATTCATCCTTGTTGATTCGAACAATTGAGTAGATACTGAAATGAAAGTAGCATTCTTAAAAGTATATTATTCACAATAGGGTTTCTATTTTTCTTTTATTTCACAAATGAGAAGAAAATGAGACCAATAAATATTGTTCAGACACAGAAAATAATATTGGACAAGATCACAAATTAGTCAGAGTGAATGGTAAGTAATGAAACCTAAACTCATAAGACTTTAGAAAACTGAAAAATGCTAAATAAATGCAAAATCATTCAAAAGACTCCCCATTTACATATATGCAGTTAACACAAATAGCCATGTCCAACATACCTACAACCTGGCCCTTCGCTCAGTAAAAAAAAAGAAATCCACAACCTTACACATCTAAAACCACCCCTGGCACTCCCAATCACATCAATAGGAAATAAAAAAAACAGCCTCATGCCCACATATGTCCGCTATTCTTTCTCCTCTTAAAGTCACTCCTTCCACACATTCATGCACACTAACACACCCTTTGGTCCCATCCTCTCTTTAGACAAACTCATCTTCAGGTCTTATCTTTGCCATACCAAATGAGAGTTGCAAGTTATTTTCATGAACAAGAAAACTATCAAGAGTTGTAAATGGCAGCCTAGACTGTCTAAAAAAAGACACAAAGGATGAAAAGTGTGAAATAGAGTAAAAATATGATACTTAACATTTGTGAGGAAAACTGGTTGCACAGGAAGTAAAATGATTCAAAATATACTAACTTATTTATCCAGTAGACATACTGGTCATCCACGGCTATTTTCGAGATGGAATACTGTTCACCTTTAACAGTAAAGATAGTCTGATTTCTCTGTCCATGTAAGTCCATCTTGATGATACCATTGTCATGGCTAATGTAGAGCCACCCTTTACTGACAACGATGGAGTTTGGATCCACGGTCATCTGTGGAAGGATTTGTGTCTGGTTGGAGCCATCTGGGCGGGACCTCCAAACGGACGGCTCATCGGGTTCACTGAGAGCCCAGAAGAGATAGCTGGGATGGAAGAGATATGACAGAGGAAGACAGTGACTTTTCAGCTTGCGCAGAGGGAGAGTAAGACGTTTCTCTTACAGTTAAAAAATAAGCTACTGACCTCAAACTAACACTACGTGGTTTTAACTGACCAAATTGACAGCACTTTGGTTGCATTGTTAACACATTGGTATTACCGAATAACCTTGAAGGAATATTCAGTTAATGATTTCCGTTTCACCTTTTTACAAATGAAAAAAAGTAGAAAAGTTTCAAAACATTTCACGCTATGTTACGTAACTTACGTCACAACACCACCTCTGCAGAAAACCTTTTTTTTTCCAAACATCAAGTACGCAAACAGATGGTATTTATGTTTTGCAGGACTATCTGTGCAGTATGCAGCTTCAAATGGAAAAATCGATGCTTCTAGCTCAAAGTAAACAACATCGTAAGCTCTGTTCAGATGTAATTCTTATGCTGATTTACACTGTAATTGTACATTAACATATTGCACATCAGTGATCTTTTCTTGTCACCTTCCTCTCCTTGTTTATTCAGTTTCATGTTAAAATTGTCTGCTTCAAAAAGATTTTGTCCGTATACAAATATTACTTAACTTATTTTGCATCAATGTGCTAAATCAATACTAGGCCAAGTAAGAAAACATATAAAAACTAGTTTCTCGTCCCCACATGCACGAATATTTCCTCAAGCACAAATTTTTTTTACGATCAAATTAAGGTTTTTTAACTGAAAACGTCATGTCTCGACCACGGAAATCAACTCTCCAGGTCTTTAGCAACATACCACTCATTGATACAGTAGTGAAGCAAGTAAGAAAAGTTTGAAGTGCTGCGAACGAGCCTTTTTGGGTTCAGCATTTAATAAAAACAAAGGCCCGCACACTAAAATTTTTGGAAAAGTGTGGATGAGAAAAGGGTTTTTTTTTTAAAAATTGGTCTTATGGGCTGTATTCAGTCATTCCTCATTATTTATACACGCCATAACATTAGTGGGATCATGTAGTAGCAAACCCCTCCCCTATTTCCATTAATGGAAGTCAGTTACTATGTTCATTGACCGTAATATTCAGATACGGCAACCCAGCACATTCAAAAACCTTCGATATCTGGGCTCAATATCTAGGCTCTGTTATAATATACATACACTGCTCTTGTAAAATATTGTGATACACCTGTGGATGGAATATTGTTTGGGATGTAACAGGCATTTACTTCTGCACATAGCCTATCCATGTAGCCTACTTAATACTATTAATACTATAATCACAGATAGCCAAAACAGCAACACCCGATATTTCACGTTCTCTTTCTGGTAATTTTGCAGTCATTAATGACAGACAAGCAACACATAAGAATTAAAATGTGCACGAAGAGTTAATTTTAGATGCAATAGGCCTAGTCGTTTATTACGTGGCTTGATTCATATTACATTTTAAAGGGAAATAGGGCGTTTCCTTTAGAGAAGACATCCATATTTTTAAAACCCATAGGGCATTTCCTTCAGAGAAGACATCCATATTTTTAAAACCAATGTTTATGGATGCAGAATGATAGATTATTCAAAATACGGAAGGACTGAAGCATTCTTTTCAAGAAATAAGCTCCTCACAGACAGAAATTCAGTTATTTGTTGCTCACTACTAATTTGTTCACCCAAACTTTTCAAAATTCAAATGATGCATCTTCCGTTACTCATCACATGCATAATGTTTAGAGGAGATGAAGCTTTGGTAGATGTTTATTGATGAGACTGAATGGTTTAGCAATGATTACCACTATTTTCTTAAGTATGTCATGTTGGTGTATTCTAAACGCCCTATTTCCCTGTAAGTGTTGACAACAGTTTTATAGGCCAACAGTAAAGAATTCTCTTTATACCATAAGGAAATAGGTCTTTATATACACAAACAGTAAGTGATATAAAAATATGATAGACTACAATCAAAGACACTGTTAAAAAGTGAACATTATTAAAAAGGCAATTTGATCACATGAATAGAGAAAATGAATTTTGTCCTTTTATATTTCAAGTTCCACAGGTAGAAATTTTTATCGTTCACTAATAAACCTGTTCATGAAATAAAACGAATGTAGAAGACGCATAACACACAAAATGAAAAGAGGAAAAGTTGAGTTTACTTTCCAATAGTTATTTTCCTGCGCATTATGGTAGCTATTGTCTTAAACGCCTGCAGGAGAAAGTTAGGGATGGTATTAGCACTCCTCTTCCAAATCAGTAGCTAGGCACTCCAGCTTCCTGTCTATTGTGTAGATAAAAACACAGGGCTCTAGCAGCCACTGTGCACTCCACATTGAAGTATTGTTTGCAAATAATGACAACTTTCCAGCAGCGCTAGTTGTTACCTCATTAAACTTTGGACTTTTCCAGATTGTGTGCACTGTAGTGCGAGGAATATGCGTGACGCATAAAGACCACTCGGGCCAGGCAGGCGGCCTGGAGATGATCTAAACGGATCGATGGGGGGTTCCGTTATCAAACCCAAGTGGAGTCATTTACGCCATCTGTTTCGAACAAACTTCTCACACACATCAAGGGAGTGGCACAATGCCTGCAGCAGCAGAAACTTTACAGTGGCAAGCCACAGGATGAATCAAACGTGATAAACTCACCCATTGACGGGATCCACAGCGATGCTCTTTGCAGATCCATAAGTGTCTCTGATGACAGTATATTGCTCCCACTTGTCGATTCTTGCCACTTCAATGGTGTCTGTTCTTTGGTCAGCCCAGTAAATGTTACCTAAAAATGGATGAAAGCAAAGGGCCATCATTTACAAATATTGTCGATGAAGGTAATACCTGTGTCGACTGATAACTGCAGGAGGTATTACAAACAGCATACTATTTCTTCTGCTCTTTTTTTCTTCACCTTCATACCACCTTCTCCATATCTTGTGGTGTGTGAGCAACAAGTCAGAAAACAATAATGAACATGTCACACTGTGATAAAATCTCCACCCCAGTGATGCAAGATCAAGTGAACAGCCCACAAAACTCTCATTTTGCTCCAGAGCTAATGTTTGTTCAATGATCATGGGCAATGACATTATTCCCTATGTATACACATTTTCCTTGACACTATTGAGATAGTTAACACCTGATTTGACAGGAATCTTCAAGAAGTATGTGAGCTAAGGTTGATTTACTTGCAGAATCAACATTGATGCTTCACAACAGTCACCTATAAGTACAGCAAATTTGGGAAATATTGTGCAGTATGGAGTCATACAGGGTATAATGAAATAAGTGTTTGCACAAGGTAACACAGTACTCGAGCAACTGCCCATGACGATGTCAGGACCCAGTTCTGAAATTGCTTCCCGGATCCAAATTTTCACTAATGTAACATTGCACATGTGACAACAATTTTAAAATGTTACATTTTCCGATGAGGTTCATTTCTTTTATTAAAGTTCATTGGAATTCAAAAGATACATCTAAAGACTCTTTTGCTGTTTACTTTTTTCTTGGGCCTACTGACAACTCATATAATGTAGAAGAAATGGAAATTAATAAG
The DNA here is from genome assembly GCA_021234535.1 of Stichopus chloronotus. Taxonomy (NCBI): domain Eukaryota; kingdom Metazoa; phylum Echinodermata; class Holothuroidea; order Aspidochirotida; family Stichopodidae; genus Stichopus; species Stichopus chloronotus. The sequence continues at coordinate 4,111,993 of CM037848.1, read as the reverse complement.
TATATACTTGAAACAATAATGAAATACGATTATGACTCAATCATTCATTGAACAAAATTGAGCATTCTGCAGAGTTGTTGACTTGAACTCGAGTCTGACTTGAGCCACTATTTTCCTGACTTGTGATTTGAGTTGCAATTTTTGTATTGACTTGTGACTTAACTTGGACTTGCACTGATTTACTTCTGACTTGCCTAGGACTTTCAACAGCAACTTGAAACCAATGCAATTCAAAAGCATTATTTAGATGGCCAACTTTGGTTTTATCAATTCCAGACATTACCAAACTACTCTACACAGTGCTTACATTGTACCATAACACAAACAAGCCCAATTTTCATTATTGTAATAAGTTGTTATATTTTTCATCTCTGCAACCAGTTATATTTCTTTCTGCATGTAACACTAGCGATTTATACACATAGAGCTGAGCTCAGCTTTGACTCCAGCCAAACAGTGCTAAATTTAAACACAAATCAAGACATTTTAGCTTTCACTGCATACACATAGAAGAGACAAAGAGTGTATACATCATTCTGATATGACAACTATTATCCAATCAAATCTATTTGAGGCACTTAATCCTTTCCCCCAAAATATATTCTAAACCTTCTTCTAAGTTTCCTATCTCTACTATATGATTATGATGGGCATCCAATTTCTCTGATCTTGATTTGGAACATATCAAGGTAATGTTTTTTAATTTTTATATTCCTTCAAACTGGATCAACAAATGTATGGAACATGAAGTGTTTCCACTTCCCTTGAAATTATGAAAATTGGGGATAGGTGGGGTGAACGCTATCTAATGTAACAATTCACAAAGCAACGTAGATCTTGATTGGACTTTTTGTGTGGGAAATAGGTAAACCTGAGCTTGATACATGTACCCATATAATGAAACAAATTCAACTTTTTCAGTGAAAATGATGTACTTTAAGTTGAAGTGTTGACCTTTTAAACATTGACATGACATAAACTGGTTCTTATGACCAACTACGCCTGTTTCTACTCCCATTCTCAAATCGGGAGCATCCTCAACAGTATGGTAAACCTTTTAATATTTTACTTATTAAGTGTTGACCTTTAAAACAGTAATGTGACATTAATTAGGTTCTAATGAACCAGAAAGCCAAAATGCTTTGTGATTTCTTGCCATAGGTTATGTCATAACAAACATGAATTATCCACATGACAAGTATGAGATCAACTAAAGTTATTGTTCTTGAAAAACCAAATTAATAAGGCATTAACCAAAAAAGACCTTTTATCTCCTCTTAAAAAGGTGCAAAAACTGATAGAAATTATCTATTCAACATGGGCAATAAACATACTAAGTATGATATCCCTCATAATGAACTTTCTTGAGGTAAAGTGTTTACAAAATTTTGATAACTAAATACTGAAGTACTGAATATGAGCAATAGAAGTGTAAACTATGACATCACTCACAGTTTCTCTTTTTTGAGATACAGGAGTTATCATGATTTTGACCCTTTGACCTCTGGTGACTCTAAATGACCTTCGACCTTCACCAAATCAGTGGGTGCCATCTACTAAATATGGGCAATCCACATGCTAAATATGAGATGCCTCCACTGTTACCTTAAATGAAATACATGGTTTTACAAGGTTTTCCCAGTTTGACCTCTGGTGACCTCAAATGACCTTTATCTCCAACACAAACAATAGGGATCACCTACCCAGTGTGGCCAACCCACACATCAAGTATGACATCAGTCAACATTACCTTTTTGAAGATAATGTGTTTACAATGATTTTACAGTTTGACCTCTGGTGACCTCTAGTGACCTCAAATGACCTTTGATCTTGACAAGAATCATATACTTAGTATGACCAACCCACATACTAAATATGAGATCAGTCATGGTTACCGTTCTTGAGATATCATGTTTACATTGTTTTCACATTTTGACCTCTGGTGACATCAAATGACCTTTGACCTCCACCAAAAACAATTGGGATCATCTTGTCAATATGACCATGACCCACACACAAAGTAAGAGATCAGTCATGGTGACCCTTCCTGAAATATCGTGTTTACAAGAAGTGTCACATACACACACACACACATACATGCAAGACATCACCATATCATAGATTCCTTCTGCTATCAGCAACGAATCAAAAACTAGACAGGTTTCTGTTCCCATAACCAAATGTGGAGGAGCTTTAACAGAAAGTATACATATTTCAATATTTCAAATTTCAATGTTTCATTTGTTTGGCATTCATTTTATTATGTGAGTAACATTTTGCACGTTCTCTAGTGCATGCAAACCAGTAATAACGCAGAGGGTGCAGTCATGAGTGCATTTAATAGATCTTCAGAGTCCTCATTGTTAAATGATTTTTAGATTTCAGGAACTTTCGTAGGCAAGAATCAGTTCATTCAGAGAGAATTTTGATAATTTGGCAAAGCTTCCATACAGACTGGGGGGGTGGACCAATAACCAGTTCAGATAAATTACCAGCACAATATTCAGTTTTTTCTACCAATTTTAACTGGACTTTCTTGCCAGAATAATATATTTCATTACAACACATCAAGTTTTACTAAATGATGCTATTTCGAAGTACTGATAGAAATGTTCAAACAGTCATCATCCTTGACACTTCAATCCCAGCTGCAGTAATTAACGCTGGTTACCTAACATAAACGAATGATAATGCAAGATTCATTATGATTCTTTTGTCATCTCAATCCATCTGATGTGTATTACCATTTTCATATATTTATGGGTTCTTTCTTCAGTAATTGGGAAATTGATCCCTAGATCAATTTCATTAGACATAAGAGCCCTATTTCAAGACTGGGGCATGCAGCTTTGAACACCTGGAAAATGCCATTTCCTGCCATCTAGGGAGTTTGTAATGCCAAAAATGTTCTTGTTTGCTCTACATCAACTGATGGTGGAGTTACTCTTAGATAAGGTGGCACTCATGGCCATGTCTTAGCACTGAGAATATTCGGTATCTATATGCAGGTTCCCTAAATTCTAATTTCGTTCACCTCTGACAGAAACTGCCAGCTCCATCACGGAGTGTGTGGAGATTCTCTTGTGGTGTTGATAAATGTCAGTATGTGTAGTGTAGAATCCAGTAAACTAGCAGGGAGAAATCAAAGACCTTAGAAGACTTTCAGCTCTAAATAGGCTATTTAATGTCAGAGGTACTGGCTTCTACTGTGAATTTGAGAAGATGATGAATTCCTTTACCACTTTTTATTCTCGGACTAAATGTTTTGTTTCTGATGTCGTATCGCCATAAAATACATCTTTTTGTAGTGGTGACTATACACTTGCCTTTCATCTTCTGCTTGATAGTCTAAGTCATTCAGTATTGAAATGCCTCTATCTTTATTGAACAGTTACATAAACGACAGAGTGGTTGTTTTTGAGAGCATTTAATGCAAACAACTCTTAACATATTCACAATGTTTTTATCATTTGTGATAGGAACCCTACACTATTGCTGCTTGTGCAGCTTCTAAAAAGTTCTGTAAATTTTTTTGGAAAATCATAGTCCTCACTGATTGCAGTATCGTGAAACAGGTGCGATAAAATTTTTCCTTTCTTTGACATGTAATATGACGACAAAGTAGATGACATGCCTCAAACAGTCATTTCAGTCACAGCCTTATAGTAAATATTTATGGTGACTTAATTATGACTTGACTTGCTACTGCTTGACTTGACTTCCAGCTGAGGCAAATGATTTGTGACTTACTTGGACTTGCTGACACTGACTTGTCAACATCTCTGGCATACTGTATGCCTAACTATGAACAATTCATTGTCACGTCTGTATGTGAGATACACGGTGACAAGTTAACATGCAAAGCAAAATGTCATATCATGACATCACAAGAAACTTGTAGCCTAAAAGAAGCTGTATTTTTGGGTATACGACCGACTATGGATTGCTGGCTCCGGGGTCAACATTTTGGAGCTCGAACAGACACTACTAAATAAATCAATGAAGTTGGTTGAATACATACAGGCAAGGGGCCGCAGGTCAATCAAGAGTATCACACTTGAATATATCTGTACATAGCAGACAGAGTTTCTTTGTATGTAGGAACAACAGGAACAACTCTAAGGGTATATAATCAAGGCAAACCTACTGCAAACAGCCCATTCTTTGTTTAAAACAATCCGTACAATGAAATTCTTGGTGATCTTTCCTGTTGCTAAGACAGTTTATTGTTCTGCATAGGCACTACTCAAGTCTGCCTCATGAACTTGACTAGTGAACATCTGTGGGCACTGAGCAGTGGAGAACATTCAGCAGCTGACCAATGGGCACTGGAGTTGACTGACAGCATCTACGGTCCCATACCAGTAACTACAGCCTAAGCATCATCAGTAACTATGGCTTACAACTGCCAATAACCACAGCCTAAAGTTACTAGTAACCACAGACTGACAAAAATGGTACTGTTGCTGATACCATATGCTTCCACAGGTAGTGAAAAATTATGAATAAGATGTCATCAATCGTAAAAGAAGGTCATAATGGGATTTTTTCTATTTTGATATCATATCCGTTGAGACTCACCAGATATGGCATCCACAGCTATGGCTTCCACCCGCCCAACTCCAGATGAGATGACTGTCTCCTTGCCGGTGTGATCTCTTTTAATTCGGTTGATGACCTGCTGATCAGCATCCACCCAGTAAATCATATCTTCCGCTGACAAGTGACAAGAAAAAAAAAAATGGTCCAACAAATCTATTCAGACCAAACTTTAAATGGAATGCATGCAAGGAGGATTACTTGGAGGAATGAAAACACCATGAAAACAACACACTCACTTTATTAGTTTTCACAGACACCATTTGTGGCTGCACAAGACAAAATAACAGAATTCTGTGCTCTTCACTTCACTGTATAGCGAGCAACAATGTCACTGATATAAAAATAATAAGTCTTATATAGCATTAAATCCATGCCAGCATGCTCAGAGTGCTGATGTAATCAGCCGGTCACATAATCACAATCAGGTACCTCTCTCTCTCTCTTAGTCCCTGGGGATTATGACATCATGGCTGATCACTGATCACTGATCATGATCATTAATGACCTTTCAGCAGCACAAGTTAAGTGACTGGATGATTTATATTACATATAAATATTATACATGGATATTATTACAATATTAATTGTATTAGAAAATTCAGTAGACTGAAAATTCTGACAGCATATTATCTTTAAAATAAAACCAAAACTGCAAAGTATTAGACAAAATCATTAATAAAATATCTACAAACATCTAAACAAAACAAAATGTGTGAGTGACCATGGTTTAAAGGTGATGCCACACAAGACATCAAACAACCTTTCAGTCAGAAATATAGAATAAACAAAAATTAATACACCATAAACATTTTCAGATCAGAATTCAAGAATATCAGATAGTTTTATAGATGCAGCAGACCAGCATTGCTGCTCACAGTGACTAATACATTTGCAGCTAGGTGATGATGCAGAGTAAATTAAGACATTACAAATACAAAATATTTTACTCAGTGTGGTCCATCATCTTACTATCTATGAGGTCAGTCTAAGTTTGAGATACCATGTTGAAAGGTTTTAACTTTTAACCTCTTCTGACCTCAGCTCACTTTTGACCTCCAGCAAAAAACAACAGGGATCTTGGACAGGGATGATTGATATACATACTAAATATGAGGTTGTCCACATCTCAGTTGATCTCAGTTGACCTTTGAGCACCAATAAAACCAACAAAGTTCTTTTAACCGATATGGTGCATATTTATACCACAAGGGATATCAGTACAAACTTCTGTTCTGGAGATATCACATTGACAACAGGGCATCACGAACACAGACACACACACAAACACATGCTCATGATAACCAATGTTATGACTTTCATCAAAAGCAAATATGCTTCAGTAAATCCCTGAGAGATGGGAGGCCTGTAACATAAACATTTTTCCCCAACCAATGTGTCTGCAGAATGACAAATCCCTCAACATCAACATTGACTTTTTGTAAACTTGTATCTAAATGGAGGAGATCAAACCCTCACTCTTTGATCACCAAGTGAGGTCATCTTGAACACTAACCAGTTAAAGGTAAAATTAAAATTTTGTATCTTTCATCCCACTGCTAGATTAACATTTGCCAAAATGTCCTTTCTTTTTGCAAATTTCGACTTTATACAAGTGAGATAATACACAGTAAATATTTACCACAAAAATGTGTCATCACCTTCTTTACCTTCTTACTTTCAAGTAAATACAAGCAAATGGCAGTGTTTGTAAATTACTTGTGGGAGTTCTTCCAAGTCACATACCTACACAAACACCGTTCTTCTTTCTAATTATCTGAGTTACTACCTGACTTAGTACTCAATCACATCAACAGGGCAAAGCTCCTTTGATCAAAAATCCCTTTTATGTTGTAGAGAAAGGAGCCATTGCTAAGGAGGCATTGGAAAGAAAAATACCCACAAGATCCTACACTTGTAGGTCTTGAGAGATTAGCTGTTGCAGCACCTTTAGAAATATTTTTGGGTTCCATGTACATGGTCAACACCTACACATGAGGAAAAATATATCTGATGTGCACATTAGCAAACAGACAATAGGGACAGAATATTTACTGTGCAGTGTGAGCATTCACTGAACATGGTTCTAGGGTGTATCATTTATGGCATTATGTGCCATTGGCGCATATTTACAAGATTGATATATCTGGTCACATGCAGCAGCGTAAAGTTAGGACATGATGGCAATGTCCATCATACACCGTAAACTAGTTAATGTAATTTTAGTGAATTTCAAAGGCAATCTTTGGTTTACAATGAATTATATTTCATATGAGACGAACTGCATTTATTGCTGCACTTCGGAGAAAACCAACAGTTTGGGTCACATTTGATTGAAGCAAATTTGAAGAGTCCTAGAGATTATGTGTCCTTGATGAACAGACAAAAGTTGCTAACACCGTGTGTGTGTGTCTGCATGTGCGTGTATGTGCGTGTATGTGCGGGTATGTGGGTGGGTGGGAGGTGGGGGGAGGGTGAGGAGTTGATGTCACTTACCTGCATGAAAGTCCACCGACCTGACGTCACTCTGGCCTGTGATTGGAGGAAGCTGAGGCTGACTGTTGCTCACATCTGTTGAGGTGCCCTCGATGGTCGTCATGGTAGAGAATATCACAAATTCTTCCACTCCTGTGAGTCAAAACAAAGAATTTGTATGCATAGTTACAGATATAAGGTATCTTTGATAGGATGAACTACCCTGATATTAGTGCTTGCTTTAGTTAGTCAATCAACCCTCCTGATGCTATTCAACAATCGCATTAACCCTGCGTAATATCCACACCTCACCTGATATGGGAATTCACAAACTGCTTACCGCCTGCTCAAAATGTAACTGAAAATAAAGCTGAAAAATACAGCAACAAGGCATCTCAGCATGGGCCTATTATTCCAGGAGAGTGCTGGATTCAGTCTTTGATGGTCCTAATCAAAACTCAACATCCTCTGTGTAACTCTTTGGTCCTTTTTATTGTTCTTCACAGTCTAATGCTAAGTGATTCAAGGACTCTGCTCACACAGCAGCCTACACACAATGGTCCCTTTCAGTACCTTCTGCTGAATTACAATGCTCACAGACATAATTGTCTTACTGTACAGTCACTTTTTTCTTCACTCAGAGCCTCTCATTTACATGATGCACTAACTTATGTGATAAAGAATGCAGTAGCCATGTGTAAAGCATTTGCAATAGCTGGTACTGTTTCTAGCGTTTGCCCTTGGAGTATCCAAAACAAGTCAGCTACCATCACTAAATCAAAATAGATAAATGCTTGTCTTCCTTATCAGAGTTGAACCTCTTAACACAGTTAAAGAGATGGCCAAGATGTAACATTGTTTATTCTTTTCCTGAGAACGGTGTTACACGTACTGAGACCACAGTATGACATTATTATAAAACAACACTGAAAAAAGCTGATGTAAGTCCAACAGCAGATGTACATGTTCAACCAGCTCCCTGGGGTCTGTTGCAGTTGTTCACTGGTACTGTGGCATCCTAGATATAGAATGCTAATCTGGCTTAACCAGTGCATGATAAGGGTGGCATAAAAGGATATATGGATGACAAAGATACATGATGATAACTTACCCCAACTTCTCTGTACTATTATTTGCAACTCACACATTGATAAACTTAAATGTGTTTAAAGTTTTAACTAATTTTTTTCCCCACCTTTATGTGAATCCTAAATCTTGAGGCAACAAGCATCCCTGAATATGTCAATGGGGAAATAAACAGAATGTGACTGATTCCTCTACCAAATTTTAGACAAGTACAAGAAGGGCACTGTAGCTGATTGTGGAAAGGTTATTTTAACTGTAGTCACTTAGTCTTACAGATAAGGTATTATGATCCAATTTGCAATGCCAGTTATACTCTGTAACATAGAAAATTCTATATCTCAAACATATACACCCTCCCTCAGTCGAAACTGTTAAAAAAACTAAAGGAAACAAGAAGATTCTGAAAATAACCGAGATGTTCTGAACTGTCCGGGTGTTGCATTCGGAAGGTACTCACATTTCCAAAGCACTTTGCTATGTCAGGAGTGGATCTTCACGTGCAAAGCATCGACCTACTGTATATGTGTGGTGTGCATATGCAAATGCATGTTGTTGTTGTCACATAAAATATTTGTTACACAGTCTAACGTTACAATTTAACAAGTCAGCAGGAAAAGATCGATCTAAAAAGGATATAGTGACAACCAGGAAGGGATGCTTGGTGCTAAAATGTGAAGAAGATACCCAAAGGAGGAAGTGATACTATCCATGAGGAGGAGTTACAACCCAAGCAGATGCAATGATGCCTTATCACTATGTACGAAACAGCGGTGTACATGTACTGGGAAGGACCGGTTACGAGCTTCATGTCACACCCACTGTTCTGCACTTTATTTATGGACTTCAGAATCGTAAGTTAGTTACTACCTACAGTACATAACTGTGAGACAGCAAATCCTCTTGGTGTAGGTAAGGGCTTTAGCTAATGCAGGAAATTTTTCATGGTAAGCTGCCATCTTTTCAGATCTGTTTTCACTCATACTGAGCACAACTGATGCATTGTTTACGTTGACCCAACGTACAGTGTAAGCCGACTGTATCTGTATTCACAGTTAACATGTATATATCTCGGTAAAATTTTGTTTCAAAAATACACAATTCTGTCGTACTATAACGTTCAACTATCCCATAAATTCATGGCTGTTTTTAATGACTTACCATCGGCTAAATCAGAGAAGTTTTGCTTACAATAGACTTCATGACAGTCACCATTCGAATGATGGTCTGACTCTGAACAGACTCCAGCCAACACAAGACAAACTTGTCCAGTTACCAACAAAAGTTTTGTTTTGTCCTTGGGTATTTGAGAATACGAACTGCCATGGTCAATTTGCTACAGTCATAAATTACAACATGCTTCCGTCATTTTTCATGAAAGACTGTGTGTATTTGGATGAAGTAGGCATAAAGTACTTTGGCATGAGCTGAGTACAAAACTAACGTTACTCTGTAGGCTTGTACAAGCAGAGGCTGTAGTGCTGTACACGTACGTTTTGCCTGTGTAGGCAATGTAGCATAGTACTGCGTGCTGTCCTCTACAGTGCTAAGTGTGTGACACTGAGCAGCTAGTTTGCTGTTACTCACTCCTGACATCGAAAAGCACAAGTCGACCTTAACTGCCGACAAGGTAAGTTTCGCACATATTACACCTAAAATCCAATTTTATCGCCAAGTTTGCAAAATTGAAATATCAAAAAGTGATGTTTTATTTTCCTGAAAGCGTATCTTTCATCATGATACCATATCTTTAACCAAGGTTATTCCACGATTTATCACATCCCAAAAAAGTTTGGGCCCAATTTCGTCCCTAAGTAGGCTGATCAGCAAAGGCACTTGACTACTGTAGTGCTAATATGAAAAACCCTCAACAATGTAGCATACATTCTGTAGAAAAACTATTCTTTACACAATGCAATAATTCATGACCCATTCTGAAGATAGACCTATGTCTATTGGACACTGCAAAAGGTTCCACTACCACAATGCTAATTTAACAAACCTTTCATATTGTACAGCAAATATGCAGACAAACATATTGCATGATTTCACAAAATGGTCCATATGGCCCACATGGGATCAATAATCCTGAACAACCTGAAGGAACCACTACCACAGTAGTAATGTGACACAATTTCAAACTTAATACCATACAATGTAATACAATCTGTAGGAGAAAAAGCATTTTGCATGATTTCATAAAATGGCCCATTTGGCCTCTTGGACCCCAAAATCTTGAACACCCCAGAGGCACCACACCACTACCGTAATGCATCCATATACCGAGTTTAAACTTTGCCCAAGCTTTATAACTTGAGATATCTTGTCACAAAGGTTTTCAGACTTTTGCTCCCAGTGTGCCCAGATGACCTTTGACCTCCATCAGTTATGAGAGGGCACACCTTCTCAATATGATGAACATACAGACCAAGTTTAACTTTCACCCGACTTTACCCTATTGAGTTAGAGCTACTGAAGCAAGTGCCACTGACACACACACATACACACAACTTTGTTTTCCATTCATTCCGAGGACCTCATTGTGCTTTCTTTTGTTTTTTCTTCCTCAACCCTAACCTTAACAATAGACTCTCTATTGTTTCGGGTGGGATCGAGGACCGGAGAAATCTATTGAATTTTCTACAGAGGACCTAAAATCTATTGTTTTGGTCCTCGATCCCACCCAAAAACAAGGGCACCCGCACACACACACCGTCAGCACATACTCGCACTCAATGCCTTATGGAGGATAGCCGACTGTTCCCTGTAAGAAAGTCACTGGAATTCCCCTTTTCCAATGATTGCATGCAGTGTGTGATTGCCTGAAGAGAGGGCGCGCTCCAGGTATCAGGTGACAGATCTCCTGGTAGTGTCAGATTTTTCAGGCAACCATGCCAGTTATGAGGTGCTCCATGTGAGCGAGGAAGGACGTGCGAGGCTCTTGCTCTCGGCTGGTACATGATAAGGCAGCATCTGTAGTGCAAACATACACATACCAACCTGACTCTATAGGTTCCTTTGCTGATGCAAGGGACCAAAAAAAAGTGGAACCTTACCGATGCAGGTGGTCTCATTGTACTGGATGCTGTAGCCAGCAGTGCAATTACAAACACGAGCTGGGTTCCCAGTTGGTTTAGGAAAACAGAGTTGGTTGCAGCCTCCATTGTTGACAGAACATCCATTTGTATCACCTATGAAGTGCACACAAAAAGAAAATATTAAAAAGAGGACTGAAATGAAAGATTTTGACTGATTGAAAGATTTTGACGGATTAAAAGATTGAAGATTTCTACCTTTATTTGTTTTTTTCATGGTAATTCACTGCAAATTTTTTTTCTCTACCACACACTCATACAAATCTCTCTCATGACATTTTGCAATAACTTTGTTTCCCGATTCACATACCAGTGCCCTTGATTCTTCTTTAACACTTGAATAAATACATATTTTTACATATTTTTTTAGACTTTAAATAATTTAACATTTTTAATTATTCCCTTGCATATTTTTTTTTTTGTCTTCAGACAGCTCCTTTTTATGTTTTACATATGATTGTAATTATTTTCTTGTATTTTAAATCATTTGCCTTTAGCTTTTCCATAGGGTTGCTTTATATAATTGTAATCCTCTTGTCTTTATAGACATTTTGTTACTTTTTACACATACCCCTCAATATCCTTCGAAGTTACTTTCTGTGTAACATGTGATTGTAGATGGCAAAACTCACCTGTCTTGCTCTCCTTGTTGTAAACAAACATCCCTCGAACAATTCCCACATTTGGTCTCAAAACAATCACCTCTGATGGGTTGCTTATGTCCACCGCTCTGATAGCGCCATCTACATGCTTATCAGACCAGTAAATCTAAGAAAGGAGGACAATTTGTTCCAATTTATGTTAACAGAAACCCCATTTGACTTGTTCCCAAAAACCTAACACAAATCAAACCCAAACTGGTGACATATCTAGGGTATACCCAACTGGAATAACCCTAACATACAACACTCTAATATGAAACAAAGCCAGCCAACCCCAACACACCCAACAATTCATCCATCCATCCATCCATTCATCCATCCATCCATCCATTCATAACTCCCACTATTGACTGACCTAGCTGTGATACAGTGAAGTACACTCCTTGAGGATAAGCTACTAAATTTAACATGTGCACGCTGTATCTCTGCCATTTGATCTACAAGTGCCTAGCATAGCCATACCTACTGTTTGTTTGTTTATCCTCGGTGAGGGCACTCTTCTTTGTTGTTATATGACATCAGCATCAGCGCAAGGGTCTACTAGTCTATCAATCCTTCTACTGAGTTGCTATGGCAACTGGGCTCCACAATATAAAACACTCTACAACACAATGGGCTGCATTTTTGGTATGAGGCTTGAAGGCAAACGTAGGTAAGTGCAGTGCTCACTACATATTACATGCAATCGATTTTCAATCTCACACCATGAATGCGTATCTGGAGAAAATTGATAAACAGATTTGGCACCCTCAACAGCTTTTTCAAGCTACTCATGAATTTAGCAGCTAAGAAGAAAACTACGAAGAACACAAACTAAACAATGAGCAGTGTGGTTAAGTCTGAGATCATCTGGACACATGACACACACTCAATCAAACACAAAGAGTCAGAAATGTTTCACGGCAAAAAGGCAAGATGAGGACAGACCTTTCCTTTGTGTACAGTGATGGAATGGGGCAGATATTCTGAGGAAAAGTTGAGGGGAAGACGCTGACTCGATGGAGAATCCACACGGCTATAGAAAATCCCCGGTAAGTTGTCAGCATCTCCAAAGTCGGTCCAATACAACGTTGAAGTGTCTCGATCTAGTGTCAGACCTGAAATGAAGTGTGTTAAAGAAAACCTCCTCAAATAGCAGAGCATGTGCTACTTGTGGGGAGAGACATAACGAAAACATCACTGCAAGGACACTGAAAACCCATCTACAAAGGTCCCTCCAACACTGAGATAATTTACCAAACAAATGGACATTTTGTGGAAAACTTCAACAAAGAAAAGTGAATAAACTTTGCACCATTTTGCATCTCATCTGAGACAAATGCAAATGGTATAATGGGAGGGTACACCCCTTAAATCTCTCCCCAGGATGAAGATCAGTGGTTTGCACACATCAGCATACTATTGCAATGTGACACTTGGGAAAGTCTGCTTCAGACTATGATTGTCCACAGGAATACAAGACGCTTCAAATGCAATATACAGACATTGATAGTAAATGAAGGAAGAGTGACATCAGAAAGGATACTTGCAATCAACAAACAAAAGGAACCCCCCCACTGATCTAACCTCCTCCAATCTAAGATTTGCTAACACTTTCACTTGTTGACACACCACATACCTGAAGTGTGCTTTTGGTACTGATCGATAGGTACTTATACGTACAGACATAAATGGCACGGTCAGGTAGTGATGTCAGTGGTACTTTTGAGCACTGAAGTCAGCACCACATTTGAGCACTCATGCAAATCTTACCTTTTGTTAATGATGTTAGTTGCATCACTGAGGGAGTGGTAACTTTCACCACACAAGTGAAGCAATGTATTGACATTAACTACTTACAAACTAAGTCACCATTGTCACTTAACAATACAAAGCTAGCAAAGTGTTCCTGTACCTTTAGGGTTGACGAGTCCATCGGTGAGTAAACTTGTGACATTATCACCATCCATCTCAGCTCTGTTGATAGAAGGGGGACTACCCTCTGCATATCCATTTACCCAGTACATGTACCTAATGTGCAACAGAAAATGTCCAAATAAGTTATCTTGCATATTGACATTCAATGCTGTTTACAGCAGAGCCACACTCATCCAGATAGCTTTAATTTGCATGGATCACCTTACACTGCATTCAAAGTAACAGAAAAGCTGAATCTCTGGTGATACATACCAACAAGAACCAAGTGTTCTTAACTGACAGATAAACTTAAGGTCAAACAAGAATAAAAAAATTGCAATGGTATGTGGTTTGAGCAAGCACTGCTCAGTTGCTGATCAAACCAACTTAAAAAAGATCAGGATTAAAGAGTGTTAGTTCCGACCTTGTTTGATGATTGGAATCTACAGATCAGAGTGTACTGCTTACAAATGCTGGTTAGTAAATCATTTAACTATATATGGCCACTGATGAAAGTTCAAGAGTTGATAGAAGGAGATAATAAAATCTTACACTTGTCTGATCAATTTGAATTGATGTGGACAACATCTCATCATGACAAGGGACGATTTGCTTTGGAACATATTAAAGAATCATGTAAAATTATCCTGATTTCAAAGAATGACATTCAGTCTCTACAATTTTAGATTGGTCTAATAATTGGCATCTTTAACTTTTTTGAGAATAACTTAAACGTAGAATGCGAGATCAAATATCAAATGATGACAGTATCTGCTGAAAACTTATTGCTATTTGAACACCAAATCAACAGGCAGGAAGATCGGAACTGAGTACAAAGTGCCAAACTTTCTCCCTGCTATAAGATCATAAATCAGACTTTATGGGATTCAAATAACCTTACCCTCTTTTGGGATCAAGGATCAGACTGTGAGAACGTTTGGTTAGTTCCACATTTATCTTTAACTGGTAGCTGCCATCAACTAAGGAAGCATAGAGAGTACTTCCCTCCTCACTGTGTATGATCCAGTAAATATTCCTGGATATCCAGTCAACTGCAACTTGATGAGCATTGGATAAACCTTTAAGAATGACAACAGACAAAACAAACATTCACTACCTCTATGGAAAACAACATGACTCATCTCCCCATCCCCCCCCCCAAATTAAAAAGACACAAACACATGCTCCGTGTTCCAAAATAACGACAAAAAAATCAACCTCTTCGATGATAAAATCACACAAAACTGCTTCAGTTAACATGTAGATCTTCATGCTGCATCCACCATTTCATTTGATCTCCTCATATACCCTGTTTAAACATCACATAGGGACAATGTTGTCTAGATCCTACATACAACATCATTAACAGTCTCAAACCGCATTTCTACTGTTCATTGTAAAATCTTCCCCCCCCCCACACACACACACAAATTTTCTACCCTATTTCTACCAATGACACATGAATTGTAAGCAACGTACTAACATGATCCACCTGATCTCATCCCCTACCATTAAAGTGGCCACATTACCAATATTTCCAGTCCTAGTCCTTACAAAGCTAACTATCTCACATTCCATTCCATCCTGCTTCAACAGTCCCTATACATTTTTTGCTCTCCAATTTTGCATTCTCATATAAGTTGTTTTAAGTATCTATTAGAAACATCACCACTCTTTGACAAGCGCACACAATGAACGAACCTTCCATTACAGCCTCGAACTCAAAGGTGTGAATGTTGACTCTTCCGATCATCCTGCGCTGTATGTCCGTCCAGTAGATGTGATCCGTGGCCACATCGTGATCCACAGAGGTTACATTCATGATCTGAGGGCTACTGAGTGCTGGGATCACATTGTACAAGCTGTTGGTCAGATCCACTCCTCGGATCTCAGAGCTTTTGGCAAAGACCAAGAAACTTGTCTTGTCTGGAATGTTCAAGGCAAAAGATGATACTTTCAATAGGAATAGCATCAGCCATTGGACATAAAGTTAATTACACTTTCTACAAATTTGAAAATGAGTAAGACACATAATTGACAAGTTTAGCTATTTACTTCAGTACTGTACGAATGGCTCCCACGAACATCTGCCAGTAGATTTTCAACCTCTCACTAAAATATGGAAAAAAGGATATTACAAGACAGCAAGTTTGCGGCAAAATTAAAAATGAGGCAAATACAACATGTAGCCAAAGCTGGTGAAAACAACATCATCCATTCCAAGTCACAAATTACAAACAAAACCAAGATCATTTTTTAAGTCCTCAGAATGCTGGAAAATGAAAGGAAGGATACATAGTATGATATTACCATCCTTCTCAGTCAGAGATTCCTTTGTTTTTTTTACAGCATTAAAAAATACGGTTTCGAATGATGCAGCCTAGCCTTGCTGCTCACAGTAGTTTACAAAGCAAAAGTTAAGCAAAATGAATTGGGCCATGACATAGAGTCAATGCACAGTCTGACATGACACATGTCAAACATTCTAATCAATGTGGTCCATCATCGTTCTATGAATGGGATTAGTCCCATCTTGCATTGTTTGTCCATTACCAAAACAATAGGGTCTTGAATTCAATATAAATAACATGTAAACTAAATATGAGATTAGTCAAACCTTGCATTACTGAGATTTTTTTCTTTACAAGTTTTTCATACTGTGACTTCTGCAGACCACTAAAAGGGAGTTCAAGACAAATTAGGTAGTACTTATTATCTAGTTATTGCATTCACAATTGAACTTCCTAGAATGCACACACTGGATCAATATAATAAACAAAATTGCTGTCAAAATTGCTGTCATGTAAATTGTATTCAAAATTATTTACACTTCAGAGGAATAGTGTTTGGTAGAGCTGTGCACTCATAACTTGCTTGGATGACCTCAATTTTTGCAGAAAGGAGAGTGCCAGGGACAAGTAATAAACTTGGCTGAATTATGCTACAAACTACATTAAAGGAGGAAAGGGAGTTGTAAAATGCATCTTACATGACTTTTTGCTGTTTCTTTCTCCAAATCAAGTAGAAACATATCCATGTATCATAATCTCCTTAACTTTGAAGGAGGAACATTGTTGATTGAAGGCCATTAAAGTCTACCTGTAGAGTCCAGGTAAACATTGACAACCTTCAACCAAACAACATTCCATGTTCAAAGCTAGGGGGAGGCATAAAAGACATACTCATGAATATTATCTTGCGAACCACATCATGAGAAAATTCAAATGTAAATGGTTTTTTCCCTTTACTAAGGCGATCTCTATCCCAATTATCTCATCGGCAGATCATTTTCTACCACAAATCTGTTGAATGAGTACGCTTCTACTCGATTTGGAGATGGAAAATGCAAAAAGTTATGTAAGATGTATTTTACAACTCCCTATCCTCCTTTAAATTGGAACATGACAAACCATCAAAATCACAAAATTTTCTTGTATTCTAGTATTAAATGTGGTCCAACAACAAATCACACATGTAATCATTTCTAACTCATGAGATATTGTGTTTACAAGGTTCAATGTTTCCATACTTTTGACCTCTCATGACCTCAAATGATCTTCACGATAAAGCTACGGTTCTTGCACTCAATGTGGTTCATCAGCTTAGCAGGCTTATCAATATAATGACAAACTCGCATGAGTGGGGAATTTTTACACATCGGTGGGTTTCTCCAAATAGACTTATACTACTGATGTGGACCCCATTTTCATCCATGGTGACTCATGAATATGCAAACTTCCCTTTGGAAATAACCTCCCACTTTGAGTGATGACAGAAACTTACTAGTACAGTTCTGCTGATCCGCTCCAAGTTCCATGAGGTGAGGACATGCACACTTATAGGTCGAACTGCCATTTATTAAACAAAGGTGACTGCATGGATTGTCCAGACAGGGGTTGGGTGCTGTTGAAAGACATTCAAGTAACTGTGTGATTAAACATTAAACACTTGGAATATGAGTGGGAGGACATGGAAAGCATAAAGCTCACATTTCATTAAAATGCAAAGCTTAATGTCATACCAACTTCAAAATCTTGAAAGTATATTAACTATGAGCCACAGGGGTTTTTAGATCTCTCACACTCAATGACAAAGAACATTCATACTAATCAATGCAGGCATTCCTTTTGCCTTCTGAAAAGAAATATTTTTTTTTCTTCAATTCCACATTTTATTTATTTGTGCATGTTTGGAAAAAGAACAATGGAACCCTGAATCATCCATTCATCACACCCGCATTGTCTTTTAACCTGTTGATGGTCTCATGGGTTGTCTTGTGGGATGGTACACATGGATGCCAAATGGATGCATGGCCACCCTTTGCACCTCTGTCTCATTTTCCCCAGTCCACTTGTTGGCGCTGTATACACCAATGTTCCTCCAGTCAGTCCAATAGACCCGGTCCTCGAAGATAGTGATGGAAAATGGGTGTACAATGAGAGGACTCCTCTGAAGAACCCATTTAATGTGGGAGCCATTGTAGTAACTGGAGTATATGGAATCAGACCTGAAAAAGTAGTAGAGGAAATATAACATAATCTTTCGATCAATCTATTTGCTATTGATCACTGATCAATTTTAAAGCATATACCAGGATTCTGAGCTTTTTAGAATCTAATGCAAGCCCAACATGGGTGAAGGAAGCTAAAATTTGTTCTTTATTTTAACAGCACAACAGTGGTGTAGCTAGAATATTTTCCAGAGGGGGCAAAGGTATGAAATTTCCCAAAAACTTTCATGGTCAATGTGTGTGTATTTCACATAAGATATGCAAATTTACAAGTACAACAATATTACCATGTCATTATGTAATAATACCTGTATTTTAATCTTAAAGTATAAAATAGAGCAATTAGAAATGATAACTCTTAACGTATTTATTTTAGTAAACAACATCTGGTTTATTTTTATGAATCAATGCAACTATGAGGTAGTTAAACACCTAACGGTAAATTACTGAGAACAATTATGCAAGCTTTCTTGAGGAAAAAGATTATCTAAAATCACATACTTAAAAGCACACAAGTCTTTCAGTTTTTAAGTGTACAATCCATTCATCAAGAACAATTTTTCTTTATTAATAGAAATTTTCTTTTTTTTTTATAGAGCTGAATCGGGTAATAACTGCATCCATATTAATCTTTTCAGCAATTTCTCTTTCGATACTGACCAGGGCAAGACTTGATAGTCTTTTTTCATGCATTGTTGATCTGAGTAAGTTTTGATCAGTTTTAGCTTGCTAAATGATCGTTCAGCACCTGCTGTTGAAACACCTATCGTCCCCAACAACCTATAGAGTATAGTCACATGGAGATTTGCATCTCTGACTTGTTTCTTTTGAGAAACAATAGCATATCTGGCACACTACTATTAACAAGCTCTACTTTCATTTCTGGAGAATTTTCTATTAATCCGCAGAGTTGAATGTACTTGGAAACCACAGTACACATCTACATCCTTTGAATAATGCTCTGCTATTTCTTTGAACAATGCAACATCCTCTAAATGATCAGGAAGAAGGCATGTGAATTTGTGGATGGTTTAATCAAAATATGAAAATCAACTTTTAAACTCCTGAATAAGTGTGTAAAACAGAGCAAAGTAGACCTGTGTTTTAAATTTTCTATCGTAATCAGTGACAGGCTCATCAAATGAAGTTTCACCAGGCATCTTTCTTACCCTTTCTACCTCAAATGAATTATTGACACCTTCTTCCATTGCAATTTCCTTAGCTCTTTAAAGTTTCGTTTTAAAGGCATCGTCATTTCTTAGAGCCTTAACTGATGTAATGGTAGACTGGATCATTCTCGCAGCCAGTGCAATATCTACTGCACTATTTTGAAGATAGTCTAACAAGGAAAATGTATTTGACAAAATTTCTTCCCAGATTTCGAGAAGCACAATAAACTCTAGTTTACTAACATATCTGAATAAACTAACTGCTTCTGCAACCCCTTGTGGTGTCTTGTCATGCTCCTTGATAGGTTCCAGTGCAAAAAGAAAGGCTGAATAATTATGTTTAATAGCTTGTATGGCTGAATGTTTACAATACCAACATGTTTAACACAAACGTTGTAACCTTTTGGTTAACCCTAGTTCTCTTTGAGCTTTTTCAAAAATGACTATAACTTTCAGTTGTCAATGTGTATATTTTCTCTATGGCTCCAAAGAATGGGGAAATTTCTGTAACATTTGCACATTCTCCTGATAAAACCAGATTAAGTCGTCTGTGAGCCCAGCAATGAACATAGCGTGCTAAATTGTTGATTTCCTTTACTCTTGTTTGGAGGCCACTGACCTGTCCTGACTTCTTAGCAGCACCGCTTGTGATCTTATCAGGTTGATGTCGAGGTTCAGTTCTTTTAATAATTCTTTCAGACTGTAAAACAGATCAGCTAATTTAGAACTCTCTATTGTCTGTGAATTTTATGAACCTTTCCTGTATATTGAAGGATGTATCAACATACCATACTGACAAAGGTAACTGATCTTGATACAAAATGTCAATAGTAAAATCAATCACAATCCCATAATATTTGGCCTGATGAAGTTCAGAAATGATTGTGCTTAATATATCATAACAAATTGCTTTGATTAATTCATTCTGAGACTGGGAACTGAGGTACGCTTGATTGTTTTTACCTTTACACAAATGCTTGGACAAGACGGTGTTGTAACTGCCCAGTAAATTTACCAGCTCCAAGAAATTACCATCTTTGACCCCTCCTACTTTTCCTAAACAGGAAAATTGTGTTTCCATGTGACCACAGAAAGGCATGTTTTGCTTGGCAAGAAACAACTACATCTATCAACCTACTTAACACTGCCCTGTTATGTTTTACTTGCTGTTCATATGCACGTACTTGTTCTTGACACACACTAGCACTTCTATCTAACCTATACTTGCACTGCAACATTGCTCTTAAGGTATTGATATCAATGTCACTTTTTTCATGAGATTCAAATACTTCTGTCAGCTTTTTCCACTTAGAATACCCTCATTGAGATTTGAAAATGCTGGGTCAGAGTGAGAACTGTTCCAAGTAGCAAACAGCCAGCACAGAAAGCAAAATGCGGAATCCTTTTGTAGGGAGTATACAAGCCAGTCACGATATCGAAACACTACTTTTTTTCATCTTGACATAATAATTTTCGCTAATTTCATAAAATTTCCCCAAATTATTTTCCAGGGGGGGGGGGAACTTGCCCCTCTAGCCACCTCCCCAGTAGCTACACCACTGCAGCACAGAAAGAACCAGAAAGCCAAAAGGCTTGGTGATTCTTTGCCGCCGTATGGCTATATCATAACAAATATGAATTAGCCACATGACAAGTATGAGATCAATCACAGTTTATCCTTCTTGAAAGATTAACTTGAACAAGCTTTTGACTAAAAATGACCTTTAACCATCTCCTAAAACAGTAGGTGCGAAAAAATTGATAGAAATCATCTATTTAATATGGCAAATGCATATGCTAAGTATGAAATCCCTCAGTCATCCTTCTTGAGTTATATAAAGTGTTTACAAGATATTGACTTCTGGTGACACCAAATGACCTTTGACCTCAACTCAAAACAATAGGGGACAACCACTGAGTATGAACAATGGGCATGCAAAGTATAAGATCTCTCACCATTTCTCTTTTTGAGATAATAGTCTACGTAATTTTGACTCTTTGACCTTTAACGTGCACCAAAAATAATAAGGATCATCCAATATGAACTCAATATGGGCAATCCATATGCTCGGCATGAGATTCCCCATAGTTATCCTTCTTTTGATATAGTGTGTACAAGGTCTTCACACTATGATCTCTGGTGACCTAAAATGACCTTTGACATCTTCCAAAATCAAGAGGGATCATTTTCTTAGTATGGCTAACCCACACACTAAATATGAGATCTGTCAGAGTTAACCGGCTTGAGATATTGTATTTAGAATGTTTTCACAGTTTAACCTCTGGTGACCTCAAATGACCTTTGACCTCCACCAAAAAAAACAATACGAATTATTTACTCAGCAAGGACAATTTAAACACTGAGTATGAAATCACCCAAGGCTATCCTCCCTCAGCTATCGTGTTTACAAGGTTTTCAGTTTGACCTCTAGTGGCCTCAAATGAGTTTTGACCTTCACCAAAACAACAGGGATCATCTACATCATACAACCAACCCACACAATAAGTATGAGATCAGTCAAGGTTAACCTTCTGCGGATATTGTGTTTACAAGGCTTTTGGAGTCTGAACTCTGACAACATCAAATGACTTCTGAATTCCACCAAAACAAGAGGAATCATCTACTTTAAATGGTCAACCCACAAGTAAGTATGACATCAGTCAAGGTTACTCTTCTGGAGATATCCTATTTACAAGATTTTTGCAGTTTGACCTCTAATGACCTCAAATGACCTTCCAATCCCACAAAAAACGGCAGGAATCATTAAGTTAGTATGATCAACCTACGCACTAAATATGAGACTACTCATGGTTACTTTTCTGGAGATTTTGTGTTTTACATGGTTTTTGCATTTTGACCTCTGGTGACCTCAAATGACCTTTGAAATCCATCAAAATCAATAAGGATCATCTATTCAGAATGACCAACCTACACACCAAGTATGAGATCAGTCACAGTTACCCATCTAAAGATATTGTGTTCACAAGGTTTTCACACTTTGACTCCTGGTGACCTCAAATGACCTTTGACCTCCACCAAAAACAATAGGGATCATCTACATAGTATGGCCAACCTACACACCAAGTATGAGATCAGTCACGGTTACTCTTCTTGACGTATCGTTTTACAAGCAGCGTTACAAACACACACACACCCATGAGAACATACACATGACATCATTATTGCACAGATTCTTTCCGCCTTTCGGAAAGGAATCAAAAAGGGAAGACGGTAGAAAATATGACACACATATACACACACAATTCATGATCTTCTAGAATCAAAGGAAATGCTATTTGGACTAGAATGTTCATATATACTAAATCAATTCACATGATTGTGATGGAGAAGCTACTTCCAAGTTTATCAAGATACCAACAATATCCTGGAGGGTGGTCAAAGTGTGATGAGAGCTGATGGCCACATGAGAAGTTGTTACTGCCCATGGTGGAACATTGACAAGAGACTCACTTTGCATCAATCCAAAAGACCTTTCTCTCCCAATAATCCAGAGTAAGGCCATTGGGCCAGCCCCCAGAGACATCTGTCACATTGAGGATGACCTTCCTGTCCTCTCCAGCCATGGTCGCTCTTTCAATGCGTGGATTGGATTCCTCCCAGTCGCTCCAAAACATCAATCTGAGAAACACCAGGAAAGAGAGGACTTTTACATTTTCTTCCGCACAGGGTGGGAGGAGGGAGTGTGTTCTTTGGTGGGCAAGGAGTTTCAGTGCTTTGGTCTGTTACCATTTTAAGCTACAGTCAGTCCGATTGAGAATACCTGTTTGTGGCTAGGAGGGTGACCTCTCCTAGGTTACATACCATATGTTGTGGCAAAAAGAAATTATAACATTTCATGCATGTTACAAGAAGAAATAGACCAGCCAGTGTATTATCAATCCCACTGCACAGGTAGACAAATCCCCTTGTAATTGTAAAACACTTCTCAAGTACAATTCTTGCAAGTAACCTCATAATCACGCATAATTCATTGGGAGTTGTCATGTGGAGAAATACCAAGACAAAAGACCAATGCTCTACTAAAAATATCTTCCTTGGTTTGGAACTAACCCATCTCTGGGGTCCAGGACAATGGCTCTGGGATTCTCAATCTTGCCTGCTATCAGAGTCTTCCTGTATTTTCCATCCAAATCTGCCACCTCTATTTGGTCCAGCATGCTCTCGACCCAGTAGAGATTGTGACCGATCCAGTCGACTGCAAGGCCCTCGCTGGACCCCAGACCAGACTGAATGACGGTGGTGAGGTCACGAAGACCTTGAAAATGGGAAGCAAAGCGGAGAATGATGGAATTTAAAGCAGTGATTATCAATTCTGATGATGGAGCATATTATTCCATTTATTCATGAATGTATTTATAGTGAGCATCCACAAAACACATGACCCAAATCATTGTGATGCCACATTAATTCACAATTACATACATGGTGAAAAGAAATATAATGATCACTGACCTCAGCAACTGACTCCTAGTGATCAATGAAGACATCAACATAAAATATCCTTCTGACCCTTTTTGAAAATTAGACCTAATGAACTTTAACTGGAACAAACATCAATTACAAAGTCAAGGAAAGCTACTGACCACAAAAATGAGCCCTGAAGCTTCCCTTCTTAAGCAATCACATTTATACGGTTTTTAGAATATGACAAATGTGACTTGCTTGACATTTGAACTGGACTAAATCAGGGTTAG
The DNA here is from genome assembly GCA_021234535.1 of Stichopus chloronotus. Lineage (NCBI taxonomy): Eukaryota > Metazoa > Echinodermata > Holothuroidea > Aspidochirotida > Stichopodidae > Stichopus > Stichopus chloronotus. The sequence goes on along the minus strand of CM037848.1, from coordinate 4,087,788 downwards.
GCTGATAGTCATTGGGTGTGGTTGCACCAACATAGACAATATTGATATCTTCAAGGTTCTCATCATGAGATACTGTGTCTACAAGTGAGTCATCACAAAAGCAGATACACACACACATCACTAACAGCTCACAAAAAGAAACAAAAAAAAAACATGATGTTGCAGATAGACATCACTAACACTTTGCTATCACTTTACAAACATATTGGTAGAATTCGTACTATTTTTGAATCAGGTGGGAAAATAACACTAGAAATAACCAGAAAGTCTAAAGACTTTGTGATTCCTTGCTTATAGTCATGAAGGATAACCCACATACAGTGCAAATATTGAATAAAACACCATAAAACCTATGTTCACAACTTGATTTCTAACAATGGAGTCTGTTGATGTCAAGTGATCTTTGACCTCCATAGAAAATGACACAATTTCTTGAAAAATGTAGATCCCTCCCTTTCTTAACATACTCATTCCAAAATAATTTTCAGGGATATCATGCAAACAAGGTTTTCACAGTTTGAACTCTCATGACCCCAAATGATCTTTGACCTCCACCAAAAACAACAGGCATCATCTACACAGTATGAACAAGTAACACACCAAGTATGAGATCAGCCAAGGTTACCCATCTTGAGATATTGTGTTGACAAGGTTTTCACAGTTTGACCTTTGGTGATCTCAAGTGACCGTTGACCTCCACCAAAACAACAGGGATCATCTACTCAGTATGACCAACCGACACACCAAGTATAAGATCAGTCAAGTCTATCCTTCTTGAGATATCATCAAACAAGGTTTTTACATTTTGACCTCTGGTGACCTCAGATGACCTTTGATCTCAACCAAAAACAATAGGGATCATCTACTCAGTGTGACCTGCCAACACACCAAGCATAAGATCAGTCAAGGTTACCCTTCTTGAGATATCGTGGAAATAAGCACACATACACGCACACACACCCATCACCATTGCACTGCTTCCTTGTCTACCGTTGGCAAGGAGTCAACTAGAGCACCAATGGTGCAAAAGCTCATACCTTCAACCAAGTGTCTGTAGGGTTCTGTGAAATCCTAGAACACCCAAAATCCCTGAAAACAGTGTAGGTACCACTGACAAAGTTTCGTTACAACAAACCATCAACATTGTACAAGAGAATCTGTAGCAGGAGAAGCGTTTTGTGGAATTTCATAAAATGGGCCAAAGGGCCCACATGGGACCTTGGACCCAACAGTCCTGAACACCCCAAAGGCACCACTAATGGAGTATCATTATGACAAACCATTACCACTGTACAAGAAGATCTGTAGGAGGAAAAACATTTTGTAGAATTTCACAAAATAGGCCCGCATGGAACCTTGGATCCAAACTTACTAAACACCCCACATGGTTCACCACCCAAAGAACATTGTGTTTAAGTTTCATACAAATCCATGAAAGCATGTAGGAGAAGAAGCACTTTGCATAATTTCATAAAATGGGCCCAAGATTCCTGAACACACTGAAGGCACCACTAATGGAGTATAACTATGACAAAACATTAATATTGTACAAGGGAATCTGTAGGAGAAGAAGCATTTTGCAGAATTTCATAGAATGGACCAAGGGTCAAAATGGGACCATGGGGACAAAAATCCAGAACACCCCAAATGGCCCACCACCCAAGGAACATTGTGTGTAAGTTTCAAACAAATCCACGAAAGTATGTGGGAGGAGAGGCATTTTGAACAATTGTGGACAAATAGATAGACAGAGAGATAGATAGGATAGCGTGATGCTGCATGATCCCATACACTCACACCAACATGCTGGCATGAGCTAAAAGCTTGACTGGAAAATTGTTCTAGGAAATGTCAGTTTGTTTTTCTGTATAATTCTTCCACTAAAGGGGCAAATGTTGAGACTACATGGTGTCCTCAGAGTATTATTTCTTGGATTTGTCTTTGGTGTGAAGGTTGCCATCATTAATTTAAAGAAAACGTTTTTCAGACTTTCAGAAGAATATGCTACCTAAAAGTATTTCAACTCTCAAAAAGGTTGCCCAAAGAAAAACAAAAGAAATGAAATGACATCATTACCACAGCAAGTTTCTAAGCATGGGGGGGTGACACCAACATGTCAAAATCACCCACCTGCATTTGATGAGACTTTGTCAACCGTTCCCCGGTAGATTTTGTCGTCGGCTACGTCCGTCCAGTATATGTGGCTATTGTTGTAGTCAAAATCCAATGCTATGCTGTTGCGGAGGTTAAAGACCAGAATGTTATACACCCCCGTTTTGAGATTGTAACGCCGCAGCTGATTCCGGTTGGAGAAGATGATGTAGGGGTCCTCTGGCCCTGAAACAAAGTAAAAACCAATAAAATGGGTATTGCAGAGCACCATTTGTTGCATTCACTTTTATTCATTTATTTTTTCATGGATTCAACCACAGAAAAACCTCTTAGATTTCCAGAAATTCCAAATTACAAAATGGCTCTATTTCAAAATTTTATTCACTATTTGCAGAGTTTGAACATATCATCTCATGCTCTTCTGAATATTTTGATATATTTCTGACTGTCTCAGTGGCTATCTCAGTAATCTCAAAATAAACCCCAAATCTCGGGATAAAATGTAACCTACGACAAATTGCAGCATTTCATACTCTATAAAAGTATTCAATTTCGAATTTATTTCTCATACGTTTTACAAAGTAGCCTATGTACAAGTTAAGTGATGCAGATTATAATAAATGTATACATATGAAGGGCACTAGAGTAACAGAGTAGACTGTTATCTAAGCTAGTGACCAAAAGTATTCACCTGTGTACTTGCAGCCATCTCGTTGCATGGAGTACCCTTCATAGCATAAGCAACTGAAACTGCCAATGTCATTTTCTCTGTCATAGTGGGAGACACACCTTTGGCTGCACCGTCCGTCTTCACGGCACATGTTGTGATCTGCATCGACAAAGGGTGAGAGAGTTCGTACTGAATACTCTAATAAATATGGCAATGACCTGAGGGGAGTCATGAACACTTCGTATGTTGCTTCAAATCCAGAATTTGATGTCAAAAAACAGGAGTGTACCTGAAAATTGTTCATGTGAAGGGCAAACAAGCAAAGTTAATATCATCATATCAAGGTTGAATAGTTAGATCTCCCCTCTTCACACCTAAGCGGAGAGTTGGGTGCTCTGACAAGAATGTATTGACTTCTATTGACAAGCTAGTTAATGTTCTATTCTTAAATCATTGAAGACAAAGCAAACAGTTACTAATGGATGATGGATGTACATAATGAGGTTGTCTTTGTTAGAGTTGTGAATGTTCATTTTAATTCATTTACCATTTAACTGACCTAAAAGTAATGATTAATTGAACAAAAAACCAACAATTCGAAAAAGCACCACCAAAAGCAAAAGAAGGCAAAGTGAAAATGGTGTGAAAGATGCCTGAAGTGGTAACTTAGCTAAGATAAGAGCCCAAGGGCACTGTGTTTCCGTGCACAGATGCACAGTATATAATGTAAGTTACAAAGTAAAAGGAGCATTTTCCATTATTTTGCACAATAGCCCATATGGCTGATTTCTGACCATGAACACTCATTTTTGTAACATAAAATCTGTAGAGAAAGAAAGATATTTCATGCTTTTATAAAATGGCCCATTTCAGACATTGGACCCCAAACATACCAAACATGCACTCACATGAAACCACTTCCATAGCACTAATGTGACCAACCATCAACAGTGTTACATACAATCTGTAAGAGAAGAACTATCTTGCATGATTTCACAACAGCCCAAAGGCACTACATATGGTTCCTTGTACTTGGAATATACATACTGTAAAATGATATGCTGGAGTTCATAAATATTAAAAAAGCCATTTCAATTAATGCAATAAACTGAAGAAGTTAATTCCCACAATATACAGCAATATCCCATTCATTTTACCAAGCACAAACAGCAGTGAATCTTTCACTTAAGGCCCTAAAGAAGGCGTTCTGCAAATAGCAATAAGGCTTATCACATCTATGCCCCTTTAAAGTCCACCCAACACTGACAGCATATGCCCTGAAGGGAACTTCTGGAGTCTAATTTCCACTGGTAAGAACACCAACTGACTTATTTTCTTTCATTGTGTCTTGCCCTCCTCACTAATTAAAAGCCATTTACATGAATACACACAAGAGCAGAGGAGCATGAGGACGTAAACTGATCCAGCCAAAACTTGTCTGGTGTGACCACCTACAGTACTTCCAACAGCACTGCTGCTTCTTCATTTGATCATGAAACTGCTACCTCAAGCAGTACTTCCATGATTAACTAGAGGGGTACTGATGAAACATATAAGCATCCATAGCACAACAAGGTTTCCAGAGTTTTGCCCCAGTGTTACCAGATAACCTTTGACCTCCACCAAAAATGATAGGGCACACCTTCTCACTATGGCGGACCTACATACTAAGTTTGACTTTCCTCGAACTTTCCCCTATTGAGTTAGAGCATACCCGAACAAGTGTCACAGAAACAGAGAGTTTTGCCCCATGTGTCCCCAGATGACCTTTGACCTCTACCAAAACCAATAGGGCACACCTTCTCAATAAGGCAAACCTACACACCAAGTTTGACTTTCATCCGAATTTCCCGAGGTAGAGCGTACCTAAGCAAGTGTCACAGATGCACACACACACCCTCACGCACGCACACACACCCTCACGCACGCACACACACCCTCACGCACGCACACACACACACGCCAACCTGACTGCATAGGTTCCTTTGATGGCCCAAGGAACCAATAAAAGAATCTTCCTTTTTGTTGTACACTGATATGTTTGTATTGAAATAATTAATGAATATTCCTACAAACATACAGAAAATTTTACGTGATTAAAACAGAAGAATGAAACAATATGCATGTAGCCATCATGGTACAATTGCACAGCTGCAATGCTTTTGACAGAGAACAAACACATGGCTTTCTGAAAGGTGACATTTGACAACAACTACTAGTAAATACATTCATTTAAACATAACTTCTCCATACAAATTCATTCTTTAACAATAGGGAAAATAAGTCACTCATTTCATTTAATTTTCCCTTATATTTGACTCTTGTTCAACATTTTTGGATTGTGAAAAGAAAAATGTTAATGTTTCAGGAACTTCAACATACCCCTTTCCTTCCTTCAATATCATATAAGGTTTAGATCTGCATATGCAAACTGATCTTCTAAGTGACATTAAATCAAATAAGACAGTTCAAGCAACCAAAGATTTGTTGGATGTATGCTAAGAACCTTTACGACCCATGTAATACCAGAAACATGTGTTCAGGTTGCCTTTCATATCTTGCAGGGGGAAGCAGCTTAACATTATGATTTTTAAACAGATGATATATGGATCAGGCTGCAACAACAACGCATATCAAGATGATTTCTTTCTCTTCTGCATCTTGCAAACGATCTATAAGTGGAAAATCAAAACAATCCAACGTCAAATTGGTCCATTCATTCGGGCAAGGGAGTTGCAATTCAAAAACTGCTATTAGTTTTTCCTTTTGCTAAGGAAGGCTTTTGTTTTAATAGCAAAAAGTTCGCCCTGTGTCACTCATTGTTAAGTAGTGTTCTTATAGTATTAATCCAATCAATTGAAAAGTTGATTCTAAGACCTGCTTCACTTTAAAAGTACTAGTTGATCAACTTAGTGGTAAGTCAGGCATGTCAGTTAATTTTGAAGGGGAAACGACACATGATTAAGGGATGGATTAGTGTGTCAACCAATAAACCATCAGAGCCCTAAGATTTATGACTTGAACTGCAGGCCTTAGAGAAAGAACCAACCAATTTTCTATGGAAAGTAGCTTTGATAAGCAGCAATGTAAGGGTCACACAACACAAAGCAAAGATTCAAACACATACTTATGTCAATGATGGGAGAAATGTAAGGGCAGAATGTGGTCTGTGTGGGGGAGGGGCAGGAGGACTGGGGGATACTTGGGGTAAACATTACCTCTTCACATACGACAGAGAGTCAATGCAAAATTGTGTTCATAAATATCCCTGAATTGTGTGTCACTGTGAGACTAGATCAAATATGTACCCTCATAAAATGGTGATACCACAGATGAAACCTAGGCAATGACATTTCAAAAAATTATGTGCCTCGCAAAAACAACCACAAATAATTACATCACCATGCCATCATAATATCTAATAAGATTTAAGAGATACATCGTAACAAATTCAGTATTCTGTTTTCCGCCGCTTTCACACATTCAGACAGTGAAAGTAGTAAATTTTACATCAACCCTTGCATCTGCACAGAGCGAGACAAAATATCTAACTTCCACAGAGCCGGGGCAAAATGATGCTCTAGACTGGCTCCTGCTTAGACGCATACACCTGAGTTTACTCTGATTATCAAAAGAAGCTCAACTAACCTATTAATTGCAGAATCTGGCATACTGCCTTCTGTTTGGCCACAAATGATGGGAAACTTTCTTGCAACATGATGTCTAAAGTACAAATAATTGAACTGGTTTTATATTTAAAGGGTTTGCTATTGCCTGGATAGAAAAATATGGAGAAGCTGACACAGCTATCCTTTGCTGCCAGTGATGATAAATCTTTTACTGTGTGGTTGGATTGATAATCGAAACTGATATAATAATCACAGCCAAAAATTTGCTCTGTGAGAGATTTAACAACAACTTCTAGTCAGCAGAGATGTCTCTTAATTTTCTGTCATGGTTGTCTGCAGCAGGCATGACATCTAACTTGTTAGTGTCATACACTCTGCTACGTAAGAGAAAATCTTTTTCACAGGGGCTAAGTCGATGTTCCCAAGATTTGATGCTCGAGGGATTCAATGTTCCTAGAATTTATATGAAATTTTGGATTAGAAATACCTCCTAGTTGGCAGAAATCTCACTTTTCACACCAAATTTCCCTACATGTTACATCACTGTTGGCATATTGTAACTGTACTTCATCGAGAGGGTTAACCGCCAAAAAAGGATGGGCACAAAGGCCTACCCCTGTTTACTTCCTTTAGAGAACACCTGAAATTGGGCTACCTACATTTTCAATCATGATCTTGTCGAAAGTAGCGGAGCCTGGAATCTGGTATACCTTTGACCCAATAATTTGTCTAGGTAGTAGCTCTATGGTTTAGCTCCCTGTCATTTTTCAACAATTTGGAAGCAACTGTTGCAGTAGGCCACGGAAACATTAAACCCTGTAAACCACTGTAACATCTAGCTTCAAGAATTAGGGTAACACTTACGGGAACATCAGCAACCACTGAAATAATACAAACAAGGAAACGTCAAACCCTGGAAATAATGAAACCTGGGAACATCAGCTAACCCCTTTTCACATATCCTTACCTGCTACGCAGAGGAGGGAGTTATTGTTGGCCAGTATTCTTCCTTCTAAACAGGAGCAAATGGGTCCCTTTGGGCTGGCATGGCACACCTCACAAACTCTACTAGAACCTACACTTTCTGGAGAATTTTGGCACTCTTGATCTATTTGCATGAGGAAAAAAAACAGATAGATTAGGGTTAGGTCAGAAGTATGATATGTTCCTATGGTTGTCTATTCATTCAAACTTTATCACTGATCTCAACAATGTTCCCATAGCATATGACAAGGTCACAAGATAAAGCTTGCATGAAACATGCAAACCAGTCATCTAGACTTATTGGCAAGCTAACTAAATTTTTGAATGATTCACCACAACATCATAACAGGTTGCACTTTGTTCAGGGTATACTTTGTATATTTTCAATATTTATACTTTGGACATTTAATTTTTAACTTGTCTGTTGGCAGCTGATATTTTTACTCACCGCATAGCCCTCCCTCGTCCTCTCCATCTGGGCACTCTGAGGTCCCATTGCAGAGTGCAATGTATGGTACACACACCCTTGATCCACTGCAGGGGTATGTGTTTCTTGGACAAGGCTTATATTCTGTGAAAAGAAAAAAAAAAAATCAAGGAGAAAATTCTGACTGATAACTTATAGGATGTTGCATCTGATGGAACAATAAAAACTGTATTTGTCCATTTTGCATGAAATAACATTTTCTAAATCATGATACATTATTTAACAGTGGAGCAGCAGCATTATACTTCTTCATACAGAGGACACGACATTTCACAAACTTATGTTTGAATACATGTAAAGTACACTCTCTCATGCAATCACTACAGACCATGTGACATTTGCACCCTTAAAGAGTTGATTATACATGAAGCATTACAGACATATTTAATATGACATTACGTGACACGGCTGTGGAGATAACATGATATGCCAACAAACATATAATTAAACGACACAATACACATACAGGAGGGTATAACATCACACATTGTGAGGGTGCACACTGACTGACTCTTGGCATGTGGTATGGTTTGCATGGAACACACAATATGCATGTGGCAAGGTCTAACAGCATATCCTTAATGACAACACTGGCATACTCTGATGGAAATATTGTGCAGATTAAAAGAAGACAAGATGACCAAAACTTACTGCATTCCAACTCATCTGAGCCATCATCGCAGTCGGAGTGATGATCACAAAGCAGCTCATGGGGTACGCACTTCTGATTGTCTTTGCAAGGAAAGGAGTTGCTAGGACAAGCTGGGTGAGAAGAAAAAGGTGCCATAAAGAAATGCAAAAGGATAAAGCCATGTGGCTAGTGATTCTTTCCCAATAAATGAGCTTTTATTGACATATGTATGCTCAGACTTTTCTTCGTACCTAAAGAAGTCAAATGATGAAAAAGATCCCAATGCTAAAAAGTTGCAGCTATGTACAATCCACTTATCAAATGCAACCTAGATACCAAAATTGAACTTAAATCAGTTTTTTTTCATCTTCAGATAATGTTCAATACAATTATAAGATTTTCATTTGTGATGACATAAAGCAACCTGAAATCTTCAATTACAAAAAATATCAAATCATCAACTCTCCAAATCCAGCTCCATATCAAAAATCAATACTGAAGTTTTTTCCATTCTTGGAATATCATCCCTGTATAGTTTTCAAACATTGTTACCTTCTGTTAAAAGCAAATGATATTAGACAACTACCAAAACCAAATTCAGGCTGTTTCCAGACATATAACCCTTTAAGACTGCCTTAATCATTGGTATAGAGTGATTGGGGAAGCTAACTTCAGGCTGGTGTCCAGGGATGGAAATATCTTACCTAACCTAATTTGTTTACCTAGGGTAGTCCTATTCAAAATATTTTTTGTGGGCATTCTATGGGCGATAAGTAGGGGATTGGTTAAAAGCCAGTGGGAAACTTTAACTAGTACTGTGTTTGTGCAGGCAGATTCATTCTGGCCTCAGGTGTGTGTGTGTATTAAGGGAAGGAAAAGTCTCTCACGGCAAGTTAGTCCTCTTTATATGAAAACCAGGTGGAACGGATGGGATAACCAAATCAAGTGTAAGGGTATAAGTTTTGCTTCTATTTATTACTGATTGGGTTTGTTTTAGGGATTTTATGAAGTTATAAGGAAGTAACCGGGTCATTGTTTCAGTCATCAGTTAGTTAATAGGGTAATGTGGTCCATACATATTTCTACAGCTTGGGGGCTAGGGCCATACTGTACACAGGAGTTAGAGGTTGAGTATTGTTTGTAGATCTATGTCAACTTATGTACAAGTATCTATGAATTTCATATGAGAGTGAAATATTGTAAAACCATTCACATGAAATCAAGTGGTCTTAAAACTAGGAAAATTACAAGTGAAAAGAGAGGGCATACTTTAGAAAGTCTCCCCAGTACATTTCATACCATTGACTTGTACGCATTCAAAATGCAAGGTAAGTTACTAAGTTTAGGGCCTTTGGAGTAAAGGGTGCTTTTGTTGTTTATTTCCAGGGTTTTCCTCGAGAGGAATGAGATGTGCTAGCATTGCTTTATGAAGTCTAGGGAGCAAATTTCAGTGTTAGCTGGACAAACGTGTGAAAGTGCTTCAGTACTAACTGGGAGCAAGTCAGATGATACTACACTGTGAATACTTGTAAATAAACAGATTGGAGCAATATCATTTAAAAAAAAAAAGGAAAAACAACTCATTTAGTTTCTGGTTTTTCCTGCACATTCAGTTGATAGGAGATGAACCCAGGGGTGATTTCAGAAGGATGCCGAGGGGTGCTTAGTGGAAATCATAATTCTGAAGACAGGCATTTAAAAGTATGTTTCACATGTAACTACATGTAACTACTAAACACAGACATACCAAGGAATACATCAATGTTGAACAGATTTCTCCTAACTTTCTACAAGGATATAGCTACACAGACATTACAAACCAGCGAACACATTTTGTCAGGAATGCTCCAAAAACAGAATATTTGAAACGGATGTTTAAGGTGAAGATATCAGAATTGAACTCACCGCAATTTCTCTCATCGATTCCATTATCACAGTCTTCCTGGCCGTCGCAGACAGTGGACTGAGGAATACAGGTACCCTCCCCACAGCTGAAGAAACCATCGTCACAAAAGTTTGCTGGAGACACATAAGATGAAATGAGTCAACTTAGAGACAAAAACCAACACAATTTGTTATGTTGACTTCTTTAGTCAAAATTCAGCAAATTGTAATTCTTGAACATTACCACACATAAATTTCAAGGGCATTGTTCTATTTATGACACAAATTTGCTGAACTGCAATCTATTTTCATCCAATCAGAATTCGACATGTTTGATTTATTGGATGAGGAGGGAGTCCAGGGGGAGGTTTTTCCATGGCATCTTATCACTAATTACCACATTTTGTTATGGTATGGTCCTTTCAAATACAGCCTGGGGATTCTAGCCCCACTAAGGGGGACAGGATAATTCTTCCTGATGATGAACAACTGACAGTAACATGATCCCTTTAACAGGTTCCTTATTCTGGCATTGGGTCAATAGTTCAAGTCACATGATGGATCATGTGACTGATTGCATGACAATTTCATTGCAGACACGAAACCATCCTTTTACAATCCCTTTAATAGGGAATACATGGATCATCTGGGACAAAGAGATATTGTCTTACAACAGGCACTGTTATGGGAATCATCGCTTCCATCAGCACAATCGTTGATACCATCACAGACCCTTGAGAGAGGGATGCAGGTGTGTATGTCCCCAACACACTGAAAGTTATTATCTGTCTTGCATCCCCCACAGTTTTCCTCATCTGAGTTATCCCCACAGTCGTTTTCTGCCAGAGAAAGGTGAAACAAATGAAGGAGGAAATGTGAATTAGCTTTCTTAAACATATTTATGTCACATGTTCCCATACAATGTGGCACCTCTGCACAGCTAGAACCAACTGAGTGATAAAATACAAACTAAACTGATAGTTATACAAGAGAACTCTTGGAAATCATGAACAACTTTGTGACAAACTATTTAAACAGAGGCTTCTGAAGGTATGAATTGTGACTAAATCTAACAACTTGTCCATCATTTCATAACTGATAGCATTATCACACAATTACAAACCTACTACTGCATGTAATCAACACATAAAATTCACCCTTCTAAAATCTTTATATGTTTATGTACATGCCAACATCACATTAAAGCCCATATTTTACAGACTGTCAATAGGCCAATTAAATCAGGAATAAAACATTTATCAGCAGGAAATGTCATCAATGGAAGAGAATATCACATTTGATAGTGACACAAAAGTATAAATGCCACCCACGGCCAAACTACCAATTAGACATCTTTCAAATCCATTTGTGACACCTGACTCAATTACTATGCTATGATTCCATCAATGAGAATAAGGAGTTTCATTTTATTTCAAACTAGATCCAAGTTAGACAATCTGAAACTTAAACACGGCTGTTGCTCTGACATGCTCACCTCCATCACAAACCCAGATAAGATTGATGCAGCTTCCGGTACCACAGGTGAAGAAACCTGGTTCACATTCATTGGAGTTAGAGGCTGTTGTAGAGAATGAAGATGAGGTGCATTAGTGATGTTGTTGTCAGGCAGTTTTACACCTCTCAAAGTCACTCTAGTTGATATAGATGCTTGGCCATGGTAGAACTGGTAAGCTTTAAAATACTTTATAGTTCTAGGATACAAATTACTGAGTCTGAGATGCTTTTAAGACACACACAGGGGTGCCATGTCAACAGTAACACTACTACAGCACCCTTGCAAGACTATGTCCTGTGAAGTCACAACAATAAGATAATAATTATGGTGATACCAAACAGTCTTACTGCCATTGAATTGTTGGAATTGTACCACTTAACAGTTACAAACTGACAGTAGTGAATAATAAATCACTTGCCACCACCACGCAGCTAAAGAGTTTCAGTTTCATTACCCTAAAATGTTACAAACTGGTCAACGAAGCAGGACATTACCAAAGTAACACTGAGAGTGTTCAGTGATACAAAACTGTTAATATCATTTATCTTGAAAGAACCCTGCACAGATGATCATGCTTTGAACATTAATGCATACACATACATGGTAGTGAATACCTATAAATGGTAGTGAATAGCTATACACGGTAGTGAATAGCTATACATGGTAGTGAATATCAATACATGGTAATATGCAAAGTGATGACAAAGGTAACCAGAAAGCCAAAAGGCTTTGTGATTCCTTTGCAACATTATGATATTATAGCAAATGAATTATACACATGAAAAGTATGAGATCAACTACAGTTATTGTTCTTGAAACACCACATTAATATGCATTTAACCCCAAATGACCTTTTTTTTTTTTGGTGATTTCAAATGATATTTGACTTCCACCAAAAGCAATAGGGATCACCTGCCCAGTATGGCCAACCTATATATCAAGTATGACATCAGTCAACACCACCCTTCATGAGATATTGTGTTTGCAAGGTTTTCACAGTTTGACCTCGGGTGACCTCAAACCTTTGACCTCCACCAAAAACAAAAGGAGTCTTCTCCTCAGTATATACAATCCACACATCAAGTATGACATCAGTCAAGGTGTAAATTCCTGGTAGTATTGTGTTTACACATTTTTACAGTTTGACCTTGGTGACCTCAAACGACTTTTACCTCCACCAAAATCAATAGGGATCTTCTGCTCACTATTACCAACCCACATATCAAGAATTACATCAGTCATGGTTACCCTTCTGGAGATATTGTGTTAACAAGGTTTCTCCAGTTTAACCTGTGGTGACCTCAAATGACCTTTGCCCCTGACCAAAAATATCAGGGATCATCTACTCATTATGACCAATCAACACACTAAGCATGACATCAGTCACAGTTACCCTTCTGGAGATATTGTATTTACAAGGTTTTTATGGTTTGACCTCTGGTGACCTCAAATGACCTTTGACCTCAACCAAAACAAGTAGGGACCATCTACTTAATGTGACCAATCCACACACCAAGTATGACATCAGTCAAAGTTACCCTTCTGGAAATAACGTGTTTACAAGGTTTTTACAGTTTGGCATCTGGTGACCTCAGATGACCGTTCACCTCAACCAAAAACAATAGGGACCATCTACTCAATATGACCAACCCACACACCAAGTATGACATCAGTCGCAGTTACCGTTCTTGAGATATCGTGTTTGCAAGGTTTTACAGTTTGACCTCTGGTGACCTCAAAAAACCTTTGAGCTTGACCAAAAACAATAGGGATCATCTGCTTAACATGTCCAATCCACACACTAAGTATGACATCAGTCACAATTACCATTCTGGAGATATAGTGTTTACAAGGTTTTTACAGTTTGACCTCTGGTGACCTCAAATGACCTTTGACCTAGACCAAAAACAATATAGGCCATCTACTTAATAAGAACAACCCACACACTACATTTGACATCAGTCACAGTTACCGTTCTTGAGATATCGTGTTTACAAGGTTTTTACAGTTTGATCTCTGGTGACCTCAAATGACCTTTGACCTCAACCAAAAACAATAGGGACCATCTACTCAATATGTCCAATCCACACACTAAGTATGACATCAGTCACAGTTACCGTTCTTGAGATATCGTGTTTACAAGGACTTCGCATTTTGACCCCTGATGACCTCAAATGAAATTTGACCTCAAACAAAAACAATAGGGACCATTTACTTAATGTGACTAACCCACACACCAAGTATGACATCAGTCCTTGACCAAAAACAATAGGGATCATCTACTCAGTATGACCAACCTACATACCAAATATAAGATCCCTCTGAATTGCCCGTCTTGAGATATCGTGTTTACAAGCAAAGTGTTACATACACACACACACGTACACGCCCACACACACACACGACATCACCATCACATAGATTCCTTGAGCCTTCGGCAAGGAATCAATAAAAACAGTGATACTACCCTGCAGCATTGTATCAATATATATATATCTATATATATATATCTATATATATATATATCTATATATATATATCAAATTCTGAGTACTAACGGTGATAAATAACACAGATTCTACAGTACAGTAGAGTAGCAATTTTCCACATCACACAGAAAACAAAAACATAGAGGTTGAGGAAAAAAGAAACCACAGAGATTCATGGAAAATATGCCTTTCCTTAACAACAGTAAAAATGGTGAATAAAAAACTAATGACATTTGAGGGACAAAAAATAAAACTTAACCTGCTTTGATAGATATCAACCAATCAGGCCTAAAAGCAGCGAAAAGTACATGCAAGTGACTAGCTAACTCGGCTAGGCAAGCGGTACTAATGAAACATAAAGACGGGTTCTGAAGTTACATCACACAAAATCACAAATTTTTTTATTTGCAACCACCCAAGAAAAAATGTGAAATTTGGCTTTTAAAAACACAGAAAAAATTGCCACTTCACAATGATAGGGACCTTACACTGTAACTAGCTCACCCACGGTGCAAAGGCTCATACCTGAACACCCTTAGGGTATCATTTACCATGATACCAGATGTATCATTATCTTGAATCTCCAACATTGCATGTACAAGAGAATCTGTAGGACTGCAGAATTTCCTTAATATCATAAACATGAGCACAAGCAGTGCAGAGTTGGATCTTTATCAATACATTTGTGATACATTTAATGAGCACTACCAAATTACAATGCTTATAGTTAGCATTAATACTCAAGTCCAATAATTGTGAAACTGTCATTTTTGTACACTAAACTGGTTTGTACTAGCTGTGGACATATGAATTAGTACCAATGTGGAGCAATGGTTGCAAATTTTCCAAAACCAGTTTAAATCATAAACTACTAGCTCATTAGAGTTCATTTGCATGTGTCACATTGCAACTATATTATCTTGACCATCAAAAGAATCCTTAAAGGAAACTTAACACAAAGTTGACATGTTTGGGAAGACTAACTGAGTAACTCAAAGTGTCACTTTAAATGTCTAGACCTCATGCTAGATTGAGTTTCAGTTGGGACACAATCTGACCCATTGCCCTATTTTTTAATTATCATTCATGCATGATAGGGATATTTGAGATGTTGTATGACATTTAAAGGGGCACCGGTAAAGTAGGGGGTGAAACTTTTTGCAGGATTTCACAAAATGGACCACCGGGCCCACATAGGACCCTCTACTACAAATTGATGGATACTCTAATACACACCACTAACAGAGTATCGTTACAACAAACCATCAACATTGTACAAGAGAAACTGTAGGAGGAGAAGCATTTTGCAGACTTTCATAAAATGGGCCACAGGGCACTTTGAACCAAGCAGTTTTGAATACCCAATATTTGCCTACCACTCAGGGAAAACTGTATCCAAGTTACATACAAATCCATGGAGGTCATGTGCAAAAAACAGCATTTAGAACAGAATTTCACACAAGAGCCCAAGGGCACTATGGTTCTGTGCACAGATGTACAGTATACAATGAAAATTATGAAGTAAAAGGAGCATTTGCATTATTTTGTACAATAACCCATATGTCCCATTTCTGACCATGAACCCCCACTTTTGTAACATAAAATCTGTAGAGAAAGAAAGATATTTCATGCTTTTATAAAATGGCCCCCTTTCAGACATTGGACCCCAAACATGACAAACATGCAGCCACATGAAACCACTTCCATAGAACTAATGTGACCAACCATCAACAGTGTTACATACAATCTGTAAGAGAAGAAGTATTTTGCAAGATCTCACAACAGCCCAAGGGCACTATGGTTCCTTTTATTTGGAATATACATACTGTAAAATGATATGCTGGAGTTCATAAATATCAAAAAAGCCATTCCAATTAATGCAATGAATTGAAGAAGTTGATTCTTTCAATAAACAACTATATCCTATTCATTTTACAAAGCACAAACAGCTGTGAATCTTTCATTTAAAGCCCTAAAGATGGGGTTCTGCAAATTGCAATAAGGCTTATCACATCTATGCCCCTAAAAAGTCCACCCACACTGACAGCATATGCCTTGGAGGGAACTCATGGAGTCTAATTTCAACTGGTAAGAAGACCAACTGACTTTTCTTTCACTGTGTCTTGCCCTCCTCACTAACTAAAAGCCATTTACAAGAATGCACACATCAGCACTGGAGCACGAGGATGATCCAGCCAAAACTTGTCTGGTGTGACCACCTACAGTACTTCCAACAGCACTGCTGCTTCTTCATTTGATCATGAAACTGTTACCCCAAGTAGTACTTCCATGATTCACTAGGGGGGACTGATGAAAAATGTAAGCATCCATAACATAACAAGGTTTTAAGAGTTTTAGAGTTTTGCCCCCGTGTTCCCAGATGACCTCCACCAAAAACAATAGGGCACACCTTCTCAATATTGTGAACATACATACTAAGTTTGACTTTCATCCAACTTTCCCCTATTGCATTAGAGCAAACCCAAGCACGTGTCACAGAAACAGGGAGTTTTTTTCCCCCTGTGTCCCCAGATGACCTTTGACCTCCAACAAAATCAAAAGGGCACACCTTCTCAATATGGCAACCTACATAACAAGTTTAGTTTTCATCTGACTTTCCCCTATTGCATTAGAGCTTACCCAAGCGTCACAGATGCACACACACACACACACACAAACCTGACTGCATAGGTACCTTTGCTGATGCAAGGAACCAAAAATTGGCGATAGGGTCCAAATAGGGCCTTGGGCTTAAAATCCCTGAACTCCCTGAAGGTACCACTAATAGAGTATTATTGTGACAAACAGAATCTGTAGGCAGAGAAGCATTTTGCAGAAATTCATAAAAGGGCCATAGGGCCCCACATGGGACCTCAGACCAAAATTTTTTAACACCCCACATGGTCCGCAACCTAGTATCCAAGTTACATGCAAATGCATGAAATTATGATTGAGGAGAAGCATTTTGAACAATTGTGAACAGTTAGGTGGATGGACCGATGGACAGACGGACGGACGGACGGACGGACGGACGGACGGACGGACAGACAGACAGACAGACAGACAGACAGATAGACAGATAGACAGATAGACAGATAGACAGATAGACAGATAGACAGATAGACAGATAGACAGATAGACAGATAGACAGATAGATAGATAGATAGATAGATAGATAGACAGATAGATAGTGACACCACACTATTACAATAGCTCACACCAGCCAGCTGGTATGAACTAAAAAATGTCAGTAATTTTACAGAAATAAATCAAAGAAGTAACTAAGAATTACAGAAATTGTCTGGAAACAAACACCAGAACATTTCTGTAGTCCTTTTGTATTACTTTATTTTCTTTTCTGAAAATTAACATTTACAATTTACACTTTGAACAGTTTACATTCAAACAGTGCCTTACAATTGCACTTGTGTGATGACACTAATGCTGCATTTAACTTTCAAAGGATATCATTTGATACTACATACCACTACTCTGTGCTTTATTGGTATTTCAGGTATTATCTTCAGAGTTAAATTATGGTGGTAACTTCTATTCTGATCATTCACAAACAATGGCGATAAGTGTTGAGAAGCTTCAATGTCTGCTTTTCACCATAGCTTATAATTGTTACTTTTTTGAGTAAAAACTATCATGGTTTCCATAGATGCCTTGACTTGACTCAAACACAATATTTCCTTGGAAAAGTGAGTGTAACAGTAGTCAATAAAACAGTGGCCAACGGAAAGAGGGAAGAGATGGAGGATGGGTTGGATGCAAAGAGGCTGATTTAAACTCACGACAGTCAAGTTCATCACTTTCGTCCTGACAATCCACTTCACCATCACACCTCCAGCTTGTTAAGATGCACTGTCCATCTTCACAGGCACTTTCGGGACATGTGTGTTCTAACATGAAAATGACAAAAAGAGGTTTTGTAGTGGGACTTTGGGTACTTATAAAGAAAACACGAAATATTCCAGGATATTATCGAAAATTATGCAAACTAGCTATTTGAGATGATTTTTAAGACGCCCATTTTCCCTTGCTTGACAAAGAATTATTAGCTACTAAAATTAGTTTACCTCTATTACTTCTTATAGTTTAATGTTTGTCATCCCTTAGAGAACATTGTTTATCTCTCATTACTTATGTGAGATAACCTTCTTATAGTCATTTCTCATATATACACACACTAGTTTCCTGGTAAACATACTATCTGATACAAACACAGTACAACACAGTTTTGAATAAGCAACAATAGTTTGCTGGACAAAAGTTTTATGGTTTCATAACTTTCAATGTGCTATACTAGAAATCATAGTGTCCAAGTGTATGTGATTATCTAGAAAAGCAGGGAAACTAGTTCACAATGTCACAATAATATCAAGCACTAGTTTCATCCATGGCTTCATTTTTTCATATTGTCTATTGTTTTATGATACAGCACCACTAAATATTTAACCGAACTTAATCAATTACTAACAAACACTAAAAATGTGCTGGTTTTCAGAATTCATAATTCCCTACAAATGCAGTGATTGATGTTTTGATAGCTACATGCTAGGTACATGACTTCTAGACTTCTACCACCAAAATGGAGGAGTTGTGCTGTAGATTCAACTCACATCTTGAGAAGACTATTTTGGCTGTCTCAATACCATCTGTTGCAAATGCTCACGATGACAAAACCCACCCTCCTCCTTCACTGGCACTACATGTTTCCTAAATTACCTAAAGATGACCAACTGGTGTGGACAAGGGAAATAGACATACCACAAAGAGTTGGTGACTCATCTGAACCATCTCTGCAGTCCATGTCTTTGTCACAAATCCATTTCTGGCTGATGCACTGTTGAGAATTATTACAAGCAAACTGATCCTCCATGCAGTGGTACTGTTCAGGGCCTGTGAGAGACAGACAGTGAAACACCAGTAAAATCAAATAGCTCAAGATTTTTTTAGAAACAGCATACATTAAACTTTTGACACATTTCAGCCATAAGTACATTCAGCTGATAGTATGTTGCATTATCTGCAGTGTACAGGTAATTTTCATGTACAGCACATTTTCAAGCTCAGAACCTTTACAGTGCAATTTCCTGTTCTGCTGAAGACTTGCAAGGGGCTTGAAATAGAATCCCCACAACTCACTGGTGTGGGTATTCACGAGT
This sequence comes from Stichopus chloronotus, assembly GCA_021234535.1. NCBI lineage: Eukaryota > Metazoa > Echinodermata > Holothuroidea > Aspidochirotida > Stichopodidae > Stichopus > Stichopus chloronotus. The sequence continues at coordinate 4,068,215 of CM037848.1, read as the reverse complement.
GACTATACTTACCCCTTGCCCCACTACTGCATCAGTTTGACCTATGCTCTACTGACCTCGAAGACCATTCTGACACCGCGCCCTCTAAGGCCTAGCTCGCCCTCGTAGGACTGAGCGAGGTGCTCAACGTATGCGGACAAACCGTGAACACTTACCTTAGCGCGGGATCCACGTAAGCCACCAAGGCGTCGCCCGAGTGCCGACGTGCGGGGGGGGGGACCATCCCCCACTGCGCCCCACGCGGCGACCGCACTCGGGACCCCCCAGAGCCTCAGGCTTGCCGTTCCCCCGAAGAAAGACACATAGAAATGTACAGTTTCCCTTTTTTTTGGTTTTTCTCTTTTTTTTGACAGAAGAATATATACAGTATGTACAAGGGGAAAAACCCTCGCTCCTCCAAGGAGAACCTACACGCATGAAAACCAATAGGAGGTTCCCCCATGCCTCCGCGGGGTGGGAGGCGGGAGGCAGCAAGGGGTAAGTATAGCCACTCGTGAATACCCACACCAGTGAGTTGTGGGAAATTCACATCGTAGACATATACTTACCCCTTGCCCCACTACTGCATCAGAGTGACACCGACGGAAACCGGTGGGAGGTCACCGGGAGGAGAGGACGGCACGGCTAAACGCCGCTTCGGCGCTGAGAGTGTCCGTGAGGTAACAAGCGACGAACGTCGTGGGGGTCCTCCAGGCTGCCGCCTTAAGGATGTCCTCCACTGGAACCCCCCTAAACAACGCCTTGGACGTCGCTTGCCCCCGGACCTCATGAGCCCTGACCTGTCCCTGAGCATGCGGCGCAATGACCTCGGTCAGCCAGCGCGAAATGGTACCTCTGGAGGCCGCCGAGTGCGGCCTGCGGGGGAGGACAAAGAGGCGATCGGACGAACGGATGTCCTTCATCCGATGTAGATACCATTTCAGCGCCCTGACCGGACACCACTTTCTGTCCTCGGCGACCGAGGAGGCCGAGGATATCTCCGGGATAAAAATATCCCCGGGAATGAAAGTTGTTGGCCAACCCCCGGAGTAGCTGGGTAAGGACCCCGCTCGAACCCACCGAAGACCCATCCGCGAACCCACGGTGGATCGCCGCGATGGCCGAGCGATAGTTCTTGATGGTGTTGACCTGTTTGTCCTCGTCAAACAGGGCCATCAAGAACGAGGAGACTTGGACCACGGACGCCTCAGTCGGAGTAGTCTCGTGGTCTGCACACCACCCTCGGAACTTGGCAAGTCGAGAATCGTAAGTGCGGAGGGTGGTGGGTCTCCTCGCTGACGCGACCATGGAGGCAACGTCCTCAGGAACTCCCTGTGCTCTGAGGGAATTCCGGACAGCCTCCAGGCAGTCAGGTGAAGGTCCTGGACCAGCGGGTGCAGCACCCTGCCCCTGTCCTGGGAGACCAGGTGGGGGACAGGCGGGAGCGCTACCGGCAGGCCCACCAGCAGGTGGAGGAGTGGGAACCACGGCTGGCGGGGCCACCATCAGCACGCGGGTTCTGGATGCCCGAATTTTGAGCAGAACCCGGTGGATAATCGCGAACGGGGGGAAGGCGTAAGCGTCCAGGCCGTCCCAGGACAGGGACAGCGCGTCCATTGCCCAGGCCCTCGGGTGAAAGGACCTGGAGCAGAAGACGGGAAGCTTCGCGTTCTCCCCCGTTGCGAAGAGATCCAGGTTCGGGCGTCCCAACTGCAGAAACAGCCAGTCCGCCCAACCCGGATCCAGGGCCCACTCCCCCTGACTCGCTCGGCCTCTGGACAACGCGTCGGCCAACGTGTTGTCCTTCCCCGGCACGTGGGACGCCCGCACCACAATGTCGTACTGGCGACACCACAGGAGGAAGGACCATGTCATCAGGCAGAGCCGGGGAGATTTCGTCACGCCCTGCCTGTTGATGTAGGCCACGACCGTCGAGTTGTCTGAGAAGACCGTAAGGCTCGTGCCGCACGCATGATCTCGCAGGGCCCGGACGGCCCTTACGACGGCTTCGACCTCCAGCACGTTGTGGAGCCCAGCTTCCTCTGCTGACCACGTCCCTGCGAGGGTCCTGCTTTCGCAGAAGGCGCCCCACCCAGAGAGCGACGCGTCTGCAGCGACGCTCAAGGTGGGGCGCTGGGTCCCAAAAGGGACCCCCTCCAGGAGGTTGGAGTCGTCCAGCCACCACTGGAGGTGGGGCCGAACGGGGGGAGACAGCGGCACCGGGACCCGGAGGTCCCTGGACGCCAGCCTCCAGAAGGACAGCAGATGAAGCTGCAGCGGTCTCATGCGCAGCCGGCACAGGGGCACAACGTCTACTAAGTTGGCTAGTAGACCCAAGACCCGAAGCCAACTTCCGGAGGTACTCGCCGGAGTCTCCAGAAGTTGCGAAACTGCTTCTCTGAGGGCTGCACGCCTCTCCCCCGAAGGGAAGGCGCGGCCCAGACCGAGGTCGAGTTGTGCCCCCAGATAGACCAGTGCCTGTGAAGGGGTGGGATGCGACTTGTCCCAGTTGATCACCCAGCCCGAGGTTTCGAGAAGGGAGACCGTTGCTCCAACGTTGGCTTGTGTTTGGGCCAAGGAGTCCCCGAGGATCAGCCAGTCGTCCAGGTACGCAAAGAGCAGCACGCCCCGGCGCCGTAGCTCGGCGACGACCGCCCCCGTGCCCCGGGTGAAGACCCTCGGGGAGGTCGAGAGACCGAAGGGGAGGGCGACGAATTTGAACCTCTCCCCCTGGTACTCGAACGCTAAGAAGCCTTGGGACGCCGGAGCAATTGGAACATGTAGGTACGCATCCTTCAGGTCGAGAGACGCTGCCCACCTCCCCCTCCGCAGAGTGGGGATGATGAAGGCCAGGGTTTCCATGCGGAACCTCCTCGGCCTCACGTAGGCGGCGTTCAGCAGCCTGAGATTGAGGATGGGTCTCCAGGAGCCGTTCTTTTTCGGTGCCATAAAGAAGGACGACCGGAAGAGGGGTTCGTCCTCTTCCGTCGCCCTTACGACGGCCTCTTTTTGGAGGAGGTCGCCGAACTCCTTCTCCAGGATGTCCCGGTGGAGCGGATCCGGTGGGGTTGGGGTAGACCGCCCGCCCCCGAATGGAGGCGGCGCGGCCGTGAACTCGATTTGATAGCCCTTTTTCACGACATTTAGAACCCACCGGTCCTGGCAGAACGACTCCCAGGCCCCTTTGAATTTCCTCAATCTCCCCCCTACTGCCGGAAGCGCAGTAGGGTGGGCACCCCTAGGGTCGCGCAGGGAACTGCGTCGAGGTCTGTTGACCGTATTTGGGACGGTCTCCAGCCCCGCCAGCGCCTCTGCCACGACCCCGAGCTGGTTGGGAGCCGCCGCCCCTACCTCCTCTGCCCCTTCTCGAGGTCGAAGAACCTCCGGAAGCAGGGCCACGACCCGCACCCTTCGCTTTGCGGCGACGGGGCCGCGATTTCCCTCGGGAAGCCGCAGCGGCAGGACGTGGGGAGGGCTGGGCGGCTGCCGGGGCGGCCGGAGGACGGAACGACGCCGCAGCCGTCGCTTCGGGCCTCTTGACCTCTTCGACCAGCTTGTCCAAAAACTGGCCGTTGAAGAGGTCAGGGCCCACAACCGGCAGGCTCTCCAACCTGCTCCTGGCCTCGGTGGATGGCCATGCGAACGCGTCGAGGACATTGCCTCGGCGCACCTGCACGGACTTGAGCGCCACTCTGGCAAACTGGTCGAAAACGAGCCGGGACAAGGGGCCCAGCAAGTAGATCAGTTTGCCCACATCAGCCCTGGAGAACTGAATGTCGTCCTCCGGGAGCTGTGTGTGGGCTCGTCTCAGGGCTTCCGCCACGAGAAGGAAAACCGAGGAGAATTTTAGACCGGCTCTGGCAGCCAGGTCGGCCTGGTACCAGTCCTCCTCAGCTCTCTTCCGCAGGGACTCCCTGAACATCCCCGAGGCCAGACCCTGTTCCGACCTCACCTTATTTAGGGGTTCGTCCGAAATAGACGGTGGGCGGAACAGGGTCTCCCAGTGGCCCTCAGGTACCCTGACTGCCCTCTCCTGCGTCGCAGGGAAGGCAGCCCAGGGTGACCTGCCCGCGAGAGATTCCAGTCGCTTGAGACAGTGCTCATCAACTGGAAACTCGGGCGGCCCCGAAACCTCCTCCTCGTTCGTAGCCGACAGGCGGGACCCCGAGAGCCCCGAAACATACATTCTATTTCCAAGTTGGTGACCACCTCACCTACGAACAAATCCAACATAAATTGAAGGCATGCAGTAACACAGTGATTTTTCTGCCACTGAGGAATGCCACAGGATACACAAAAATGCATCACTAAGTCAAGTTACTCTCAGTAGTTCTCCGGAAGGTAAAAAGATAATAATGGCTAACAGCAATTGTGTGACCTCCTTTGTGTCCACACTGGTTGACACCTCATCATTTAGACTACATTGAGAGAAAAGAACTTGTAAACATGATAAAAATTTGATACTCCTGAAAAAAAAAACTTTGAGGAAGATCACATAATCATGTTCAAGAGGGTAAGCAGGTCCCTTGGTAAGGAGTGCATGGATTATCCCAACCAATCCCAACCAATAGGGCTCTTCTGCTGGTGCACAAATACCACTATACAAAGTTGAAAACAGGGCTTCTTTTTTTCTTGGAGTCTTCATTGACAAGTAAAAATCAATTTGTGGGGATCCAAAAGTTAAGTGGTAATGAAGTTACTGAGACAGTGGAATGATAACAGTTTGGAAAACAAACCATTTATTTTGTCTGCCATTAAATTTAAAGGTTGAAGAGGGAGGGTGGGATTGAGTGAGGGGAAACTTACTGCAGTCCTCATCAGAGTTGTCGCCGCAGTCGTTCTCGTTATCACAACGCCACTGGTCATTAATGCAGCGACCATTGTTGCAGGAGAACTGACCCTGCTCCTTCTTGCATCTCGTAAACTCAACGTAGTTTTCGTCATCTGCCAGATATAAAACATGTAATCAGGACAAGGACTAATCAATTTTTTTTTATAGATCTGATCTTCCCTTCCTCCCCTGTACACATGTAAAGTTGATTGCAGGTATAGTTTCATTCCAGTCACTTAATGGAGGACTTGTAATTGTGAAAGTTACTCAACATACATGACTGTGTGACAGTGTTCATGATAAGGTGCAGGATTGGGTGAATCTCGTTTTTGTCTTGCCAAGACTGCACAAAAATAAATCTTATGGGAGAAATCCAACACACTTCTCTGCTCCCTGCTCACATAATAAATGTAATGTTATCTAAGTTCTGATGTCTGTTTTAGATTCAAAACTTATCATAATCAAGATCAACAGAGAATCTGTCCAATCATAAAATAATATACAGTACACTTACACAGAAATGCCAACCAAACACACTAACAGCAGCAGTGCAAGAAAATTTGTCTGTGTTTGATGAGGGGGGTAAAACATGATCTTATTGGTCAATGCTGACAGCTAAACATTCTAGCTTCTCTTTTTAATACCAAAGCAACACAAAGTTTCAATGATGATATCCCATTGCATTTCTTGTGTAAACACTGCCAAGTGGAGTGAGTTCTTGTTTAGGCTGCAATATATTTGTACACACAACCAACAACATTACCTTGTATCATTTACTTATGCAATGCTAACATATTCTTTTTCATAAGGACTTTCTAATATATATATGAATAGTTGTGATTACCTTTGGTAGGCATCAAAACTCTAATTTCAAGCTCTAATTTTGGCAAGTTCTTCGGCCTCTTGACACCAGACGATTTCATACTTTGAAAACTCAAACGTTTTGGGTCAAGTGAGGTAACTGGTTCACAGCCACCATTGTCTGTTTAAAATGACACTAACTTTACACTTAGGCGATGGTCTGGATGGGGAGGTGAATGGAAGCTGATGTTACACACAAGTTCGGGTAATGGCCAGTAGGGTGGGTATCCTTACCAGTAGGGGATCATAGAGGGAAGAAGTTTTGACATATGTAGGTAGTAAGGTCTCCTTTTGTTTTGTCTACACTACATGTGTTGCAAGAATGGTACTACTCTGCAATCTGCATATAGTACAGGCTAGCTAAGTGAACTTATCCTAGAATACAATCATTCCTTAAAAGCAAAGCACTGACAGTGATGACCTGGAGCCTGAGGTATCGGAGGAGGGAGGGGTGTGGAGGAGAGGTGTGGAGAGGTTTTGAACTAGGAGGAAAGAAGTGCTACTAGTAGTATCAGTGGAAGTGCTGGTCAATGGTACTCCCAGTCTCAATTTCTTAGCACTATGAATGCTGTGTGGTCTTTCTCCAAGAAGAATCATAAACATGAACATGGGGAGATTATGAACAGAAGAAGCTGACAAAGACTTAAGGAGTAGACACAATTTGAAATCACTATTTGCCTTTAAATGTAGATAATCCCACTGTTACCGAACACTTCAAATTCACACAAACTGTGTCTGAGTTTTTCTCTTTCTGATAAAAAAATTCAATTTCTACTCAAAATTATAGCAGCAGTTAAAAACAAAAATAAAAATTTCACTCTTCAAAGAGATTCACCAGTGAAAAAGACTGAAATGTCATGAAATTAGGGAAGCTGTTCACTCTTTACTGGTGAAATCATACAGCATGTCTCTGACTGGAGGTTATGGAAATTAAAGCAAATTTCTCTTTCAACAATGATGGATTGCATCTTGTGATGTCATATCAGCCATAATAATTGATCATTCTTTGCATCTTGACTGTCTCGAAAGAAACATAACAAAACTGAAAGAACTGTGATGTTTTCACAACATTTTTGGTTAATCTATGAGAAAATAGTACAACTTTTCACAGGTTACAAATTCACAACTTCAACCACAAAAACTTTCTGTAGTAATTTGCCAGTGTAACATTTTGTAACCTTCAGGCAACTGATTATCTTTCTTGATCAGAGCAACTGTCTTCACACATGAATGTCTTGAGTTATAAACAGAATGTTGAAGTGGGGTTTGAAGTAACTGCAGTGAAAAAAAAACTTTCTCTTTCATTTCAGACACCCTTCACTAATCATGGGAATATTCCTTTAACAATTGCAACAAACAGATTAAAAATTGAGACTTGTTAAGCTAATTAAGACATTCCATTCCTATTCACTTGTGTTCCAGTCCCTGTTGAATTTTGGAGCAGTCCTTTCAGCTCAGTTTGCACATTTTTTCAGCACTCTCTTGAATTTTGTTGACAACAAAAGTCAAATGCTGATTATAAGTAACATTGGAAAACATCCTACCGATGCAGTGAGTTTCATTGGACACCTTCTTCCCATCGGGACAGGCACACACACGCTCACTATTGGGAAGTGCCAGGCAGAGTTCATCACAACCACCATTGGATTCAGAGCAGGCATTTGTTCCTGAAGAACAGAAAATGGAGCAAAAACAAACAGTAACTTTTAAGAATGATGCTACCATAAGGACAAAACCCAGAATGCAAGAATGAATTGGGGTTTCAATGAATTCATTACATAAAATTTAGACTGATAGTTTACATAACATACAGACTAATATTTACAAGAAATGGCTCTTGTAAGCTGACTGTTCTACACTACTATTTTATAGTACAGACAAGAACCATACTCTAGCAGTAGGGTCCATTGAGTTTAATGGTAGTGACCCCAGATGGCCTCTCATGTCAAGTAAAATCGATGGCCCTCATCTCCTCAATAAGAAAATTTAACATACCAAGTATGAAAGCTACTGTATCTATGCTTCATATCTTTAGGAATGTGGTAGTCAGATTATTTTCAGTTTTTTTAACTCTGCCACCATGAAAACCAAAAAATAAGACAATTTGTGTAAATAATATGCCACATCATCAACAAACCAAAATAAGAAAAGTATCAAGGTCTTCAAATCTATGTAATACATTACAATGCTAAGTATTAAAAGTTACCATGATTGCCACCTTGAAATACCATGTTTACAAAGTTTCAGTCTTTGACCTTTGGTGACATCAGATGACCTTTGACCTCCACCAAAAGCAATGCGGTTTTTCTACTTGATGTAATGTATTCACATGAAAAGTATCAAAAGTTACTGTGAATCCTAACCTAAGAAATGGTGTTAACAAAGTTTTCAGTGTTTGACCTCTAATGACTTTAGTGACCTTTGAGCTCCACCAAAAACAATCTATTTCTTGCATTTGATATAATATATCCACAAACTAAGTACCACAATTTTTTATAATTCCTATCTTGAGATATTGTGTAAAAATGTTTTCAGTGTTTGGCCTTCACCAAAAATGATAGGCTTCTTGCACTTGATACAATGCTTCCATGTGCTACGTATGAAAAATTTTCATGATTCGTATCTCAAGATATCATGTAAACAAAGTTTCCAGTGTTTGACATCTGGTGACTGAAGATGACCTTTGACCACCACCAAGAACAATTCAGTTCTTCTACTTGATATAATGCATCCACATTCTTGCAGGGTTCCCACAAAATCTTAACTAGAGCACCAATTGGTGCAGAAGCTCATACCTCAATATCCTGAAGGTACCATTTATGTATCACTATGTCACATTACAGGTACCACTGAGTATCATTATACCAAATCATCAACACTGTACAAGAAAATCTGTAGGACTACACAATTTTTCAGAATTTCATAAACTAGAGCAACAAAATTGCAGAAGGTTGATCTTTTAGACTAACTGAAGTTCATGAAACAATTCAAAGTGCCCCTTTAAGTCCAAATACTGGTCAACATACCTGAGGGCAATACAGAGTTTCAGTTAGCAACGGACTCTGTCCAATTACTCAATTATCATTCATGCACGATAGGGATATTTGAGATGTGTATGACAGTTTAAAGGGACACTTTAACAGTAGAAAAAGAGGTAATTTGCAGAATTCCATAAAATGGGCCATTGGGCCCACATGGGGGTCTTGGACTTCCAATTCCTGAACACCCTGAAGGGACCAATAACTGAGCATCATTGTGACAAACCATCAACATTGTACAATATAATCTGTAGGAGAAGAAGCATTTTGTAGAATTTCATAAAATGGACCAAAGGGTCCACATGGGGCCATAAACTGAAACTTTTTGTACACCCCAGATGAAGCACCTCCCAGGGATTATTGTGTCCATGTTAAATATAAATCCATGGATGCATGTGTGAGAAGCAACATTTCAAACAGAATTTCACATAATGGGTCATTGGGCCCACATGGGACCTTGGACCAAAAATTCCTGGTCACCCCGAAGGTACCACTTACAGAGTATTATTGTGACAAACCATCAACACTGTACAAGAATATCTGTAGGAGGAGAAGTATTTTGTAGAATTTCATAAAATGGACCAAAGGGTCCACATGGGACCATAAACTGAAACTTTTTGTAGACCCCAGATGAAGCACCTCCCAGGGATTATTGTGTCCATGTTAAATATAAATCCATGGATGCATGTGTGAGAAGCAACATTTCAAACAGAATTTCACATAATGGGTCATTGGGCCCACATGGGACCTTGGACCAAAAATTCCTGGTCACCCCGAAGGTACCACTTACAGAGTATTATTATGACACACCATCAACACTGTACAAGAATATCTGTAGGAGGAGAAGTATTTTGTAGAATTTCATAAAATGGGCCACAGGGCCCACATGGGACCTTGGACCAAAAAATCCTGAACACCCCAAATAGCCCACCACCTAGGGGACATTATGTCCAAGTTTCAAACAAATCCATGAAAGCATGTGGTAGGAGAAGCATTTTGAACAAGTGTAGACAGACAGCTAGCCAGCTAGATAGCCAGCTAGATAGCCAGCTAGCTAGCTAGCTAGCTAGCTAGCTAGATAGATAGATAGATAGATAGATAGATAGATAGATAGATAGATAGATAGATAGATAGATAGATAGATAGATAGATAGATAGATAGATAGATAGATAGACAGACAGACAGATAGATAGACGCTGTGTGATAACAAAAGCTCACACCAGCATGCTGGTATGAGCTAAAAACCAATTTCAAGGACTTTTCAAAGACAAAGAGCCTTTATTCAAGGTCTATCTTAAGCATTGTTTTAGTATGAAATAGGAATACAGTATGTTATACTGTCAATACCCAATTAAGGATATTAACAAGATGGCCTTCTCCACCCCTTACAGCCATTCGATCCTCCCACATGTTCATTTATAAATATGAGTATGACCAGAACTACTGTAAACAAAGGTTGTACAAAACTGTTAGTGTAGATGCAACAAAGTTACAAAAAAAAATATGTCATGTGCATGGCTTTATTTTAGGTAGCTGTGAGATACTGCCATACATGAATATAGCCCTCTAACACAATGTGCAGAAGTTACTTGTTGGTTGGTGATTGGCATGGTTTAATATCAGCTTAACCAGTACAAAGTTTAATCTTCACCCAAATTTACAAGTAAGGGGACATTAATACATTTTGGGTGCCAGATACTACATTATGACAGAAATTTGAATCAATTGGCTGAATCTGCTGTAGTTTCTGGAAATCTATTGGTAAGATACTGTAGGCCTAACAGCCACCTCAAATTTAATGTAACATTTACCCAACTTACAAATAATGAAATATTAATAAGGTTTGTAATAAGTTAATAACTTTACCATGTATCAAAAGTTTTCATGATTTTCATCTTGAAATATCATGTGAACAAAGTTCAGTGTTTGACCTCTGATGATCTCTGACCTCCAGCAAAAATGACAAGTTTCTTGCATTTAATATAATGCATCAACACACTAAGGATCAAAAGTTTCCACGATTCCTATCTTGATATATAAAGATAAAAAAAGTTTTCAGTGTTTGACCTCTGGTGACCTCATGTGATCGTTGACCTCCATCAAAAACAATAAAATACTTCCACTTGATATGGGACATCTACGTACCAAGTATGAGTACTTTAAAAATTACCTTTCTCAAGATATCGTGTAAACAGGTTAAGCATCACAAAGACATATACACCCTGACTGAAATCTATAGAAATTCTTTCTAGAACCTGAAATTCTTTTGTTCATGTCCTGGGAAAGTTTTAGAATACAAAGGCACACATACATACATACATACACACACACACACACACACACACACACACACACATACATGCACTCAAGGCCTTAAGGGATACTGCAGACAGTTCAGTGCAAGGAATTCACTGGAATTCCCCTTTTCAAGATTATTGCATGCAGCTTATGATTGCTGAAACAGAAGGCAGACTCCAGGGTATCAGGTGACAGACCTCCTCGCAGCTATGCCAGCTACGAGTTCAGTGTGAGCGAAGAAGGACAAGCAAGGCTCTTGCAAGCAACTGGTACCTGCTAAGGCAGTGTACATAGGTGCACATCCACACACCCAATCATGACCACACTGGTATCTCTCATCATACAATCTGACAAAGCAGGTTCTTTCACATTCAAAACAAGAATTTACTTTGAGGACGCATTAAAGATGCTGTCCGATATATTCTTTACCAATCTAATGGCACAATAACTCATTTTTCTTTGTTCACATTTATCTTGTTCCACATGCTACATAATTAACTTCCCTGCAAGACTACTCTCAATGTCAATTATAACCCCCAGCCTCATTTATATAGACCATTACCCAATGCTTCTGATCACACTTATAACTCACAAACTGTTACACATCCCAGTGTTAACTTGCTGAACATATACAACAATTGCTTGGTGATAATTCTCTTTCCTTCTCTGCTATGGAAAAAAAAAAAGGATATGCTTTCTTTAACTCCCTGAATGTTAATTAAATCCATAGAATGTCAACAAGCAATTTACTGGAGTACGAAATCATTTTTTGTGGTTGTCAATTATGGTTTTCATAAGTCACATACCCACTATCTGTTCTTAAAGCGATTACATATTTTATGTTTCTCAGCAATTTGTAGCCATGCCCATAGTGAGGTTCAACATTACATGCTACATGGATGCTACAGTATTGTGGTATTCAGAAGTACTCATATACTAAACTGAGTCTGTGCAAGATTAACTGGAGTTCTACTACGTTCATTACCATTCTGTGCGGTAGCATCATAAACTTTAACTTCAAACATCAAGCCCCCGTGTTTCAGGATGGAGACCTGCTTGTTCTCGAACTTGTATATATATCTCAGACGGTATTCTGACCAGAAGATGGTGTCACCAAGGACTGCAATACCAAAGGGGTGCCTGGGGTACAGGGGAAAGGTGTTGTTGAGTATAACCTAGAAAAAAATGAGAAAAGAATTAATGTAATTACTTAGCCACAAGCATATCATTAGAGCAAAACAAAGCACAAGTTCAGAGAATGAGTTTGCTGTTTCAAGGTACAAGTATCTCTTCACAGACTGAGCTATTTCATGATCAAAGTTATTATCTCAAACCTTTTATCAATATCAGATGACTTAATCAGCTTAAGCAAGCCGTTCATGCAGTCTGAAGTCAGGAGAAAGTGACATACGGACAACTTTAACCCACCTACCTCTCCTGATTCTTGGACACTGATCATAATCTATTACCATAATGAATACTATGAACAAGCTTGGTCATTACTAAATGATATATCTGACAAAGAGAGCAGTTTGTTTCTACAATTTGTTTGACCTATCTCTCCCATTCATATCTGTTGAAAAGGCAGTTGAAGTGACCTTTCAACAAATAGGTTAAAACAATCCCTACATCACCTTCTGTCCTTTATCACCTTTTGAAAAGTGCTGATGAAGTAATTTTAGGTGTCTTTGGTCGATAAGTTCAAATGATTCCTACATGTTTGACTTTTTTTTACCTATATTGACCTTTGACATTTGCTAAAGGAGTGTAAGAGCTCCTAGACATTGAGCTCAAATGATCCCTACATTATATTTGTACCTGATGCCTGATCCACAATGACCGCAAGTAAACACCAGAGCCACCACTTTTGTGAAAACAAGAGCATCAATGATGAAGTAGCTCAACTTAAAAATGTGTGGTATACACTGTAAAGATAGGATGTAGGGACAAAGAAACCTAACACATTTTCTGGATGTTAATCAGATAGAATTTCATACTGTATATATATCATCAAACTTCAGAGTCAAAGAGCAAGATCAGCAAACCAGAAGCTTTATGTAACTGTGATTTCTTGCAACACAGATAAATGTGTATCACCATGTATCACCATCATGTATCACCCTCATCATCATCATCATCACCACCATCATCACCACCATGTATCACCACCATGTATCACCATCATGACAAATAAATACACAAGCTAATACTTCAGTTACCATGTTAATATTTTGATGTTTCAACACTTTGACGTAAAGTGACCCTCCACCTCCTCTCAAAGCAATAGGGATCACCCACTACCCTATAGTATATGGTCATATACATGCTAATATGAATTGGTGCTATGGAAGAGTACACAAAGATGGTGGTGTAAGTATGAGATCAATCACAGAAATAGGCCTACTTCTTGAGATTTGTTAAGTGGTTTGACATTTTGTGATTTAAATGACCTTTGACTTCCAACATAAACAATGGAGGCCAATTGTATAAACCAAATGTGAGATCTGTCCAAACTTCAATTCTCAAGATATCCTCTTTACAAGGCTTTTTGTGCTTTGATCAATACTGCTGGTGGGAATGACAGGCCTTTGACTCCCACCAAAAACAAGTGGGTTTTTGTAATAAATGTGGTCCACTTATATCACAATATATCAGTTTCATCAAAGCTTCTTCTGTTGTGATGTAGTTCAGTGTTTGATTTTAAGAATTTACCAAATGTCCAAAAAAATGGTAGTCCTGCACTGAAAACACTAAGCAATTAAGTCATGGTAATCTAGCCAAGGTTTCTGAAACCGCCAATGGTGCTCATTTTGATCTCTTTAGCAGAAGTTCTGTTTTCTTTGCAAGTTCTGTTTTCTTTGCCTGTTTTCCTTTATTTTCAGGAGGGAGGGGCTCAACATCCTTGACAAACCATCACACAAAAATTTTATCTGTGGGTGTCCTTATTTGAAAAGTGGGTGTGCTAACACTAGGGAAGCCATATAATGTCAAAATTACCATAGCACTTGTGACGGGATTTACCACCATCTGGGGTGGGGGAGGAATCAATGAATAGGTCTATATTTTGGGGGCATTGTCTGGAATTAGAGGCAGTACTCTCCAAAAAATGTTGCGATTTTGAGGAGTCCATATTCAACTGACACTATGCAACCATTATCATCTCAAGTGGACAGCTAGTGGACAAAGGAGGAGGCTTGATAAGACAGGAAGGGAGAAAACAGGAAATTTAAAATAGACTTACAACTTTTCAGGAGTTCCTGTGAATTCTTTTACGCATTCCCTCATTATGTTATGACCGTTTTAAAATGTTCAATAGACCCTCTTTCATGCTTGATTACACATGTTTAGCCCTTCCACATGACACTCTATACCGCTGCTCAGTCACCTCAAGAATGCCTAGACATTGAACTGACACACCTGAACAACATTACAAGAATGATGTTTAATTGACCATGTGGATCATCACAGCATCAAGCGATAAAACTGACCTAAGGTGATGAGGGTTTACAACAAGTTAAACCTCACCCAACAATAAAAAGGTGAGGTTGGACGGAATGGCTGTTTAGTGGAGGAATTTCGGCATATTTGGTAATGGACAGCAATATCATGGATGAGATTAATTGATTAAAAGTAATGAGTTTGAAATGATTTCTCCCAACACTGTTAGGTCTGTATATGGTGAAATATTTTTCAACTTTCATAAGTTAAAGGTATGAACTTTTGAAATAAAATACATCATCTTGTTCATAATGACCCATTTACGTAAAAAAAAGTGTAAGCACTTTGAATAAAAAATCACATGAAAAACTTAGAGACTTAGATTCTGTTCTTTTACAATAAAATGTTTGGAACACGTGTTGGTTAGGTTCTAGTACAGTCATATACATTTCGTGTTAGGCAACATACAACAAAAATTCCAAGCCATGGCGGAGGTAAATACCTCATAGGAGGAAACCTTTAGACTAAGGTTTGGGCATGTATTACAGATTGTTAGTTTAGGGTTTTTTGCACATACTACTTTTTGACATTCATGACTGACTGTGTTTTTTTTTTTTTGATATTTTTTATGATTGATCTTGCGATTGATCTTGATCTTGCCTAACGTAGTATTGACGCTTAAGTATAAAGTGTGTACAAATAGAGCACTACAATTTGTGAAACTGAACCATGATTTTCTGGACTGGAATCTCTGAATTCTAAATTCTAAAACTTTGCATACATTTGTCACAATCTGCAAAAATTTCACTAGCCTAGGCCCTACGTAAAATTATCTTCATAACATATTAATTTTCAAATCAATTTTGATCATCAAGATAATTTTGAGAGCACTGGAACACTGATGTTGCAGCCAACCACAACTAAAACTTTTGATTAAGGAAGGCAAGACGCAACCACATGCAAAAAACCTATCACTGTAGTGTAGGCCTCATGCTTCTGTACGACAGGAATAACGTTAGGCCTATATATTTTGTAAAGTCTTCATATGGAAATGTAAACGTTAGGGCAACAGTTAACACAGTGAACCGATTCACATCTTGTAAGCCACACATGGAAACAGGCCTACAGCAATTTGTTGGAGGAGCACCAGTGAGGAAAAGAACAGCTGGAAGGCCACAGTGATTTGCTGCCTAAATCCATGCAAACCAGACAAACTGAGGCCTAAGCTACCGTGAAAGAGATACAGCCTACCTTGAAACTTGTCAGAGTTTGTGACTATAGACTAAATATTGGACACACCAGCCTACTAGCAAGTAGTAGACGTACAACAGAGGCCCCAACAACTCCATACCCGATGGATGTCAGTGAAAACTTCCATGATCTATCACCTACTGAGTATTCTTGCCAAATTAGAAAAGATTTGCATGTCACCACAAGCAGTTGAAAGCTTTTTTGTGATTTCATTGTTTGACCCCTCATGACCCAGATGACCATTGACCTACTTCTTGTTACCATCACTACAAAGTTTTTGATGTGAGTTATCATCTCACCACAGACAAATGTCTTGCCATGACAATAGCTCACTTCGTGGAGCTAATAATTCCTTTTGGAGAAAAAACATCTTGGCTGTGAGTTACAGACTCAGGTGAGCCCTGAATGACAATTTCATATCAACCTACTGAAACACTGTTTGCCTGGACAGACAAAACAAACACACTCTACCAGCTCATATTGACTAATCGCACTGACATGCAGTACTGATATGCAAATGCACAAGGACATATCTTTCTCTATGAATCTGAAATGTTGCTTGACAGGAGCTGGGCAACATACTAGTACTTAGTATCAAGAAAAGACCTCCGACCTTTCATTTGAACATGTTCCCTCTTATTTATAACCTAAATACCAAAACTACATTGATCGAAGCTTGCCCTTTTGGGATATCTTTACGAGAGTGGGCATCATAAACACATATACAGATACATACACACCAATGCAACCACAACAGTGTGATTGGAAGGGTTATGAATATCATCATCAAAATCACACAAACAGTTGAGACATATTCCCCCCCCCCCCCCTTCCTGGCTGCAACAACAGTTTTTACCTTCTTTAAAGTTTTTTAATAATTTGACCTCTGTTCACTTCAAATGACATTTGAATTCAACAACACACTATAAGCTATTTGAACTCCATGTGGTACACGTACCTACCAACATGTAAGGTTCTTATAACACTTCTTCCTTAGGTATCTTTTACACAAGCTGGGCATTACAACAAACAAACAAACTCATAGTCTATAGACACCCTCTCAGCATGGAACAGATTGATAAAAAGTATTATCAACACCAAAAATTGATCAAAACTAGTTTACAATGCTGATACCATGCTACAGTACAGTCCTCAATATTCAATTTCCCCTTTTTGTTGCTCTCGTAAAATTTTTCTCACCGTCAAGATCCCAGAGTTGAGGTCAAACATCTCAATCTTGTCGTAGTATGCATCGCACCAATACAGCTGACTTCGTTCAACATCCAGGGACAGCCCGTTGGGCCAGAGCAGGTCACGATCTCTGAGGGCCGTGACCTCACTGCCATCCATCTTAGCACGCATGATCTTACCAACGACACTGCTGTACCTGCTCTCTGCCCAGTCAGTCCAGTACATGTACCTAAATGGTGGAGACCAAAGGAAGCAACAACCTAGCTTGTATCCTAACTTTAAAGTAATATCACATATCGACAGAAAAGAAATCTGGGGATCGGAGTGGGTGAATAAGACAAGCATTAACACATCTGTAAGGTACTTATACAAAGAGAAAAGTCTCCAAATTTTACTTACTTTAAAATAGTAATAACAGAAAACACGAATTTAGAGGTGGGGGGTAAGGAAAGTGACATAAAAATGAAAATGTTCATCTGAAAAACGTATTTTCAGAGAATTAATTCTTGAACTTGAACATTCAAATATTATTGGCACAGAAGAAAAGCATGAACTGAAGGTCCTGTGAAGCGTAGATATACATTGTAAAGTGCACTGACTGTGTACAGTGACATGCTCTGGCTTCTTCCATCATTTTCAAATTAAAGTAGGTGTCAACTAGGTATAAAGATAATATTCTATGATTTTAATAATGGTACATGTTTTCTACAACTGTTTTCTACTTTTACTGCATACTGTCACAACATAAAGACCAATAGAAATGTATGTGAGGGAGTATGACAACATGGTCTATTGCTGTAAAGTGAAATTTGAGGAAATTGTGAGGTTTTCTTTGCATGACCAAAAGCTAAGTAAAAATGCATGTGATCATACACACAGTGAGCACTCAACTTTGGAAATGAACTACAAGTTGAGTTGCAATTTATTTTGAAATCATATCTCTTACCCATTTACTGGATCAACTTCAATATCCCTTGGATGAGTCAGGTTGTCTTTGATTAATGTTTTCCTCAAAGAACCATCCAGCTTAGAAACAGAAATGATCTTCAGGCCATCATCTGTCCAGTAGAGGTTACCACCGAGCCAGTCCACAGCAAGGCCTTCACACTTAGCAATCACTGTGGTATGGTAATTAAACAAAAGAAGGGTGATGGATGATTCATTTGTCCAGTTATTAGTTACTATTTGCATATTTAGTTTAACACGCCATTTTCAGATTTCACCATGGCAACACTGTCCATTAGCTTGCCAAGCAATGTTACACTTCCACAACACGTTTTGTAAAAAAAGGAAAAAAAAAAAACATTGAAAATGTTGTTGCACACTATTTGACATCTACAGTGTTGATATGACTATAAACCAGGAGCCTGGAAACTCCCAAGTCAAAACTCAACAAAATCCTCCGACATCTGTTTCATAAATATTTGTCACCAAAGTAAGAGAAAATTTCTTAGTAATATTAAAATACTGGTCTTAGTAACTCAGCACAAGCTTATATCAAATGGGTGGCCAAACCATCCCTTCCCAATGTGCTTAAATAACTCATTTTTTTTGTGAAATGTGGTACAATCACTCCAGGGTTACTTCAAACGGCCCATTGGGACAGTGGTGGTTATTGATCTAGATTATGAAATAAGAAACGAGGTCTAACGAACTTAAACGGATGGTACGGCAATCATGATTTAATCTTTCATCCTACAACTGGGGCACAAACTTATAGATCTCCATTTGAATTTGGGGGCCAACTACCACATAATTGGCATTTTAGATGAAAAGGACAAACTTCACAATCTACAACATAACAAGGACTAAAATGACTCTGTACTAAAACAAAAATACATTGAAACTCTCATTCCTCACGTTACTTGTTTGTAAATTGACCTTTTTTTTGTCTGTGGGGGTGTTTGTATGTGTGTAGTGGACAATATTACAAAGTATCAATTTGAAGGGAGGAAAATTGGCCATGAGTGACGTACATTGTGTGAAGCTGATCAACATTTTTTCAGGCTTTCAGAGTCTGAAACCTGCATAAACAAACTTAAATGAGTTTCCAAGATTCCATCATGACGTATGAATTCTCTGATTCTGAGGAAACATTGTACCTTTCACAGTGACTTTGAAAAAGCATTGAAGTATAAAAAAAGTTAAAAAAAACATTGTTCACGTTATCAAATATCAAAGTTAAGTGAAAGACTTTTATCATCACTTTTTGTTTTGCCAGTTTAAAGTACCAGCATCCAAAGAAGCTTTACAGCCCCCCAGAATGCTCAAAGGACTGAACACACATCTTACAACCATTTTAGCTACATTCTATGTGCTTCCTATTGAGAGGTGAGATGAATTTTACTGCACAATCCTCTAAAAAAAAGGAACACAGAAAATCAGCACCATCACTTACTTTTATCCAGGATAACTTCGCTTTCAGTTTCGTTTAACTTTTGCCGACCAATGGTGTAATTAGCCGAATCTGAGTAATAAATGTAGTCATCCTTAGCATAAAAGTCCACTGCTCTGGGACTCTCCAATCCCGTGATAGGCCTCATGCTCTCGACATAGAGGTTCTCTTTGCTCAACGGAATGCCACGCACTGACCCTGGAACTCCTTGGCCATACAACAGGAATGGCTTGGATGGCTTCTGCCCTGTAGAAGGATGACAGATGACAGTGATGGAAAGTTGCTCCTTGCACAAATGTGGAATGTATTGGACCAACATTTTTAAAATCACTGGCGAGGGGAACGGAAGGGTAAATCATAAGACTGAGTAGGGGGTCTGGGAGATAATTGCCCTGATAGGTGTATTCTACCTCCATGGATGGGAAAGATTAAAGGAACCTTATTACACTAACACTGCCAATGACCAATACCAGAGATGGTGCAGTCCAAAACATTGTTGGTGAATGAGTGTTGATTACATGGTGAAAGGGTGGGATGCTACCAAGCTGCTGTCTTCCCACAGGCCTTCATTGATACCAAACAACCCTAAAAATAAAACTAAAATTAACTCACAGATGCATTTGTTGTTGACCAGTGTCAGTCCATGTTGGCACCTACACACACTATCAGATTCTCCAGGACCAGACAGCAGACAGAGGTCATCACACTTCATCTGGCCACCCGGCATACATCGAGAGAGATTTCCTTGAAGAGTAAATAATTGTTTAAAGTCACAAATGGATGAAATTCCTATCAAGAAACATCAGATACTTCCTTCTAACATGGTGCAAGCTAAGGGAACCAGTGCTTGGCAATTCTTAAAATAAGGCAGTACTGGGCAGGAAGACATGTAAGATAATATCTAACAATCCATCTACAGCACCAGCAGCTGGGCATGTTGTCTAATTTCAAAGTCTACAGTGAGATTCTGGTCAAGGTCCAGTGATGTATCTGTCATAACAACAGACGATCATTTTGACATTCAAAAACGGTGGTTACAGTTTCTTCTTTATCATTCGCAAAACATGAACTGTTGGCCTACCTTGCGGCTGAGCCAGTTCGTGTTTTATCCTTATTGATCCAGGGCGGGTCAGATTCTTGACAATGGTTGTGAATGTCGAAACAGACCCCAAAAACCGGTCCATCCTCAGTAAGCTGGACGACTCGCCCCATCGAGATGCATACAAGAAATTTTCGAAGACTGCAATCTGATCCACTTTCTGAAGAGAAGAGAGCAAGCACAATCATGTAACTTTCAACCCTTACACCAACTCTGAGTTACACTTTGCTGTAAGACTCAGGCCAATCATACATGTAATGAATACGTAGGAAATTTACTTACATTTGGTAAAAGCTGCAACGTGAACTGTTTGGCATGTGATTTTCATTGGATAAATTCACAGCTCATCTAGAACTCACCATACTTTACTGAGTAGCACTCTAGGCCTATGCATAACACTAACATATTTATCAAACGCTATCAGGAGGCTTTCGTTCTAAGTACAGTAATTGTAATTTGGCTTCCCTGAAAGCCAATATTTATTTAACTACATTGTCTGATTGTCACGCACTTGCGTGACGTTAATAAAATAAATACAGCACGCCACAGGCCAACAACTTTTCACTTTCTTGACATGAACTGTTGTGGTTTCAGAGACTGAATATACACACCATAAACAACCCAGAAAGGCAAATGACTTTGTAATTCATTGCCGATATCTCATTTTGCATACACACACAGTTACAAACAAAAGCAACCCAGTGGATAAGGGAAGGAACCATATCAACATGAAAAACAAAATACAAGAATGACAACCAAATTCTGTATCACTCATGGGTTTGATGTTACCAAGTGCTAATATGAATGAGTAATGTCATTCACTCAGCACTGATGACAACTGTGGTCATGAAGGAGGTAATTCACAAGTTGATGAAAAGTTTGTGACATCAAATGGTGGTTACAGACCTGAGATTGTGCAAGTCAGTAAAGCCTCCTGAGGGAGGTTTACTGTGACTGAAACAATAAAGTACTTTGTAAATCTTGACAGAAAGTTTCTGGCAACAGGGATATTCCCTGAAGGCTTAGAAAAAGTGATAAGAGCTATGTTAAGTAGTTGTTTGGCATAGAAAATGGCATAAAAAATGTTACACATATTGAAAGAGAATGAGACCAAAGTCTATCTAGCAGTAACCTCTGCTATGAAACAGATCTACATTTTAACAAATTTCAATTGGAAATAAATATGCATTATTTTCCTAAAATGAATGATTTAACCTCTTCATATGTTCACATTCAGGACATGTAAAACTCTTAAAGTATCATATGTTGGACTTTTAAACCCAGGACAGATCTTTGGAATGATAGAACTTATTACAACCATTTCATGTCACATTACAGTGATGTCTCCCATGGGGCAATTCAAATGACAGACATTAGCTGCTCATCAAGTGCTAACAATATTGACACTTTGAAGTTCTACCTGAAATCAGTTGCTGAGATACCTTCCCTAATAGATTTTCATACTTTAGGCTCTGTTGACCTCAAATGACCTTCGACCTCCATGAAAAACAATAGGGATCGTGCACTCACAGTGAATTACCAACACACAAACTTTGGAAGTTCGGGCACCTTTCCCTTCTCAAGATACTGTGTTTACAAGGTTCTCACACTATGTCATCTATTGACGTTACATGACCTTTGACCACCACAAAAAATGACAGACAACATCTACTCAATAGGTGCTACCAATGTGAAGATTTTGAAGTTCCAGCAACATTCAGTTGCTGAGATATCTCCCTTAATAAATTTTCTTACTTTAAGTTCTTGTGACCTCAAATGACCTTTGACCTCCATTACAAACAACAGGGATCATCTACTCACCATGGACTGACAACACACCAGGTTTGATATTTGAGCACCTTTCCCTTCTTAAGATTCGGTGTTTACAAGGTTTTCAAACAATGTCCACTTTTGACCTCACACAACCTTTGACCTCCACAAAAAAAGGCTGACATCATCTTCATCTTCTCATCAGTTGTTACCAATGATAATTGTTTGATGATCCAACGACATTCTGATGTTGTGATATCTCCCTTGATAGGTTTTTGTACTATAAGCTCTGGCGACGTCAATGACCTTTGACCACCATGAAAAACAATAGGGATCATCTACTCATGATGGACTACCAACACACCAACTTTGAAGTTCACGCACCTTTCCCTTCTTGAGATATCGTGTTACAAGCCAAGGCGTCACATACACACACACACACACCCCCACCCGCACACACACACACACACATACGCACATACATACCCACATACATACGCACATACAGGGAGGGAGTTGTCAAGTACTGATGCAAGGAACCGACAAGGCCTCCCCCTCAGCCATCCCGCCCATCTTGCAACTGCTTAAACATTGCTACATTCAGTGATAGAAGAAAGGAAAACAATCTAAAGATGCTGCAGACATTTGTCTAATAAAGAGTTTGCACACACAACAGAGTCTAGTCTCAATTGTCACCAAGACTAATGCAACTGTTGATCAGGAAAGACCACAGAAGTAGGAAATAGTGAGGGTACTTGTGACTTCCAACAACAAGTGTGTTTTAAAAACAAAATCGCTGATAACTCCAAAATGTAATTTTTGCTAATTATCAAAGGTAATTTGGGGTTGACAATGGTCGAGTAATAACTACAGGGTTCTTATACTCGATGTGGTATGCCCACACACTAAAAATCAGATCTTTCCCTGCTTCCTTTCTTGAGATTCCGTATTAACATTTACACTACATAACCCATGTTGACCCCAAATGAACTCACACTCACCCACAAAAATATACATGCAAGCCAACATGAAAGCAAGCATTACCATTACCAACAAAGCCAAGAAGGAGTCTCTGATAGATGATCTCTAATTTCAAAGGGTACCTTCCAACAAGTACTGACTCTGTCTGACGGATGTAAAGATGCATGTATTTGTACGTAAGTGGTGACACTATGCATACTTACAGAGACCCCCCTGGCAATTATCATGTTCCTGGTGCCATCATAGTTTACTTTTCCAATTTGTTCCAGTGTTGAGTCATACCAATAAACCTGCTCCAGTATTGGATCTACAGCAATACTTCTTGGAGATACCACCTTGTTGGTTACAGACTGCAGATGCATGCCATCCATGAACGCTTTCTGAATTGATGGTTGAGGTTCATTGTCATAAGCTTGGCCAGCACTCGAGAAAAAGATTAATCTGTCAAGAATTAAGATGCTCAAGAGTTTGCCTTTAGGCCGGATTTAGAGATCACGGCAGAATTTCACTGCAGTGATCGGTTGTGAGAAATAATTAACGAAGCACAAAGCAAACAATCTATATGAATGTAAGATGAATGCATGAATGCTTGACTTCATCAGCAAATGATTTTCATATATCAATCAATCAGTCTGTCTGTATGTTTGTTTCTCTGGTGGTGCATGAATGGGATGCATGAGTGAGCAGTATCTCTCTGAATTGTTGGTGAGTCAGTCTGTGTGGAGGTCTGTCTGTGTTTTGACCAAGTGTACTTCAGAGGGAACTATCATTATGAACTGACTGTCTATTTTTCTGTCAGTTTGTCTGAAAGGATGTACATATAAAACTACTATATAAAAACAAATATATAAGCTCCTTAATATACTAATTCATGGCAGTGATGAGTTCTACAGACAGAAACCCCACATGAAATTGGTAATTATAATTTGAAGCCTCTGGTTTATTCTTTTTTCATGAGAATTCTGTCTTGCCATTCCTCTGTCTCACTAGATATGGTTAAACATCTACAACCTCTTTCACACCATATATACTCCTTTCATAAGGACAAACTATGAAATAATCTAATCAAGTACTGACTATGGTTGCCAACCTTCTTTGCAGAGGTGGTATCTTTGAGAAATAAGATACAATGCAGCAGAAATGTCTATAGTCATTTTTTATCTTTAAGAAGAGTATCACCAAGGTTTGCTGCAGAGCATGAATCTAGACATATATACATTTACATTGCCACGTTACACATTGTGTTGTAATAAGATATTTTGCTGATAAAACTGTTCCAAAGTAAATCCTGCCACAACATAGCTGGACTCAAAGTCTAAGATGACTAAGATGATAATAATCACATGATACTCCAGTGCTTACCCATTCATGGGATCGAGAGCCAACCCAAGAGGCTTTGAAATTGTTGTGTCAAGGATGGTGATGCACAGCTCTCCAGTCTGATTACAAACAATAATTTGGTCCAGAAAATCAGCGAAGTAGAAGTTTCCACTTACCCAGTCAATGGCAAAGTTGTTGATACCTTCAGGGTGACAAAAAAGAAACTTTAAGTATTTGCCCAACACACTCTAACAAGTTTTCCTCTTAAAGTTTGGCAACACTGAGGGTAGAAATGGAGTGCATTCCCCTGACTTAAGGTTCACTACATCAAAGAAAATACTTTTCACTGAGCTCATCGTGCAAGAGTGGTGTTGATTCATTTCCAGCTTCAAAGTTGACTTCTCAAAAGGGCTGTCAAGGATACCATTTTGCCCACTAAAGACTAGTCCAATTATGTTATCACCATAGGAATTACTCCTCATAATATTTGATACTTTTAATTTTATCACAGAAATATTTAAGAACAATATCAGCTACAGTTACATCATTGTTTTTCCACCACAGTTATTAATTTCTCAGGCTACAGTGGCAAATCTGTTATTCTGAATCATTCTGTACAATCACAATGGCCTCTAATGAGTTCTTCACTGTTACTGCTTCAGAAATAAGACAGCAAATAAATAAAAAAAAAATAAGCATTGTCTCGTTTTATTAATGTGCTCCTTCTAAAATCCATGATAAGTTGTAACAGTAGACACAATTCTCTTACTTTTCAGATCTATGTCTAGTTTAATGGCAGTTGAAGAAGTACCATCCAATGAGCTGCAGTTTAAGGAATGATCCCTGGCTCCATAACTGATAAAGCACATCTGAAAAAAACAAAGAGGAATATTTTGATCGTGTATGGTGCACATTTCGTCAATTGCTGACGAACCCTCCACATGATTATTTCAGAGCTGTATTGACCTGGGATAACTGGGCTCTTTCTTGGATCAGTCAGTTACATACACAGCTGCTGATCACAAACTTGTAGTTCAGTGAAACACAACTGAGAGATCACGATCTGGAGATGCTCCACAATTCACAACAGAATTCACATGGAAAGGCCCCAAAAAAAAAACAACAGCACAAACCTCTACCTTCTACAGTTGACATACATACCTGATAAACCCATAGTAGGTTATTACTTTGCACAGGACCCAAGGCTAAGTTCTCTACCTTGAGAATGTACCATTCTAAAGGGGAACAAGTGTGTTTGCAGCCTGTGCAATGCCACTCTCACTCGTTTTGACATTGTATCTTCATCAAACCTGTCTGTTTCGAGTCCAGAATTTTCTTGATGTTTTTGCAAAGATTCCAAACCACAGTTTTATGAACCTTCTGTTTTGGCAAGAGATTAATCTCTCTTTGTGACTGGTGGGCCACTGCCCTGTTTCAGGCTGGACTGGGTCCAGCATCCTTGTCAGGATATCACAGACATAAGTAGTGGAGTGAGTGACTGAGTGAGGTTATGGCCATTGGATTTAAACAATATCCTGACAGACTACATGTAAATGCATTCCTAGTGGTATAAACCACAGGAATTCATAAACACACCGGATACAGTGTTAACTATACTTTCGTTCTATTTCGCCCAAGTTGAACCCCCCCCCCCTTCCCCTGCCCATTTGATCCCTCTGTGATCTTTATTCATCTCTCTCTAGAGAGAAATGGCTTGCAAATGTTTTTCACTTAAGTGAAAGTTGGGCAGCTCACTTATTAATCCTATTGGAGCCACTTTTGAAATATTACATATCCTGAAAAGTTTTCATTTACAGCCACACACGTAGTATTACATCAAATTTGAATGTTCCACATTATGTAGTTGGCCGAAAAGGATGGTGTCTAATTAATAAACACGGGCTGTGAAAGGATTGTAGCAATAGACTTGGCAGATATTTTGATTGCTATTGAATTATTCTTCTTGTTAAGCACTCGACAGACCTTTGTCATAGCTAACATTTGTCTCAAAAAAGGTTGATTCAGCAGGTAACTGAACTGCTCACCTTGTTGCGTCTTACGTCTATGTCCATCACTACTACCCCATCCACATCTCGTAATGTGGTGACATTCACAGAAGTCTCATGTACTGTAGCAGCCTGTACAGATGCCAGATTTGAATATACCAGTGTACGATCCCCTGGTAAGAGACAAATGCATAAAAAAGAGAAGAATTAACAGGTTTGCCGCATCCATCCTATCAAAACAGCCCCCAACGATTAACTTTCAAGACAGATACAGGTGATAGGCAGCCTCCTTGTTTGATATGATGCAGACCTGTTATCACCCTGCAGCATGGCACAACCACCTTTCACTCAAGTTAGGTTTTGCTCCGTCCAATGATGAGGCACAGGTAACTGGTGCTTGTTACTTACAACAATGCTGACTATCCACTCCCTGATACAAACATTGAAAAGTCAGCTAAAATCCTCAACAAAAACAATGGGACACTTTTACACAAATGTAGCAACACTTGTGATTCTTTGATCTTCTAAAATCCCTTCCCCCCTACATCAATGTTGTCCCAACAACAAGATATTCCTATGTTAACCAGTTTCAACATTGAATGGGGAGTGTGGGTAGTGTCCCATGTATTTTTGTGAAGGATTGTCTGAACAGCTGTACACACGTATGGGAGCATACAAATACACGGTGGAGTAAAGAAGCATACAAAATTTTGCGGGACAAGTTTGAGAGCCACCATGGTAGATCCCATTTAAGTACCTGGATTGTGATATTGTAATTATGATGTAACAGTTACAATTTTTATCCTTTAAGAGCAGGGTAGTTTATTTGTTTCTGTATTAAAGAACACAGTGATTATAATAAGAAATAGACTATTTGCAACATTTGTAGGGAATACTGGATAGGAATGTTTATGTCATTTTTCAAAGCATCAACATCACTTACAATGGCACAGGGCTTGACATAAGCTTCAAAAAGGGCACGGCAAAAGTGCCATTGGTACATTATGAAAATGACGGGCACAACGGCAAATATGAGGGGCACGAGGGCAAAAATGAACATGAGGGAAGGGCACAATGGCATTTTGACATGTGTGCATTATCAAATGTGATACATCTTTTGTTGACTACTGTAGTAAAGAGTGTACCAAGAACATTGCATTATGTGAACAGAATGCAACTATATTGCAACAAATTAATGATTTTCTAGAATCAAAGTCTAACTTTTAACATTTTATTTACAGTTTACATTAACTTCATAACAGTTCCAAGCACTATTTTATTTACATTTTGAGCATGTTGCATATTCAGTTTGGGGAAGTTGCACTACTTTGAAGAACAACATGATACAGACGGCTTGGATCTTCGTGCAGTTGTGGCCCACCACCTGTTTACTGCTGGTTCAGAATTGTACGCAGATGGTTCAGGCCCCTCTGTACAAATCCGTAGAAGATCTTCCAGGGTTTCTCTTTTCAGAGATAGGCGCCAGTCTCCAAGGAACCTCTTCAAGTATGAGAATGACCGCTCCACTTGTGCAGTAGCCACAGGGCAAACCAACAAGATATTAATGCGGTTCATCAGGCTGGGAAAGTGCAAGGACTTTCGTTTTATTATACCCTCCCATTTGGTCAATCCCTGCACACTTCCTCGAGGCTTTAGCCATCTCGAGTTCTTTTTTCCTTTTTGTTCTTTTGCTTGAGGGCATGGTGAATTGTAAAACGGAATTCGGATGTGCTTAAGAACTTTTTTACTGCTCACGTGGTTTGTATCCTGCTTGAAGAAACTTTCAGCATATCATTACAGCACTTGTTAGAGAAAATGATCTGCTCACGTTTTCCCCCTTTTCTTACGTGGTATGTTCCGCGAGACCTGTACCAACACGTTCATAATTTGTTTACATTGGGGGATACTACTTTTACTGGGGGTATTTCGTATAAATATTCCCTCCAGCGTCATCACTAAATCCCGTTACTTGAAAATGACTTAAAGTAAGTCTGATCTCGCGACAACCTCAATGGGTCTTAATTGTGTGTTTTCGATGCTTCGAAGTGGGAGATTCTCCCATTGACTTAATGTGTAAAAGGATCGTAGAAGCAACGTTGTTTTGAGAGGAAAGATGAGCGCGGATATTTATTTTGCGGCAAGGTTGGAGACCTTAGTTTTGTGCCAAAATTTCTGAGAAATGACTGACTGCCTAACTTCAGCCAGAAACAACAATGCCAACGACGGTTTCAATAAAAAATTATGAGAGTTTAAGGTAGTGTAACTTAGCACTTGGGATGACTGGGGATGTGCATAATGAAAGGGAGGGCACCAACGGCAAATCAAAGCAGGCATGTCGGCAACTTTTGCCGTAGAGCAGGAGTGTTTTTGGGGGTGCCACGGCAAACATCATGGGCACGACGGCTTTTTGCCGTCTGTGCCGTTGGTTATGTCAAGCCCTGATGGCATACCATTGACCTGACAACAATCTACCATTGATTTAAACAGTATTTTAATGGGACTGAAGGTTGGCACACTTTTTTGAAGAAAAGGATGAATACAAAAAGATATTCAGAGCAATTTCAGAGTTGGCTGTGTCAAAACAAGAATTGAAATGCATGTTTGGAAATAAAGTGGAAGCAGTGTTCCTGCCAATGCATGGAACTGCGTGAATCCCGAATCTGTCTCCTGAATCCCACACAAAGGTAAATCTTATGAGGAACTCTTACACACTTTTCCACGACTAAGGATGTAGCTGCATTATAAATACGCACAATTAATTGCAACATATCTTTACCACTTGACAACTCCCTCCTTGATGTTGAGAATCCCTCCCAAACAAATTTCTGGAGAGGGATTTCCCTCCTGGGTTCAATTCCTTACCGCAAACACAAACTAATAGTATACAAAAAGCACAATGATGTCATTTACATATACTAAATCTTTTCCTGTTCAGGACATCATTCTTGAAATTTCAGGAAAAGAAACCGTAGATGATATGGGTTACCATAGCTCTGAAATAGTCATCACAAGAGGCTACAAGTTATTGATTTTTAATATGAACGGAACCATTCCCCTCTTCTTTTGGTTAACTAGTAAAATTGAAGTGTTAACATCTACTGCTAGTTACTAATTGTATCAATGTCCAAGTCACTACTTTCAAATTAAAATTATTAACACATACATTTGTTGAACATGCTTTTTATGCTGTATCTGTTTCAATCACTGGCAGTCTGAATCAGAAGTGTGTCACTAGATCATTTAAAGTTACATGAACAAATTTGAATCAACTCTTCAACAACTTGATTTTATTTAGCACTGCCTGGACCTCATCCATTCATTTCATTCATACCGTCTAGTGTTTGATGGATTTCCCTGACTCACCTATAATTGCATTGGTAGCATTCATAATAGTACAACATTAAAATGGTTGAATTACTCGAATTACTTAAACTGCGAATTTCACAACACAGCTCTCAAACTTGTCCAACAAATTCTGAATGCTTCTCAACTCTTCTGCACATTCCTATGCTCCCATACATACAGCGCATACAACAATTCACAAAAATGAGGGGACACATTTACACAAATGTAGCAACACTCAATGAGATTCTTTGATCTTCCAAAATTCCTTCCTCCCACACCAATGTTGTCTCATCCACAAGATATTCTAATGACATGGACAATATGGGTTCTGCCCCGTGTTTTTTTTTTGTTGTCAAGGATTGTTGGCTACACATTCAATATGCAAATATTCAAAGGCTACAGTTAGTTATGATGGTCCACTCCTGACATATTTCTGCTCAAAACCAGTGTGACTTTTGACTTGGTGATACCTCATCAGTGCTGTGGGACAAATTTTATACTGTATGTATCACTTAACAAAGTGAAAGTGCCATAAAGGAAAAAAAAAGTTCAACCAAATTTCACATTGTCAACATGTTTTAGTAAATGCCTTTGTTGAGTGTAGAAGAGATTTTATACAGCATTATGCACATGGAGTTCATACTTGAAGCCTTGAATCTTGAAACACTGCTGGCCAGTTCATCATGCATAAACTTACATGCCACATGCCAATAAACCTTACTTCCTTGGGATGAGGGGTCTGATATGAAACACATCCATCCACAGCAGGGTTTCCCCTGGGTTTTTCAGAGTATGAGGCGGTGAGGGCGAATTACTTGATGCCGCCATGACTTTTGGGTTCAAATCTGTACATAGTAGCTTCTTGAAGAATGGGTGATTCTAGGATTTTGACCATGATATAAACAGGGCTGGAAAAAGTGTAAATTTCCCGGGAGGCTATTTACAATATAGGCGGATTTCCCGCCAGACCTAACATTGCGCCGTAGGCGTCATTCGTTAGCGAAGCGATTGTCATACCAGCGTGGGGTCAATGGGCCAGTCATAAGTCCTCTTGTAGGGTCCATGCACCATTCCAGTAGGGGTCCAGTTTCCAAATCATATGAAATCCATGCTAAATTTCAACTCTTTAAAATTGAAAATGTTACCATATCGGGCGAAAACATGATAGTTCGATCAGAAAAAATCATTGATATTGCTTCAAAATCAAAACGTTCTAGGAAATGTTGCACATATCATGTAGAGTGAACTGTATTACATACATTTTTGAAGTCGTAATGTCCCTAAAAGTTTTGTGAAAAGTATCACGTTAGATCGTGTGCAGCCTCCCAAAAATTTTAAGTAATGATATCCTAACGCAGTGGGTGTATATTGAATAGCCTAACCACCTTGACAATTCATACTTCCGCATTACAGGGAACAAGCAAAATTTTGTAAGTTGCAGATTGCAGAGTTTTTCAAGGAACATTGAAATTTTTCTTTCATTGTTTTGTTCATTGATCCTAGTCACTTTAAAATGTTTAGACTAAAGGTTTGAAGAAGCAAACTATTGGTTTCGTGAAGGGTTTTGGACATAGAAATATGCATTCATTTTTGTATTTCTGTGGGTTGCGATATGTCCGCTAGCTGTCATTCTGCAGATAATTTGCATATGCAGGCAGGCCTAAGGCAGGCCTAAGCTTATGCTTTTTAATTGAAATTGAATGTACTAAAGGAGGTTTACATCGGATCTTCTGGAAACATTTGCCAACGTTGTTTTTCACATATATAACTTGAAAAATATTTATCATGAGTAAAAAATAAGGGCATTCAATTACAGGAATAGTAATTTACTTCAAGTTTTGCTGAAGATTGAATGTGGATGGGGCATTTGGGATACACATTTGAATGGATTTATTTACCAGCCACTTTTGGACGTAACTATTTACTTTTTCCAGCCCTGGATATAAACATGTGAGGAGGTAATTACGGCACTTTTTGGTGAGGCGGTCTTAAAAAGTTGGGAGGCGGCCGCCGCCACAATTAAGTACCAGGGGAAACCCTGCACAGTGACAACACGTATAAACACATACATAATTGGAAATAGTTCTCTGAGGAGGAATCAAAATCCCACCTGATGCTTTGCAGTGGTCATCAGCATCTTTCGTGAATCCCTCCGAGCAAGAACAGCTGTGGCTTCCCTCCAGTTCCATGCACTGCTGTTCACAAGCACCTTCTTCGCATTCCTTGATATCTGTTCAGAGACAAGAGTTAAATAAAAAAAAAAAAGACAAAATGTCATTGGTGCTAAGGTGTGGCGGTATTCTGAAATAAAAATATCGATATACCGACTTCAAGATACCGATAATATTGGCAATATCGATATTTTCGTGGAACAGGTACACACAGTAAATGTGCTTTCAATGGTACACTTTGTGTAGGACTTGACTATGAATTATCTGAGCTACTGTAAATGTACTGTACTAATCGTAAAATATCAGATGTCTTTTGTTGGCTCGTGCCAATTTCTGTTTGTTTGCTTGTTTTTATAGTAATCATAAATACTGATCAACTCCGAGTGAAAATTGTGGACAGCCCCCCTTTCCGATTTTCTGCGTCACAAAGTGGGACATCCCATTTTTCACTTCCCAGATTCCCTCAGTTTTTTTTTTTTTTTATTCACTTTGCAATTTCGGTGAATTTCCGTTTCAGACATAAACGGGAGTTGTAAGTCTCCGCGATCTTTCGTTACGCTTGCTAGAATTGCCCCCATGTGCATTAATATCCATTTAATGAACATTATAGTGTTAGGCCGAAAACCACTTCAGCAGGGTAACAAAATTTTGATCAAAAGAAATAATTCGATATTGCTTCAAAACTTAAGTGCTTCACGAAATGTTGCATATTACATGTAAACCAAAATATATTGCATGTATTGTTAAGCTTCAAATGTATGTACCATAAGACTCTCAAGTTTCATTAAAAATGTACAAAAGATCATGCAAAGCCTTCTATAAATTTACACTAATAATATCCTAATATAGTTAGGTATATTGCGAATAGCCTATCCACCTCGGAAATTTGTACGCACAGTATTTCATTCCCTGTGAAAGAGCAGCTGACTGTCGGTTAGTTATAAACTTTATGTTACTTAAAAGAAACGTAAATGTATTCTACTAATTTCAATACTGCGATTCAATCTTGCATTTGTAGAAAAAGAGAACTTCGATGAGTTGTGATATATAGTGGCGCTACAGTAGCAAATATGTTTGTTTACAAAGTTACCTCTTTTTCGCGAGCTAGACATACCGCAGTCAGTGCTAGCGCTCATGTGGAATGCTCAGTTGATTCAAACAGGTGTTTTGGCCAGCTGCAGCTAGTCTGCTGGGGTTTATTTGCGTACTACGTACTGCAGTGTTATAGGTAAAAGTTTGTGGCTTTGATAACGAGGCTAACATTTATAAGGAAACTTAAAATAGCTGTAGACCATGTGCATTTCGTTAACTAATGTTTTCAATCAAAATGTGCAGTTTTAGAAACTTCTCCAAAATTGGTAAATGCTGTTTCCTTAGTAAAGTTCGATTCGTTTTTTTTTTTCTCGATCAAGCAACATCTGGCTACTTTTTTCTTCAAATTCACGTGATTGATAGAATAGTGTACCCATTTTGAGAAGCAATCATCAAAGAAAAGGACTGAGGCCCTATCACAAACTAATCACTAAAGTCGCAAATCTTCACAGCAAGATACACACTGATGGATTGCTCCAGATTTTCTTTGTATTTGACATATAAAAGAATTTAACTGAACTAGGCAGCCCCTTGTCTTGGACATTGGAGAATATCTCACATCACTGTACAAGCTAACATTTTTAGAAAATTGCAGGTTAACCATCTCCCACTACGCCTATTAATGGATTAAAAGTCCCTGATTCCTGACTGAGATAACTTGGTCCTCACACTAGCCTACGCAAATCTGTAAATAAGGGGTTTTACCTAACTCTTTTGCCTCAGTCAAGCCGAACTCGCCTGTCAGTATTCATCAACAAGCTTTAGCCTGCCCCAAAAATATCCCTATATATCTAAAATACCGACTGATATTTTATCGATACAAACAAGTTCCCCGTTTTTAAAATGCAGTGATCCATCATGTCTACTTTGGTTTTATCTTTTATACATTGTGACGTAGTTGTTACAGAAACTGAAACTTTCTACAGGAATCACAAATTGTGATCGTTGTCCCACGCAAATGGCCACGTGACAACGTGTGTCGCTTAACGTTCGAACTCTGCGCTGTCTGAACTTGCTGCTTTGAACCCTGTACACTGTGTGTGTACTTGACTGCTTCTGCTTCTGTACGGTCAAAGTGCATGTATGCACGTGTGTAGCGATCAAAGTACATGTATACATGTGTGTAGCGACTGCTATTAGGACTGCTTTTGTTATGGAGGTCAGAGACACGAGTTGAACGTAAGTGTCCTTGTAACATGAAACGGAGGGTTATCAATCTCTGTCATTCAGTTGATACTTAGTCACTGCTACTGACTGTCGATATCAACAGTTGACCCGGTATGCTACTATTTTACTATGTAGTATAATATCGATATTTTAGATATTTCTTCTACATATCGACTTGACTATATATCGATATAGTTGTAAACGCATATCGACAGTATGGGTATTGTGGGAATACCGACTTATACTGGTAATATCAATTTAACACCACTGCTTAATTGGTGCTGTTCTATGAGAAGTCACAAGTCAATTTGCACAGCATATATGACTGTTATTTTCATCACCAAAGAAAAATTCTTAATCATCACACATAGTTTCCAACATCTTCTTAAACTTTGACCTTCTGTTCCTTCCACAAAGGAATTTTGCTTGACTCCCCTTATTCTAGATTGAAAATTAATTCTATACCTCCATCTACCATCAAACAGACCCTAAGTCCTGTGGTGCCATAGCTCAAATCAGCTACGCGTCTTTGCCGCAGTCCAACTACCTGCAGTTAATCAAACCGTGTCCAACTCAGAGGGAACGGAACTATTGTTAGGTTACTTACCAGCCTCTCTGCCATTAAAAGTACACATGAACAACACAACTGAGCGGTAACAGGCCAGCTTTGCATTGATACTGCAAAGCAATCCTCCTTGCCTAAGCAACACAATAGATACATTCCCCTGCAGTCAGCTGGCTCATTGATCTGACCAGTTCAAAGACAAGTCTGCATTTCTAAAAAAATAGTGTCAAGACTAAATAGTGTCAAAAGACTAAATGTGTCAAGACTAAATGTGACAAATGTGTCAAGACTAAAATAGTGTCAAGACTAAAAAATAGTGTCAAGACTAAATGTGTCAAAAGACTAAATTGTCAAGACTTAAATGTGTCAAATGTGTCACAACTAAAATAGTGTCAAGACTAAAAAATAGTGTCAAGTGTGGTATCCAGGATTGCTTATCTTATTCACCATGTTTCAACATTTTTGTTTTATTTTGTTCTCATTTTCTTTCCTGTACAACTTGAATGTTTCCAATATTGCCACCAAATTGAGTGAATTACCATCAAGCAGGGGTATTGCTGCAATCACTGATGCACACACATGTCACAGAGTGTATCCTTGCAGAAAAGCTCTAAGTTGTGGTGTTTTCCCAATATTCATAATTACTCATCCCTACTTGTAAAAGGGGCAAGTGTTCATCATGTATCTCCACCAAAAACAATAGGCTCCTTGAACTCAATAAGGTCCAACCACATATTAAATATGAGATCTGTACAAGTTTCCCATCTTGGGACATAAATAAGGATATAAGGATCCCGACATACCAAATATGAAATCAGTACAAGTTTCCCTTCTTGAGATATCTTGTGTACATGGTTTCACTATTTGACCCCTGTTGACCCAAATGACCTTTGACCTCCACCAAAACCAATACAGTACAACCACATACCAAATAATACTGAAGCAGCCATGTCTCTACATCTCAATACTTCTGGTAGTTTAATGTTCCTTTGTAAGGATGTTCTGAACATGTTAAAACAGTTCAGTTGTGATTGAAGAGAAAACCAACAGCAAAAAAAAATAGAGAAGTTTGAATATGGTTGATGTATCTGGTTGACAAGGTATACGATTTCTGCCTCTTCAGTTCATTTGCATACTATCCCTTTTAAACAAGACAACAATGTAAATGTATTCATTTATGTCAATAAAACAGTTATTTTGAATTTTGTGTCACCTTCTCTGAAAATGTGGGCGGCTAAACACCTGGGATCAAAGCATTGTTCTGAGTGAACTAATTGCATAAGTACTACAGTGGTTGACTCAATGATGTTGCCAGGTGAATGATACAGAACGGGGATCACCTAACAAAGGGATGAAATACCTATGAGCTTATTGAGCAGCTTACCTTCTCTCCAGTTGTCGAGTCTTAAAATAGTAGCAGTAATAAAATGAAATGCACACCTGGTGTCCGACATTCTTCTTTTGTTAAAGGGAAATAAGGCATTTGTTTGACAGAAGACGACCACATTTTTAAAACCAGCGTTTGTGGACATAAAAAGATATATTATTCAAAATAAGAAAGAACATTCGCCTTCTTTTTAAGAAAAATGTTTCTCACAGATATAAATATAGTTATACCTTGTTAAACAACAATTTGTTCACCCAAACTCTTCAAATTTCAAATGATGCATCTTCCGTTACTCATCATACACGTAATGTTTTGGGGAGATAATCTAGCGAGCATTTCATTCACAAATGCAGGTATATAGTATGTGCCACGAACATAGGTGCCTGCTTGAAGGTCATAGCCTACGTACTTTTTAAAACTTTAAGCAATACTAGACATGAATGCCAGTACTGAGTAGGTTTGTTAGGACCAGGCTATGTTGTGTATACCAGTGCTTTCACTTTCCATGAAATTTCAAGAAAAACAGCAACCTAAACAATTCTGAAGTAACTTACTTTCACTCTGTGTACAATATCGATGACAAAATTTTGAGGGACATAACTTTTCCTCATTCTATGTACAATACCAATTAAGTCATCTTTATTGCGGTAACGAAAGTCAGGATTCCAGGAAATAAAATCAGGATTGCAGGAAATTTTGAGACTTCTTTTGGGGAAATCATTGATTGATTTGTGGAAACACTGGTGCATATATTATGTAAGTAAAGCCTGAAGTACATGTTCATGGTATGTACAGATTCACAATTAGTAAAACAAAAATGAATGATAAACCTAAGAGATTGGTCTGGTCACCTCTTTTTCTCATTTCAGTACACTGGGGCTTCCAATCATGGATTGACTTTCGCATTTCCGATCAGGAGTACCCTGTATTTTACTATTTGGTGAAAGGTTTCTCAGCATTGATTGCACGAATAGCACCGCAATCCATACACAAAAAGATGCATTGTTGTGGCAGTCAGCTGAGTCATTCTTAGCACTCTTGCAAATTAATCCTACCACAGTTTAAGTACCTGTGACTGTGGTAGCCCTCAATCTCTTGAACTGACATCTGTACAACAGTGTGATGCAGATAGACGCACAGGTAATTTTGTCTATGGTGCCTAAATAGTTTTCTTAAGAAACTGTTCTTGAAGAAAATATTGACATCAATTAAACAAAATTGTACAGAAGTCCTGATAAACAAACTACTAACGTAGAGCTATGCACATTAGTAACTGCTTTATTGCTTGTTTTTACAAACTGCAGTCACTTAATTTAAACATCAGATTAGGTTTGTTTTTCTTTTTTTAATTTATAGGCTGGGTTTATTTACCTTTTGTAGTTCACATTCTTGACACATTATGTTCTCTCTCTTTCTTTCATGAGATGCAATTAATAGAACCAACCATTCAATAAGGGGCAGAATCATCATAACAACATAACTGTATGTTAACTGTTCTCTTGGACTATTAGCATAGTTGTGTATCAAGTCATTTGTATGCGCAGTTGTATGTATGTAAGTAGTTGTTATGTAGATTACTTTTATGAAAATTAACCTAGTCTTTGTCTAAAATGTGGTTTGCTTGTTATGGTATTCTGTATATATTTTTACCTCTTTCAAAGCAATACCAACCACAGAAATTTACTATGATAGCATACTTAAGAAGTATAAAGGTTGTGCTGGTTGTACATGGAGAACTATACTATTAGAGAAGTTTCTCATTATGACCAACTATGACCTCAAATGATCCTTGATCAGATACCACCAGTGGAAATGATCACGAGGGAAAACCAGCATATCAAATCTGGCATTATACTAAGGCTTCATACAGACTCAGTTAAGGCACCTTCAAGCTATTTCAGTCTTCAACTTCAGTGATATAAAATAACCTTTGACCAAAGTATTAGCCAAGGAGTTATACTAAAAGGGATATACCAACCAATCGTAAAGTTCACGTGGCATGGATACACAGAGGTATTCACCACATATGAATTAACACATCTGCAGTGACTTTAGAAGTTCAGTGCTATAAACAAAGAATCAATGTAAATTGAGTTCATGATTTTATATCCATGTGATTGAAATTCCCTCTACTCTGATGATACGTTATCAATGTTATGGGCAATGTACCTTCACACTTATCTGTATCGTTGTTAACTTTGTAGCCGTCTGGACACCAACAGAATCCGCCAGTTTCAGTGTTCACACAGCTATCGCAAGTTCTGTTGCTGCACATTCGCATATTGAGGATTACTAAATTGCCTACAGAAGAGAGAGAAAAAAACCAGAAAGCCAAAAGGCTTTGTGATTCCTTGCTACATGGTTATATTACAACAAACATGAATTATCCACATGACAAGTATAAGATCAACTGCTGTTATTTTTCTTGATACACCACAAGCCTTTAACCCAAAATGACCTTTATTTTGGTGACCTGAAATGAACGTGACATTTGACGTCCACCAAAAGGAATAGGGATCACCTACCCAGTGTGGCCAACCCACACATGAAGCATAACATCAATCAACATTACCCTTTTGGAGTTAATGTGTTAGCAAGGTTTGACCTCGGTGACCTCAAACGACCTTTGACCTCCACCACAAACAAAAGAAGTCTTCTACTTAGTATATACAATCTACACATCAAGTAAGACATCAGTCAAGGTTAGACCCCTGGAGGTATTGTGTTTACACATTTTTACAGTTTGACCTCAGGTGACCTCAAATGACCCTTCACCTCAATTAAAACAATAGAGATCTTCTGCTCATTATTACCAACCACACACCAAGTATTACATCAGTCATGGTTACTCTTCTGGAGATACTGTGTTTTCAAGTTTTTACAGTTTGACCTCTGATGACCTCAAATGACCTTTGCCCCTCACCAAAGATGACAGGAATCATCTACGTAATATGAACAACCCACACACTAAGTATGATATCAGTCACAGTTACTCTTCTGGAGATATTGTGCTTACAAGGTTTTTACAGTTTGACCTCTGGTGACCCCAAATGAGCTTTGATCTCCACAAAAAACAATATGGATCATCTACTCAATATGACCAACCCACATCCCAAGTATGACATCAGTCACAGCTACCGTTCTTGAGATAGGAATCAAAAACAAGAAACACACACAACAAATATATCTTTATTGGGAGGTTCATGACAATGAAGTGCACTACATAAATCTGAATAAAAGTTTACCCCAAATAAACGTCGATGACATTATGAATAATTAAATATTGTTACTTACTGAGGGCACAAATGTAAAGTTCATCTGAATTGCCTACAAGGCAGTCGACAGTGCCATCGCATATTTTGGTCCCATGGATACACTGGGGAGTAGCTTCATTGACACAAAGCCATTGGTTTGGTGGGCACTGGTATGGCTCAGGTGTAATATCTGCTGATCAAGACAGAATAAAGGGACCAGAGATAACGTCAAATTTGCTCTGAGTTTCTATCAGAATTTCATTAAATTTAGAACAAGATGCACTATATTATCACCTTCAAAAGTGTGCAATTAAGTAGTGGACTTGACATACACAGAGAAACACATGACAACAACACGAAACATTAAATTTCAGCTTTAATGCTGATGCAAGAACTGAAAAAAACCCCTAACAATGACTCTGTTTTGTCTCTCTCTTACCTGGACAAGTGGATACCCTGTCCTCATCTGAGTTGTCTGCACAATCTTGTTCCCCATTACACTTCCAGGAAATAGGAATGCAGACCCCTGAAGAGGCACACTGGAATTCGTTGCTGCCACAAGTTTTGGGGCCTGGAAAAATTCAAAGAATTCCATTTAACTCTGTTAATTTTTTATCATTTCTTTTTTTCTTTTGGGAGGAGCAATTTTATATCCAACAATGTCCCTCTCAAGTCACATGCTTCAATACAAAATGACATATACACACATGTGATAAGGAGAAATAATATCAATCAACTCAAACAGCTGGCCAGTAAATTGAATGAAGACTTAATATTAGTGGTTGATATTTGCCAGCCTGGCATGCATAATAGTACAAGACACATGACTAACACATGACCACAGACCACAGACATGACCACAGACCTCAGTGCATTTCTTTGTGGATGTATCCAAAGTACATGTTTACCATCATTATAAGTTACTGCACAATGTATCTCTCTATCCTTAACTAAACCAAAACCCTAGCCATGGATAATGATAGTGACAGTACAATTGCTACGCTGAGAAAGATAAGTGAGGGAGGAATTGATTAACATTCAGACTTTTCACAGATCATTTTGTCCAACAAAGACAATGACACTGGAAGCACAGCTTTTCAATGACATTGATGCAACAGGAAGAAGTGGAGGGGATACATTAGCAGTTGGAATGGGTGACGAAAAGTAACACATGTCACTTCTTAATTTTCTCTTCCCTTGAAAAGCAATAATTCTGTACTGCCTATTTAAATGAGCATCCTTTCAAGCAGTAGCCTACAGCTTCTACTCAAAGTAGTTTCCACAAAACTCCTTGCATTGGAAATTTGCTAGTGATGTACTCACCTCATATAACCTATGCAT
The DNA here is from genome assembly GCA_021234535.1 of Stichopus chloronotus. NCBI lineage: Eukaryota > Metazoa > Echinodermata > Holothuroidea > Aspidochirotida > Stichopodidae > Stichopus > Stichopus chloronotus. Next base: position 4,027,434 of record CM037848.1, on the reverse strand, counting down.
TAGTGCATTGACCATGGTCTAGCATCTGGCAATTGTGTGTATCTCGTCACTGCCCTTCCATAATTTCCAGGCTGCAGGAGCCAAGGACAGGAGCAAAGTGAGGTTGAGAAGGAGGGTGACAAGGGAAGAATACAAAGAGGTGCTCACCTAGTATGGACAAGGCTTGACTGTCAATGTAGTCACCATCCTGAGTAACTCGCTGTCCTCTGAAAAACAGACTGGAATTTTGGGGAATTCACTGCATGTACTTCCTCACTTCACATAATCTATCTATTGCTGACACAGGGGCGACAGTGGTGGGTGTAGGACCCCGTGGAAAGTTGGAGCAGGGTGCAGGCGAAGGTGCTGTCAGCGGCCAGAGTATTGGTAAGATAACACGAGACAAAGGAGGACGGCATTTTCCATGCAGCAGCAGCAAGAATGTGCTCCAGCAGACGTAACAGAACCATTTTGCGGACGTTTCATGGACTCGCACGTCACTTGTCTGGATACATTCCTGCAGCAGAGCATGTGATCGTATCAGCATAACGATCCAACATGTAAGCGTTTCCGTAAAGGCTGGCGTGCATGGTTGGCTGGAAAGATGAAAAGGTGGTCTGACGTGCGCACGGGCTTTGTTCGTTCAATGAACCACATGACAGCCTGGACCTGACACCAGAGTTTACCCTCCGAGATTGAAGATTTACTGCTAAGCTTGGGCAATCAAATTTCCATGGGAGAGAACGAAAGCATCTGATTCTTAGCCCGGAAGTACGGATCCAGAAGCAACTGCACTCCGTCTAGGTCAAAGCACATAAACCCCCGCTGGAGGGTGAGGCGCGTGCAAAGATGCCCAATGACGGGCAAGGCCGTGGCCACGAGAAACAGGATTTTGTATGGGAGAAGGTCCACTGGCATGTTGTGAAGCAGTTCCTAAGGTGGCCGACCAAGCTTGTCTAAAACCCCATTGATAGACAAGGGAGGGGCCAGATGACATGTCGGTGGTCGTTGGTGAAACACGCCCAGCAGAAGTGGAACTGTCGGCAAAATCTCAATGCACCTGCTTGCCTTCCCATAAAACCAGGTGTAGTAAAGCGGCTATGTCCGAGGCAAACAATTGCATGGGATCAAGAGCGTTTTCTGACGCCCAGGTGTAGTACCGCTCCAAACGCAAATCGCAAGTTTTAACTGTGGATGAACACTTAGCTGCTGCGACAAGGTCCACAATCTCCGATGAAAAGCCTGCCACTTGCAAAGATGACCTGACAGCAGCCAGGCAGCCAGTCGGTAGCATGCTAAATCTGTTTGGGAAGCACGTCGCTGTGTAAGGAGAGCAGCAATGGAACCTGAGGGATAAGAATGTGCAGGTCGATAAGCCACAGGAGAAGGGGAACCACATTTGGTTCAGTCAGCACAGAGCTTCGAGAAAGAGGTCTGCAGGGGTGTCCTATGGCCTCTGCAGGACGATGTGAATGAGGTTAAATGGCAGGAAAGCATATATCAAGAAGCCCATCCACGGGACGGACAGAGCGTCCACCTTCCACCCTGTGGGGGCTGGATAACAAGCCATGAAGGTGGGAAGGGATGCGTCGCTCAAAAACATGTCCACCTGGGGTTTGCTGTAAGGACTGAAAATGTGCTCATCACATCCGCCAGTGTCGTATATCCCCTGGGAAAAGGTGTCCGCTACCACATTCCGAATCCCGGCAAGATGAGCAGAGCAAAGCGTGATCTACAGACTCTGACAAAAGAGCAGAAGGTCCCAAACAGGCAAAGCTGGGTAGCCCCCCTGCCAGTTGATGTATGCTACTATGGTTGAGTTGTCTGACCAAACCGTGACCACATGATCCCACAGGCGCTGGCGCTGATATTGGATTGCTCACCAAACGGCCTATATCTCGAGGATGTTGATATGTGGAGTTGCTTTGGCTGGCAACCAAACCCCTGATTCCACACCATCACTCCAAGTCGCCCCCAAAAACTGCACAGCATCAGTCGTAAGTGTGGCCTTGCAGAGTGTCAATCCAGAGAGGCCTGCCCACCATGAGCATGTCCTTGTTCGCCCACCACTCCAGGAAGGGACATAACTCTGAAAGGAGCAGGATTAGGAAGTCCAGAATGGGAGATGCCGTACTTGCAATGAAGTGTCGCTGTAGTGGCCGCATGAGGAGGCAACAAAGGTCCACAAAACTCACCACCCTGCCCAGAAGCTGCTGCCATAGCAGGGTCGGCAATCAAGAAGTGGACAGAATATGGTGCACCTGCACGAGCAAATTGGAAACCCGCTGGTCTGTGGGGAAGACGATACACACAGGAGGAAGGCTAGCACTAGAGCCAAAATAACATTACATGAATAACAACAAACCTACGTTACGTAAAATACAATGCTACAGATATTGGGTTCAGAACTAGTCCAAACACAGATACATGTGAAAAAGGCATTCACAAAAACATGTAAATGATAAAGGATACTCATGCAAAAAGGCCCTAGAAAGGTGGTAAGGATGAATCCAAGACAGGCGTGTCATCAAAAGGATGAAAAAGGCAGAAGAATAGAAAGGATGCAGAAACTTCACTGCGAAACCAAAAGGGTGGCAATTACGAAAGGGCGGTTGCAACACACACACACACAATTGCCAGATGCTAGACCATGGTCAATACAATAATGCTATACTGTAGGTTATATGAGGTGAGGGAGTACGCACAGTGAAATGGAAGTTTGATAAGCGATTTCATCTCCTAAAGTATTTTCAGATGCGCTTACAAGATATTCTTTCCTTGCTACTGTTCACACTTGCAAAGTCATGGCACTGATGTCCATGGTAGGGCATTACCACAGTATATATAGTACAGCTGTACAATGCCAGTGGGTGTTTATGAGCATCCTACTCAGTTTGCAATCCTATTGTACTGTTGCTTTTACTATTTTTATATCAATGCCTATGATATTTTCATGTTATGTCATTCACTTCTATAAAAGATAAATGTGTACAATACAAGTGTGCACTTCAACACAAGTTATTTTCTGTTGTACTACTTATACTCTTAATCGTATATGTTGTACAAAATTTTCATCAATATCTTTGTGGAAAATCATTATTTTCACTGATCACAAGCAATATCTGTCAGCTCTAAACAAAGGCATTCCAGTGATAACCTTATAATCTTAGTTACAACACTGAGCAATCCTTGAGTGGGTTATGAGTATCATATCAAATTCCAGAACATCAAAATAATGATGATGATTGTTTGCCTAGGTTGCCTATTCTAAGTACTGTAGCAAAAGAAATGGCAAACTTAATTTACTATATTTTGGATCGAAGAACATAGTGACGGGAATCAGATGCAAATTTTAACCACTTCCTATCTATGCAACACAAATTTCAAGGACAACAAGTATCGAGTTCTTTCAAAGGTCATGTTGTTTTGAATGTTACAACCAAGATGTTAGTCAGAGATAACTTTCATACTTCAGTAAGAGAGATACAGTATCTCTCAATTGAAAGTAATTGTTTGTGTAGGGTATTTAAGTAATCATTCCTCTAATCCAGGTTGAGAAACCTGTGGCCCCCAGCCAAAATGCAGACCATCGCCCTCCTCTGTGCATCCACATTACAATTTTCCATTTGCCACATTTGTGGCCCTCAACTTACCATTTAATTGCAAAGTGAAAACTGCAGAATATCAATCATGAAAACAATAACCCCCATTGAAAGAGGGTATTCTCAATATTCTCATCTCCAGCAACCAATGGAGAATCTCTCAGTTGCTGGGCATCTTCATTAGTTTGTAGTATCATTTATTAGGTTTGGCAGGTAAGTTTGAAAGATCTTTAACACATGAGGCTTTCGCATCATCCAGTAAACAGAGGGAAGTGAGCAAAGAAGGGTGGATATTTCAAGAAAAACGGATAGGAAAATGTTTTATCAATTAGATGTTCATGATGGGTGAGCGGTGATTGGCTGAATGGTGGTAAAGGAAAGACATCACCTTACACCTTCCTTTCTGTTCAACTGTGCCTCCTTCGAAAATTACAGCAACAAGATGTGGACAATTTTGGAAAGGTAGCACTCACTCTAAACCAGAAAATCGTCCCGGTATAGTATGAATGAAAGCACTTGCAAGGTTGCATGTGTATTGGACAGGGTTAGATTTGTGTACTAAGCATGAAGCCAGGTCATGTACTGTATGCCAGCTTGTTCATTCTGCCCCACCCAAGACCATTATTGGTAATCAGAATTGGCCTACAATGACGTGACCCCATATTCACACAGGTTGTGCTGGTCCTTTCTTGGGCAATTGATATCTTATAGTGCTAGTCAACACTGATTTTAAATGACCCAAAGTCATTTTACTGGAGTCTATAATGGAATCACAGACTATTATTGAGTTTAAAATCTTTTTTGCTTGATATGAGAAATTGCATCAGATAATGGTCCACAATTTGCAGATGAAGATTTTTAAAAGTTTGTAAACAAAATGGGTATTACTTCATATTATTATATATTATTTATGTATTTAAGTATTTATGTATATTATTATTGTTCTGGAGATATCATGTTTACAAGGCATTTGCATTTTGACCCCAAATGACCTTTGACCTCTACCAAAACAATTGAGATCATCTACTTAGTATGGTCAACCCACACACCACATATGAGATCAGTCAAGGTCACCCTTCTTGAGATATTGTGTTTACAAGCAGCATCACATGCAAACACATAAGCACCCTCACACATACGCATACACACACATTTGCCATCGCATAGATTCCTTCCTCCTTGAGCAAGGAATCAAAAAGAACTTCTCTTGGACTGATGTTGGTACGCACATCGGCCTCCTAGTCATCACTTTGCGACAATTGCCAACAGCAGATCCCGAAACACAGTTTCTGACCCACAATTATACATATGCTCAAACATACATCGACGCTCTACGCAAACGAAATGATTTGTTTGCAACGCAGTAACAAACAAAAATCCAAAATTTGGACCACATGTGTGTGCACATATGTTAGGAAGACAGTAAAAATTGTGTCTACAAGTCACTCTCTATCTCACTGTAATTGGTTCCATATGTGAAACTGAGCATACTTACTTCTTTAATAGTTTCTATTTCTTTTTGGTCATTACAAACAAAACATCTTACCGTGTACACAAGCTACGTTCAAGATGGACAACAAGACCGATCAGAGTGCAGAATTTACCAAATCCTAACAGCCTGTTAGCAATAACCTCCTGGTGTTTATTGTCTGTTGCATACACAAGAATCAATGTAAGATGCTCTATCCATTTATTAAGCTGGGATAATGGTTCATAATTGGCAGATGAATATATGACATCTACCAATGCTCTGAATATTCCAACTGGTATCTGTCTTACAAACCTACACACTGCATCTTCCTTTAAAAGACAGTGAGTAGTCCACCAGTTACAGCAAAGTAAAATTATGACTATACAACTTGAGAAGGTGGGAACATATAATTCAATCTGAAGATGTGGCCATTGCAAATTATCAAATTATGAATCATCTACCTGAAAGATTGTGTGTGTTTTTGTTGCAGGAGGATTACACATAGTACACTGTAGATCAGGATTTATGGCTATTAATAGAGATCAAAGAAACAAGAAATTGCTTAGCTAACACTGAAACAACAAAATCAATTGCCAATGTTGATGCAAACCTACATCTACAAGCAACAAATTACAGCAAGTTTGGCATTTTTAAATATTAACATTATCTTTTATGTGATGCAGCACAACATGAAATATGAGCTGAAACCAATAGCTTAGTTTTGCTCAATCTTTATTAGGCAATGACCATAACTGGGTATAAGAGCCAGTAAATGAATTAGACATACTTGTTACATCAATATACTTACATATAGATAGACAGTACTATTGTAAAACTCTTTTAAGTTTTACAGATTGTTTATAGTGCAGCTTGACCAATTTTTCAAGAATGTACAGTAAGTAAGAATAAGAAGAAATAAGTTGCATCAACCATGGTATGATAGTTTGTGTCAAAATAATGCCAGCAGAGGCTAGAGCAAAAAAGATAGTGTACAAAAAACAACAGGGACCAAGGCTGTTTGCGGAACAAATAAATCATGTTCCAGTCTTGAAATGAACAATGGGTTCCACAGTGCTCTGCACATAGATAATGCATAGTAGTCCAATCAAAAGTCGAATGAGTCAGTTGCTAAGGGGACAGTCATGAATATATGGGAGAGATAATTAATACTCATGTTTCCTTCACACTCCCCTGCTAAAACAGTTTTTGTCCTCACACATGAAAAAATATCACAAGAACATTTTGTTTTAGATTTGACTCAAAATTACTGAAAATAAAATATTTGCAGTATACATAGTACACAATGTATAAATGAGCAAGGTGGTGAAAATGGCAAAGAAAATGTAAATTGCAGTTAGGTAAAAGAATAATACAATATCATAAGTTAGTACAAAGTATACAGAGTAACCAGTACCACAATAAACAGCTGCAGGAATGGCAAGACTAAAAATGTTATGTGTAAGGAGCACTACAGGTAATTGACATGAGACAGATTGAAAGTCTAACATAAGACCTTAAGTATCCAGACAACACTTGCCACCAGGATAAACTTTGGATGCACAGCACAAGTACAGATTTCAGATCTCAAGGAACAAGATTTGAATACAATGTAAAATTTAGTGTGTAATATTCATGTACTGGTTAGACTTATACTTTACTGATTTCTGGATCTTGCTTTGACAATGCTTTTTGCAACATGCATTTTGTTGGTTGGAGTGCTTTGTTTGGTTTTGTTTGGCCTGTCCATTTCCCTCTAGGTGTTAAAGTGTGGTCTCTGTTTTCTTGATGTTATAGAGTTGTCAGCGGTCATAGATGAACTTCCTTCACCATTGTCACCACCAATAATCCTCATTTTTTTAATGCATTTCCGAGAATTTTGGCCATCCCACTCATAAGTTACCAAAATTGTGATACTGTGCAACACAAAATATGAGCTGAAACCAATAGCTTTTGATTCAAACTTTATTTGGGTATGACCGTTATTGGGTATTGGAGCCATTTAATGAATTATATGTACTTTAGGGCGTAAAGAGAATGGTGGTACAACCTACTGGGTTGATACATAAAATTCTATAAGATTTTTGGCTCATTCATAGCATAGCTCGACCAATTCTTGAGAATATAAGTAATAACATGAAGACATAAGTTTAATGATGTTGCAACAACAGTGGTAAGATAGTGTGTGTGTGAAAATAATGCTGGTGGAAGGATTGAGCAAAAAAGAACAACGCAGGGGGGGCCAAATGAGCCAAGTTCTTGTCTTGAAAAAAGGGACTCCAAAGTGCTCTGAACGTAGAAACATGCATTGTAGTCCAGTCAAACGTTGAAGGAGTCAGTCCTTATTCACAGGGGGAGGGGTCATGAACATGCGGGAGAGATAATCATTGTTTCCCCATATAATGTTAACCTGGAGAATCTTTTCTTGTTACTTAAAATTAAGTCGCCATTAGATCATCCTTTCAAGGCTACTTTTAGTCTGATCTGATTTTACCTACAATTTTCACATGAATATAAGTGTTAATCAGACAGAAGAGATGCAGGGGATGGTTGACACATTTTGTGTGAAGGAAGGACATATATGTCTCTTCATATTCCCTTGTGTCTAAATTATACAGCTGGCTGTGTGTGAAGGTAGCTATTAAATACATTGACTGACATTTATGAAGCTGTTGAGATCACTGTTTTTAAGCTCAAACTTCTTTTTTGTTGAAGTGCAGACTCTGCAAGCCTGAAGAATGGACGTTTAACACTAAACTATATGGACTAACAAACAGTGTATAATAATACAGCTTCACAGTCTGGCCTGACCCATTCTGGGATAATATTGCCCAACAATGCAATACAGTGCAATGTAGAAGATTCATTATGCTTATCACCACTGACAAGAACAGGGAAAGTTAATTGTTGCCAACAAACTCATTGTTGTGAAAAAGGTGACTTATGAGTGTCATTTGTTGGTGACTTCTTCAGGTAGTATTGTACCACAAGGTTAATCAACACACTTACTCTCATATCTATGCCCTCACCCACTGTCCGTTCCTGTCTTATCTACAGCTATATATTGCAAACAGAAAATACACCACAAAAGAGGTAAACCCTGAGTAATGCACATACCACAGTTTTCTTCATCACTGAAATCTTTGCACTCTACCACTCCGTCGCACTGCCAGGTGGATGGAAGGCACTGGAAGCCATCACTGCAAGCAAACTGCACACTGGGAAGACATGACACTGTGATAAAAAAAAAAGAAATGGTTATAAATGGACGTGGCTACGATCAAATAAAGTGGACAAAAGTACTTCGTATGCTGGTTACCGGAATGACTGGTTTTAATACATGGTTTACCAGCCAACAAAGATGGTGACGTACCAAGAACAATCAACCCCCCCCTCTCCCTGGAATTGATGTACCCCATAAAATGTGCCACATGTGAACAAAGGCTATACAAACTAATGTAATCATAGTTCTTTGTTTTAAATGGTTACTACTTACACACTGACATACGTTCCAGCACAAGTACTGAAGTATGAGTAGCATAATTCAGGAACACATTCAAATCTTAAAAACATATCAACAGGAATGCTGTTGGGGTTTCTAGGTTATAACATGAATATGACATTTTGGAATACTGACTGTATTAATCATTAAAAATGTTAAAAATACCCACAAATTCTATCAAAATCCATTAAATATCGACAATTTCACAGGTTACTTCCAGTCTTGTACCTCCAGTCATGAATAAACACTGGATACGTATGCAAATTTATGACATCAAAGAGGGACTCACATGCTGTGTCTTATGTTATCCTTTGTTTACTGTTCTGAATTTTATATGCTCTTACGGTATTGTTTTGGAAGCATGAATTTTCTTTTCAACCAATTTTCATAACACTTAACAGATATAAAGACAATTCCAATAGGCTTTAATTCAGGGTTGTATTCTGCAACTTTTGAATTAAGCCAGTGCTTTTCTAGATGCATGTCACACCTTTCAGAGGAGGTGGGCAAAAGAAGGAGTGGTATGGTATTTGGATGTAATTGCATAGATGAAGCATATAATTGCTGACAAAACACATTATTTTGTAAATATATTTTGTTGCATTTATGGAGCTATCATATGAAGTGCAGCAAATAGTGAATCTATTTCAAAGCTCAAGGAGACAAACCGATTTTAACATTGCATAAGCACAGAAATGAAGCTGCAGTTATTTGCATCAAATAATGTGGTTACAAAAATCTACATTCCATAGATAAAAGTTTTTTAACACAAAAAGACAAATATGCAGACTGTAAGAAAAGAACACTGAAGTATGTACATATTTCATTGTGACATTCCTCTCAACTGTGACTTTGAACTAGCGGATCCTTTGAGACCACTGAGAATGAGGAAGATCACATTGAAAAGAATGTACAATTACACTTCAGCACAAAAAAAGGATAAAAGTCAGGTGCTTTAAAACCATAAAAACAACAAAGTCACTTATGTAAACAAGGGTTGTAGGAAATAAATGCAGGGACACAAAACGTTAGCTGGTCCTTTCCAAGTACCATTCAAATTGGTCAATCAATCTGTTTGTTTGGGAAAGAAAATGTGTTCACTGCCTGAAAGGGAACAGCATACTTTGCTTCACAACTACAATGCAGTTGAAGGAAAAGGATTTGAACTGCCAGAAAGGAACAACCAGGGAGCGATCAAAATGGCTGTTCATTCATGATAACACTTGAAGGTGATATTGACAAAATTATATTAGATTCAAACTAGTTTTTTACATAGACTCATATAATTAGTGAAGAAATAGCACTTAACTAGGAAAGACTGCTAACTGGTGACAATAGCGGGGCTGGAATGTGGTGGAAGGGTAAAGCTTAGATTGGAAAACGACGATATAATTATGCAGATACAAAACACACACACACAGTTATATGCTACATTGAAAGGGGGAGCAGGGTGTCCCAAGGTATTTTGTCCGAGATTGTAGGTCACAGATACAGGCATATGTATTGGTTAAGGTGGTAATATCAGGTGACTCTGAATTTTCTGGAAGGTACTTGCAACTGACAACAGAACTGGCTTATAATCAACCCATCAAATTAAAACCAATGGACAACATCAAAAACACAGTGAAACATATATGAACATATGGACGATGAATGAATACACAACTTATACCAGCTAAAACAAAAATGAAACAAGACATAAACTGAAAGGTCTTTTTTTTGTGGTCTCTGTTACAAATCATGTGCATTCACAAGATTTTTCGTTGGAATAGACATGACCTGCTAGACATCCCCAGACATGGAACAGAGTTGCTATACATGCATAAGACATGCACCAAATGATGAACATACATCTAGCACACACTGATGAATTTCAAAAACATGATCCATTTCTTATCTGTTGTGCCAAATAGAGTAGCGCCTGACAGGCGCCTAAGCAATGCATAAAGGAAGCTTGCCCTGGCATGTCAAATGTAGTCTGAAAATGAACATCCACTGAATCCAGGATGGAACCGTCCCGCTTCTAAATAACCTCCCTCCACAATATTAGCTATGGTATCAAACAAGCATGCTAATTTACATGGGAGAAATTTCACCCTTCCATTTACAGTAGCTTTACTGACTCTTCAAAGTTTTAGTCAGTGAAACCGTTATGAAACCTTTACCAAAATTGCAGTCGTCAATACTTGTAGAGATTTCAAAATAAAAAGAGATCACTCTACAAAATCAGCCCCAGGTAGATCTGATGCAAATTACGTCTCATCTACATAAACCACTGTAAAGAATAGGGATTGAGGGGCCAACACACAAACTTGGTGACCAGAGACACATGGACAGACATGTCAAATGGAATCAAAAGGTGGGTTTCCCTAAAAGCCCTCAAACAGAAATGGAACTTCCTGCAAAATAATTTCAAACCAACAATGCTGTAGGGCTCCATTGGTATGACTCACCCAAATTCATCGTTAATAAGATCCTTAACTACAGAAATTTGACACGGGGGAAAATGGCCGTAAGCAACCTCTGACTATCCGTGAAAAATTTAACTATCGTCTTTAAAGATCTGCCTGTAGTAGTTTTGCAGTCATGTAGTGGAGGGATATAAATGTAACAACTGAATATATACTTAAAAATGTGCTATTTATTTGAAGTCTTCGTGATATATCATAATCTATACAACTTTCATTCATGAGTCTTAGAAGCAGAGAACTATGGTGTTCACAGTATTAGTAGCAACAACTTAGCAAGCACAAACTGACTTCCATGGTCACATTTACACAGTGAGATGCAAGACGGGTAAACTGTAGAGCAGTATTTCCCAACAGGCCAGTGCATTCCCAGGGGGTATTTTAGTCACTCAAGAGGGTGGTCAATGCTAGGGATGGACAAGGGGACATTTGAAAAAATGAGAAAAACCCCAGAGCTATACTGAGAAACCAATTAGTTTTCAGAATAATTACTTTTCAATTTACTTTTCTAGTTCTCACTTTTCTATTACAACAGAAGGAGGGGGGAGCAATCACAGAAACCAAGTGAACCCCTAATGGTTACAATCATCAGTCCTCAAGGGCTTTGAAATTTCATTCTTACATCCTATAATAATCTTCTGTCATTAATGCATTTCGGCATATTTTATTGTAGTGACAGTGGGAAGGAGACAGTTTCCCACTGCCATTCTGTGGAAGCGGGGAATTAAGCTGTATGAGGTTGGGAACCACAGCTATTGAGGTTTTGCACTTGACATCCCTACTACTGTTACGTCACCATACCGGAGGGAAACAAGCTGACAACTCCGAAGCAAGTTCATCACTCTGTGTTACATGTATGAAAAGTTGTTTCATTTTCCCTCCATTCACACAGATAGTTGCACTTCCATGGTCAACACATCCTCACTGCAAAACCTCTACAGGAAGTGCAAACAAAAAGAAGGCAGCTTAAGTTTGATGTTTGGTTCCCTGAACATATGCTCAAGTTACACGCAATGCCTTCAGTACATCATATATGAAAAATATGTTTGATTTCTCTCTTTGAAAGATCAAGACTGGCAAATGTATGCATCATCTCCCTTTCACTGATCACAAGTGGCTGTACTCAAATGGGCAAACGTCTTTTCCGAAGGAGACACTGTTTCAGAAATTTATCCATGGTTTGACTGACTGTACCTGAGCAATTACATAACACTGTTGAAGAGTAGGGGCATAGAAAGGAAAACTTTTTTAGGTTCTATAGCATTTCAAACTGACTTTAAAGGGATTACTGCCGACACAAAGTAAGAATGGTCTCCATGAGTTTATTCAGTGGTCAAAGCTTTCTAGAAGGGACCATCCATTGATCTGACTGTCTAGCCACCTTCAAAGGTTCTGTCTTGACACACAGGTCTAAGACTCAAAACAAGGTACATCTTGGAGTGCTATAGTTGGAACCATTTCCAGTCTACTCACGTCCATGATCAGTACTGATGAGGCTATCAGTAAATATGCCTGCTGCTTTTTCACTGATGGATTGAAACAACATATATATATAACAAAGCCAAAAGGCCATGTGATTCCTTGCCATTGGATATGTTGTAACATAGATGAATCATTCAGACAACAAATATGACATCAAATACAGTTGCTCTACTTGAAACATCATATTCACAAGTTTTTGACCATTGAAAATATTTTGACCTAAAATCACATTTCACCTCTCCTTGAAACAATAGGAGCAAAAATTAATCATCTTATTCAACATGGGGAAGGAAGTTGCTAAGAATGCAAAGGAGAGGTGAAATGTGAGCTCCCTTACAGTTCTTGAGTAAGGGTGTTTACAAGATTGGACTTGTGGGACCTCAAATGAGTTTTTACCCACACAAAAATCATTTAAGTACAATGAGTGAATACAAACAATACACATGCAAAGTGTAAGATCCCTCACATTATGTCTTCTTGAAATAAAGGAGTTTACATGGTTTTGAACTCTGTGACCCCAAATGACCTTTGACCTCCATCAAAAGCAATAACAAACAATGACAATAGACCAATTTACTAAAGACTAGGTATGACTTCCACCACATTAGATATAGTGTTCACAAGGGCTTCACAGTAAAGCCTCTATTGAACTTAAATGAACTTTGATGTCCACCAAAAAGATTCAGATCTACTTACTCTGAGCTATAGACATGCAATGTATGAGATCCCTTGTTGTTATTCTTCTTGAGATATAGGAGTTAAAATGGTTTTGACATTTTGATCTAGAGCTGGTGATCCCACATGACCTTTAACCTCCACCAAACATAACACAGATCATCTACTTAATATGGGCAATCCACATGCTAAATGTGAGATTTCCCTTTATCCTTCTTTAAATATAGTGTTTACAAGGGTTTTCTGACATCTGGTGACTTCAAATAGCCTTTGATCTCCACCAAAATTGATAAGGATCATCTGCTCAATATTGCAGACCTTCACACCAACTGCGATTATTGACCTTACCTTTCTTGAGATACTGTGCAAGGTTTTCACAGTTTGACCTCTGGTGATCTCAAATGACCTTTGACCTCTACCACAAGCAATAGGGATCATCTACTCACTATGACTAATCCATATACCACATGTCAGATCAGTCAAGGTTACCAGTCTTGAGATATTGTAAAGTGTTGCCTACACATACACACACTCCAGATTACCATTACATGGATTCGTGTTCGGCCTTTGGTCTTTGGCAAGGAATTAAAATCTTGGCGATCCTCTGGTTTGTCTGAGTACACAGAGATTTACTCTATTCAGTTGCATGAAAGGAGGGATGAATGATGGTTCTTTTTTATTGCAATATCCAAAGTATTCTATATCAGTGTCCTAGTCAAGTCTGGGCAGAGGCCACGGCTAGTCTTGAACAGAGGCTTGTAACACTGAAGTTTATGGAGTCTTAGGGCCTTCAAGGTTTGCTTGAGGTCTAAGTCTAAGCCAGTCTCAACTACAACCTTATTCTATCTTATCACAAAACTGAGCCCCAACAGACGAAAAATTTGCAACTTTATTTAGAATGGTCAATTTGGAAGGAGGTAAAGGAATAGATGGTCAATTGGATTAAGGGACGAAGACGGGGACAATTCAAACTTACACCACGTAAGTACTTGCATCAGTTTAAGGCATCATCATTCATATATTACTAAGCATCCCTCTGCTGTCACCATACTGCAAACATTCTCTTGTCACACATTATCTTGGGAATTTTCCACAACATTGCAGTAGATCTACATGCCCACACATTAAAGAGTATGTGGTTCTAAAGCTGATACAGCCATTACTACAGTAGTTAAAACACCACAGCAATGGCAGCACAAGTTTTTGCTAAAACTTAATGTTCACATGAGACTGCACCTGGCCTTTGGACTATTCTAAGCAGATAGTCCAAGAGTGACATTTTATTGTCAATTTCAGGACTGTTTGCATAGTTGAGGTGATTTTATTCACAAATTTTGTAACTTAAGTCATCAAACAAACATCATCAGAAAACACATAGGGAGCAAAAGCAATCTCTATTTTTTTAGATGTCATCAAACTCATTGCATTCTGCTTTACTATGTAGATAATCTTTATGGAAGTTAGTTACTTCAACATTTGTAACTAGTATGGGGGTAAATTGTCTGCACAAGTCTTACTCTTCCCCACTGTCTTCACATACATCGAATGTATGTTCAAGTAGGAAAATAACTCATACAGTCTAACAACTTAGCCAGATGCAATTTTACAGCCATATGGTAGAATAATTTTGTAATGATCTAAGAAAGTTTCTGCAACATGCATTAGGCAGTAATCAGTGCGTAGCATAGACGATCCTTACACTTCAGTAATTGAAGTTCAATGTTCCACTTTAAAATTTTGTGTTAGGTTATTACCCCTTAGTAAACTGCTAATTTGTGCACAGAACTTTATACAGCAATTTCTTCAACCATGCGACCATTATTTCATCGCTAAAACAATCAGGAACCGGATCACCCATGTCAGGACTCACAGGATACTAATGTTAGAAAAGCACCCTTTAATCCCATTGTGAGTTTGACTTTCATTACCTGAGGTGCTTGTCAAGGATATTGTAATGCCACAAAAGTCTGAAGGTGAGGACATGTCTCTTTCAGAACAGATGGAGGAAGGTGTGACAGAAATGGGGGTAGATGGTACAAAAACGAACTCAGAAATTACCAAAAGCAGCACTATGTAAGTTTGAAATTGCTGTAATTGCATCTCATTCAACGTTTTATATAACAAACACGTTAAACAAAAACGGAAGTAATACAGTTGGCGGACTCTGCCTAAACCATCACATAAAACCTTATAGGTGCAACTGTCAGGCACTGCGAAGGGTGCGGGCAACTCCGCAGGCCTTAGGCACTGCGGATGACAGGCACTCTGCAGGTGTTAGGAAGCGCAGGTATCGGGCACTGCAGAGCAGTTGGGCAGTGCATGTAGTCAGTGGCTCAGGGGTTGCAGGATGCAGGGGTTGAGAGACACAGGTATTAAGCCCTCTGCAGGTTTCAGGCAGCGCAGGTATCAACCACTACGCCGATAGGAATAGCCTTTCTTTAAGTAAGAGACTTAAGTTCTTGTCCCTGCATTTCGCTGAAGGACTTCAAACTCTAACAACTTCTGCCTGACCATCTGACTATTATTTATTTCATCAATGTCCATTAAATACCCTGAAAATAAGCCAAGGCAGATTTTCCTCCGCACACAAAGTGCAGTCAGGCCTCAACCAATCACCAGAATTAAACATGAACAAGCCCACAGTAAGCTATGACCAATGAGATTGCATCTCATCCCACTCCCTACTCATCTACATATAAAACATCAGAGGAAACCAGCCCAAAGGAAAACATCCTACATATCTCACCCCATTTAAAACCTAAAGGCAAAACAAGACCACTTAGCTCAGTGGATGTTGGTCAAATTAAAAAGATCAGAGCCACATGGAACATAGCGGTTTGCCGCATACTATTGTTGCAATTGGAGTGAAATTCAGTACCATCCATGACATTTCTTTGCTACACAGCAGAAAACAACCAATTTTTCAAATTTCTTGCTGTTTGAAATAACTTATTGTAATGAATTCTGCATCAAATTGAGAACTGAAATTCAAACACCAAATAAGGTATAAATGATTCATCACACACTCTCCAAGAATAATTTCATCAACTGAATTAAAAGACAAGACTATTTTCTTCTTTTTTTGTGTGTGTGGCTGAGAAAATCTAGATTCACAGAGGAGGTAAAGGTTATGTAGTACCGGATCGATTGGAACTAGTTGCGGTCCTTCAAAGGTGCTTCCTAAGCCAGTGACTTCATAGCCACAACAGTGGAACTAAAGGGCAGATTCTGACATGCTGGAATTCATGGAATTCAATGTTCAGCAAAAGAAGTAGGCTATGTAACAACATTGGTTGCATAACTTGTCTAAAAGTAGCAAAAATAGCAGCTTTACTTCTTTTTGTTTTTACTTCTTACCTTATTAACTTTCCACATAACATCTTGAAAACAATGTTTTTTTCCCCCTTTTGCAATTGTCATATCCATTGATAATTGATAAGGAGAAGTTAGTAAATTGTAAATAGACTCAGATGTCCTTGATTATAAAATTCTTTTGATGTTGTAATGTTGTAAATGCATTGATTTTGCCATTTATTTCCTAAGCAAATATCATATGGGGTTCAGGAAATAGTTATGCCATTAAACCCATAATACTGTGTATGAAATTCAAAGGCAGGGTGTATGAACCGTGTGCAATATGTGCTATAATATGTGCAATACGGGCCCGTCTCATTGATGAGACACCACCCGTTTTATCCATACAATGACCATTTACAATAACTTTACAACAATGACACTTGCAATGCTGCTTTGATCAAAGCAACAATTTAGCATGAAAAGAAGTATATATGTACTACAGCAGTATATTAATCTGTGGAATTCATTGTAAAATACTTTTTAAGCAAAGCCCTACAGTTAAAAATTTTACGAAGAATATTAGCACCGTAGTAAAACATGCTTTATTAATGTGTCCATTATGGAGCATTTACCCACTTAAACTCTAATAGGTGGCTTCTCAAATGGTAGCAAGACTTCACATCAAGTTCTTAAACAAACATTTCACTGGTCCCACTTCCCATACAATATGCTTAATCATTATTTTCTACTTTTGATTTGTGTTTTTCACATTTCTCATTATTCTACTATGTGATAAATTTGTATTGTAATGAATGAATGAATGAATGAATGAATGAATGAATGAATGACCAGTTTTGCAATATTACAATGTATACATAGATATAGAGGAGCGTGGCTCTTACATGCGAGCCAGGTACACAGTTTGGTAATATCCTTCACATAGCTACTTTGTGATTGAAATGCACAGTTATAGGTCAACTAAGTTATCCTTCCATTCTTTTCTCTTTTTTTTTGGTGGAGAAAAGATGTAACAGCCTTCACCCACATTCATACCGTAAGTCTAGGCAAGGTGAACACCAGAAAATAGTGGTGGGGTGGAGGCAGTCAGTTCGCAAGATTTGGTTGAACCAATCACAGAAAAAACGCTTGTCAACAAGTCACTATGCACAGTTACAATAGTTGGCAGATGTTTCAGACTGCATATGGAGAGCATGGTGCAGCAGAGCATGTCTGTACCTAATGACATCACATGCTAATGGCGCTGTTCTTTGTACCGGCAAGAGCATGGTAAGGTGCATATTCTGAATACAGTGAGACATGAGAAATTGGCTTTTAGAAGAATCATGAAGGAGTTCAAGGGAGGACTTCAATGAAAAGACAAAGATACACTCAGGAAGTCAGGACATGTGAAAAAGAAACTAACTGGGCAGATTTTTTTACTGTTATTTTATTCTCTCTTTCAGTTCACATGGTGAAGTCATTGTGCAGATCTTACGCGGGTCAATACGGTAATGCATAGGTTATATGAGGTGAGGGAGTACGTGCTGTGAATTGACTTTTGTCACACTGAATATTTGGAACCGGGTGTAAAGATGTCAGACAGATACCCATGTAACTTGTGCAAAGACTAGTGTGTAGGTAACAACTAACTAATTCCTGTCTTATCTTTTATAGCATACTTATTTAGCTAAAACTATTTAACAACAGCATACAGCCAACATCATAGTAATAAAAAACCTAGGTGGCAATTGGAGAGGAATATCTGTTTTAAACTGCTCTTCTGAGTTGATTTCAATTTAAAGTGGCAAGCTCATGTCCCATGTGACCATAATTACAAAATTTACCTGATCTGATTATTTACAATCTACTCATTTACCTGTCTCAACAAAACAACTGCACTCCTAACTTAAGTGCCAACAGTACTGGTAACCTTAAAAACTGCATTAGGCACTGTCTGATCTAATGCTAAACTAGCGTCTCCTTCCCATTGTCATCATTGTGTTCCAAGAGTGTGGAAGATCTGGACTTCTTGTGTCTTGTTATTATCTGCGTTTTCTGTGTAGATGTACAGACAGGAGTACAGTTGTTGTGCTCGAAGACAAGTAAGTGAGGAGTGCAGTAAATCTGACTTGCAACGAGCAGCTGCAAAACAAAGCAAGTCAAACAATAGTGACACAAGGATGAGAACCTGGGTAACTGTTCAAGAAAAGAAGGGGAAGAAGAGACAGACATTTGTTAAAACACATGCATTATACTAAAAATTTGTATTTTTTTTTTCATTTCTCTCACCGGTGAAACCAGAAGGGGAGATATTCTCTCTAGTAATGCTGAGGGATAATGCCCCATTCCCAAACCTACAGCAGAAAGCGTGAAACATAATCTCACGCACTCACTTGACAAAGACATACAGGAGCTGTGAAAAAGCTTTCCCTCTCCCTTAGAGCCCATAAAATTAGGGCTGTGTATTATTGACACACTTCGCTGTACAACTTGGGTTTAAGTGGCGAGACCTGTCTTAGACATGCTGGTGTTGTATACATTACCACAAAGAGATTGATGCTAATAGCTAATGTAGGAGGTAGGAAATAAATGGCATTCTTTTCTCCATATTATAGTCCACTGTCAGGGCAAAAAGTATGCTGTTAAGCATCCACCTTTGGGTCAGTGACAAGTGTGGCAATAGGAAGCCTTGCTTGAGAATGGGAGGACTTGAGCAGCAGATCATTCTTTCACCCGCTGAATTTACTCTGAATTGTGAAAGACTGACAAGTTTACCAGAAGGCCTGCAACTTACAAAGCGGCTGTTCCTGAGCTTTCATTGGATGATGAAACAGTGATTGAGCCAGGTTTACGTAAATTTAAGAAATTCAACTGAGAAAATCCCATCCACTACTGATTGCCATCCCTTGTACAATGGGACCACAGTTGATGTCTTCCAATTCAAAGTTATAACATTATCTGTCTTTCTTGATGGGCACAAAACCTTCACACGAATGCACAATTGCACCATGGTTGTGATTTCATTTTGTTATATGAATATTCCAAAGGATTCTGTTTATGGTAGACAGAGTCACTCCAGTAATATGAATTTGGGTTTCAGTCATCTTGACTCCAAAGATTTTATTATGAGTATTTTTCTATGAATACGACATATGGCATTAGGCAAGGATGTGTAACAGGTCTGGTTTTGTAATTTTCCAGTAATTAATCATGTCACCAATTCAGATGTTACAAGCACCATATACACAATGACATCTGCAGTGCTAACCGAAGACGAGCAGGCCAGATTCAGGTAGCAAAAAGTTGGAACTGGGCACCAGTTCCCATTGCCCGGTCATGTAACAGGCGGTGGCATGTGCAGGATTTCGAAAGTGGGGGAGGCACAACCTGTGATCCCCCCGACACAGGAGAGAATCATTGAAGGTGAACCATGAGTACAAAGCTTGAGTTAGAATGCGAGAGGTCCAGCATCCCATGTTAGGGCACCTGGTGGAGTTCAGGGGAAGAGCCGTGGTGGGAATCCACGGGACAAACCCCCCCCCCCCCCAGAAGCTCAGGCAATGTAAAAGGACAGCCGTACATTACTCTTAGAGGTAATATTGATCAAGTTTTTTAGCCTCAGATTTTGTTAAATTTGATGTCAGTGACAGAAGTTCAGATCTCTTAGAAGCCAGCTAATCAACTAATACACCCACATAATGAACAAATGAGTTGTGAATGGGACTCCTTCTATCCAAGAATTATTTTTGGAGCCACCATTTGACATGGGGTTGTACCTCCTGAGACATGCGCACCAAGTTACTTAGATAGGTCGTGTAGCATTGGTTTGTATCTTTAAAGAAGGCAAACTTGAATGGGATTCAAAGTCTGCAGTAGCTGGCGACGTTGACTATGCTTGTCATGACGTCCTAGGAAACTAAGCCAATTGCACGAGACAATAGCAACAAACGGGGTTGCTATGGAGGGAGAGGTGTTGTGACTGCTTGTCTAAGGTCGTTGACCCTGGTTTCTGAGTGATAACCCTACTCCTGTCCAGAGCTACGCCAGGAAGTGTACCATCAGGGACAGGGTTAGATTTGACTTGGTGTGGTTAATGACCCAACCTAATTGACTCCAGGCTCCCAGGCAAGATCCTCTGAGAATAAGCCAGTCATTGAGGAAGGCAAACAATTTGACCACTTTCTCAGCTCAGAAACTAATGCACCTGTGACCCTGGAAAATATCCTTAGGGACCTGGGCAGACTGAAGAGGAGAGCTGCAAATTTGAAGTCCATTAAGGAAGGCAGCAATTACATAAAAACGAACACCAATTGCTTAATATAGAACACAACTATGCAATGGTCGAATTGTGTAACAATGAACACAAATTATACATGAATTGAAAAATGAAACGAAAAACAGCATGTAAAATGACTGCGAAAAACAAAGTAGCGTGTTTTTCATTATAGCAACAAGCCTAGGGACTTTGAAAATGAGTGTACAATGTATGACATCAACGTACACTAAGATGCCGAAACAACAACATAACATGTAACAAACTAGGTTACGACAATCGACCTAAAAGGCAATAAAATGATGGTAGATGAACAGAAATTGTTGTAAAATAGAATTACATGCAACAAAGATGTAAGATGGGATCCTTTGCATTCTGTGGAGAACATGAGGGAAGGAGTGGAAGGAGGGAGAACATGAGAGGAGTGGAAGAAGGGAAGAGTCCTACTGCTATTTTTTGCAACTGACACCAATAAAAATTTTGGGTCCAAACAAAATGATAGGCCCACTAAAATTCGATAAAAAGAAGGATACGTATTGATAGTGATTTGCTGTCAGAGGCATCTAGAAACAATAAGGAGATGATCCAAGAGTAAAAATCCTTATGAAAAGTGAAGTTCTAAGTGACAATTCACAAATTTCCAAGATCAGTAGTAGGATCCAAAAAGCACTTTCGGGTGGTTGTTAGGAAAGGAGGGCCTTGTCCATTAAGGTTAGGGAGAAGGTAGAGGTGGGGTCAAGGGGTACCAGTAGACGAGTTTGCACTGAAAAGAGATGTGCATTAGATGCAGAGATAGTGCAGAGACAGGAAAGTATTAGACAGGAAAGTTTGGAATAATGTAAATCTTTAGGATTCCATGTCCTCAATGTGGTGCACCTTCATACCAAGTATGAGGTTTATCCAAGCTTCTCTTCTAAAGATATCATGTTTACTCAATGTGGTTCAAGTAGGGGCCTATCTGTATTGGGCAACATACCAACTGCTACGTTTGTCCCAACTTCACTTCTTGAGTGAGACAACATTTATAAAAAGGAGGCATCACAGATATATATGTATATATGCAAAATTGCCAGATGCTAGACCATGGTCAATACGGTAATGCATAGGTTATATGAGGTGAGGGAGTATGTGCTCTGAATTTATTGTTACCATTACCATTGAAATCAAAAACTGTTCTGAAACTTCTTCAATTGCAAACAGCAATACAGTACACCATGGGTGACAGGTTGTGAAAAGGCCACAAAATGTTGGCAGAGAACCATAACACTCTAGAGACCTTAGCATGGTCATACAAAATTCAGCATGAAGGTTTCACATTACATTAACTTTTCAAAGAGCCAGAATATTATTTTGTCACATTCTACATCACTAATATTCATCCATACTATTAGGATAGTGCAAACATTTGGAATCAGGTGCTCATTCGCATCAGGTAATGGGTACCAAGACAAGAGTAAGTCTGAATTAAGGCCTAGCAATGAGTGAATGAAAACACAAACACGATGTATACTGTACTGCACGCAGCCTACTTCTACACACGTAGTGCTACCGCAATCCTCAACAAAGCCATCTGGGGATAAATTCAAAGATGGAATCTAAACATAAAGGCCATAAGGATTGATAAACAGTAAGTTATTATCCAAATGTTTCTTTACATAATGAACTCTGTTACTCACAAATAGTTGCCCTGTTCCCTCCCAGATCTGATGGAATATGCAACTGACAATATTGTGGTTGGGCTATTCACTATACAACACACCTCATTACGGTATGATTATTTTCGGAGCCATCACACCATTTTTTCTATTTGTTTCCATGAGACACTTTTTCATATTAAAACTTATCAAAAATATTTTGGCTTACATGACATTTGCAACACCTTGTGGAAAATTTAAGATTTAAGGCAATATCAATTTCTTTTTCTGATTGCACTTTCACCATGTTGAAATGCTTTTCATCCTACGCTAGGCTATATGTTGCATTGCTCACAGCAAAGATTCTGTAGCACCACATTCAGCCCTGTAGAATCTCTGCTCTTAGCAACAGGGAATTTCAAGGAACTGAAGCTTTCTGTTTATGGAAAGTCACAGAATTTGGAAAGTCCATCACAGAAATTCCCCTTTTTTTCACAAAATTAGAGTCAACTGTTTCTTCTACCAATTTGATTTAAACACCAAAATAATGGTACAGCTAGTATATCTATTTATTGTGTTCAGTACCTATCATAATACTTACTGTTTGCCATTCAGACATCACAATGAAAATGTTAAAAGGAAATAGACATCACTCATTTACCACACTTAGTAGAGCAAAATTCTTCTTAAAGACTGGTACCCATTATCTTCATTTGACTTTTGGGTACCCATACGTTCGGTCATGTACGCAACTCAGCCATACATACAGTACAATAACATCCACAAGGGAAAAGCTGAAAACAAGGAAAGTATTACCCAACATTGATAAACAAAAGTAACTGAGTCACAGATAACTTACAGCGAGGTAAGTATGTCTGGAACTCAGATATTTTTTTCTAAGGAGAGGAAGAGAATTTATGAACCATGTCACTCCTGGTACAAGGTTTTAAACTTCTGTAAAACTGACAATCAACTGATCAGTTTATCTTTTTTGAAGTGTTTAAACGTGACAAGTTTTATTACTCAGTATCAGCTTTAACTATTTACTGAACAATCTGATTTCAATGTAAGCAAGGGTGGCTTGACACAAAAAAAGGGATTAATTACACTTGCTATAGTTACATTCTTCTCAAAATGCCTTCTGTAGTTGAATACACAAAAAGGTCAAACATCTGCATGATTGGGACATAAATTTTGGATCAAGCGTTGTCAGGATTTCAGTCATAGCCAACCAAAGAGCTTCAAGAAATTTTTGAAGACATTTTGTTAGTCTGAGGGTAAATCATACACTAAAATGCTCTTTGGATTATTGTAAAATCTAGCTCATCAGCTCAACTAATAGATAGATCTTAAAGAGCTACCACATGGAGACCAGGGACTTTTTTCACACTATGCCACAGTGCATAAAGTAACCCATCTACTTGCATACAAATTAGGCGGTGCGTTCATTAGACAGACATGACAGTACTAGTCAAGACAAGAGATCAGCATGGATAAATCTGCATGTGTTGTGGAACATATACTCACTCTGAATTCAGTGACAGTATCTATTTGACAAACCAGTCTTAATGCAATTTAATAGTTTTTACAAAGAGACCTGGTGATAATTGGCATGCAGTTTATTGCGCCCTTCATCATCCATTTTTACTGTGTACATACAGTTCATGTCTCACAGTGAATCATACACTCAGCAATATAACTGAGGTGAACAGGTGTATAAGTATTTATACGTTATACATACAAAAGAGTTGATATTAGCGACACACTCAGTCAAGACTGTTAACTGGAATTTTTTCTATAAATTCCTACACTCAACATTCACTTTAAGGGTGTAAGTATGCAAGGTCTACTGTAAACTAAGTCTGTTTTTTAACAAGACCTACAACTTAACTGTACACACATCATCGAATAGTGCTAGGAAGTTCTGTTAGTATTAACCACAATAAACAAAATGCATTGAGGCTGCCATGATT
This sequence comes from Stichopus chloronotus, assembly GCA_021234535.1. NCBI lineage: Eukaryota > Metazoa > Echinodermata > Holothuroidea > Aspidochirotida > Stichopodidae > Stichopus > Stichopus chloronotus. The sequence goes on along the minus strand of CM037848.1, from coordinate 4,003,081 downwards.
TCATTATGAGTATGTCTTTCTGAATGACATATTGCATATTGCATGATGAGTACCTCTGACATGCTTCGTTTCTGGTGATTTGATAGTGATTTATTCTGTCACCAATTAAGATGTAACAACCACTTTAAACACATTGACATCTGTTGACCTTAGTTGATGACTGACATCTCAACATACACAACTGTATACTAGAGGGATATACCCAAGAGCTCCCTGTCATGCAATTTCATGTGCATAAGGTTTTCACAAATTGATCCCTTGTTGCTCAAAATGTCCTCCACCAAATTTAATAAGTTTTTATGGTCAAACTGTTACAGCACTACACCTACATAACAAAAGTAATATTGGAACATGCTTCCCTCTTTGAGACATTATGTTTGGAATGATGAAATGGCAATGGATGTTGGTGGGAGCAACAAAACTTGAGTGCCACCATTTGAGTTACACAACCAGAGTGCCACCAACAAAGTGCCACCACCAAAGTCCCACCACTGGAATGGCATACCATCAGAATTCCATACCAACTGAACACTATCACCACTGGAATACCACCACCATCCCAACATCATTACTGCAACCTATTCTATGATTGTAGTGCAATATGAAATAAGCTTGCTACAAGCCATCCTTTTCTCTATATCCACAAGATAACATATTAACTAAACACACAGGGAAAAGAGCAGGTGAAGCATCTACACCACTGTGTACTCCACATACTGTAGGTTAGTAGCTGCTGAGTGCAGACTAGACATTCCAGCTGGCAAATTGTCTAGCAGAAATGGGAAGAGTGGCATAGCAATAAATTTTCTCATCTTTATATAATCATGACCTAAGAGCGGTAAATAACTTTTGCTTGTTTGACGCTGGTACTAATTTTGCAATCAAACCAGAGTATTAACTTTTTATGTTTCTGCAATAAGAAAGACACCAGAATGCACAAATGCATTGTGGTTTTAATGAATTCACTATAAGGATTTTTTTTTTTCATGCATCTTACATATTGCATAAGGCCAGGAAGTGTAAGATACTTGGTTATTTTAATATAACAGTAATGTATCATACCGCCAATTGAGGTGAGCAATGAGATCTGCTGACCTAAGTTGATAACTGATACAGTAGGTATCCATCTGAACATGCACAACTGAACACCACAGAGATATATCCAAGAGCTTCACTGCATACCAAATATCAAATCTGTGCAAACTTCCCTTCTTGAGATATCAAGTTGTCTTGACTTGATCCCTATTGACCCCAAATGACCTTTCACTTAAACCAAAATTTTAGGCTACTTGTGCTTCATAAGGTACACCCATTAAGCAATGTGACATACATGTGCAAGTTTAAACTACTGAGATATTGTGTTTACAAAGTTTTCACTATCTGACTCTACTGATCACAAATGACTTTTGGCCTCCACCAGAAGTGATAGGCTTTTTGTACTTTACAAGGCTCACCCACATACCAGATATAATATTTTTACAAGCTTCCCATTTTGAGGTATTTGAGGTTCACTATGTAACACCTGTTGACACCAAAAGACCTTTGACCTCCACCAAAAACGATACATGTCTTGTCCTCAATAAAATACACCCACACAATAAATGTGAGATCTACACAAGTTTCCCTTCTTGAGATCATGTTTACCAAGTTTTCACAATTTGATATTGTTGACCCCAAATTACCTCTGACAACCTAGAACAATACGCTTTTTGTCCTTAATAAGGTCACCCATGTACCAAATATAAGATCTGTACAAGTTTCCCTTCGTGAATTGTATTTACAATGTTTTCGCTACTTGACCCATGTTGCCCTCAAATGACCTTTGACTGAAAAAGCAATACGTTTGTTGTCCTCAATAAAGCTCACCTACAAACTTAATTATGAGATCTGTACAAGTTTCCCTTCTTGGGATATCATAGTTACAATCTTTTCACTATTTGGCCCCTATTGACCCCACGTGACCATGAACCTCCATAAAAAAAAAACAATAGGCTTCTTGTACTCAATAAGGCTCACCAACACACCACACATGAGACCTGCACATATTTCCAATTTTGAGATATTGTGTTTGCAAGGTTTTTCACCATCTGACCCCTGATGACCCCAAATGACCTTAAACCTTCACCAGAAATGGTAGGGATTGAGATATTATGTTTACAAGGTCTTCACTATTTCATACTGTTGATCCCAGATGACCTTTGACCACTACCAAAAGCACTATGCTTCTTACACTCAATATGGTACACCCACATATCCAACATGAAATCTGTACAAGCTTCTCTTCTGAAGATATCATATTTACAAGGTAGGAATTTCAAACATACACACACACATTTATAAACCTGCATGAATCGATTTCATCGAAACCGATAAAACTAATCAGTGATCTAACAAAATTGTACACAGCTGTTGCAAGAACGCAAGGTCGATATTTAAGCCTGCTGTGACAATACTAAAGGAGAAGAGACAGTAATTGTGTAAATATTTGTTACAACCCTTTGAAGTAGAAGACAGCCATGTTAATATATAAAGGAAACATTAATATCTAAACTCTAGCGCACCACCTGTGTTGGTACTTTTGTCTATACGTCAAAGGAAATACTGTTTTTCCTTTTTGAATTCCAAGTTCCCTCTGCCTATTTGAAAAAAAATTAAGAACTTGCATGTCACTCCACTTGAAAAGATTCTTTCTCCCATTACATGACTAATGACTATCACCTAAAAGCTCCTAGAAATTACTGTGATATGTAGTGTTTTCACAGAAAACCCAGGTACCCACAAAGTATTTTATTAACCGGATTCAAAATTACTAACTGGTTCCTTCAAAACGTGAAAAACAACAACCGCTGTGTGAACTCCCTGTGTCAGATGGCCAAGTCTGTCTTCTTCACACAGCAAATAATTCAACACAGATATTCTTTTTTTTTCTCAGTAAAAATTTCTCATGGAAAATTGGTGGTCCTATTAGTGAGAAGATGTTGCTGATGTATGTAGTGCACTAGTAGGATCCCTCGACACAAATATGATGCATAGTACTGTGGTAATGCCAATGTGTAAGATACGGCCAACTTTTTTTGGGCAGAGAAAACTTACCTGGTTCCGATTTCAGGAATCAAGGAAAACACTAGTAATATGAAAACAGCTGAGAACAAATGTACAATAAGCAACAAATGGTGCAGCATAACACATGGCTCCTGTTGTTGAACAGCAGTTTGCAAATTATTTTGCTCCTATCAAGCAGAAATTTAGGTTTAAATTTAGGGGCAAGGTTTCCTCAGGACTTATTCCTATTCATTTTCATTTTGTTCAAAGTATTAACTGAAAAATCAAGACAATTAAGATTGGTTTAAAGAAAAACACCAAACAATGGGCCATCAATGCAGGCATACAGAGTATTAAATCAAAATGCAAAACAGTTTTAATCAAGGTCTTGACACCCATAGAGCGTATTACGCTAATCAGACATCTGTTTAAATTTTGAAATTACAATCAGTGTGATCAGTCAGAAAATCACCCACACACTGAAAACAGCTGCTTTATGTGATATCAATTACGAACTGGTAAATATGTTTGACTTTTAAAGTTCTACAAACATGAGTCCATATGGTATTAAAATAGTCAGATAACAGAGAGGGTTGAAAAATGAAAGTATGCGTACAGTACTGAGGGTGTTGCACATGCAATTGGCACTAACTGCATAGAAACAACTGATAATTAACAGAGATATGCAAATATGACATGCTTTTGTAAATTCCACAAAAATCTAGGAAGATACATCCTGTTATGTCCTGTTAGATACTGCAGTAAAATATTAGTACACAAGGAATCAACACAAGAAAGAATACAATACTGACATCATTGCAATGAAGTCACAAATATCAGAACATTTTTGTTTCTTTGCACTCTTAATGAGCTCTTGATTGTGGTCACACGTGAAATTTTACACAGAAGTGTTGGTTTCATTTAAATTAATCAAAATAAAACAACACAACATTTTCTTGTATCAGTTTATCAAAATATGAATGGACTGCAATATTAATTTAATAATAACAAAGGAAATTTTACAATGCACATATATCCCCAAAAAGTGCTCATTGTGCATGCACTGCTCAAAAGAGAAATAACACAATTCACAAAAACATGACACAAAACAACTACATAAATGAATTCCTAAGAGAAAGCAAAGTCTGTAAAGTTGAACCTAAACAAGTACTGTATGTTCAGGGAGCTAGTTTCAAAGATGAGGTACAGAAGCAGAGGAAGATCTGTCACGCCATGCAGAACCTTGAACTTTTTGGTTCAGCCAAGAGATGTTGGGAAGGTGATCTCAAACCAAAGTGCTTGGGAGAAAGCAAGCAGTTCAGTTACATATGGTGGAGTTAGGTTGTTTATGGCAAAACAAGTAAGGAGAAGTATTTTAAAACGAATCCTGAAACAGACAGAAAGCCAGTGCAGATCAGACAAGATGGAGTATGTGCATGGACATATTAATATGAGTAATGAGACAAGCGGTGGTATTTTGTTTAGATTGATTTCGAAGAATAAATTATTGTAGCAGGCAAGGTTAAATCTTTTTCATGTGATTGGATATACCTCCCATCATGAGTTATCTCATTGTTAACAGGTTTTTGCTTGACTGACACTTGACTTAAGTGATTTAAGTAGCCCATGGCTACAAGGTACATTTCCATGTTTTTGTAAAGGTTATATAGGCTATCTTAGGGGTGCAGAGTGCAGACAAAGGCCTATTCTTAATTGAAAGCACAGTTGTGAAAGGCTTCTATATTGTAGGCTCTGACTGGTCTCAAACTATGTCACCAGTTTGTGATATCCAACATCGTGCACAGAGGGACTGATGATTCATCCTTCACAACCTTGGCCATGAGGTAAGATGCAAACTGCACAGATGGTGTACTATACTACACAGCATGTCACCTTCTTAGTGATATGGTGCACTAAAACAAGTGCTTTTTGATTCTTCACAACCTTGGCCATAAGAACATGCAAAATGTAAAGATAGTGTATTATATTACAAGCCTGCATGGTCATGAAAATTTTTCAAAAGGGCAAGCAACTGCCCACCTACATTGAGGGTCAAACTCCAAGGAGAGCAATAAGTTGAAAAATTGCTGAAAGGGGGAAGCAAGGGGTGTCTTGATGGGGAGGTGCAGTTCTAGAAAGTCTTTTGTAGGAGTGCCTTGGTGGCTATGAAGTTTTTCACTTGTCCCCCCTTGGCCACATGGTCAAAAAAATTATAAAGGTTGGTGCCAACTCCATCGGACTGGAGTCATGAGTTTGTGTTAGTTTCACATATACATTACATATGGTGAACTACTTTTCAAACTTTTTCAAATTTTTTATTCAAGTTTAATGTATAATGTTGTGATAAAAATAACCAATCCTGTTTGTAATAAAGCATTTAAGGCTTAGCAACACATAAGACAACATATAAGATTTACTAACACTTCAGATAAAAAATTGTTTGAAAATCTTGAACCTACAGTATTTTAAGTCAGTGACATGTGTCGGCTAGACTGTTAGTGTGTACTTTATGTTAGGCAACAGCAAAAGTCCCAAGCAACTATTGAGAAAAATACCGTGCAGTATTTTGTGAAGATATGTCAATTGTTAGTGTGGGTCAGGTCTTTTTCACATGCCAAGAAAATTTTTTTGCCATTCTTGATCAACTGACGACGAATTTTCTGACCCTTTTGAAGAACGATCTTCCTCCCCAGCTGAAAAGAGATTCCTACAGTACAAGAGTACATGAGGCGAGCAATGCAACTTGTGAGATCGTATGACGTATTTTGGGAGTGAAATCTCCTACTTGTGGGAGTCCAAACTTCTCATACAATTGTCACATATTGAAAAGAAACCCTAATATAACCAAAATAATTTCAGTACTACCTTATTTTTTAAGTTGGAAATTGATACTGTAATGTTTTGATAAACATTTTTGCGTCAAATTTTTCCATACCAGGGAGTTACTGTATCGACAAATAGCAACTCCCTGCATGGCAAGTCGGCTGCATTCCCTACATAGGTTGACAAATATTTATTGCAGGAAAAAACTTCTTTGGTTCTTAAACATGTACATTATCTTCATGTATCCTGATGCATCTTATTTTCACTACTCTGATGAAAAGATCATAATGCATCAGATTTAGGTATGCCCTGATTTTGTTACAATTCCTTTCTATATGATGATAACACTACAAAGGCATAAAACAATTTAATAAATTATAGACACATCAAACATGATACTCTCCTATAAAACTCCCTTGAAGTTGAAGGCAACTTTATTTCTTGCAATATTTCTGGCACTTGCCAGCATTGTTTTAATCAATATCACTCTTCTTCTATCTTATCCCTTCATTCTCTAATTTTTCTTTTCTTCTCTTCCATCAATGTCTACTAAATCTCTCCATCCCTGCTAACTAAAATAAACCAATAAAATTCCACTGGAAAAATCAACCAAATTTGCACTTCAATATTCTCCCCTCTGCCAGTCCTTTGACAGTGGAGATAAATCTTTAAGCTATTAATCACCCAAACATCCCACCTTTGAGGACCTGAACTTCCTTCAACCTTACTACTCATTTTACAAAAACCTGTAATGACCAGCATGTGACTGAGATGTTTTTAACCTTTCTACTAGTCCTAGTGTCTAACATACCTTTGGTTGACATTTAACATTTTTGAAAAGAAATGTTTTACACACCCTACTGTGTATTTCAAAACATCACATAGTGAAACTTTCTCAAATTTAATTAATCAGAAATTATGCAATGTTTACACTCTGCAACTTCTATCCTCCAATACACATGGGCAATGGTTTTCTCAAGGTGGACTATTTGTTGCCCAACACACAATTTAAGGAGGGCATTTTGATGAACACCTTGGGAAGTACATTTTTTTTCTCCAAGGCGGGCATTAAGGAGGGCATGGGTAATTGCCACGGTCAAATGACCAACACTGCTAGGTTATGTAACTCCACATAACCCTTTTTACGATCGAATGCAAAGTACAGTAGTCGCTTTTTACGAGCGAATGGACTTGTCCCAGTGTTTTCAGTCTGTGTCTTGTTGGTTTTGTTAATCTATAAGTGTTTCTAGATAAATAGATGTTCATGTTTTGAAACGTTTGAATGATCTATTAAAGTAAATTTTTATGTGTTATTATGTTCAACGAATTGTACGGGTTAACTCACCTAAAAATACATGTGAAAGGCTTCAGACTGTCATTTTGTGGGGGCGCACTTCGGGTTTGTCAGTGACCAGCTGGGGTGGGAAAAAAGGAGAAACGTTGACGAGACGATTTGACAACGAGAGCCACCTCAGTATTAGTTTTTGATGACGGTTTTTACTATTTACCCGAGACTGATTGTATTCAGAGTTATCTATTCTTCTCAACTCGTAGAGAGCCATAGTCTTGTAAGTTTTTATCCCTTATTTTCTTATTTCTCTAGATGAAAAGCAAGGACATTCGGTGCCTTTCCTCTCATGTTTTTAGTGCGTTGCAGGTATTAGTTGCGCGAGGACCTTTTTCGTTACCTTATGAGGCTGTATCACTCACTTTGGAGAGAATTGTTGGGGGGTTTTTTACTTTGTGTGGGCATTGATATCATTATTTACACATCTTTTCCAGCTCTGTTATTAACCTACCGTTGTGTAGGACACAGTGGACCCTTTGTTTTTCACATGTGCAGGTAAACCACTAAAGTATTGAAGTACCTCTAGCTGGATGGACTGAAGTGAGGTGTTTTTGTGAGGCTGTCACGTTAGGTGTTTTGAGTACAGCTCTATCTTTTTATACAGTAACATGGACATATTTCAGTATCGGAGACACATTATGTGTTATTCAGGAGTTTACAATTAGTTTCTGTGAATGTCTTTCTTGGAGTGGGTTGGCGGTTTACATACAGATCTAGAGTCTTCCACTCACGGTTTTAGCATATTAACATTTATCAGTATTCGCACAGGTCACGGAATGTAACCAGTGCCTTTAGTCTGCATTTCTTTATAATCGTATCTTAAGAAGGTCAATTCTAGTTATATCCTGTAGAACCTTGAGGTGTTAGTATGAGGTGCTGCATGAAGGCTGATTGACTCCGTTGTCACCAGAGTGTATGAATTGTGTTTGCACGCATGTCATTTTTGAAGGTGTCTTCATACGTATCGTGTTTGAGTTTGGTTCCTTCTTGCCCCGTTTGTTATGCAAGTTGCTTGTGAGTTATTGTTTTTATTTTAAACAGTTCACCTTGGAATAAACTAGAAGATTGGAAACCACAGCCCTGATCTTTGGCCATTCTTTTTATTTATCCTTGGTTGAAACTACTGGCAATTCTACGAGATGGTATACCGGCCAGTACAATACATCAAATATACTCGGGAAAAGAATGACGAACTATAGAGTTACGTTTTATTTTCTTTGAAATTGAAGACTTCCAGTAGGTTGAGGTACAGTGAACGGATAAGGTAATGAAGTCGCCCGGATGGTAAAATTGCGCGGTACTAACTGTGTAGTTATCTTTGGCCCCAGGAGTTTCAACTGAAATCCCCAAAACTTACGGGTTTGGGAATTCGCTAGCAATGTACTCACCTCATATAACCTATGCATTACCATATTGACCATGGTCTAGCATCTGGCAATTTGTGTGTGTGTGTGTGTGTGTGTGTGTGTGTGTGTGTGTGTGTGTGTGTGTGTGTGTGTGTGTGTGTGTGTGTGTGTGTGTGTGTGTGTGTGTGTGTGTGTGTGTGTGTGTGTGTGTGTGTGTGTGTGTGTGTGTGTGTGTGTGTGTGTGTGTGTGTGTGTGTGTGTGTATCTGGTCACCGCCCTTCTGTAATTGCTAGCCTTTTGGTCTGCCAGTGAAGTTTTTTCACTGCGTTTGCATCTGTGAAATCCTATTACCATCGCCAAGTTTTCAACTTGTATTTCCCTTCCAAACAGGCGCCTGCTTGGCCGGTACACATGTGACCCGACATATAATACAGTTGTGGATTTGGAGTAATAATAGTCAGGCTATTAGCCAAGGTTGCCGACATTGAATGCTACTGTGGCTCGGAAAGGACATTTCCAGATTTTGATGTTTAATGGTTGTATGCTGATCGGAGTTTTCAGCGCGTGCGCAGAGTTGTACTGAACTGCACGTCATAACTAGTGATTTTTGTAGTAAATTTGTTCATATTTTCATATCAGTTTTCTCTTCGTAAACGGCTATTCTATATAGACAGGTCCTTATCCTCCCGCCTCACATAGGCCTATTTGAGCAATCTTATAAGACAACATATGGTTCCTTTGAGCAACCGTATCGAAAATGAATATTAGCTCAGCGTAGTCCTACCAAAGTAGGAGGAGTGATTAACTTGAGAGTTAACTTTCTTGAAAATTGGACTGAGACAGGTTGGAATGTAAAGACTGGTCTCAGATGAGAGACTTGCACAATAAAAGACTGCGAGTTGTCTCCTTACCCTCAGAGCTCATTACATGAGACAAAGATCGAATATGCAAGCATGATCACGTATGTGCCTTACCCGGTTGAAGCTAGCGAACAATAAGCACTAGGTCTACCACCGAACCATATCAAGGAACCGGTTAAGAAGTACGAAAAGGTGAAACTGCCATTATTAAGGAATTTTGAAGTAATGGATTTCCAATCATAGGTGTGAATTTCAAGCCGGGTTTTGGCTAGGTTGTTGCTATCACATTTCTTTTGCAATTTAAACATGTCCACGTCTTAATAGCTAATAAGTCACTCCCAGGTATACGGATCAAGTCAATTTTTACATCACCACGGCCTATCACTGATATACTTTTTGAAACACTCCAGTTTGTAGCAAATAAGGCCCCAGCCCCTTACCTCTCATCAATGTAGTATTCTTTTCTGAGATTGAAGTCACAAACCTCACAGCAAATTCACCATCTGCAAAACTACCTGTCTTAACTCCCATATCAGAATTGTTAAATGGGTGCACTTAAGCACCGCCTTCATTCGCGAGTATGAATGCATTGCATTCTGGTTCTTTCTTCGATCTTTTTTCCCTCAACTGAGTTTCTGACTCTGCTAATTAGAGGACACCTCTCTAGTCTCCAATAACACTATCGTACACACAAAGAGAATGCATACGTGTTAAGAATGACAAGACAATGGACTTGAAAAATAAATGACCAAAGTCAGTGCACCATGTAGAAATGTTGATTTGAGCTGTATCATGTTTCACCATGTACTAAAAAAGAGCATTACAATTATTGCTGTATCTATATTGAAGAACACAAAAGAAACTCATGCCAAATTTTGTTGAACAAAACATTCTCTCCCAATACACTTCTCCCTTCCAATTCTTACAGCAATCTCAGATCTCTCTCTTCAAGAACTATGGATTTGTTAAGTGCCTGACAGATTTGGTATACATACAGCGACTTCCTCAGCCATAATGGAGGGCACAAATTTGGAGGTATGCTTTCACTGGTCCCAACATAGCCAGGGCCATTCGAACAAAGACTGACATAGGCTACTGTATGCCAAAATAAGGTGCATGGATTGCTAAAATAATCCTAGATGTATAAAAAAACTGAAGGAAGATCAAGGATGCTTCTGCAAGTTATAGCAATACACCAGCATGTTACAATGGCTAAAGCTTTTCTATTACTATTATATTTCTAATTACTGAAAGTTAACTAGCATAAAAAAGCCATAGCAACTCCTAACTTAATTTGTAATGTCTTTTCACACATAAAACTGGCCGCCCTTTGGGTTTTTTTTAAGCTATTTGGGTAAAACAAACATAATAGCCTTAGAAGCTACACACATGTACATCAATCATTGTTGTAGAAGCTTCCAATGAACTATATTTAGACAAGTGTGGAGAGCACATACAACTATCAAATGGGGTGCAATTGTACATATACAGAGAGATAACTACAATACACAATGCATTGTCGCTACAAGAATAGCACATTAACAAAACTGACCCTCTGAATTTTTATTTCTTTCTGGTCATACTGAAGTAATACACCACAAATGTCAATGAAGACTATCAACTTTAAATTTTTGAGGTCAACTTACAATTATTAAAACCTGTTAAACTTTGCAAACAGGTGCACTCAAACATCTGAGGCGAGAGTGTTTTTCATTTAACTTCCTAAATATACACAATTCCATGCAAATATGAATCAGGATCAAATTGAAGAAAAATCACAAAAGATTTGTTCTTTCATTTGGTGGCATTTTAGTACAGTTCCACACAATGGCAGAGCCAGCAGTTTCAGTAAGAGGGGGCAAAAATGGTTTCTTAGGGGTGTTGTTTAGCAGCGATACCAATTGCTCACCACAGGGGGATGGGTGCTGGCATGACTATTAGGGATCCTATGTAGAGAGGGTTGCGATTTTTAGGCGCCATTTCATGCAACTGCACTATCAGTGGCAACCCTCTCTGTGTAGGAACTCTAAAAGACTATTTAAGCGGAGCACCACCATTGGTTGGCATGGAGTGTACAAGAAAAGTTTGGCTTCTCAAACTCTCCAGTTGGCCAGACACGGCACTTTCTGGGTCTTATAACCTACATATGCACAGTCTTGAAACAGGAATCTCATATCGTTACAATTTCTCAAATTAATGAGAGCAAAAATAAAGATATGAAAATGCTAATACATATCTGATGGGTTGACATGATGTAACCAGAAAGCCAAAGGACTTTGTGATTCCTTGCCAATATCTCCCTTTTTTTCCAAACACATGTATACCAGCACTTTAAACAGAAGCTACCATGGGAGAAGGAAAGCCACCATAGCAAAACCAAAAACAAAACACAAGAATGTAAACCACGAGTGCAAGCCTCATATGAAAATTGTGCTAGTGTTATCTGTAGCTCAACCAAGATAGTAAAGTTGACAGAAAGATCATGGCACCAAAGTGTGGTTAAAAGTCTGCAAAAGGCAACCTAAAAAACATTCCCCCTCCCCCTTAAAGGTAGTTCCCTTGGAAAAAGGTGACTAAAACAAAGTACTTTTCTAATCTTGACAGGGAGTTGCTGGCAAGTAAGTAGCTGATAAATCTAAAAAACTATCTTAAGCGATATTAAATAATTGATTTGACAGGGCTATAAAAACAGGGCTTTTAACAGCTTGTTAAAGAAAATGAGACCAAATTCAATTTAGCAACATTCATCTGCCATTAATCATCTATTTCTTGGCAAGGAGCAAGGGGGATGCAATGGAAATGATCCATCTTATAACATTTCAGTGATGACAAGATGTGACACTTGACTTCCTCAAAATATTACACATTTGCTACACAAGCAGGTCCACAACTGTCTGCTTTTGCTACAAATGCACATCTGTAAGATCATGAACTCTGTGATTTTAACATTTGACTAACTACTGAAACATGATTTTCTCAGTCTTCAATAGGCAATTCAAATAAGAGAGATCATCTACTCATCAACTGCTACTAATTTTGACAGTTTGAAGTGCTAGTTACATTCAGTTGCTGAGAGATCATTTTTTCACTCTCTAACCTCTGGTGACCTCAGATGACCTTAAGCCTCAATCAAAAATGATAGATGTCATCTACCTATAGGGGACTACCAACACAACACCTTTGAAGTTCAAGCACATTTCCCTACTTGAGATCCTGTGTTTACATGCTTTTAAAACTATGTCTTCCACTGACCTCACATGACCTTTAACCACAATAAAAAATGACAGACATTATCTACTTTATCTACTTATTAAGTGCTACCAACAATAACACTTTGAAGTTCCAGCAATATAGCATTACTGAGATATATCCCTTCGACTGGTTTTCATACGTTAAGCTCTGGTGACCTAAAATGACCTTGAGTCCCATGAAAAACAGTAGGGATCATCTACTCACATTGGACTATCAACACACCAACTTTGAAGTTCAAGCACCTGTCCCTTCTTGAGGTATCTTGTTTACAAGGTTGTCCTTTATCGACCTCACATGACCTTTGACCCCATACAAAATGCCAGACATCACCAACTCATCAAGTGCTGCCAGTGATAGAGATTGAAGTTTCAACAACATTCCATTGCTGATATCTCTCCCTTAACAGGTTTCCCTATTTTATTCTCTTGTGATCTCAAATGATCTTTGACCTCCATGAAAAGCAAAAAGGATCATCAACCCACAATGGACTACCAACATACCAACTTTGAAGTTCAAGCACCTTTCTGTTCTTGAGATAGTGTGTTTAGAAGCTTTACAAGTTTAAGAAGTTTACAAGCTAGAGTGTCACATACACACACTCACACGCCATCACCATTGCATAGATTCCTTGCATGCCTTTGGCAAGGAATCATAAATCCTTACTTGCTGACCCTTCGAAGGCTTGGCAAGTATGATACAGAAAATGGAATTGTCAGTATTTTCATGGATGGAAAATACCCTTTTTGAGAGTTTTCCACTGAAAAAATCTGATCAAATTTGAACATGTCGTAATGAATACTATACTTGCTTAAATTTGAAGACAGAAAATTGGCAACACCATCATTTCCTGGATGTGCAGTGCGCTATAGTACTCAAACTTGCATTTTCTTAACCTTCTTACGACGTTATGCTAAAATGTTCTCTTGACCCTCTTTCATGCTCGATTATACGTTTTGCCTATCGATATGACACTCAATACCCACTGCACTGCAGCTCAAAGCCGTGTTCCCATTTGAGTAAGCGCGGTGGATCAGGGTTTTATTGCATCGAGTGGTGTCGAATAACTTCATCCAGAGCCGCGTTCCCATTTAAGTGAGCGCGGTAGATCAACATGTTATATGAACACATTGCACAAGCGCGAAAAGGTCACCAATGTTTACAAGTCCTGCCATTTCGTACATTGCACACTAGCGCTGTAACACAAAAATGCACATGAGTGTGCGTGTTGCTAACTGCATGCACACTACAATAGCAGCATAGTATTGGTCATATCATAATTATGCAGCTAAGAAATTATGTTGGGCCTACTTCCACGACGTACCTTCGGAAGGAACGTGAGGTATTAACACATTTCAATAACGTCGCTTGTTTTTTTAATATAGAGGTAAACATTGCTGTTTTGGAAAGTTTGCTCGTGCTTCTATCTCAGTTAAGAGTTCTTTTACATCGCAGGCAGTTGACGAATGCATTGCTTATTCGAAGAAGTTACTTCTTCATGCAGCACAGCGAAGAAATCGGTTCAACATAGGCCTGGTGCGCCTATACTTGCATTTATCAACGTTGGCAGCCAGCCAACAAATAGACCAAATTTCTTATAAATTATCAAAATTGCAGTGGCCCCTTCTCGATCAATCTGTAGAGAAATACAGGCAGAAAATGTGCGCGGTAGATGTAGGCTACACTACTGCACTATGTTGTATGTATACACTTGCCCGTATAGCGACGTGTCCAGCGAGGCTTACATTGGACCTAATTACCCGCGTTTGCCACCGGAAAGCAAATGCATGCCGGGAAGGAATAAACTGGAGATCCGGGGTCACTTGATCTACCCCGAACGGTCGGTCAAAATCGGTGGATCTTGATCTTGAGTGAGTGTTGTTGACCCGCGTTCCCATTAGAGTTTGATCTAGTGCAGTAGATCTTGAACCACTGCGCTCACTCAAATGGGAACACGGCTCAAGAAAGCTTAGACATTGGATTGATATACCTGAGCTACTTCACAAGATCAGTGTTTAATTGACCATGTGGATCATCAAGGCATGAGGTGACAAAACAGCCCTAAGGCAATGGGGATTTGCAACAAGTTGAACATCAGTAAAACAACAAAGAGGTGAGGTTGGAGGATCTCTCATTTTAGCATCAGAGATCATACGGCAAGTGAATTTTTTTGTCATTGTTATCTCTGTCTATTTTTTCATTATTTTTTTATCTTTTGGTGAAAAGTTGAAAATGGGCGCTGGTAATCCATTTGAGTCGGTCGTGTGGGGGAAGGGGCAACCGTGAACCTGACATATGGTAGCTTGGCCACTGGTTCTACAAGAGGTCTTAAGATAAGTCTGTTGGTTGAGATTCTACAACGTGATAGGAAGATCTTTTAGTGGTTGACTTAACAGAACACTAGCTATGGTGACCAATCCAGGCACAAGCCAAACAAGGGTGGATGATTAGCTTAATCTTAGGTTAGATTTGTGAGGCCTCCTTATCAACATAATATTGGGTACTTGATGAGTCCATATGGGCTTCCTGATCCTCAATCTCTCAAATTCTACCTCTTTGAATATCACTAGGCAGACTTCAAAATGGTCTATCAAAACCAAAGAATCACCCTGAAGAGGGTTGTGCATTAAGTTACACTCCACACCACAACCCTTTGATAGTAACACTAATTTTTAACCCATTTGAGCTTTGGTACAAAATGCCACAAAATCAACAAAAATGATTCGTACAGTACTTTCATTACACTTAAATGATATGGAGATGCATCTTATCTGTAAGATTACTCATAAAACTGATTTTGGAGACCATTCAAAGCACAAAACGGGAAAATTCAGCATCATTCACAAACTCAAGGCTTGTGAATATGGTGTACAGCTACATACTCAGTGTTACTTTCCATTTTTCCAGTCAAAATTAGTCAATTTCCTCATCATATTTTGTAAAAAGCTTATGCAGAAGGTGACTTCAGTGCCAGAGATTGTTCATGTCAAGTTTGGTTAGAAACCATACAAACAGTTTGTGAACGTGAGAATTAACGACTGTGGCAAAGATCGGTTAATGGGTCAAAACTTTGTGTTAGTGGCGAAGGGCAGTGATTTGGAGTGTAATGAGCTTTAATAGGCCATGTAACATAATGCTCAGCATTGTTCAAGGGCTAGGTAAAACTGTAATGACTATGATGTACCTCAGCTTGTATCACATCATGCTGTTCCTACTTCATCAAGGTGTTGAACAAGGTTGGAAGAAAAACTAGCTCTTAATTGAGACATATTGTCTACCATGAGTTGAATGTAGACTCTCTGCATGTACTGATTATGGATTTAACCCTATCCACAAGAGCATGGATTCCAGTTTGAACACAGAATTGAACCATACAATAAGTACGCAACTTGATGGCAGCTTATGACAGCTTTCTTTGCTTTTACTTTAAAGTTTTCAAACTGAAACCTGGCATATACTGTGCAAAATTTGGAATTTGGGATAGGATGTTGCAACTAGCTTCTAACTATCCTCAAAGACCCTCAAAGTCTCTGAATTGGGGTAGCAACTCCTAGCAGCTTCAACACATTACACATAGCATAGTGTTGGAGTCGTACCTTCTTGAGAGAACTTTCTCAACATTGCTAACTCTATGCGGTGTTTGTCATTGGACAGGTAATATTTGGAACCTTCTACAATTCAATAATTAATACATTGTGCTGTCCATTGATTTTGAAATCCACTTTAAGACTCCCTCTTCCTTCTTGTGTCAAATGTTACAATCAAGTTCAACCCAACATTAACTTTCCTGTGCAATATTTGCTTGTCAAATGGCATTATTCATAGCCAAACATCAGCCTAGTCTACCATACTTTAATGAGACTCCTTAACTATATCATTGTTGAATATTCCTTTATCTTTGGAGAATGTTATTCAACTATATTCAATACTTATATAGGATTTGATAATGGACTATCCATACTCTTCACAAATCACCAGTCACATTTTTATGTCAACATCTACCTTGGTGTTTTACCTTCAGCGCTGTGGACGTCCTGCTCAGCTATAGTAGTCCAGCCTCAATATAGTGAGAAACTCCAACCCAACTTCCAGAGCTCCTACCAGTTTTAATATCAAGTACACCCTTGCAGTATTCAGTCTAATTGTTAAACTTGAGTTGATTGTTGCCATAATCGTACTTTGTAATCTGACTCTCTCTGAACCTCAAGTGGGAACAATAAATTATAGATCTAACTGAAACTTCAAAGACATTCTCATGCCATCTGTCATCAACATGTTTATTCCTATTCTTTTCTGTTGTCGTTCTGTGACACATATGTGATGGGCTACTGAGAATAATACTGCAATGTAACTTTCAATTCATTTTTGGACTAAAAACTAGTTTTTTCGGACTGAAATGTGTATCTCATGTTCAGACTGGAAACACTTCGGACTGAAAATTTGTATTAAACTTTCCAACTAAAAATGCATTTTTTTAGACTGAAAAACGTGCATTTTATTTTCGAACTGAAAACTTGTTTTTTCTGAGTGAAAACATGTATTTCATATTCGGACTGTAAACTTGTGGAACTAAAAACAACTTTTTTCTGACTGCAAACGGGTATTTATTTTTTGACTGAAAGCGTGTCGGACTGAAGAGGTGTACCCTTTTCACTTATTGCTCAGAGAAGGCGATAAATCTATCTAAGAGCTACCTATGAGCTGTATCATATTTTAGCTTGTTCAGGGGGAACTCCCACCATGAGTGTGACTTAACTTGTAATATACAGAGTGCCTCTGAATTGTGTTTGACCATCTACACTGCTCCATGCTTTGCACTGCTCCTATACAAGGCAGGAAATCAATTTGAAGATTTCAATTTTTCAAATCAGGTCTTAGTTTCTCCAAGTCCGTTTACCAGAGAGATGCTTCTTCAAACCAAAATTAGCCCCAAAGCCCTTCCATGAAGGAATGGGATTTTGATTTTATTCATCACAATCACAGATGGGTATACTTGGTACAATGTGGGCATTAACTATAATATACTTGCAATGAGACACAGAAGTGTAGAATCACAGTACATCCCCCCTTGTTGGGTAACCATGACTTACTCACTACATCTGTCTCACAGTTAACTTGGGAAGACATTCAGAGTACAAGGTCCATCTGCACATGCAATATAGTAAACAACCAAAACCTGCTGCCTATAGTAGTGAGGGCTTTGGAAACAAAGGTTTTGTATACTGGACACAACTGCGAGTAATGCCTTGAGTATTCACAAATGTGCGTAATGTTGACAGTATTATTACAAAGGAGTATTTACCTGTGACAGTTTGAATAACATATTCTAAAGCTTACAAGTTGTATAGATTGTAGTTAAATGTATAATAAACACATCATGTACAAGTAGCTACTATAAAGACTAATGGCAACTGGAAAACTTTAAGTAATGAGTTACACCGGATAAATAATTCCTTGCATGGTTAACACATTACGTTGCATTGGTACTGCAATAACCATCATTGTATCTCCTAAAGCTGGTTTCTATAACTTAAAGGGGCTCATTGAGTTGATATCAGTAAAGATTGCGGTGATTTTGAAGTATACAAACACACGACAATACTCACAATCAGCATAACTAATCAAGTTTCACATCCAATAGTTATATGAAAACTGTCAATTTTTTCGAATTTTTGACCGTTACTTGCTCTGATTGTGTGCATGTGAATGTACTAATGTGAAAATGTCTGGTCACAAAGTTTCAAAAACCAAATTTAATCGTTGGTTACTCACTCATTAATGTTCCAACGTATGTAAAACTTTGGGATCCTTTTAGTTTGACTGTTTGTCATTAGTATGTGAAGCAAACTTGACCGGTTTAGAAAAATTGAGGGAATTTCACAAAACAACTCAATGAGCCTCTTTAAATAGATGAACCTAATACTGTTAACTAAAAGAGGTTTGATTCAAGGATCAGTAAAATCTGGTTTTGGTTTGAATCAGTTGAGAAATTCTCTATAAAACAAAAAACCAGTAACTAAAAAAAAATAAGATTGTAATCCAACTTTCATTCCAAAAATATATGGTATCAAGATGGCTAACTACACTGAGTATCTTAACAATTGTGTAACACAATTCATTTGTTGAATGAAATTTTACAAAATGAAAGCAAAAATTAACTGCTTAAAGTTTGTGTGCTACAAGTTTTGCAAAGATGAAATTCTGCTGACCATTTCCAGCAAATGGAGGAGGCCTACCACAGCTGGACGAAGGCGAGTAGAGTCAATATGAAGCTGCACTGCAATGATATACTGTATTGCTCTGATCTGGCAGAAAAATAAAACCTGCCCACTAAACACATTGCAGGCATGTGGCTGCCCAAAAAAATGGCTAAAATATTATTCCTACAAGTTTCTATCTATGTTTGTGGGGAAATGGCTCCAAGCTGTCAACCATGACATATTGCATGGTGTTCTACCAGTAGGACTAAAAACATATAGAAGTGTACAAAAGCTAAAGTACTACAGAAAACTAGAGAATATAAAAGACTAATAGCAGCATGTACTAACTAGCCATGTGTGTTATTCCATGGGTGGCAACATAATCCGAGAAAAACATGGCCCATCATATGCCTACCAGCAGGTTGCTCACACTGGTTAGGCTGATCACTATAGCTGCACTGTTATAGGATAACTCCATGCAATCACAGCTGATTCAGCCATCCCTCTGGTTCTGATATTCCTGTCTATGATCTCTTGTGACTATCAACAAACAAGTCTCATTGAAATAGCACTGGAATTTTCTCTCTTGGATTGACAAAAGACTGCTGTGGCAAATACTGTACCATGCATACAGCCACCAACGTAATGTTACGTAATAGCCATAGGAATAGATAATAAATTAACATTAAAACATTTCTTTCAATAACATGACCTCTGCTACTCACAAATACTTGACTGGTCCCTTTCAAATGTGATGAAATGCACAACTGCCAATGTGGTCAAGGCTATTCGCTATTCATTATAAATGGCACACCACGTTCGTATGCGATTATTGTAAATGTTCTTTAAGGCTCCATACTATCTTTTCTTTCCACAAAACAATTTTGCATATTTTAGCTTTAAAACCCTGTGAAATATAGTTTGGCTAAACATGACCTTTGTGTCACTTCATGTGCAATTTAAGTTAAAGTGACTGTGTGTGTACTGAAAAACCAAAAGATAAGACTATGTTTGAGCTTGACTTTTTATTTTTAAATGTACACGCAAGGTTGTACATAAACGGACTATGTCTTTCAATGAAGGAAAATGACAGTAACTACTTCGAAAAGCAACGGGATTGGCATAAAAACAGTAAAAACAGAAATCATATTTGAAAATTAATGGTTCTCACTATAACCACCTACATAATGAATATGCAACACTACAGATCTCACTAGTGTATCAAAACCATACTACTCAAGTCGTCGCTCCATGGTACAGTAGGTATCGGGAATTGTAGTATTTGGTGAAAGGAAACACTGTATTTACAAATAGCCTTGCCCGTGGCATCAGTGATCCTGAGTTGTTACCTGGATATTCAATACTAGTATACTTCCCATTGGCTTGCTCAAAGAAGCACACCGTTGATTTGAATGAAAACTGTCAACCACTACATTATCATATTCTACACTTTTTGTCATTATGTTAGAAGAATTTGAAATCATGTGGCAAAATTAACCAACTGAAACCTATTTATTTTCCCAGATTGTCTGAATGGTGTTTTCACTTTTTGCCTACACACAATCACTTTAAAGGCAAAATCAATGACTTCTATTTTTGAATGATCATTGTCCTGAAATGCTTTTCTATTAAGATATGCTACACGCTAAATTGTTCACAGCAAAGATTCTATAGTCCCATGCAATTTCAGCACTGTAGATTTTTAGGTCTATAGCAACATGGAATTTCACAGTTCTAATGTAAGTTTTCTGATCACAGAAAATTACAGCATTTGAAAAGTCTAACACAGAATTTCCCTTTTTGTTTTCAAATTGGAGTCTACTGTTTCTTGTACCAATTCAACTCAAACAGCGCCCTAATGCCATAGCAAGTATTTCTACTTGTTTATCATCATAATACACCTGCCAATTCTGAGATCAGAATGAAAACATATTCCCATTACTCACGAAACATGAAGTTGAGCCATATTTTCTATTTTGTTCATTTGAGTTCTGGGTACCTGTACATTTGACAAGGTAACCATGTACACTGATACTCAGTCCTTATTGTTTTTGTATATATGTACATTGAAAAAGGCAACTTTTCCTCCTTGCTCTTTATATACTCTTTCCACTTGATTCGTATAGACTACTTGATCAGTACTTAATGTTAGAACTTGTCATGGGTACTCTTAGTTGTAATGCTTGTACAGGAAAGCCTTACTGTAACTTGTTTGCATTAATGAATGTTTGTTGAAAGGATATATGAATGTGAGTCACATTTACACGAGATGCAAGATTGGACATTACAGCAAATTTGTTTCTTCTGTCTGAAAATGGTGCACAAAGGAAAACTGCTCACACAGACATCATAAACGATAACAATAACAGCTAAAATAGGCCTATGTCTTGAAGGCAGTGTCTACACGAACATAACATAACAATCTACACGAACATATCTTTGGACTTGCAAAAACCAGTTACAAGTTAAAATATGAGTTGAGGTATGAGTAGAAAACCAGTTTTTGTTTTTACTAATCGTTCCAGCTTTAGATGAACAAAACTTATCTGGTTTGGTAATTAACTAGGGACTCACTTCCTTATATTGACACAGCAGAGCGGAGGGAAGTGAATGTTTTGAATACTTCCCTGAAAAAACAATCAGCTAATCACTTAACTTGTATCAAGGCCTAGAAATTAGCTTAAACATGTTGGTATGATTGTTAAATAACTACAATCTTGGACAAAACTCCTTCCCCATTCCCCCTTTCAATGTTGGCTACCAGATTACTGTTCACAGTGTACATTTACTTCTTTAGTGCAACATTGGAAAGGATAGCAGGATTTCACGTTATCCTCTCAACTAAAATTAGGATTACAATCGAAACGTAATTATAATCGCAAAGTGTCCCAACAGTTATGTCCACGACTGTCTGAGAATTTCAACAGGCCAGAAGTAGCGCGTAAGAAACATGAGCAGTGCATATTCAGCATATTTTGGGCCTATGTTGAAGTTTGTTTACTGTAGTAATATTTTTGTGAATGCTGCAAATGTTATGAGAAAGTAGAGGGAGGACTGAGTCAAATCCGTGTAGAGGTTTGTATCACATGTGCTAAATAAAATCCAATCATTGAGGAAATAACATAAGTCCAATTCCTCTTGTCAACCAAGAAACTAGTTTAACACAGTTTGGTAGTCAGCTTAAGAAGACTGATGTATATGTCTACGATGTGAATGTGTTATTATTTAATGTTTTCACAATGATGGTGACGTACTCACCACAAGCAGATAAACTGTGCAGAGAGTACTGGTAAACTTCAATACCACTTCTGGTGCGGGCCAGCCTAGTACCGGACTAGTGCCTCCTTCCCATGAAACCATGGTTAGTCCTGCTGTGCTAAGAGAGAGAGCAATAGCGGCTATAGGATGGATCCCAGCCCCAGATGCTACTCTCCCAAGCGATGAGGGGAAGGATGCCTCCTGGGAATAAACAGGAGGAACCACTTCTGCACTCAAAGGGAGGTGACACCAGCAGTAGCTTGCTACATTGGGTCACTTCTAAATTAGTGCACGGATTTGTATGCCCACAAGCATACATATGTATGAACAAGACCACAACCAATGGTAACAGTAACCAAACATACATGCGATGAAACCCCACAAACACATCTAAGTATAACGTATGGGAAAGGTTTAATGTGCTTTAAGGCAGAGAAAATGTAGATCATACGATGAGCTGCCAGTTCTTTGGTTGCAACACAGTTGGTCAGGAAGCCCCTTAAAGTGATTGCATGTGTACTGAAAAACCAAAAAGATAAGATTATGTTTGATCTTAATTTCTTCTTCATTTTTAAATGTACACGCGAGGTTGTACATGAACGGACTGTCTTTCGATGAAGAAAAATGACAGTAACTACTTCGAAAAGCAACGGGATTGGCATAAAAACAGAAATCACATTTGAAAATTAACGGTTCTAACTATAACCGCCTACATAATGAATATGCAACAGTACAGGTCTCACTAGTGTATCAAAAACAAACAACTCAAGTCTTTCGCCCTTGGTAGGTATCGGGAATTGTAGTATTTGGTGAAAGGAAACACTGTATTTACAAATAACCTACAAACTGAACACAACCTTGCCCACAGCGTCAGTGATCCTGAGTATACTTTCCCATTGGCTTGCTCAAAGAAGCACACCGTTGATTTGAATGAAAACTGTCAACCACTACATTATTGTATTCTACACTTTTTGTCGTTATGTTAGAGGAATTTGAAATCATATGGCAAAATTAACCAACTGAAACCTATTTATTTTCCCAGATTGTCTGAATGGTGTAATTAAAAGCCTTACCAAACTTTTGGAGATGAAATTTCAATGTTTTTTACTTTTTGCCTATGCACGCAATCACTAAAGCGGAACCACAACTTCGTCACCATGTTGTCCTGCCCTCAGGGAAAGGAGGAGGGAAGTGAGACAGGTGAGTCGTTCATAAATAACTGCACCGAGTGAATTTTGAAATATTTACATCATTCCTCACTTACCTGTCTCCTCACAACAAATGCACTGGGTAGCACTGTCACAGCGGAGGTCCAAGGGGCGGGATCTACCCTCCTGGATCCCTGATACCACATGTCCTAACCTTGACTCAGCTTTATGCAGCCTTCCGATATCATTCTTGAATTCATGTGGAAACTACAAGCCATGCCTTCAGATTTTTTTCTATGGGGTCTCCCCCCTCCCAAGAAGGGTGCAGATGTCATCATTGCTAGCCTCTAGTGTCATGAGCCCCTGCTCTCCTCAGCATGTCGGAGAGGGTGATAGTTCGCACTAGCCACCCTGGACTCGTGGAGCCAGACGCCATGACATGAGGCTCTTTCCTAACGGCAAAGAGTGTTGAAGGAGGTCTGAATTTTCAACATTGTTCCGATACCCCTTGAGGGCTCTCACAGGAAACCAAATTTTGTCTTCTACTTTTGTGGAGCATGACCCAAAAATATAACGAGCTATGTGGAACCCGAATGTGGTCACAGCAGTCATCGAGCGGTAGTTTGTGATAGTGTTTCGCCTGCTTGCCCTCCTCAAACAGGTTCATGACCAATTTTGAGGCCTGGACCAGCAGCGTCTCAGACAGAGAAGTCTCTTGGTCTACGCACCACCCTCCAAGATTAGCAGGTGGTAAAGGTTTCATGCAGTGAATAAATGCCAGAGTTTAGACCTTGCAGACATCTGAGACGACAAGCCGGCAGCATTGCAATTACAGAGCAGGTCTGCACAAAGTATAATGAAGTAGTTCTCTCCAGAGATTTGTGGCTTGAGTGAATGTTGCAATGAGGAGCCTAGGATAATCCCCAGAGACAAACATACCCTTCAGCGCTGGGGTATGACCTGCTATTTGAGACCCCTAAACAAAGGCCCTCACATCTTATAATCTTAGGTAGAAGGTTCCTTTCTTTTTTTTTTGTAATAGAGAGAGGTTACATATCCGAACATATATCTGAACATATTTCCTATGTCCTGCGTAGACAGTGGGTCACTGGGATCATCTAAAATGGCAGATTGAATTCATAGCCAGAGAGTGGGTGAGGGAGGGAACATGTTAGTGAACAAACATCCCTTGATCGTGCCCTGATAGTGTAAGCTGGAGCCTAAAATACATGGCAGGTAATGTTTGCTCCTCTTTGGATTTTGAGGCCAATGTGGTATGACCACCCCAAAATCATTTCTTTTTGAAAATCTCCCCAAAACCCTAAAGCAAAAAGTTGGAGTCCCCACATCTGCTAATGCTGGCAACCTTAAGGTTTATCTTTGAGCAAAGCTAGGGTGACCATAATGCTCTGAAATGAGGACAGTCCCAGAGAAGTGAAACTATGATGATTTTGAATGTCGCATCATCAGTCAGACCTTGCGTCATAGGCAAGGAGGCAAAACGTTACCACTATATTGACCAGAATCAAGGACAGAGCTTCCATTGCTACTGATTCCGAAGAGGAGGGCTCAGGCAAAATGTCATCAACATTGTGTTCTCCTTCCCTGCAAACGAATGTAGCATGAGTCTGCCCCACAGTCGAAGGGGCAGCCATAAGTCTACCAAGACAGACCGCTTGTTGGGAGGGCTCTCTCCAGCTACAACTCTGCTACGAGTATCCCTGACTGTACCCACCAGAGTAGGTCAGTAACCATCCTGCTGACGAGGTGGGTGAGGAGGCCAATCCTGTCTGGGATTTTGGGTTTATTACGAATACTGATACGTATCTAAAACTTCATAACTATGAACTCTGGAGGAAGCTAATGATGCTCTCAGCCTTTTCCAGCGGCCCTGAGTTGGAGCTGGTTGACATAGACAAACATTAACAGGCAGGACGCAGGAGATAGCAAGAGGTAAGTTTAGTCACTTGTAAAATACCCAAACCAGGAAGTTGGGGGGAATTCTATAAGTAGACATGTACTTAACCATTGCCTCACTAATGCGTTAAAGTAACAACGTGGAAACCGATGGGAGGTTACCGGGAGGAGAATACGGCACGCCCAAATGCCGCTCCGGTGCTAAGAGTATCCGTAAGCTAGAAAGTGACAAACGTCTTTGGTGTTTTCCAAGCCTCCGCCTTAAGGTACACCGCAAAACAACGCCTTGGACGTCGCTTGCCCCCGGACCTCATGAGCCCTGACCTGTCCCTGGGCATGCGGCGTAATGACCTTGGCCTGCGTGAAAT
This sequence comes from Stichopus chloronotus, assembly GCA_021234535.1. Taxonomy (NCBI): domain Eukaryota; kingdom Metazoa; phylum Echinodermata; class Holothuroidea; order Aspidochirotida; family Stichopodidae; genus Stichopus; species Stichopus chloronotus. The sequence goes on along the minus strand of CM037848.1, from coordinate 3,977,522 downwards.
GGTATCTCTAGAGGCCGCGGCATGTGGCTTTCTGGGGAGGATAAAGAGATGATCGGACAAACGGATGTAACCAGCATGTATCTCTCATGAGTGCTGCTTTTTTCATATCCTGTTTGGTGTATTTGTTTTCAAATTTGCCATTTGTTCCTCACTTCTCAGTATATATACTACAGTTGAATACTGTAGAACCTCTTTTCTTCCTGTTATAGTTTCTCTGCCTCTCTTTTCTCCTCCCCCCCCCCCCCCTTATTTGGTTTATGTTGTTCTTCTAGGGTTTAAGTTCAATTTAGCCATGCGTGTGATCATTGAGGCATTATTTGGAGTCAGTGACTACGCCATAAATAAGGCAACACTAATGTGAGGAACTGATGGTGGAAGCTGGAACCATGGCATTAGGAGGAATGGTAAGAGATACGATGGGAAGCAACAAAGACCTCCAATGATATGGGGCACTGTTATGGTCACCATGACATGTTACCTTTGCTGAAGCTGAGCTAAAGCAGAGATAGGATGAGGTCAAGTTAAAATTTAGACATTGTGGCAAGGAGCATTAAATGAACTGATGAAAGGGAAGGTGTACCAGGGTTCGCTAACTTCGTGCAATGTGCTTGTTAAAAGTGAGAAACCAATTCACCAGAGCAAACAAGACAAAAAAACCCTTAAAAGTAGGAATACTTGGTGATATATTCAATTCAGATGGCACCATATTTTGGACCATTTTGCATCTAGCCCACCTGACACGAGCAAAAATTTTTCAACAAAAAGGAGGACACCCCTCAGGCCCCCTCCCCAGGATGGCAATCAGTCACATTGCCCAGATCAGAGGAAAGCACCCAGACAAAATTTGGACCTGCAAAGAACACAGGTGACTGTACTTTGCTATCGCTGCCGAACCCAATTTAGGATTTCTATACCCATTTTCAAATGAAAAACAGAAGAAAGCAATGTAAAGGTAGGTGGAAATGGATCATAACAGCCATTCACTTTGAATTCTATATGCCTAGTATTAACGTAAGTGAAAGTGTTGCATGTAACATCCACATATACAATCTCGGGAGTGAAAGGAGGGCTAACGATAAGACTGCTGTGGGTTAGTCTTTGGCTAGGCTAGACTAAAATGTTTATTTGTGATTAGTTTCAAGCAGGATATACAGTGTTCCACTCTTCCCAACTTCTCTGAAAATCCCTCCTTACAAAATTACAATCCCTGCTACTTTTTTTGGAAGGAGGGCATTTCTCTCTTTAATTTTGAAGCTTAGCGCTAACACTGGTGCAAGGTCATCTGGGGTCAAGTATTGAAACTCTTTTTTATGTTCCTTAAGAAACTCTTTATTCTCAAGATTGGGTCACTAGACAGGTCTCATATAAATGTACAGTTAGCCAATATACAGACACTTAGTGAAAGAGGAAAGCAGTCAGTAGCATCAATTGTTGGTATGATGTAAAAGTTTACTAATGTGACCATAAATCATGTTATCACATGACCGAATGCTACCAAAAATATTTGTCAGTATGCCTCTTTAAAGTCTGCCCACATTTCTTTGATCATTCATACAAACCCTGTCAACAGGTATCAACGCCACATGATTTTTTCCTGCCCGCAATGTTTTACTGGGGAAAAAAATTTGTAAACTGTGATTTCCCTGTGGGCAGTCATGACTTAAGGGCAAGGGAGTAGTTGAAGCATGTAATAAGCTATAATGATACATCCAGAAATTGCCCTTTAGCAAATTTGTTGTTTTCCAGTCAAGTAAAAGTTGACAGCTCTCAAGAACAGATCTTGGTATTTTAGGCTGTTAAGACTTTGGGGCATTTCCTCTTTTTTATCTCCACAGAGGATTGAGGATGCTTCAGTTAAAGGGAAATAGGGCATTTAGAATATACCAACATAACATACAAATAAAACTGCTTTAATCATTGTACAACCATTCAGTCTCACCAGTAAACATCTGCAAAAGCTTCATCTCCTCAAAACACTATGCATATGGTGAGTAACGGAAGATGCATCATTTGAATTTTGAAAAGTTTGGGTGAACAAATTGGTGTTGAGTAACAAATAACTGAATTTCTATCTGTGAGGAGCTTATTTCTTGAAAAGAAGGCTACTGTCCTTCCTTATTTTGTATACTCTATCATTCTTTGTCCACAAACATTGGTTTTAAAAATATGGTTGTTATCTATGAAACAAACGCCTTATTTCCCTTTAAGTTTGCCAAAGTTTTCTTTTTGGATTATGGCCTGAGGGAGATTTCAATAAGAGTCTACTGTAAGGATGTGCTTTATGCATAGCAGAGAATACTAATTGTGTATTCATGCTGCACTTAAACATAAAGCAGTATGCTGAGATTTTGATTATGGTACTGTCTTGGGTGTTCAAAGTTTTGTTTAATTGATATACAGTTACATGATAGTATTGGGCACGAGGGTATATGCTATGTACCCATCAGTGACTGAATTACTTCTTGCATGCATCCCATACATGCATGAAGGTTCATCCACAAGTACAACCCATTCCCTAACAATTACGTACTGTGCCTGAAGCTTTTGCGTAGGAAATTTAACATGGAATTACTTGTTGTTTCTGCAGGATTTTCCAGGTGTGATTGAATCTGTCATTATTCTCCATATAACAGAAAGGTGTCTTCACATTGAAATGTATATACTGGGTATAAGTTTTAATTTAAAACTGTTAGAAAAGTGACACTGATTTTGCTACAACCTTGGACAAAACTGTTGGGATGCTTTGCCATACATTGCGATTATAATCCTAAATTCTAGTGGAGAGGATAACACTAAACCCTGCAGCCTTCCCAGAGTTGCACCATAGGAGTGAATACACACTGTGAACAGTAATCTTGTAGCCAACATTGAAAGGGGGAACAGGGTGTCACAAGCAGTGGCAGCACCAGAGTCTTAAAAGTGGGGAGCAACTCGGAAGGAAACGAAAATCCTGAGGGGCAAAGACATGTTATGCAAAGCGCTGAGTTCTGAGCTTTAGCATATCTCTGGGAGACATAAATACAGTCTCAAGATAGGTATCACTTGGCTGAAATCACATCATTCAATGTAACCACAGAATGCTCATACAGGAATCTTTAGGTTTAGCAAATCTTCTTATATCCATATTCCTAAATCCACATTAACATCCGTAGCTCCACTTCAAACTTTCTCTACCTCCACCACTCATTTGTTGTAAACCATCCTGTAACTTCTAACCCAAAGCATCCCACAATATCTTACCTGTTCCTAGTGTAATTCATCATAAACCCTTGTTATCTTCCTTTTCTCATTTTGGGTGTATAACGGTTAAAGGAATTCTCCACCAACCAAAAAACTTCACATGATACATGAGATTCTTTACCGTTCTATCAGTTAAACATAACTATTTTACCAGAGGAAGTTTCCTTAGAAATGAAATAACGCTTTGAAAAATGCGCCTCAGCACGAGCCTGAAAATGTGTGACATAGAACCGACAAAAAGCGTTTTCCATTTTTTGCACTCTTCCCGTTTCTGGCAAGGTCTTGGACGCACAAACTCTTTCGTTCAGAGATAATGAAAACCCTATGAATGTCTACATTTAGTAAGATACTTTCAGTAAGATACATTCTGTAAGATACTAACCTACTAAGCACATGAAACGAGCGGAGCTGTTATTGTGATGGACATAATACTTAATTCCTTCTTAAACTTTAAGACCCATCAAACCAAGCGAAGGTAAGCTGCGTAATTAGCTTAAAGGTATTTCTATCGTTTATTCGTCAATACCAGTTCAATATCATTCACAGACCAACGTCTTGTAAGTCAACTAACCCTTAAGCAATTAGGTAACTCCGAACGATGCTTTCAAAGGTATCTATGCCACTCCCTCGGTCAAACAAGGTTTTATCAACAAATTAGAGATCAGAACAGCACTGTAACCCACAGCTTGAACTAAAAATCAATGGCAATGTTCAATCTAGATTTGCCGGTACTACATGACAACCGATTGATTTCTAGCAACAGGCTCGTACCTCGAATTTTTACTGACATAATTCATTTTGCAATTTCTTTGAGGTATTTCCTAAAAATGAGAACAATGACTTGTCTACAATAATGTTTGCATCTTTTTAAGAGACATAAGAAGCAATGGTGGAGAATTCTTGTAAGGAAGACAAAACAGGCCTGGTCATGAAAATTTTTTCATGAGGGCAATCAACTGCCCACCTAAATTTAAATGTCATGCTCCACAGCCTACAAGCCATAAGAGGGCTAGACCCTGTTGGGCCATGTCACCTATATTGCATACACGCAAGGTGTCTTTTACATTCTCATATCACAGTTTAACCGACCCCGGGAGAACAGTATTAAATTCACACTCGTTCAAAGTACAACATTAAATTGCTACGGAATTAGAAGCAAAAAATGACAACCAATGACAATGCGCCTTTCAGTTCAAAGTGGAGCTGACCAAATTGGGAGTAGATGCAACGTTAAGATAAGTTTTAGACAAAATTTAAAATTGTGAAATCTGTCTACTAGACATATGACAAACAAAAAAATTAATAGGGTCACTGATAATTCTAAGGTCACTGATAATTCCGCAACACTTACTGACAATATCTTTAGCAACATGCCTAGTGTAAAAATAGAATCAGCTATAGTTCAGACGGATATTTCAGATCATTATCCTATTTGCACTTTATGTTTGGGTATCAAATCAAAGACTCCTTTTGATTCTACTGAGGGACATTTTAGGCCAAATACTAAACCATCTAATGTTTTTAATTTAAAATCTGATCTGGCTTCTGTGCTTCCTGATAATGATGCTCAGTCAGCTTTCACCAAATTTAATAGCAAGTTAACAGATGCCTTTTGTAGAAACTGTCCTCCTTGTGAAGATAAACCAGAATGCATAAATGCATTGCAGTTTCAATGATCCGATTAAGAATATTTTTGTGGAATCTGATATAATAGCATTAGTATGTGTCACATTGAGCTACGTATGCTTTATTTGAAGTATATGAGATCTGCACAAGCTTCCTTGCTTGAGATTATACCTCCATGTTCACAATTTGATGCTTGCTGACATGGAATAACCTTCTACCTCTATTAAAGACTAACATTCTTGTGCTAAATGAGATACAACTACACATTGAATACTACATCTGTCCAAGCTTCCCTTCATGAGATAATATGTTTACAAGAATTCCACACTGTGACCCTGTTGACCGCAAATGACCTTTGACCTTCACTAGTGAAAATGAAAATTTTTGTAAATTCAATGAGATAAACCTACCATCTAATTGGCGGGAGATCTGCCCCTCAGTTTTCCTTCTTGAAATATTGTGCTTACAATATTCTCACAATTTGACCCCTGTTGACCTCGAATGACCTGTGACCTCCACCAAAATCAACAGGAATCTGGTAATCAATGTGACACACTCACAAACCAAATGTGAAGTTTGTCCAAGCTTCTTGCAATAAACTGTTTACAAGTAAGCTGTGTCGGTAGGAGCACTACTCATATATCAGTATACATGGCTGCTCCATACCTAAATGGCAGGAAAATATCCGCTTCATTACTTTAACTCTGCAATCAATTAAGACCTGATACATTCTGTAACAACCCTGAAAAAGTATGCATTTGTTTTCTTTTAAACAAAATAGTGAGGAATCGAGATACACTGAGTGCCAAAATGCAACCATTAACTTGAAGAAATTAAGTGCCAAACACACTGAGTGGGTGGGGGGTGGGTGAGGGATGAGGATGGAAGATATTAGGAAGTTTACAGTTAGAAGTGCTGGTAAATTATTTACCCATCCCCTGTGGCTATAAGCTAATATGACTGAGCAGAGCTTGGTCTCAAATGCATTGAGTTGGAGTTATGAAAATGTGTTGGTTTGTCGTAACACTGTTATATATGGTGAAATTTTCTCCACTCTTTTTTAAGTTTAATGTGCAAAGTTTTAGTGTAAAATATGCCATCCTGTTCCTGATGACACAAAATAAGCTTAGCAATATATCAGGCAACACAAAGCACATTTTCAAACAGTTTTGGGTCAAAATTTACTTGAAAATCTTAGTCTAGTCTGTTCCTGTACAGTAAGTGTAGGGCACTAGCGACACGTGTTGGCTAGGATCTATCTCAGTATTACGTATATATGTTAGGCTACAGCAAAAGTCCCAAGTCACCCTGAACGGAAATATCTCGTAGAAGGAAACCTTCGAATTAAAATTTGAGAAAATGATGCGGATTGCTAGTTTGGGGTGTTATGCACATGCCATGCAAATGCTTTTGGCAGTTTTGACCGATAGAGATATTTTTTTTTATACGTTCGACATACGATGTTTTCCTAAGGATTGTGATAGTAACTACAGTACAAAGTGTACACAGACAACTGAACAGCGGGTGTGATCCAACGGTAGTTTTTGTGACTGAAATCTCTTACTTTAGGGAGTCTAAAACCTTAATAACATTCCCAGTTTGCATCAACAGAAAGTTGTCTTTGAAATATACCTTGGGTAAGCATTCGTTCCGACCAGGGAGTCGCTGTTTGACAATAGCAACTCCCTGTTCCGGCCGTACTGCTTTGCGTACGCGATGTACTATATGTGTACGTGTGTCGGCTACTTACATGGGCAGTATGTACTTGGGATGAATCTGTCATTCTATGCAACGTTAACGAAACAGACAGGTGTGCAACTGACTGCAGTATAGGGAGATGGTATACGGAGATGGGCTCAAAACTGTAGGTGATAACATTATTTAGCTATTTTTTTTTCCCCCGCTTACAAAACTGAGCTTTCTTTTTGGTGCGAATAACGGGGAAAATGTTACTCCGTGTTTCATCAACACGAATGTTGTCCAATTTGTAGTAACGAAATGGAAACATGCATGCAATCCACTCCTCTTTTTGTTATTCTGAAGTATCTAATATGGTGGGAAGTAGCCATATCGGCCTTTCAACTGTTTTTCTAGGTAGGTGTACGGTACTTCGCATATTCCTCGGTCTCGCACTTTGCTTTTGTTTTTACGTCTGACAAACATTGCTACTTATTTTGATGTTCCATTGTCACCAAGTTTTTTTCTTTTTACTAAAATGCTAATTTGTGTTCATGTGCCCTGCAAGGTGCACAGCTTTTGCGTACACAACTTGAAGAAGTTGTCTTGGAATTTTCGGTAACCCGCAATCACGGACTATTCCAATTACGCACAAATCAGTTACATACTCTCTGATCGACTAACTTGAGAAGCGAGGGGGGTATCAATTGGTTTCTTCACATGGCTTTACTTTTACGACGTATTATCCATTTTTCCGGGTACACCTGCTATGTTTGGTACAATTGTTAGCTGTTAATTTTGTTACTGTAAGTGTAGGTGTCGATGCCATGCCCACGTATACCAGTAAATTGTCCCAGTTTATTTACAAGGTTTTCACACTTTGACCCTTGTTGACCTCAAATGACCCTTGACCGCCATTAAAAACATAGCGTTCTTGTACTCTATAAGATACACCTACATACTTCATGTGACATCTGTCGAGGCTTCCCTTCTTGAGATACTGTGTTTACAAGGTTTTCACAACCTGACTCCTGTTGACCTCAAATGACCTTTGACCTCGACCAGAATCAATTCGGATGTTGTATTCAACGTGGTACACCAACGCACTAAATATGACATTTGTCCAAGCTTCCCTTCTTGAAATATTGTGTTTACAAGGTTTTCACAATTTAAACCTGTTGACCCCAAATGACCTTTGACCTCCACCAAAAACAATAGGGTTCTTCTACTCATTGTGGTACACCTACGTACCAAGTATGAGATTTGTCCAAGCTTTTCTTCTTAAGATATCGTGTTTACAAGGTTTTCACAATTTGACCCCTGTTGACCTCAAATGACCTTTGACCTCCACCAAAAATAATAGCGTTCTGCTTCTAAACATGGTACACCTACATAATGAATATGAGATCTCTCCAAGCTCTCCTTCTTGAGATATCGTGTTTACAAGGTTTCCACAATTTGACCCCTGTTGACCCCAAATGACCTTTGACCTCCACCAAAAACAATAGGGTTCTTCTTCTCAATATGGCACACCTACATACCAAATATGAGATCTGTCCAAGCTTCCCTTCTTGAGATATCGTGTTTACAATGTAGGGCATCACAGACATACATACACACACACATACATACACACACACATATGCATGATTACAAAGGTTACGATTATCATCGAAACCAAAAAATCATTCAATGACTTTGATACAAGAGTCTTTCCTCATTTGGACATAGGGAAACTTGTTGTTTGTGAGGTGGTTGGTGGTTATGGCACCCCTGCCCTTTCATGTAGTGTAAGCATGTGCATTATGTGCCTGGTTTAACTTGTATAGTTTGTCCTGTGGTGCATGAACTACCTGAATGCAGGGCTATTCAATTTTAATTCTTTCTATTCAACAAGAACTCAACTTTGACCCCTATGTTGACTCTCCAAATGATTTAAAAGACCGAGAGTTAATTCAAACTGCAAGTGCACTATAGTGTGTTAAAAAAAATCACTTATGCAGTACTATAGCCTACAGTATAAAAAAAAATACATGGAGTTTTGCATGTGGTGATGTTAAGGTACATCTGTATGATCAGGGTAACTACATTTTTACACAGTTTATCACAGTAACTTGAAGAGAATTTTTGTGGGTTTTACCTTTTATTTACTCAGTACTGGTACTTGTAATTTCTGTTGAAAAATATGTCAAATATAGATGTGCAGAATCCTAAAAGCCAAATGCAGTAATAATTGTGCAGGAACCTTGTGATGTTTGTGATACTTTGTTGTTGAAGATCAAATGTAAAGGTAGCAAGAGGAACAAAGAGGTACAATTTGAATGTTGATTCACAGAGAACATACAGGCAGTCAGACATGACATACAACAAAAGACCTCCATATTTATAGAGGTGACTAGGACTGTTGCATGTCTTTCAAAATGTTGACATATATTTTGTGATTTACTGATAAATAACAAATAAGCAGTGCTTTATGTACCCACATCCCATCTGTTACCTAAGACTCCAGTTTCTGTGGTCCAATGTACACTTCATGATCAAAATTGTATATCAGTGCTGCATATTATTCCAACACAACTCACTTAGCAACCTGACATTGTAGGAAACTCCTAAGTAGTCTGATGTAACCAGAAGTATAGTACGTATATATGTCTCCAATGCGAATTCATGTAACTAGAGGTAGACTATGTTCTAAGCATACACATACCAAACAAGCACACAAAAAAACAAAAAAATACTAGCAGTGGCAACCATCAATGGAATTTCTTCATATGACTACTTATACATAAGAAATCACCTTATACAACTGTACCTGTAAAATACAGTGGACAATACTGTATTTTCCCCACTCACTGGTGACGGTATTCAAGAAACACTTATGCATGGTTTGTTGTGTACACCCGAATAAAAGTTCTAGCACTGCGCCCAATAAGCTCAAGATCCTATTTATTTAGCTTTTGCTTTGAGACTTACAACATATTTTTTATTGTGTCACAGAATTTTGCTCTCGGAGCAGGAGTAGAATCTAAAACCATATCCTTGTGTTTTGTACCTAATTTACTCCTTTACAGTTCTATTGAATACATTGGAGGGACTTGGGGTGTAAAAAGAGTCCAAAGGCACTACGGCTCTTTGCATGAATACGTTACCTATTCATGCAAAGAGCCGTAACCCTTTAGTTTTATAGGGTAAATCCATGATTTTAAAAAGTTTGGCCTCAAATATGTTGTTCAGCCACAGGTACTCCATTACCACAATAACATGAAAAGCCCTCCACATTGTGTCAAGCAATCTTTAGGAAAATAATAGCTTTGCATGATTTAATAATTGATGGTCCCTATGGGAAATTCTGAACTTGGACCCTCAAACATTGAACAATGCAAAAGATTCCACTAGCATAGTTCTAATATGACAAACCCTCCAAATTGTAAAATAAAATCTTAAGAAAAAAACATTTGCATGATTTCATAACATGGCCCAAATGGTCCACTTGGGACCTTGGACCCCAAAAGCCTGAACACTATGAAGTACCACTACCATCGAACTATTTGTGAAAACCCTTCTATGTTGTAACATGAAAATCTGTAGGAAAACAATTTTTCTGCCATGGACATGCCCAAGAGAGTGTACAACCCAACAGTATCACTATACCAGTATGCATGAGACATCCTGAACAATATAACATCAAACCTCTAGTCCTGAAAAGAAGCATTTTGCATTATTTTATAAAATGGTCCATAAAGCTTATCCAGAACCTTAGACCTACTGTAGCAACACTTAAAACCAAAAGGTAAACTACCATAATACTACTCTTCGACACTGGACAACCTGAAAGGATACCCCTACCATAATGTTGATGTGACAAACCTTCCAGCCTGCAGTATAAAATATGAAACAAGAGCCCAAGGGCACTGTGGTTCCTTGCACAGATGGAGAGCCCATAATGTAAATTATGAAGTAAAAGAGAGCATATTGCATTACTTTGTACAATAGCCCATATGGTCCATTTCTGACAATGAACTCTCACTTTTGTAACATAAAATCTGTAGAGAGAAAAACATATTTCATGCTTTTATAAAGTGGCCCATTTCAGACATTGGACCCCAAACATGACAAACACGCACCCAAATGGAACCACTTCCATAGCACTAATGTGACCATCAAGAGTGTAATACATGCAATCTGTAAGAGAAGTATTTTGCATAATTTCACAACAGACTATGGGCACTATGGTTCCTTGTACTTGAAATACACATACTGTAAAATGATATGTCTGAATTCATAAATATCAAAAAAGCCATTTCAATTCATGCAATGAATTGAAGATGTTTTTCTGCATTATACAGCAATATCCCATTCATTTTAAAAAACACAAACAGCTGTAGATATCTGCAAATTGCAATAAGGCTTATCACATCTATGCCCCTTTAAAGTCCATCAATCTGACAACATACCCTGGAGGTAACTCCTGGGGTCTAGTTTAAACTGGTAAGAACACCAACTGACTTATTTTCTTTCATTGTGTTCTGCCCTCTTCACTAATTGAAAGACACTTACACGAATGAACACATTAGCACTCACCACGAGGAGGTAAACTGATCCAACCAAAACTTGTCTGGTGTGACCACCTACAGTACTGCAAACAGCACATTGCTGCTTCTTCATTTGATCAAGAAACTGCTAACTCAAGCAGTACTTCCATGATGCACTGGAGGGAGACTGATGGAACATATGAGCATCCATAGAATAACAAGGTTTTTAGACTTATGCCCCCAGTTCCCCCAGATGAGATCTGACATCCACCAAAAACAATAGGGCACACCTTCTCAATATGGCAAACCTAAATACTAAGTTTGACTTTCATCTGACTTTCCCCTATTGAGTTACAGCGTACCCAAGCAAAACAGACTTTTGCCCCCAGTTCCCCCAGATGACCTTTCACCTCCACCAAAAACGATAGGGTACACCTTCTCAATATGGTGAACCTACATACCAAGTTTGACTTTCATCTGACTTTCCCTTATTGACTTACAGCGTACCCAAGCAAAACAGACTTTTGCCCCCAGTTCCCCCAGATGACCTTTCACCTCCACCAAAAACGATAGGGTACACCTTCTCAATATGGTGAACCTACATTCCAAGTTTGACTTTCATCTGACTTTCCCTTATTGACTTACAGCGTACCCAAGCAAAACAGACTTTTGCCCCCAGTTCCCCCATATGACCTTTCACCTCCACCAAAAACGATAGGGCACACCTTCTCAATATGGCGAACCTACATATCAAGTTTGACTTTTATCTGACTTTCCCCTATTGAGTTAGAGCGAACCTAAGCAAGTGTCACAGATGCACACACACATACACACACACGTTCACACACATGCCAACCCGACTGCATAGGTTCCTTTGCTGACGCAAGGAACCAAGAAAAAGCATTTTGCATGATTTTGTACAATGACTCATTTCTGATTATAGACCCCCAAATTTTGAACATTCCTCATGTACCACAACCATAGAACTAATGTGATGAACCTTCCACATTGTAACATGAAATCTGAAGGAAAAGAAGAATATCACATGAGACCTTGCATAAAAGTTTCTTAACACCCATAAGTTACCACTGCCATAGCAGTACACTAACATGTGACACAATATCAGAACATGTACACTCTGCAGGACAAGAAGCAATTCACAAAATGGTCCATGCCTATTTCAAACCTTGGACCCAAATATACTGAACAACTCAAAGGTCCACTACCATAGTGATAATTGTGACACAACTTCTACTTGGTCCTATATAATCTGTTGAAGAACTTGGCAAATCCGCAAAAACTGGGCTCCTTAGTCCCCTATGGTCTACACTACGTGATCTTTGATGCCCAAATTTGTACAATCACTGATGGCTCAGAGCTCAAGAATCCTTGTCCCAAAGTTTCACGAGAATGCATCAAATATTGTTCAAGAGGGGACAATTGTTAGCAATTGTGAACAGATAGTGTGTGATGGAAGCCTTACAGTACCACAATAGGGTGTGAGCTAAAATGTTATAATTATAGCAACTCTCTGGTTACATCAACCCGAAAGTCAAAGGGCTTTGTGATTTCCTTGGCAATATGTATGAAAAACAAAAACAACCAACTTACCAATTAAGAAGTTCAAATGTCTTACTCTTCTTGAAATGCCATGTCGACGAGGTTTTCAAACTACGAGTTCTGCTGATATGTGTAACCATTGACCAATACGAAAAATGACAGAGATCATCTACTCATCAAGTGCTGCCAACGTTAACAGGACACTGACAGCATCATTCAGTTGCTGAGATATCATCCTAAACAGCTTTTCAGACTTCAAACTTTGGTGACCTCAAATGACATTAAACCTCCGTGAAAATCAATACGGGTCATGTACATACAATGGGTAACCTCCCATTAAGGCCATTAATAATGAAAATTTCATTCACATAAATGCATAAGTTGCATTCCCCACAACTCTCTGGTGTGGGTATTCATGAGTGACTTTACTTACCGCTTGCTTACTTACATATCAGTTTGACTTAGCTCAAAATGTCCCCAAAAACAATTCTGACACTGCGCCGTCTAGACCTACACTCGCTTTCATTTGGCTTTCGCTTTGGATGGGGAATGTCTGTGATGCATGATGTGTATATAAGTGGCATTGACAGCGACTTTGTACTTCTGGAGGAAGTTTCAACAAAACTGTGAATGCCTTGAAGTGCATTGAGCAGTTAGTACTGAAACATGATAAATCGGCAAAATTTGTTCTCCAAGTTAGTTGCTGTGTACAATCCTGTTCTCAAACCTGGCAAATGAAACTTTTTTCCCCTGTCGTTTCATAGTTTTTTGTCAATGCATTCACTTGAAGACAGGAATACAAGTTACTGCATAACTACCACAGTATATAGCGCACACAATCTCTTTGTCTTACCACTATGAACACGTGGTCAGTACCAGTTCTTTGGCAAATACCAATACTGATGTACTGCAAATACCGGTACTGATTTTCCTAGTACCACCCAGCCCTACAGAGACATAACAAATATAAATATTTCTAAGTTTTTACTGACCTGCATCTTTAATTTCATTGTTTTTCCATTGCTTTTAACAATGATTAATCAGTATATTTCCAAAGTACCTTAAACCACTAGTACTGGTGATGAAAAAAAGTACCCTATTCCATATTAAACATATGTAATCACTACAGTTGGTGATGCCACCATGTATGTCTGTGCATCTACTTTACATTTAATGTATTTTACAAGGACTCTACAAATACAGTAACATTTCAGATTTGAGGGAATTGTCATCACCTCATGCCAGCATATGTGCAGGCATGTACTGTAAGAGTACTGACACTGTCAGGTGTGCAGGATCTCAATAGTGCTTTCTGTTTTTTCCTTGGCATTCGTGAGACATTCTGAAATACACTTTGACCCTATGTGTCAGATGAGAGGCAATAAACAAAAGGATCATTTTGTGATCTCATTCCAAAAACATGTCAGCATCCAGGTAGGTACTTAGCTTACACTTGCTACCTTGGTTCATTTGGTACAGTGTACCAGGCAAGCTGGAACGGAAATGAATGTACAAATGTTTACCAATGTACCAATGAATTGTATGCAGACAGCGATTAGACATTAAAGAGCCATGCATGCACAAAGTGAGCGCAGTGTCCATTAGCTACTTAGAGCAGTTCCTTCACAAGCTGTACACTCTCTGGCACCTCAATATCTATGATCTCGTGCTTAAGATATGTGTGGATGTGAATATTAATAACATGGCATAGATTTAGAGACACTTTCTATGCAACATGTGCTAAGACATTTAGAGTGGATCCTATGAAAATTTCAAACGGATTATGTTCTCACTTTTCGTGAGTGTGGCCCTTAAACCACAAATTCAACCATCAGCAACAGTTCCAAAACCTCTCTATATGCTATAAAATACCAAAACTGGCCAAACCCAAATTTACAGGAGTATCGGACCCTTTCCTGACTAAGTAATGCCATACTGACAGGCACACTGATAAGTGATGTTGATAGATATTTGCGATATTAGCAAACAATATCCTTACTGTATGAGACTTTGCTCCTGATATCATTTGTGAAATGACTCAAATGACATCATCTGTTCATTTAAAAGAAAGGGAAAACAAATCAATGCTTCAAAAAAATGGAATTGAATCATGTACATACTAAATAACATATGGAATTTGGAAAAAGAAATTACATGCTGTGTTACATTAGTTTGATGTAAAATAAAGTGCCATGTCAGTATTAAGGTTACATTTATTGGCTGTACAATGTGACTTCTGTACACAATCCATAGTCTTGTAATGTATTTAGGTATGCTTTGGTGCCAACTTTCTCCTATTATATCAAGATATCCTTTGGCAATTGAAGGCAAAGTGCTCCTGACAACATTTTTGAAAATTTCGTAACACACGAACAATTACTGCTCTTGTGTTACAGACAGACAGTCTGCACTGTTCTTGTCTTAATGGACAGACAGACAGGGCAAAAGTTACTGTACAACTAGTTTCATAGGAGAGAAACCTTTGGTTGGCTGCTTCCTATGAAATACTTCAGTTACAGGAAAGTTTAACTTCCACACTGACAGATGGTGCACAAACATTCTTCTAAATGCCCAATCCTATTGACCTTTACTTTCAAACATTTACTTGCTTAAAGTCTCAGCAATGCTCAATATTTCCAAGCTAATACAAGCTATTAAAAGTTTTTTCTAATCTTTGCTTCATTGTCAAAATGCAATCACCTGTGATATTCATTGGAATTGCTAAAATAGGCCCTCCTGCCAGGCACAGCTTAGAACTATACATCCGAATGCATGCACTGTAATAGAACTGCATCAACTTATGGAGGTTCCAGTTCAATTGTGCTATCTTCCAATGCTGCCCTTCAACAGGAGTTTTGAGTTCAATGGAACAACCTCTACACTGCAGAACCTGTGTACTGAAGTTCTCTAAGCCCAAAGTTCTGATGTAAAGGTACCATATTTAAATGCAATGTCACTGACTTACATACATTGCTTTTATAAAAGTTGAACCAACATAAAATACCATACCACATGAATTTGAACAAATTAAAAACTATATTTAATATGCATGTATGCAAAATTCCTTTCAAAAGTTAGCTGAAGCTTGTCTTACATAAAATGCAAGAAACTCATGATCAGTCCCAATATACATAAGTTATGGTAAACTTACCGTAACCACAGTCTTTGTTGGTTAAAAAGCAGGTGACCTCAACTTTAGGCAAGCAAAGTAAAAATGAGCTTTCCTTAACCAACCTTCATTTCAAATATTGGAGGTTGATCAGTCAATGACATCTGCATACATGTATCACACACATTTTCTTGCAAATTGGACGACTAATTCGAGAAGCTATTAAAGCACATCATTCCACTCACAGTCAAAACAGATATGTCTACCAGTAACAGCAAACTCCTCTGAGATGCAGGCCACATACAGTTTGTGTTTACACAAGGCCCAAATTCAGACCCTAGTGTCAGTAAATACTGTACAATACTGTATGTACCCTAGTCAATCAGGTACCCAAACATATAAATTCCACTAGGCTGGGAGTTTGTTGGGAATAGAACAACAAAGTGCTTTGCACATAGTGTAACACCATGCATCTTACACTGGAGCATGAAATGTTTTAAGTTAAGTATACATGCTGAATTTTGTCTTGTGTTAAATGAGTGAAATTTGTTACAGTGTAGTTCCCTGGTAGTGACTTTGCAACACCATCTTGACATTGTTGGGTGTAGAAGTACAAAGACCCACATATACCAGTCTAGTCCATGGAAATACCAGTGAACAGCTGTGTGGTTGCTATAGAGCTGTTTGAGGGGGACATATGGAACAGCCAATCGCTGAATACAATCTTGTCAACAAGCTACTACATAAAAATGACAGGCAGCATGGTGTACAGTAGGTGCTGTAGACCTGGTCTCCACATATCGAAGCAATAAATGTGGTTTAAGCACTTCTTTGTTCTTTGTACTGTAGAGCATGCGGTAAAGCAATACTATGACAGTACAGGGACAGCTCAACTGTTAAGTTCTTCCTGTTTGTTATCCCTTTGAACAAGTAGAAAGAACCAGAACTATAAGAAGCACTGAAGTACTAGCATCAAATTGTTGCAAGATGTATATCATACAACCTACCACATACCCTGCAATCTCACCATTTTTTCATAAGTGAAGGAGGAGAGGGAGAAGTGTATTTGTAGGTACAGTAGTGGGCCTAGGCTTACATAATTTGTTGAGCATACGTACTTTGCATTAGTTGTACTAAATGAGAAGGTTCTACAATTCTACAAGAAGTACTATCCACTCATATTGCAGAGAATATGATAGGCAAGTTGACTTTATATTAACACATGTAGCCAAAGCAGTCCTGTCAAGAACACTTCTGAAATTCAACACATCTGGCAGCAACATCACATCAAAAATACAAACTTGAGAAAGCATAATGGCCTATTCTGGTAATATCCTACAGCTGTAGAATACTGCAACAAAAGAATTTTTCACATATGAATATGGATGGTGTATTTTAAATGACATCAATATTCGACCCTGTAGGCATTCAAATACAGTCACCCATTTCTGTGTTTACAGAGGTATAAAAACTGTGTGGTCTGATTTCGCTGTGACCCTCTGTAGATATTTTGAAGAATGGACAAATAGTTCTGTTGGAATCATTAAACCACTAATACAGGCTTTAGTTCAGTCTGCACATATACATATAACTATTTCTGAACAAAGCAGTATTTCAACCAGAAAATCAGATGACTTTGTGCTTCCTTGCCCAAAGGCATGAAAATAAGAGGACAATACATTAAAGTTCAAATACCGCACCCAAGGTTCTTGAGATCTACTGTGTGTCTCATACTGTATGTTTCAAACTGTGACCTCTACTGACCTCATATGAAGACTGTCTGCCATAAAAAGGACAGAGATCATCTGCTGTACTCATCCAGTGCTACTGCTACCCATGTTAAGTTCCAGCAATGTTCAGTTACTGAGATATCTTCCTTAACAGTTTTTCATACTTGAGCCTATGGTGACTTCAAATGAAAAACAATGGGGATCATGTACTCACAATGGCCTACCAACACACTAACTTTGAACTTCAAGCATCTTGAGATAACTATCCCTATCTAAAAGGTTTTCAAACTGTATCCTCTATTGAACTCATATAACCTTTGACCTCCACCAAATATAACAGACATCTTCTATTTATCAAATGCAACAAATGATGACAGTTTGAAGTTCTAGCAACACACAGTGCGGAGATATCTCCCTTAATACATTTGTATACTTAAAGTACTACTGTAGTGACCTCAAATGATCTTTGACCTCCGTGAAAAACAATACAGATCATCTACTTTAATGCTCTTCCAACACACCAACATTTAAGCTCCAGCACCATTCCCTTTTGAGGTACAGAACGTTTACAAGCTTTTTAAACTATGCCTCTATTAACCTCACATGACCTTTGACCTCCAAAAATGACTGCACTCATAAAGTGCTACCAATGATAACAGTTTGAAGTTTCAGCAACATTCAGTTGCTGAGATATCTCCCTTAATGGTTTTCTGACTTTAAGCTCTGGTGACCTCAAATGACCTTTGACCTCCATGAAAAACATAGGGGATCGTCTACCCCTGATGGACTACCAACACACCAACTTTAAAGTTTGAACACTGTTCCCTTCTTGAGACGAGCCAAGGTATCACATACTCACAAACACATACAGAACACACACATGACATCACCATTACACAGAGTAGATTCCTTTCACCAGGCAAAGAAAAAACAAAGTCTGCACTGTAGGACTGCACAATTTTCAGAAGTTCATAAACTAAAGGGCACCAAAAGTGCAGAAGTGTGATCTTTGTCAATAAATCTGTGAAAATTTTGATGGGTACTATCATATAACAATGATTATATATTTGCATCACTATTCACATCCAATAATTATGAAAACTGTCAATTTTTACTGATATTTTTGATGATTTATCCCAGCTGTGGGCATATGAATTAGTACTTATGTGGAAAAGTGTATGGTCACAAGTTTTCCTAAACAATTCAATAACTACTCATTAGTGGTCATTTGTGCATAATGGGTACCCACTTAGTTGACCATTAATCTGTCAGTAAAAACTTGACACATATTTGACAGGTTTGTGAAGACTAACTGAAGTTCATGAAACAACTCAAAGTGTCCCGCCATGTCCCTATACTGATCAACATACTGAGGGAAATATAGAGTTTCAGGAAGTGTGCCAACTGACACTGTCCAATTACTCAATTATCATTCATGCATGATTGGGATATTTGAAATGTGTATGACAGTTTAGAGGGGCACTTAAACAGTGAAAGGAGAAATTCACAGAATTTCATAAAATGAAAGTGCTAGTGTTCTTTCCTGCCAAAAATTAGGCTTCAACATATGAGTGATTTCTGGAAGAAAACTTTAAAATTATTCCTAACTTCTTTCACCAAAGTAGAGCACAATTTGTAGTTTTGTTGAAACACAGCTATACTGTGCGATATTTGTACAATTTGACAAGTGTACTGTGGCAAGTTTAGCAGGTGATTATATTCAGCCTATATGATATCACAGGCAATACATGCTTCACTATCACCACGCATGATACTGTACATACAGTAATCACAGTGTGCACCTTTAGCAATGTAGTGCCCGTAGTCCAACCTTTATTCAGCTATGTACAGTACTGTACTGTACTTTTGTACACATACTCAAAAAATGATTTGCAAGAGATTTACCAAGTATGGCATCCTTGGACTTTCAAATACTGCATCCTTGTACAAGAGTACCACATGGAGTCAACTAACCACATTCAAATTTATTGTAACCATATGGAGTCAATTGTAGCAAAGGTTTTATTAGCTAAGGTTTTTTTTTTTGTGTTGCTCCAGACTATGTTTTTATACAGTGTATCATTCCAGGCGTAGTCACCTGTATTCACATTCTCAAACTATTCATTATGCATCTAGTTGTAAGTTCAACTCTCTGCTCACTGAAAATCAATGTCCAACTTTCAAACATATTGCCAAGAGGTCCAAGACTGGAAGTACTCGGAAAAGTATCTTTTGCGAGACAAAAAGCTTGATGATAATTGACAAAGATACTACATTTACAATGATTGCTTCAAAGATCAAAACTTTTTCAACCATTCTTACAGTGAATACAGAGCACTTTATCATCAAAATGTAGGCATCTCAGATCCATTTTTGTTTTTTTTAATTTACTGGTTACACTACACAGCTCCCCATTTCTCTCCTGAAGTAATCTTACAGTAGTCTGGATAATAACTTGAGGGTAACAACTCGGAGGCAGTTGTAAGTACAGCTTGACTTTTCAGACACATTCATGTCCTTGTAGATTTCATGTTTTTATCATGTGAGAAATTCAGAACATACATAATTGAGGTAACATATCTAGACAGATCTGTTTAACTCATTTGAGATTCTGCTGGGATAGTACTGCTTTGGCCACATAAATGCCAGAGTTATCATTACTTAATTGACATAACTCTCAAGTTAAAGGGTAGCATGATGCACCACACTGTTGCGGCTGCAACAAACAGTGCCAAGCAAGGCTGTAAAAATGAATAAAAATCATGTTGTACAGAAAACACTTAAAAACTTCAAAAACTTGGTTGGTCAGGTGTACAATATGCTAATTGCCTTGCTGATTGGTAGCGTGTGAATTTACATGTCAGCTTGTACTGTAACAATACAAATCTTAACACACACACACATAAAAAGAACCAGATATCTTCTGTAAAGGTAGCATGAAAATACAGAACTACTACAGTAGCTTTATGGGTGACTTTTCAAATTCACAATGAAAATTAGTTCAGATGATCTAACTTACAAAGAGGTTGGACCCTCAACATACCATGAACTCTACCATACACTGTACCATACATTTTAAAAACACCGATATTTTGCACAAAGCCATGTAAGTTATTTTTGGGGGGGAGTGATCCTCTTCCAACATGTGCATACATCCCACACATATTTCAACATACTGCAGGGATGTGTTCATAGTGAGTGGTGCTGGGTGTTACTACCTACTTTAGCACGTGTGCATTTGACCTGGTCATCATTCCGAGATGACCAAAAATAGCTTGCCTGTCACTCTTTTCAGGCTTTTTCAACTCAGCACAATACTTTTTCATCAAACGCTTGTTTGAAAATGGTTGTTCCTCAGAACTTTTGTACCAAATATGTGCATTTTGGGTGTTGAGACAGTAAAGTACAGACTGTCATAAATACATCATTGCTACGTATAATGATCATACTTTCCGAGGTTGCTGTATCAAGGACACAAATGGTATTGCGCTATCTATGATTCATACAAATTTTTTTAAAATTATTTCAGATATTCTAAACATATTCCAGACTTGAATTCAAACACTAACTGATTTCCTGTTCTGAAAAACAACTCTGTATTCAAAACTTGGTTGGTTTGCATCAAGTTTAGGCACGTCAATGTGACTAAGTGCTAAATTTTTTCTAAGATAAAATTACCAAGAAGAACATCACATTACAGAAATTCAATCATGATGTTATAAGCACATAGCATGTAAGTATGCATAGAGCATACTGTGACCTTTAACACAGGGATTAAATGAAGTTACAGATCCATTTGGCTGCTCCTACAGTAAATGGTTGTAATATGGTCCCAAATGAGGAATCTCTCACTTGGGGATATTATGAAGCCAAAACTGTTGTAGTTTATTATCACAAAAACACAGATACTTACTGATCCAACTGTTCAGTTTTTCTGGGTAAACATGTTTTGGCAACATCTAGCTAAATAGAAAAGAATGTTATACACCTGTTGATAGTCCAAACTACATAAGGACAAGTGAACAGTCTTCTAACATACTTGAAAGGGTGCAAACAAAAAGGGTACTGTGAAGAACATTTACCTGATCAGCATCCAACAAGCTTTTATTAATTAACCCAGTTTCTAGTTGATACACAAACTGAATGTGTGCACATGCTAAAATCCTATCACATCCACAAGGTATACAATCAAGATTACACCTACATGAAAGTCCATGTAAGAAGTGTCTGCAAACACTGACTATGTTCACTTCACATTCAATCTTGTGCAGAGACCTACAACTGATGACCACTTCCCATCACAATCCACAAAATAAAACCACTTACCAAACAGAATCAAAACGGTTCTCATTTGCCAACTTGTCCATGAAAACGACTATGCTAAAAACAAAGCAGCCCCCCAACATGGAGATCCATTTGACCTGTTGACTCCCCATCTAGATCTTCATGTACAGGTACTCTACATTAGTGTTCAGAGAACTCAAAGTGATGACAAATGTGATGTGCTTGAATACAATGAGAAAGTTTGGTTACATGTTAAGAAATGAGTGTTTACACTAAAAGTGACATTACATATACTGTATCCTCCTATCTTTCAGTCCTCCAATTTACTGTAACTTTTTTTGATCATCTTAACAATATGATGATGTTCAATGCAAGGAGCTATCACTTCACTCTCAAGTTTCAACTTACTATTTTACTTTGATTTTGCTCTTCCCTGGGTAACCTTGACTCTTTAACTTGTTCTAACATACTTTGTTGAATACAATATTTTGCAAAATGTACAAACAGAGATCTGAAGTCTGGGACTTAGATGCACAGACTGAATCAATTGACAACAACATTTGCTATACTGTCTAGGAAAGAAGCAGCTCATTGTTACAATAATAACTGGGTAATTAATCACTGATGCCACTTGATCCAGACAAAATATTGTCTGACACATTCTTGCCATTTTACACATGCATCATGGTTCACTGATCCGACCCAAGTTTCACTTTGCTGTAAATGCTGAAACAGCTAACCAGGTAAAGCAATTACTGTACTGTATCAATCCCTGTTGATAAAAATACCAAAACTCACCTAGTTTGGTAATTTACGAGCAACTCACTTGCCTGTCTCTGCATAAGAAATGCACTCCAGTCTACCGTGCCGTGAGTACTGGTAACCCTTAATACCACTACTAGCGCCGTCCCTCCCAATACCAGAACTAGCGCCTCCTTCCCATTCTGCTATCCTTAGTGCTAAGAGTGTGGAGGTTTCGTGAGGGCTTCCAGTAACATATGTGATGCCTTGCTGGGAGGTAAGCTGGGATCTACAGTATTACTCTTTCTTTACATAATACTTACAGGCACTATGTTACATACTTACAAGTTACAACACAAGAGAACACAAGAACATTGTGGCATGGCGTGCCTGAAATAAAAGACCTACACTCAAAGCTGGATTAGTACGGTACAGTACAGTGGGATAAATACTGACTATTGGTCCCACAGCCCTTCTTACCCACGGACCCATGTACTGTGACTTAAGTCTCTGTTTTTTACACTCGGACACAACTTAAACTTCCCATCTATGACTAAATCAGGATTCAGGTCATACAGTAGCAACTGCAACTTCTCTAACTTTTAATCCTGCATGGACAATTTAATCTGGGACTCTTGTACAGACATTTGGATGCACTGTAAAGTACATGTTTCATAACATAAGTAAGATCCTGCAGCCATAGGAAATGAGATGAAAACCAGAATGAACAAATGCATCGTGGTTTCGATGATCTGATTATAATCATTTTTTTGTTCTGAATCTGGCATTATAACATTAGTGTGTGTGTGTGTGTGTGTCAAAGGCTACCTACTGTATGCTTTGTGTGAAGTATGAGATCTGTACAAGCTTTCTTTCTTGAGATCATGTCCACAAGGTTTCACAATTTGACTCTTGCTGACACTGAATGACCTTTGACCTCCATTAAGGACCAAATGGTTCTTGTACTCTGTGGGATATAACTACTGTACATACTGAACAGGACATCTGTCAAAGCTTCCCTTCTTGAGATATGATGTTTACAAAATTTTCACAATGTGACCCCTGTTGACCTAAAATGACCTATGACCTCTACCAAAGTCAAACTGATCTTGTAATCAACGCGCTACACTCACATACTACATATGACTCCGATCAAAGTTTTCCCTCTTCAGATATAGTGTTTATAATGTTTTCACAGTTTGACCCTTCTTGACTTCAAATGACCTTTGACTTCCACCAAAATCAATAGGGATCTTGTACTAAATGTGGTACACCAACATACCACATATGACACTTGTCCAAGCTTCCATTACTGAGATATCACGTTTACAACGTTTTCACAATTTGACTTGTGTTGACCTTCAATGACCTTTGACCTCCACCAGAAACAAGAGAATTTGTGTACTTAATGTGGCACACCTATGTGCTAAATATGGCACTTGTCCAAGCTTCTCTTATTGAGATATTGTGTTTACAAGTTTCCACAAATTTGGCCCTGGTGACCTCAGTGACCTTTGACCTCCACCAAAATCAACAGGGATTTTGTGCTTGATTTGGCACACCTACAGACCAAATATAAGATTTGTCCAAGCTTCCTTTCTTGAGATATTGTGGTTACAAGGTTTTCACAACTTGACCTGTTAAAGCTAAATGACCTTTGACCTCTACCAGAAACAAAAGGGTTGGTGTACTTAATGTGATACACCTATGTATTATATGTGACATCTGTCCAAGCTTCCCTTCTTGAGATATTGTGTTTACAAGGTTTTCACAATTTGACCCCTGTTGACCTCAAATGATCTTAACCTCCACAAAAAGTGATAGGGTTCTTGTACTCAATGTGGTGCACCTATGTACTACATATGAGGTTTGTCCAACCTTCTCTTCTTCTATATCATGTTTACAAGGCAGGCATCTCAAACACATACATACACACAACTTGACACAAGGTGCAACACCAAGATCTGTTTATCATACCTTGGTCTATAATCTAAAGATAAGTTAACCAATTTGCAGAAAACAGAAAATACCACTGAAATTATATAGCGCAACACAGAAACCAAGACTCAGTACAGTAACTCAACTGAATATGTAAGGATGTTCTATTGGATTGCTCTTTGCAAAATTTCTCCTACAAATGTAAGTCAAATAAGATTCAGAGAAATCAGCATAATTTACAGAATAGCAACACCTTGTCTTAACAGTAAATTGGTACCAATTTTGGGAGCCAGTGCAACTTCTATGTACTAACAATGTGAAATATCACTGAAGTCTTAAATATTTTCAATTTTTCATCACATCCTGTTACATGCATGCATGTACAAAATTGTCACTTTCAAATTTAAAAGTTTGCTTGACACCAGTGGTATAACTATGGGGGGGGGGGGGGAGGAGGAGACCTGAGGGGGCCCAGACCCCAAAAATAGGAAAGGTGACTTATGACCCCTGACTTATAAGGCTTAAATATATTGATATTTAAAAAGTGAATGTAATTTTGCAATGTATGCCCCCTCATTCATGCAACAGCCCCCCCCCCCCCAAAATTATCATTGTAGCTACGTCCCTGCTTGACACTATACATAATGTACACGTCCCTATGCTTTACAGTATGTATTACTCTTTGAATTAAGTTGTAAAATGTGGACCCTGCAATGCAACATATTCATGAAAACATTATCTTATCAGGGTTCCTGTACTACTGTATTGTAAGAAATTTTCATCTCTCTAGAGATGGCTTCTGTCCTTTCCACTCTTCCTATAAAAAACAAAAAACCTGTGCAGAGGTACCGAACTGCACTACACTTACATAAAATTGTACAGTATTACACTAAACAGAACTGAAGCATATTCAGATCACATGCTTTTACTGCACATAATCCCTTTAAAATATATACCCTTACCTTTGATTGTTTCCTGTATTACAGATTAAAGATAGTATATTCTGTGTTAACAAACTATTGTGCTCAGACCATATAAAACACATCTCAACAACTTTCTTGAAGTGTAAAATTAAGTTGACAAGATAAAGTATTTCCTAAATGATGTTATGATGATGATAAGATTAAACTCTTTAGGTATACATGCTCTGGGTTCTGCACTGAAAAACTAAACCTCATTTGTCCCAGCTGCTGTACCTATTTCTCATTAAGCAGTGGATTTAAGGAAGTAATAAAAAATGTAACAGCATGAATGAACATGAGACGAAGTATTAAAGAATATCCAGATCAAGAAGACAGCTGTACTGTAATTGCTTGTGCATGTGTGTGAATACAATTTAAAAAAACTGAAAAAAACAAACAGATTTCAGGTACTGCACTGTAAAAATCAACATACACAAGTAAAGAGGATACTGACTGTAGGCTGGCAACAGCAGGGTATTGTACTGTAACTGTGCCACAGCAGTTTATAAAACAACAACAATATGAACTCCTGTGCTTAGTATGAAGTTGCTCACAATTAGTAACTCTTTACGAATCATTGGACAAATTCCAAATAATGAATGCACCACATTTGATATTACATCTACTGTATGCACATTATATGGAAATCCTTGGTTCTGTTGGTGAATGTTCATTATAAACACAAAGCCAATTTGATTACGGTACAGTAAGAGGTTGAGGCATTTTCCATACAGAGTAGATTCTAGTAACCATCAGATGAACTTTCAACTTTGCACAGCATTTACAGTAAGACAGACTGGATTTAATGCAATTATTTGTTTTACAATGTCCTACTGTACAGTACCTCTTTTTCAAAAACAAAGGATGACATCCAATCAAATCATAAGAGCAGCAACCATTTATATGTCATCTCCTTGCTAGTAGAGAATCGCTCATAGTGTACAGTACATTCAGCCAGAGCATTACCACATGAGTGGCTTCTGATTTCATCCAATTAATCATAATGTGGAGCAAGAAATGACACCCATGAATGAATTTGATGTGCAATTTTTAGGTAATAGTTCAAGTCATATTACACTATATATAGGAATTAAATGAACACTTTGAATACACTATAGACTATGGTTATATTACCATGTTGCAAGTAGTGCACTTGTGGTTCACATATTGTTTAAACAGTCATTCAACTTGTGCACCTGGACATGGTGGCTACATGTACAGTAATAGGCCTACAGTACTTTCATACTTTCTGTGCAACAGTAGAGCTCCTCTGCCATCTGAGAACTGCCATTTGGCAGGCCAGCCATGACCTTGGCATCCATTTCTTCTCCATAGTATATATGGTAGGATTGTATGCATTCAATAAGTGAATAACTAAATACCGGTACTGAATGACCCTGATGATCATCTGTTCCTCTGGGACAATAGTGTATATAGTACATGCATCCAAGCCGAGAATCCTTTTATCTACATCACCAGCACATTGGATTAGAAAGCTTGATAAAATGTCAACTAATTTTCATGTGGAAGAGACAAAGGCAGTGACTCATTGCCCCAGACAGTTCCAGTTATCCCAACCACTTTGCTTCTAACCCCTCCAACAGTCTGTCTCAAACCCCTTGTGCAAACAAAATCCTTGAATAGGCAGTCACTTATCAAACCAAGCTACATTTTTGGCTAGGGGTGAGCAAAATTCTCAATTTGTTCTGCTCTTCCAGTGACAGAAAATTTGAAAGAAGCAGAGTAGCTTACTTCACACAGCATACACAGGGACTCAGTGTTTTGCTTAGACATGTGAAGAGTTTAGGCTGAGGGAGGGAGGGGCTAGAAGGAAGTGGTTGGGAAAATGAAAGTGTGACACTACCTGGGGCAATCAGTTACTGTCTTTAAAAGTACTACACATTCTGGTGAACATACAAGGACCACATATGTGATCAAAACACTCCACCCCTGTATATATGCTAGACACATAATATCAGCTGGAGATGCATCTACTCTGATATACAATATAGTCTGCTTAAGAAACAAGTCTTCATTTACAGTACATCAATGTACTGTAATATTTACCAAAATAATTCCATGAATGGTGGGGTCTTGCAACATCGAGGGTTTGTGAATACACTTTAAGAGAACTGTGCAGTAGAATCAACAATTTGGGACAAATCAGAGCAATCCAACTGTTGTGGGTGGCAGGGTAATAAAACAGATGGTGAAAGCAACAGGATAGTACTGTACTGTAGCTACAGTATGCAGTTATGTCCCAACATGCTCCAAGTCCCAAATTGGATTAGAATATACATGAGAAAATCCCAAAATCCTCAATTTATTCCCTTTGACATTTTTTACCGAACTGGAAATGAGAATTTGCAATGAAGTATTGCCAATCTAATAAATAGCAAAGAAGTTACTGATGTAGTAATGTGCTGTACAGTACTAAAAATATTCTGTAGGGAAAGAAAATAGCAACTGGAAAGGATACTTTCCTTTTCTTGAACTTTCTTTTTTTCTAGAGTTAAACAGATAAATGTCACACTCTTACAATTTCATATACAGTATCTATTACAAACTGGCCCACTAAACACTGACTAATGAACCCAATTCACATCATGTTAACTGATAGGACATTTTGTCTATTGTTAAGACCTTCTGGTCTAGACACTCATTTTTGCCCAAATACAATGATCAAATACATTTTAACGTATGGGGTCATAAAAAGTTACTGTAGATTTTGTACAATTCTAACACTTTCAAACCACAGCTGGTGACAAACTACTTAAAAGTTTTTGGGTTCCAGATTATGGAACGAATACTGCACACAGTAAGCTACCATACATTATTAACTAGTTAGTTTAAAGCTGTGCATGCACAGTACAGTATGTTCATTTAAGCATCTAGCCATGATAATATGCTGTTGGCCATGGCCAATCAAGGTTTACATACAGTATGAAAGATACTGGTAATATATATTCCCTAGATTAACATGTGGATGCATGATCAGCTCTTACTGTAAATGTAACACATACTGTGAGGATCTGAACACCAATCTTGATCAAAACATGACACAATTCAATACACAATTGAATACATTTGATACATAAAATTTGAACATAAAACAATAAGAGGGGCTTTAGGAATCAAATTGAAACTTCTGCGGGAAAATGTGAAAAAAGTGGCAACGGGATGTTTTGGTATGGGGACATTTTGACTAGTACCTGTAGGCTGTAAGCGTGGCCAAATAGTCAGCCGATAAAAAGTTTGATCCCTCAGCACTTATTTAGCACTTCAAGTAAGTCAAAATACTCTTTTGATTGGTCAGTAAAAATACTGATGACTACTAATGTCACTAATTTTCATTGTGCATAACTACCTTGTACAGTTTCTTTTATCTTAAGCACATTTAAGTGTGGAACAGTCATGCCGAGATGGTACATAAAAGCGAAACAAGGAAGTTGGTTCTCGTTAACTTTTCACATCCAAATTATTTTTGTAAAAAATCTACTGCATATTAGTTTCTTATTATCATGCCCAAGTTTGCAATGCAGATCTGTTACCATTCACAAGTACTGTTTTCCTTTTTGCAATTTGCAGACTTTAAGGAAGGCAAAGATTTATGTTTCTGTTGGATTTGCCACGGTCAGAACTACATCAGAGCAGTTGCTGCTTGAAGATGACTTTTAAACATGGCAAATAAGATACTTCTACAGTTTTACTTAGTAGTTTTGTTAGCACACTTACTTAACATATATGTTAGGGAGCACACAAATCCCTTGCAAACCGTGAAAATACTGTATCATGGGGTTTGCAAACACTGCAAAATGTCACTTATGTACAGTATGAGTATTCCAATACAAAAATCAGCCCTTTAACATTTACAAGTATTTTCTATCCAATAGGTGATACAGTGCTAGAATGGAAATTTTGGGGAGGATATGCACCAGGATGCATGATACACAGTACACAACAATCTTCAATCCCAACAGCAGACTTGCCAACGTCTAGAACAGCAAACCTTGAGATTCTCACATGAAAACATGGAGATCACATTCCAAATGTGGTGACTTTACAAAGACCAGTCATTATGAAAAACATTTCTACAGCTAATGGTAGGAACATTAAAATTTTTGTTCATCCTCTTACTTATAATTTAGAAAACAAGTTAAAACAGTGATGGAAAGCATTACTCTTGGTTTAAATGAGGAAACATCTTGCATTTGGAAAAGTGATTTTTATCATGAGATATGGCATTTTCACTGTCAGACCATGCCCAACAGTGTGAGACTGTGAAAAACTGTGACTTGGCAAATCTTATAACAGGCAGTGCCCGTACTTTGACTCTTTATAGAACAAAGCATCTCTTGAACACTGGAAAACAAATTATAAATTATGAAGGCCTACAAGACTCGCTTAGTTGCCACCGAGGAATGTAACATATCTGCAACTTTACAAATTACAGTAGCAAAAGTTGCTTGCAACCCAGTGAACATAATCTCAGTGGAGTTGGATAAACAAAATACTTTTGTTATCGGAAATTAAATTTACCAATTTACCGGAGCCTACCGGCATTAGATGTCGATAGAGTCGTAAGAACTGGGGCAGACAGCCATCTCTGGCTTATGTGGAGTCCCCTTCTGTTCTGGAAAATAGGATCCATGATGTTCTTGAATCTGATGACTGTTGTGGCAGTGACAGCCTCTTGTGGAGGATTGTTCCATTCAGTAATAATACACTAACTAAAAGAATACTTTCTAATATCTCGAACAGTGGTACTTCTGGAATTTAAGCTGATGACCTCTTATTCTACTAACATCCATCAATTTAAAAAACGCAGCCTGATCAACATTTTCCAGAACCTTAACGACTTTAAAAACTTCAATCAAGTCGGCTCTTAGGTCTACGCATTTCAAGAGAAATCAAACTAGTTCTTTCAAGCCTTTCTTCATAACTGAGAGTAGACAAATCCGGAATCAATTTGTAGCACAACATTGTACCTTTCAATGTGGTCAATCTCTTGTGATCTGACAAGAGATTTAAATACAATTTCAGTATATTACTACTACTTTTACAGTCATACATTCTATTAATTAATAATACCATGTACTTTGTTGGCAGAGCTCACAGCCTTAGCACAGTGTCTACTAAAGCTCAATGAAATAACACCTAAATCATACTCAGTGGTCTCACTTGAACACCACCGACTAAGTAACAGGCTTAAGCATTCAAATGACCAAGGTGAAGACACTTGCACTTCTGTGCATTAAGTAACATTTGCCAATCGTAAAAACATTTATACAGTGTATCCAAGTCCTATTGCAATTCAGTCACTTAACCCATGTAAAGAACATCAGAAAAGACAATGGTAACATCTGCAAACTGCAGAACTGAATTATTCAAACTGGCTTGAGTCTCAAAAGTCGCTTTGAAGTTTGATCAACATCAGGTTAACTGAAGACGATCGTCAATAACAGTAACAGTTAGGTCTGAATGATCATCATGTTCCCATCTGTTAATAAGGTATACATAATTATCCTTGAAACTTTTTTTTTCTTACAAGTTTCGAGTCAAAGGACTGGATTTGAGATCGCCTCCATCGACCTTTAAAATTTAGCCTAACTTAGGCTATACCAACAAGTACGTACTTCACGGGGCCTTGCCAGTCTATTATTAGATAAGCCTCGCCTATGGATGTAGTTGAAGTTTTGAACGTGGGAAACTTTGACTTACCTGTTGCCTGGACCTCGCTGTGATCACACATCAGAAAAGCAAGTACAAGCACATAACATTGCCTTACTAAAGGTTTCATCTCCTTCAGTAAATATAATCCAGTTATGATCCAACTTTCTTGTCACTAGACGATACTGATATAATAAAGCAATACTTATCAACTTGAATCTCAGGTGGACTTAACTTACTAATCGTACGCACTCACTTCACGGCTGCAGTTCGTGCGTGGGATGGATCGCGCATGCATGCCTTGTAAGTTGTAGTTTGTAAGTTTTTGTAGTGCTCACCGCACCGTGTTTGTGTACATTAATATGTAAATTTAAGGTCATTGACCTATGTCAACCTTCAACAGGCATTTAGGTAACCCGGCAAATAGGCTGTCGGGTAATATGGCAAATTGAGCATAAATTTATAGCTTAAACTTAAAGGAGAGTACTTCGAATCTCACTATTTTTTTTTGGGGGGGGGGCTAAAACTTCTTTGCGAGCAGCTTCGGTGATTTTTGTGGCAGGTAAGACGAAGTTCAATGGAAACTTCTGTTACCGTGAAGTTTCATAATGGTGAAATAAGACTAGTTACATCATCCAAAACGTTGCTCTGAGATGGAGTTTGCTAGAAAATCGATGAGTCTAGTTTTGGTCTTCTAAGTTGCAAGGGACAGGGGATCTGTCCTTTGAAACAGACATTGTGGTTCAACTGATTGTAGACTCCAGTCGGTTGCATCGAGTCGGGGCCGCGGCAGTCGAATTTTCATTTATTTATATAGCTTTAACTACCTTGTCACCAACAGCAGGACATATATAAGTAGCTAATCTAATGTGCGGTGCTCCACTGTTTGACATCAGTGTTCTCCATAGGAGGTAGGGGTAGATCAACTCCCTCCCCGATTGAAAATTACTGTCCCTACAATTAGGCCTACCCCCTCCCACATACACGCACAAAAGCCCTGCACCGCAGGTCGACAATAGTTGGTTTCTAGTCATTTCAAATAGAGCAAGAAATCGTCTTGACATCATTGGGCAGCATTTAGTATCTCACCTATCAAAAATTTGTGGAGGTGATTTTACACCCCCTTACTCTCAAAAACCTATGTTGAAGAATCTCGTCTTAGCGGCAAATTATCTTTTTAAGTGGCAAAAAAGGAAGATTAAGGAAGCTTGAATGAGGTAAATTTGCTAGCCTTCCTTTTTGGTTTCATGCGGCAGCAAAGGAAGCTATGCTGTCAGGTTGGGTGTGTTTGGGGGAGGGGGTGTATGTGTGCGTGAGTGAGAGACACTTGCTTGGGTACGCTTTAACTCAACAGGGGAAAATCGAATGAAATCAAACTTGGTATATAGTTTCACCATATTGACAAGGTGTGCCCAATTGTTTTTGGTAGAAGTCAAAGGTTGTCTGGGGACACTGGGTGGGGGGCATACGCTGAAAACCTTTTTAACTGCAGTTGTAAAGCTTGAAAAAGGTTTATACTTAGTATATGAATGCATTATGGTTGTGGTGCCTTTGGGGTGTTCAAGATTTGTGGATCCAAATGTTCCATGTGGACCATTTTAAGAAATCATGCAAAATGCCTCTTCTCCTACAGATTTATGAAATTAAATTGAAATTTTCACATTACTACTATGGTAGAGGTTCCTTCAGGTTGCTCATGATTTTGTTCCACATGGGCCATTTGAACCATTTTATGAAACCATGCAGAACCTTTCTTTTCTGCATATTTTGCTGTATAATGTGACAGGTTTGTCAAATTAGCATTGTGGTATTGGAACCTGGGGTGTTCAGGATTTTTGGGTCCATGGTCCTAATGAGCCATATGGGCCCTTTAATGAAAGCACGCAAAACACTTCTTCGTCAACAGATTCTATATTGCTCAGTTGAAATTGTGTCTCATTACTACTATGGTAGTGGCTCCTTCAGGTTTTCCATTATAATTAGTCCCATTGGGGCCACATGGAACATTTTATGAAATCATACTTTTCTGCATATTCTGGCTTTACAATGTGCAATGTTTATCAAATTAGCATTGTGGTAGTGAAACCTGGGGTGATCAGGATTTTTGGGTCCAAGGTCCAAGTGGGCCATATGGGCCATTTTATGGGATCGTGCAAAATGCGTCTTCTCCTACAGACTGTATAGTACTCACTTGAAATTGGGTCACATCACTACTGCCGTAGTGGCTCCTTCAGGTTGCTTAGGATTATTGGTCCCAAATGGGCCATATGGACCATTTAATGAAATCATACAAAATGTCTCTTTCTGTCTATTTGCTTCATGGTGTGAAAGTGTAAAAAAAAAACTGACAGAAATGGAGTATTTCAGAGATTGACTCTACTTTAGTCAGCATTCCCTTCAGGGTGGTTCGATAAAAGACATTGCATGCTGCATCATAGTTCAGGTAAGTATTATGGTTGTGGAGTGCTGTACATTTGGCTGATCATTGGGACCAAACGTTTGGGATGTGATAAATTGTGGATTACCCTTGATTAAGACTTAAGGACTACTTTTTACATTATCTGAATGTACGGAACCATAGGCGTCTTGTTTTATAAGTTGGGTGGTATAAACTGAGAAGTTGAGTAACTCTTGTGACACATCAACACATCGCCGCAGGATAGTCGTTTCGGGGAGTGCACGAAGTATTTCCCCGTCACTCTACATTGAGATCTCGAGCTTGGGTGGCTCTATCACTGAGGTGAGAGAATGAATTTGATTTCTAAAAGCTTTTGAAAAATTCAGATGTTCAAAAATTTAGTAATGTAACTGACCTTCGGAAATAATGAAACAAATGAGGTTTTTTTTTTCGAAATTCCCTTATTCAACCCTACTCCCCCCTCCCAGTTCTCACCTTTTTTTCCCCATTTTTTTTTATTCCTTGCCGAAGGCAGCCAAGGAATCCGTGTGGTCATCATGGCGTTTGTGTGGGTGTGTGTGTGTATGTGCCCTTGTTTTCGGGTGGGATCGAGGACCGAAACAATAGATTTTAGGTCCTCTGTAGAAAATTCAGTAGATTTATCCGGTCCTCTTAAGATTAACAATAGACAGTCTACATTGTTAAGGTTAGGGTTGAGGAAGAAAAACAAAAGAAAGCACAATGAGGTCCTCTGAATGAATGGAAAACAAAGTTGTGTGTGTGTATGTGGAGCCATGGTTGTAAACACGGTATCTCAAGAAGGAAACGGTGCCCAAACCTCAAAGTCGGTGTGTAGGTAGTCCATTGTAAGTAGATGCTCCCTATTGTTTTCATGAAGGTCAAATGTCATTCGAGGTCACCAGAGGTTAAAACCTGTAAATTTACTAAGCAAGATATCCTAGCAACTAAATGTGGCTGAAACTTCATACTTGTCACATTAGTAGCCCTTGAAAACAAGATAATTTCTGTCATTTTTAGGGAGGTCAAAGGTCATATGAGGTCAATGGAGGTGAAAGTTTGAAAACCTTGTAGACATGGTATATCAGTAAGAGAAAGTTGTTGGAGATGTAAACTTAATTTGTGGGTTCTCTGTTGTAAGTAGATGATCCCTTTTATTTTTCATAGAGGTTAAAGGTCATTTGACGTCTGCAGAAGTTAAAGTCTGAAACTCTATTAAGACAGATTTCTCAGCAATTGAATGTTGCTGGAACTTTAAACTTAGTGTGTTAGTAGTCCATTGCAAGTAAATGATCCCTGCCATTTGTTATGCAGTTCAAAGGTCATTTGAGGTCACTAGAGGATGAAGTATGAAAACCAATTGATGAAGCTATCCCTGCCAGTGAATGTTATGAACATTGGTAGACCTTGATGAGCAGATGAGCTCTGTCATTTCCAGTAGAGTTCAAAGTCATTTTGAAGTCAGTCGAGATTACAGTCTGTTTTGGACATGGTATCCCACAAACAGTAAGGTGTTTGAACTTCAAAATTGGTATGTATTGTCGTTTACTTTCTACGAATATTGGCAAGGAATCTCAGTCATTCGATTTCTGTGTTTTTTTTTGTTTTTTTTTACTTCTACGGAAACTTGCCCACTAACTTCACTTGCACCTCTTTGAGCAGAATAACGTAATAGAGGGCGTTATTTGATTTTAGCTCCCGTTCATCTCTCAGAGCCGTTTTTGCATTCATGGTTATCGCTGTCGACGTCGTTCAACAGCTTTGTAATCAATTAGTAATCAGTTGAGACACAGAACTCGCACAAACATGTATGTTCTTTATGTAATGTAATACCCATGAGTAGTAACAACATGGCTCTGTTGTGATTAAAGATTATACTTCGTCTGTGTTCATATCGAAACCGTGTTAAAGCTTTCTAGCATATCTAGTAATCCACAGTCTTGTATATAATTAATATTTAATTAGAAAGTAATATAAACAACTGTGTGCACACGCTGATGGATACAGGATCTTTGTTTGAGAGGGTCCAGATTGGTGGTACAGTGATAGGGGTGACGGATCTTGAGTATCCCCACCCCTTTGGATTTTGTTTTTGTATAATTCCCTCAGATAGTCAGGGACGCGAGTGCATCTTTCTGGGACGGGGACAAGTCTTAAGTGGCGCCCGTAATCGCTTACATGTTAGGTAGAATTGCTAGGACTACTATATAAGTCAGGTGCCACAATCGCTTGGCTGGGAACATATACCGAAACATTCTTCGATGAAAATATCGCCTAGATGGCCGGAACTTCCCCTGTCGATTTCTCTATTGCGGCACCCCCAGAACGCTGATGTCCCCCCCCCCCCCCCCCCCCTTGGCCGTCCAGTCCTCGTGTGCAATTCGTGGGACGTGTAACATTGCAACTAGATCATTTTCTTCTAAGTACAGTTTATTCCCTAATTATTTATTATTTTTTTAAATATATTTGACCAATATTTTTGGTCCACCTTTGCAGGGCATGTCTCTGTTGACAACCACCCCATCATAAGAGGAAAAAAAACATGCCGATAATCTGATATAAGTTATGGCGACCTTTACTAATGAGTGTCATTATGAGAGATGAATACCTAATTCATAAACTTTTTAAAGTCAACTTTTTTTACGTCATGGGTGAAATCAGTCAAAAAATTTACCATTTGAAACAACATGGTACAATGTATAACCTCGGTCCAGGGATTTGCCGCTAAAGTGATGTAGGCTACACCGGTAAGTTCTTAAAAATGAGGGAATTGTGTCTCAACTTATTGGTGAAAACCATATCTCAATAGAATCTTCTTTATATGGATTTACATATTTGTATCTTTTCTTGTTTTTTGTCCATCTTTATAAATAACATTTGACAATTACTAGATACCGTTATAAACTGATCAAATGGAACGCTAAATTCTTTCAATTTGGACAAAGATATAGGGGTTATATACAAAAGAACCTCAATGTCAGGGTATACAATATATACAAAATAATAAAATATATATTGTTATTATGGGTGAGGTGGGTTCCTTGATTCTCATGGACATTTTTTGCAAACATTCTATCATTATATAGAAGAAATCCACGCATACCAGCCTGCGGCGTTGACGGATGGAGGTACCATTGATATCAAATGTTTCGTCAAGTATGGAACACTTGCCCTGATCGAAAGAAGTTTAGCAATATATTGTCTAACTTACCTATAGCAGCGCAATGCATGTTAAGAACCAACTTCATCATATTTGTAGTTGACTAAGCTGTATCCGCTACACCATGTATAACATCGTTAAGAGTATTTCCACCTTGAGAAAGTCACTAGCTCTTTCGCAGTCAATACAAAAGTTTAGCCCTCAGAGCCCTCTTTATTTCTTATGGATTTAGCAAAGTATAGATTGAACAATACAACTTTCGCGTGTCTTGAGTGTACATGTGTACCGATTTAATAAACTTGTTACAATAGTGGTAACATTCAGAGAATCCTCACATGATATCATACACTGTAGGAAATGTCTGTAAATTTACAGAAAATAAAACAAGAAACAAATAAGAATTACAGAAATTGTCTGGGAACTAATTACCAGAACATTTCTGTATGCCTTTGGTATTTCTTTATTTTATTTTCTGTAAATTTACATTTTACAATTTACATTTTAACAGTGTACATGTTTATCCCTTCTCGAGGGGTGACTATCAAACCATTATGGTATATCTAGCATCACGTCATGTTCTATCATGTAGAAAAGGTCTTTTCGAGGCATGATTTTAGCGCATTATTGATATTCTGTGAGAACTATATAGGTGTTACAT
This sequence comes from Stichopus chloronotus, assembly GCA_021234535.1. Lineage (NCBI taxonomy): Eukaryota > Metazoa > Echinodermata > Holothuroidea > Aspidochirotida > Stichopodidae > Stichopus > Stichopus chloronotus. Next base: position 3,940,219 of record CM037848.1, on the reverse strand, counting down.
TCTTTCGCTGTGTACATTCTTATCCAATGAAATGTTGTAAAACCCGCTTCTTCCATGTGCACACATTTTTATTTTTAGATCACTTAAAAGCTTTTTTCCTCTCCCTCATTTTCCAAATACCCAGAGTCTTCGGGAAGCCCCTGAACGCCCACTGGGACTTCTCCCTGGACCCCACGGGGTTCGGTGGCGATTGGCGCTCCACTGAATTCCTTCTTCATGTGCTGACCAGTCACCAACTCCGGGTGACGCCACTCAGTAATAACTCTCGCGACTATGCCTTGTTCGTCAACGTTTTTTTTTTAATTTTTCATAGGCAAGTTGTTACAATAGTGGCGATGAGAGGCCAAAAACTTGTATTATTCCTCGGTAAATCTCACGGCCTTTTTAAAATACGTACATGGCCCCCAGTCCCATACTCGGCCCCTACACTTAGCTTATTTGCCCCCCCCCCCCCTTAGTATGGTCCCTTTTTTCTTGAAATTTTTGTTTTCACGTGTGAAAACAAAATTATGCAGACAGGGGAATGTACAAAATACTTCACTCAGTGATTAGTTTAGAGTACGGTACGAGTACACTGTAAAAATTTTGATAGATGTACAACATGTCTGTAACATTTTTCAGTGTATACCTAGGCCTATAGTTTCCTGAAACTTCTCACCGTACAGCCATTTCCAGGATATTGTATAAGCGCGTGTGCGATGTATATGTAGCGTGTGAGCAGTCGGCGGGTTAACGCCTATGGGCTCGGGCGGGGCAAACCCAGGGGCCCCCGAACAGAGACCCCGCCGCACTGATGTACAGAACTTAGAAGGGTTTTTTGGGGGGTTGGGTTTTTTTTTTTTTTTTTTTTTTTTTGAAGTTGGACGTTTTCGTTGGAAAAGAGACTATAAAAGAGTCAATGGACATATATTATAGCGAAATACCGCCTCCAATTTCATTGAATTCGCTCCATAGAATTAGATCTAATTAATTCGATCTCTGTGAGGGTTGCCACATGACATTAGCCGATAGCTGGCCAAATTTGGCATATTTTGAACCCCTTTGGCTGATGTTATCCATAGCTATCGGCCAAATCGCCGACGCCTAAGGATTGTATATGGATATATGTTTCCGTATCAGACAGTAAATCGAATTTGGTATATTTTCCACCATTTTGCTGATATATTGCCCAGATCATTCTCCAAGTTGAAGCTAATCAAAACGTACCTACGTTTAACCATTTCTCAAGATCGGCTGGATTTGCTGGCTGTCCTTTGTATCAAGAGAGAGCAGGCATGGTCACTTGTAGGCCTATAGATGGACTAATCGATATGTGTGCTGGCAAGAAGACCAGGCTCAGTAAATTCAAGCTCTAGCCTTTTCGAGTTCTATGGAAGTTGGATACCATTTGTCCACATGGCACAGGATTTACACCAAGGGTGGAAATATCAGCGCTGGGAGTGCACACCTTTGTGTTAGTTGGACGTTGGTCATTTGTTCTTATTGTCCTTTCAATCTGTTAATGTATTCTAGCTTTACAACGTTTTTTTGTTCCCACTTCAGTATTACAGATAATGATGACCAAAAATGTGTCTATGAACACAGATTGCCCCAAAAATCTCAGCCGATAAAGTCACCACGAAATGTTGTATATACGGGTTAGATTGCACCAAAGAGCTTGTAGAACCCCAAAGCTTCCAGGGTCCTAGATCCATTTCTTTGGGACTTCGCGCTCCGCGCTCGTGATGTGCGCTTCTCAGCATGCAGCCAGAATTCTTTCCTTCACTGAACCCAGGGGCCACCAGATTCATCGTTATGTCACTGCGAGCAGTGTGTCTTTTTACCATTTATGTCAGTGTCAAGATTGCTGAACTAGTACGGGAAGCGCTAGGCGACCAAAACACTAGCGTTAACGTTAGCAGATTTCCGCCAACTTAGAAGCCTAGGGATGGGCTAGGAAGCCTATAGGTTCCTACGCCGTATAAATTTCGATCGACGGAGAAATTTGGGAAAAAACATGAAAAAATAAGGATGATTTGATAAATTTATATATATAATTTATAAGGTATGGGAAACTCACTTTTGGCAATCTGGAGAGCATTTTTCGAAAAAAAAAAAAAACAATCTTCATAAAATGCTTGGTGACTTATGGTGGCTCCGTTTAGATGGTCCCTTTTTTCAAATGTCCATCCCCCACTAAAAATTTCTTTAAAAAGGCCCTGGTAAGCCTATTGCTACCTGCAAAGCAGTCTTACCGTTCATCCAAACTAAACTCACTATTGCAAGAGAATGCAAGGAGTTGAAAGTTAGCTTCGTGGTTAGAGCGTCAATGCAATCTTTGGGTCCTCGGATCACCCGCCAAGTTTGAAGTTTATCTGATTTAGACCTAACGCCTAGGAGGCGTTCGTGACACGTTTTCACACATATACCTACAGCCTTTACCCACAAATTTTAAACCCTTAACTCAAATCGGGCATATCGTCTCATGTCATTTCTATGTCATAAGTTACACGTTATTGATAACGTCAATTGACTCACCCAGTGTCAGTTGAATACGACAAGTGGTGTACGGTGGGCGACCATTAAGGTGTAATATTTTGGCGACTACTTCAGTTAGATGGAGTACAATTTTCCTCGGGATGGAATACATTTTAACACTTTAAAACGTAAACGTTCAACTACAAAAGATTATAGGAACTAAATATTAGATGCTGTACAGAACACATCACAACTATCACGACAACACAAAACACGGAAAAGAATTAATTGTTTTTTCAAGCGATGACGAGGTAAAAAACAGAACGGAGGGTAACACGACGAACATATTTATATTGATGACCAGCTAATAGGCTAATGTTATGCCGAGGGTAGGCATATTTAGGGGCCTAGGACAATTGGTTTAACCTACGCTATTCCCTAAAGGACTAGCTGCGGAATGTATCATTGAGGATCTGACTAAAACTGGGCAGTAATGTTTTCTCTCACCCCATGACCATTAAACGTGTCAATGACACATTGAGGTACAACGCAATACAAACAAAATGGACGCCATTCAACGCCTGTGCGCCCAGTTTTACAGTTGATGTGGTTTCAGAAATTAAACCCCGTATACAGGGTGTAGATCTGCAATTGAAAATGAGAGTATTTTGACCTAAAACTTCTCTCCTAAAAGTGCCATAAGCCAGGCGCTGAGGAACGAAAGTGGGCAGGGGTGGGGTTGAGCGGTGGGGTGCCCGCTGGACTATATAAGCGGAGTGTCACTATTGACTGTCGTGGAGCGTACAATAAATTTTTTGTCTTTGAAAATCCTCCAGATGGCAGAACAACGGCACTTCCCGAGTGTTCTGAGCTGCATGTACCCATCGTTCAAATACATATATATATATATATAGGTATACAGAAAATAAGACCACCACTTTACAGCACAAATCATCTCAAGTGTATTTAGGTTGTAAAACACAAAATATAAGTAAATACACAAATGAAGTAACTTCACTGACTTCCAAGTTTAAACTTGGAAGTCAGTGAAGTTACTTCATTTGTGTGTTTACTTATATTTTGTATATATATATATATATATATATATATATATATATATATATATATATATATATATATATATATATATATATATAAATAATTACGATGAGCCCGGTTAACAGTTATTCATATTTATTTCCGCTATTTTAAGTTTCACGGGCGGAGCCCGATCTTCAGGCGGGTAACATTACAACTGAAATCAAAAAGTGAGGAGGCAGGTAGGAACTTACGGAAAACATATGTTACACATACTTCAGTACAGAGAAAAAAAACTTAGCAATTAAGCTTCATTATGGAGGAATAAAGACGAAAAAGCGTTTTTCATGGATTAAACAAGAACTTCTTTGAGTGCCTGCAGGTGGAAACAAATTCCGAGCGTTTATTAAGGGTTGCATGCCCTAGTACACACATGATAAAGAACTTCTCCCAGAGGCAAAGGTCACAACGTTTTGTTAGGTTACTGTAGGGTTTTGCTTTCTTTAGAAATTTCCATGTGATGGTTAATGGTACATTTTTCTCTTTCAGTGACCAGATGTGCCATCTTCGTCGCAAACTTTATACACAGTGGCGGCGCCAGAATGGCAGACTTGGGGGGGGGGGCAAACTGAGGGCAGAGGAAAATGTTAGGGGGGCAAAGATTTTCGCGCGCAGCGATATTAGCCGGAAAAAAAAAATTAAGCCCCGATAGAGGTATATTATTTATTTTTATGTTATTTATTTTTTCGGTTGACCGTACTCCAAGGTTCCCAACTTTTTTCTTTAGGAGTACCATTTCACATTTACGCGGTACCACCGAGTACACACACACAGGCCACATGCACTTCCATTCCAGTCACTTTATTCTATAAAAATGTGCAGTGCTTACCAATATTCTTTGACAGTTCAATTCAACAAGGACATTCCTATATTTAGGAAAACAATCACCTACCCGTCCTTTCCTTATGCTGGATAGAAAACATTCCAGAAAAAAATTGGTCTGACTAGGCTGGCCTACTGTTGAAGTGGCTACTGGCGTGATATGAAAACTGGCAGCCTGTATAACATAAATTAGGCATTTATCAATCATTGTTCCCCCGAAGCTGTTCTTATTCAGTCCAATGTCAATACATAGTTTTGTGATTAAATGAATTTTGGATGAGTACAAGATCTGATTGGGAAGGGTGAGAGCAAGGGGGGGGGGGAACTGGGGGGCAAGGAAACAATCTGGAGGGTCAAATGCCCCCTCATGCCCCCCTCCCCCCGTAGCGCCGCCGCTGTTTATACATAGCCCTATCCGCCCGGGGCAGAAATGATCTTAATGACAACAGATTCTCTTACATTTGAGGGAGTCTTCCAACAACATTAAGAATGCTACAACTTTAAATTGTTTTAAGCTCTCGTCAATTAGATTTTGTTGTATTTTACTTTGACCGTTTATGGTATTATTCCATTTATTGTATTATTCGATTGTACCTATTTATGATGTTACTTTTCATAGTTTGTATGATGTTCTTATTGTATGTTTTTATCAACTTGACGTTTGCAGTTTAATCTTGTTCCATGTCCTATATATTTGCCTTGTTAAGTTTTTCTAACGATTCCTATAACTGGTATATTTATATGTCTTAAATATGATTTTTTTACTTTTTTTTTTTTGTAACTTTTATGTGGTGCACATTGTACTGGGGACCGCGGAGAAGATTGGCTTTCCTTACCCTCTTTCAAGCAAAGTTCAAACTATCGAAACTGTCTCAACTTTCTGTTGTCGAAGTGTTTTGTTTTGTCCACACCGTTCAATTGCAAGAAAAACGCTTTCCTCTGACGTCTCAGATTTGAATTCATTTAGATTAGAGTAGTAACAATAAACCTACAAATATACAAAGTAACTAGGACATTTTATCTAAAAGTGACGTAACACCAACACTCAACACGCATCTATATCATGTGTATTCAAGCTGTGTATATGCTAGTTCAGAGGAAATATGGCGTTTCATAAGCAGATACTACAGTGCCGACCAAGGTTGTCTTTCTTTACATCGGAGTGAATGAGCGTAAATATCAGCTGTGGAAATTCCTTATTTAAACTGAAAAAGTGCACTGCGTACTTCAAAGAGACTGGAAAATATTTTTTTAAGTACTTATCTTCTATAATTTAGGCACGATGGATATTTTCTGAGTTCTGACAGTGTTGAAATTTTGTTATCATTGTTGTTTTTTTTTAAACCTCATCAAACTAGGGTTAAGGCCTCCGTACACCTAGCTTCTCTCGCTCAGCATGACTTGAACTGACCGCTGTAAAGGTTGCAATCATGAGACAAAGCCTCGTCATCTATCGAACACGATATAAATTACTCAACATTCAATAGCACAACAGCAGTAGAGTCGTTGTACGACACTCAGCGTTGAGGCCTACATCACTCAGCAGAACGACCCAAAGAAGGGACATCGAAAACAGATTTGACTGCCCAAGAAGTGCTAAAATAACAAGCAAAGAACAAACTCTATCCGGAATTACTTTCAGTTTTATTCAAAATGGCCGAAAAAGGGTTCGTACATTTTCTTTTTGTGGAAGTTTGCGGATTAGACAGGGTCAGTGTTCTCACTTAGTTCAACGTTAGGCTACTTACAGTTAGGCCTAGGATGACTCGTGAAATTTGGAACATTGCAGTATAGGCTACCTAGGCTTAGGGCTACGTATTCTAGTACATTAGCCTAACGCAGGCCTAGGCAGGATTAAATTTATATATTTAGCAATTTATCACTCCTGTATAAGATAAATCTTAAAATACGGTTTAGGATCACTATTAGGGAACAGAAAAACATTACCAGTTAATTTGCATCTTATCTGTCTTTGGTCTAGATATAGTGTGAAACCAAATTTCTCCAACTAACTGGCAGTTTTCCATTTGGCAATACTTAAAATTCGCCAACTCACTGACTAATTTTGTATTTGCACCGAAACAAAATTTAGCCAAGTAGTTGGCGAATTTTCCATTTGACGATACTTACACTGGAACAAAAAAGACGCCAACTCACTGAAGAATTTTGTATTTGCACCAAAACAAAAATTAGCCAAGTAGTTGGCGAATTTTCCATTTGACAGTTACACCAAAACCAAAAAGATGCCAACTCACTGATGAATTTTGTATTTGCGCCACAACACTAAATCGCCAAGTAGTTGGCGATTTTCCATTTTCAAAAAAAGACACCATTTTCCAAAAGAGACGATTTTCCAAAAAGGACACCAACGCACTAGCCAACCTCTAAATACTGGGCCTAGGCTAGGCCAACAATGGTCCAGACCCTACCAAGTACCAGTTGAACTTGGAGTTAAACATTATTTCGCATTAAAATTTCCTGAACTCAAAAGCACTTTACTGTATATGTCTTTCTCTGGGAATCACCAAACTTCTAATTTTTGTCTTTTTCAACGCCTTTTCATTCACTCTGTGACTGAAGTGCTGGTGGTACCTTGTAAGCTCCTTCTCTTCTTCTTTTAAATACGGTGTGACATCCAAACAAGGACATTAGTACACCACGTACGCGCCGTGAGGTCGGTCAAGCCCTCAGCAAATTAATAATAAACTCCACAGGCTTATGGTGACTAACGACCCTCTCAATAAGACTGCCAGGGAGATCATTCCAATCCCGAATTGTGTTTGGGATAAAACTGTATTTGAAGCAATTTGTCCTAGCACAGGGGGTGCGGTAGTGCAAGGCATGCATGTTGCAGGTAATGCGAGTGGGTTTACAAAGGCTAGAGAGAGGGATATTAGCTTGACCATGGATACCTTTGACGAGAATTTGAAGTCTACAACGCCTACGGCGATCAGATAAAGTGTTGAGACCAAGATCTTTCAAAAGGGTAGTCATCGAACCAACTTCACGGGAGTACTCGTTGGCAATAAACCGAACAGATCTCCTTTGTTCTCCTTCAAGTTTATCCTTGAGTGACGCCTGATAACAATCTCAAACGGAACAAGCACACTCCAACAAAGGCCTAAGTAAACCTTTATAGGCAGCCAGTTTAACTTCCTTAGGACAAAAAGAGAGATTCCTACGTAACAGGCCGAGAACCTTGTTTCCTCTATTACAAACAGACTGTATATGATTTCCCCAATTGAGATTCTTGGTTATGGTCACCCCCAAGTACTTAATAGAATCTGCCCTCGTCAGATCAACCCCATTTAAGGTATACTTCAAAGATTAAAAAGATTTACTTAACAGATTGTGAGCAATCAGAAAGAAAGTTATCTACCCAATTAGTGACTTGACCAGAAACCCCTAAAGAGTATAATTTCGTCTTGAGGAGTTCATGAGGAACAGTATCGAAGGCCTTCTCAAAATCTAAAATAAAGACATCGACCTGTTTATTTTTATCCAAGGCCGCGGCCCAATCGTCAATAACAGACACCAACTGCATATCACAACTGTGATTCTTTCTGAAAGCATGCTGCTTAGTGGAAAGGATTTTATTCTTTTCATAGTGGTCCATCAGGTTTGAGCAAATAATATGCTCCAACAATTTACAGCAAATACAAGTCAGAGAAACAGGGCGATAGTTGGATGGGAGCGAGGTATCATTTTTCTTAAAAATTGGACAAACATTTGCTCTTTTCCAGTCTGTGGGAATATGACCACTGGTAATTGACTGCTGGAAAAGGTGACTGGTCATTGGAGCCAGATCAGTCGCAAGCTCCCTAAGGACCCATGGGTGTATGTTGTCGGGACCCATAGCTTTACTAACCTTTAGGTTTATCAACAACTTTTCAACCCCAAAAGATGGAGATAGAGATGTCCCTCATTTTACTACTGTACAAGTAGGCCTCTGGAGAGGAACAGAGTCGAGGGGCTCTCTAGTAAAACACTACTGAACTGACTGTTAAGGGCCTTATCCTTATCACTGTTAGCAATTTTACCATCCAAAGACTGTAAAGGGGGGATACTATGTTTATCCTTCCTCTGACTATTAATGTACTTTCAGAAGGGTTTGGAATTGTGAGTAATATCATCAATCATGCCATTTATGTACTTCTTGTGAGAATTAAACACCTCCTTCTTGATATTAGCATGAAGGTCCACCCATTTGTTGTAAATATGGGTTTTATTGGTCTTCTTGTACAGAGCATGGAGTCTGTTCCTTCTCCTAGCTGTTTTTAAGTTTGTAACTTTGTAACACTAAGAACATACGACAGTCTATGCTGCCAAGAACCGATTAAGTTATACCTTAGGTCCAAAAGTTAATGATAAACTCTGATAGCTTGGCCTTTATCAGCATGGTAGGCGGAGGTCTAGACCTAGGACTCATTTTTAATAGACTGAGGGATGTGCACAGAAGGATGTGCTCAAAATGTTCGCTGGCCAACTCGACCTAGAGTAGATACTTCATTAGGCCAAACGTTAGTGTTCACAAAATATGTTTTGGGGTTGATAATTAGTCCTCTAGGCTCTACCAAGCCTATGCAGTATGCTTCAGCCAGCTTTGTGGACCCGCAATTTGCTCACTGTGGTAACAAAAGAAAGCCCAGAGGAGCAGAAATTTGTGAAATACCATAGTCTTTGTTTCCTTCACTTTATCTGTTTTAGCAAACTGTAGAATGATGTCACAGAGTTGGTTATTCGATTTGGTTTAGTTTAAAAAAAGGATCAGGAGGGACAATTCAGTCCCCATCAAGGACCCTGAAAAAAAAGGTGACAAAAATCAAACCCAGTCAGAGATCCTAAAGTACTTGTCCAGTGCATTCTTAAACCCATTTACACTTCTTGCCATCACTACATCCTCAGACAACCCATTCCAATCATTCACTACCCTCTGAGAAAAGAAGTAATGACAAATATTGATCCTACTTTGAACCTTCTGGAGTTTAAGACAATGACCTCTAGTAATTAGCAAACTTGAAAAAAACAGAAAATGATAAATTATCAAATCCATGAACAATTTTATAGACTTGTATCAAATCCCCACGTAATCTTCTCAGCTCAAGTGAAGTCAGATTTAAAAGACGTAACCTGCTGTTATAGGGGACACCCTTGAAGGCCCTAATCAATCTAGTAGCCCTGCGCTGGACTTTCTCAAGTAACTCCTTATCTTTAGAAAAATATGGGTTCCAGGCTTGAACAGCATACTCTAAAAGGGGTCTAACCAACTGCTTATAGAGTCTAACAACAATGTCTTGCTTAAGGAAACTAAAATTTCTCATAATCATACCTAAAATCCTATTTGCTTTTTTAGCTGCTTCACCACACTGCTTAGCTGGCTTTAAAGGAGAATCTATGTGTACACCTAAGTCCTTTTCAACAGAAACCTCTTGCAGTGACTGTCCATTTAAAGTGTACGAATACCTAGGATTGTTATTGCCAATATGCATTACCTTGCATTTATCAATATTGAACAGCATTTGCCACTCCTGGGACCAAGTGAAAACCCTGTCTAAATCCTTCTGAAAACTTTTTGAATCATTATCAGAAGAGACCTCAGAATACAGTTTGGTGTCATCAGCAAACTTCTTGGCTCTACACACAATATCAGCATCAATGTCATTAATGAAAGCAATAAACAGGAGAGGACCCAACACAAACCCCTGAGAGACCCCACTAGTAACCTCCTGCCAAGAAGAAGCGCAACCATTTAAAACCACCCTCTGTTTCCTATTACATAACCAACTTTGAATCCAGGTCAGTAAATTACCACAGATACCCATACTCTTTAATTTAAGCAAAAGACGCTGGTAGGGAACCTTATCAAAAGCTTTCTGAAAATACAGAAAAATAACATCAACATACTTCTGCGTATCCAATGAACTAGTAACATCTTCCATTAACTCCAAAATATTGGTGAGGCACGACCTTTTTTGACAAAAGCCATGTTGAGACATTCTGATTAAAGAATAACTACTGAAGAAACTAACCATAGACCTTTAAACAATAGATTCCATGACCTTACAAACAACACTCGTGAGACTGACAGGCCTGTAATAACAGGGCTGTTTCTTATCTCGCTTTGAAAAAATTGGGGTGATGTTAGCACACCTCCAGTCCTCAGGAACATAACCTTCAACCATAAATTTATTAAAGACCAGTGACAGTGGAACACAGAAATGATGAGCAAATGACCTCAACAAAATTGGATAGATTGCATCTGGACCAGGGGCTTTACGAATATTGAGAGAAAGCAACTCTTTTAGAACTATCTCACTAGAAAATAAGACAGAGTCCAAATTTGGGAAAACACTTTTTCCAATGGCACTAGGCAGATTTGACAAATCTTCATGTGTAAAGACTGACGCAAAATAATTGTTAAGCAGTTTTGCAAGATCTTCACTGTCAGTAACTACCGTAGGCAGCACACAGGTGCAGATGCATGGATGATTGGTCTGTCGCAGTGCTATGGCTTTGTGCAGGATTCCATGTAACTGTACCTGTTGTACACACATATTTGCGAACTTGTGCAGTAGTGTACATGCTTTTCACTAGCATAAACTGTACTCAGTACTGCTTCTCTCATATTCTGCCAGTGCACAGACTACGCTCATTTTGCTTTTTTTTTTTTTTCACGAGCCCAACGCTTGCAGAGAAAAACTTTGTAAGAATCCAAGGAAAAGGAATTAATTTTTCATCTTCATCAAGCAGAATCAGGAAAAATTAACGTCTAATAAAGCATTTATTTTGCATAATGATGGTAAAATCATGCAAACAGTAGAGACTAGGGCTACACATATTGCCTGTTTGTTAACACTAACTTACCATAACTGAAGGGTAAAGTAGCGTACCCATTCGTCATACTAAACAAAAGTCAAAGAAGAAGTAGAAATAGTTTGATGAAATCGTAACCAATGTAATCACATGTGTGTGTGTATGTGTGTTTGTAGCACCTACCTTGTAAACATGATATCTCAAGAAGGGAAGCTTGGTCAGATCTCAATTTAGTACAAAGGTGTACTAGATTCAGTACAAGAACCCTTTTGTTTTTGGTGGAGGTCATAGGTCATTTGGGGTCAACAGGGGTCAGATTGTGAAAGCCTTGTAAACATGATATCTCAAGAAATGAAGCTTGGACAAATCTCATACTTGGTCTGTAGGTGTACCACATCAAGTACAACATGCCAGATTGATTTTGGTGGAGGTGAAATGTCATTTGTAGTCAACATGGGTCAAATTGTGAAAAACTTGTAAACACAATTTCTCAAGAAGGGAAGCTAGGATATATGTCTTGTGAAGTGTATCATATAGAGTGCGAGAACACTACCATTTTTAATAAGGTCAAAGGTCATGTGAGGTCAACAAGCGTCAAACTGAAAACCTTGTAAGTAAGTTGCATCTATATACCTGGTATATGTGGGCATAGCATTCATACCTTAACCGACGGTATCAAAATTAACAGCTAACAAGTATACCAAAAATACCAGGTCTACCCAGAAAAATGGATAACCCCTAGTAAAAAGTAAAGCCATGTGAAGAAATCACTGTGTGTACACGCTCGCTCGCCCGCTCGCACAGGTAGTCCATCAGAGAGTATGTAACTGAACTGGAAACATATTCGTACCTTCACACAATGGCTTGTGATTCATTGGCCAATCACATGTACACCACTGGTTGTAGTATGTACACGCTATATTCAGAAGTATTTAAAGGAATTCTCCACCATCGCTTCTCATATCTCTAAAAAAGATGCAAACATTATTGTAGACAAGACATCGTTCTCATTTTCAGGAAATAGCTCAAAGAATTTGCAAAATGAATTATTAATAGTAAATATTCGAGGTACGAGCCTGTTGCTAGAAATCAACATGTTGTGACGTAGTACCAACAAATGTCGATTGAACATTGCCCTTGATTTTTATCTCAAGCTGTGGGTTACAGTACTGTTCTGATCTCTTATTTGGTGATGAAACCTTGTTTTACCAGGGAGTGGCATAGACCTACCTTTGAAAGCATTGTTTGGAGCTACCTAATTGTTTAAGGATTAGTTGACTTACATGACATTGCTCTGTTAATGATATTTAAATAGTACCAAGGAATAAAGGATAGAAATACCTTTGAGCTAATTGCACAGCTTATCTTCCCTTGGTTTGGTGGGTCTTAAAGTATAGGCAGCAATGAAATTGTCCATCACAATAACAGCTTCTCTGGTTTCATGCACTTAGTAACTTCACTTACTGAGTGTATCTTACTGAAAGAAGTGTACTGCAGTGTGCTGTTCAACCGTTGTTGGGGTGACACATTAATCCCAGACAGCACATAGCTTACTGCAGCTCTTGAACAGATGTTGTTTACTGTATAAAGTGTACACTTTAAAGGACATTTACAAGTTAAATATATTGTCTTTCAAGTATATGTTCACTGAAATTTGTTTTTCCCATACAATATTTGAGAAACTGCAGGGAGAGAAGTTGATGTTCCACCCTCTTGCAGTAATTTAAAAGTAGTTTTGAATTCACTTTGTGAAACACAGATGACTTGTTGATTTGAACTCTTTGTAAAGGCCAGTTGTCCTTATGCTGTATATATTTTTATTTTTTACAGAGATGATATCGCTACAGCTATCCTCAGAACTAAATCCAAGCCATACAGACTCATTGCCGAAGATGCAATCAATGAAGACAACTCTGTGGTGTCCTTGTCACAGGTAAAATGGTCAACATCTGTCACATCCTTAGCAGTGATTGGACTCCACAAACTATAGAGCACATGTATGAATTGTGTAACCAAGTCTCAACTACAGTAGGCATTGACCTGTTCTTACTGGAAGCTGTCATAAATGTGTGTACAGTTAAACAGGTTGAGCCACTGATTTTGAAACAGCTGAAATAAAAGACAGATAATTTATCAAGTTACCCAAAGGAAAAAAAATAGTGGAATTTGGTTGTGTTGCCACTTTCTTATCTTTTCACAATGCAAAATTTTGGCTTTATGAGAAAGAGGGCCAAATTTAGAAAATTCAGCATATCACTGAGATATGTTGCATTGTTTTTTTCAGCTTATGGGCAATTTTGGAAAGTCTTTGATGCAAATGCATCATTTGTGTATTGTTTTGTAAATTTCATTTCAATTTTGTTGAATTAATGATTCTGAAAATCATTAATTCAATATTGTGATTGTAGGCAGTTTCTCACAAATGAGAGGGTGTCTCCAAGTATGTTTGCATGAAGTGCACCATTGAACATGTACTGTTGGAATTAAATGTATGTTACTGTAGGTGTGTCAGATTGCTTGGTAATGGGTGAAGCAGCAAAGGTTCCATCAGGCATTGACAATTGATGCTTGAATCTCTCATCTTCATCGTAACACTCCATCTGCAGAATAAGATGGACGAGCTCCAGCTCTTCCGTGGGGACACTGTCCTGCTGAAAGGAAAGAAGAGACGAGATACTGTCTGCATAGTTCTTGCTGATGAAAACACTGCAGATGAGAAGATACGCATTAATCGAGTTGTCAGAAACAACCTTCGAGTGAGACTTGGAGACATTGTGAGGTAAATTCTCAACACTTTTACATGTCAGATATAAAGGAAGGAAGAGTGTCAGTTTGAACAGCACTGTAAAGAATGAAGAACTGTGTGAAGGTGTATCAGTTTTTTCTTTATGATTGGATTGCAATTTTTGGAGGGGAAGCCCTTTAAATATGAATCTGTTTGACTGAACATCAATAACATAAGACATGTGGGGAGAAAGTGATAGTTTTTACTTCTGAAATTTCTGATGAAAAAAGATTTGAAGTTACTTTTAATAGCCATTTGAGCAGAAGTTGTATAAATACCTGATACAGGATATTTCTAAGCAATGTCCTATCTTCCCTTGGGAAATGTTTGACAGTTTGTGAGGAGTCAGTGAAAATTTTTTATCTTAATACATTACTTGTATAGAGATATTGTTACTCTACGTACTTGATATTCTGGTATTCTTTTAAGATGGTGTCAGGGTCTTGTTCCATTGTCAATGTATATGAAACTTCCCCTAGTATGCTTCCCTGTATGCATGCCAAACATGTCACTAGTTAAAGATGTTAATTATTACTTGATAGTACATAATGTTACCTAACGTTTATCCGTAAAAAGGTTGCATGATTGTCATTGCAAGGTGTCTGTCTGCCTGTATTTCTGTCTGACTGTCTGTCTGTCAACATTGGTCGATGGGCTGCTATGCATATGTTCTGTGGGTGTTGCTTGTGAAACTTGGTGAGATGATAACACACATCAAAAGCTTTGTAGTGATGTTAACAAGAAGTAGGTCAACAGTCATCTGGGGTCATGAGGGGGTCAAACACTGAAGTCACAAAAACGCTTTCAACTGCTTTTTGGTTACATCCAAATCTTTTCAAAGTTGGCAAGAATACTTAGTAGGTGATAGGTCATGAAAGTTGTACTTTTCACTGACATCCAGTGTCCAGTGTGGTCACAAGAACTCAAATGGTGAAATGAGTGGCTCTTTGCTTCCTGTTTAGAGAACTGTTTTTGTGATCTAACATTAGCTTGTGCATCATACCCATTGATGGGCTCCTAAGGTTGGAGTGGACACATTTGAGTCATTGGATTGACCACAAACATTAGGCAATGGCCCCATAGGTTGACAAAAATGACCAAGAATCTTTTGCTGATCATATCCTTCGACTGTTGCCAATGACTGCAAACCAATGTCACTAGTAGCTTTGTTCAAAACTTACAAGAGATGTTAAAAAAAAGCCAGTTACATACACTGATCACCTCTTTGTATGTGATGTTCATATGACATACTTCACAACCCCTCAGTAGCCGATATTATTGCAATATAGAGACAACTATTTCTGCTGAGGGGTTCTTCTTTGTTGATATTCCATGGCTAGCACCCTGAGTGAAATCGACTTAAGTCAAAGTTGGAAATTATGACTAGACAGTCAATGGCCTCTAACTGTGTAGATTTTCCTCATGTACAGTTGATTCAATGGATATGTCCCATTGACACGCTGTGCAGTGCAAGACCACAAACCAAGACATTTTGAAAAATGCCATGATCTAGTGTCCATCGCCATCACACACACCCACGTCTCAAAAAATGTTTGCAAGTAGCAAAAAAGAGAAGTTACACACCGATATGGAGTTGGTGGGGGCCTCTGTTGTAATTCTGCCAATTGCTAGTGCATTAGTGCATCCAAGACTAAGCTTCCAGTTACAGCCTCTGATAAGTTTCAAGGTACTGTAGACTGTATCTCTTTCAAGGTAGCTTATGCCTATGGCTTGCAGGGATTTAGGCAGCCACCGATTGCGGCCTTCCAGCTATCCTTTTCCACACTGTTTCTCTCCCAACAAATAGCTGCAGGCCTATTTCTGTGTACGGCTCACAAAATGTGAATCCGTTCATTGTTACCCTAACCTTTCCATTTCCAAATGAAGATTTCACAAAATATATAGGCCCAACTTAGTCCTGTCATACAGAAGATTCATCCTACACTACAGTGCTAGACTTTTGCATGTGGTTGCCTCCTGCCTTCCTTAATCAAAGTTTTAATCGTGCTTGGCTGCAACTTTAGTGTGCCAGTGCTCTCAAAATTATCTCGATGATCGAATTCAATTTAGAAATTATAATAACGTGAAGATAAATTTACATAGGGCCTAGGCTAGTCAAATTTTGACCAATGAATGCAAAGTTTTAGAATTTGAACTCAGAGATTCCAGTCCCGAAAAACGATTCAATTTCACAAATTGTAGTGTTCTTTGTAGACAAGTTGTACTGTAGTGTGGATACTATGTAGTACTCAGCTGTTCAGTGAAGCAAGATTAATCATCAAAAATATTAAACAGTCATGAATGTCAAAACCTTTAACATGGTGCAAAAGACCCTGAAATAACAATCTGCAATACATGCACAAATTTGAAGATTTCCTCAGGAGGTATTTTCCTCCCCCATAGCTTGGAACTTTTGTCGTAAGTTACCTAATGTGAAATGTATATGCCTATACTAGAGCCTAACCAACACTTGTTCCAAACATTTTACTAACTAGCAGAACAGAATGTAAGTCTCTGTGATTATCAAAGGATTTTTTATTCAAAGTGTTTATAAATGCTTTGTTTGGTGTCTTACTGTAAGTATTGATAGGCATAAATGGGCCATGATGAAGAGGATAACTTAATTTATATCAAAAGTTCATACATTTAACTTGAGAAACTTGATAAGTATTTTACCCTATCAGGGTTGCTACCACACCGGGCGGTGCTACCCAGCTCTCAAAATCTCCGCTTTGCACTCGCCATCAATTTCAGCATCACCGCCCGGCACAAATTACATACCTTAACTGAATAAAATTGTTAGATTTCTTAAGAATTCTGAGTGATTATTCCTTTTTTTACCACAAAACAGCGAAGTAAGCTTAAACATTTCCGCACTGGTCGAAAGCAAAGTACCGAATTCATAATTTATGATCTAGAGTGCTCCATTTTACATCTAAACACTCTCCAACCCGCAAAAATTTTTCAAAGGGGAGGTCCCCTTAGACCCCTAACCCAGGATGTCGATCACATATTACCCGGCTCTCAAAATGGTCTGGTGACAACCTTGCACCTTATATAGGCCTATATAAATGTGTTATAAAATGATTTCTCCTAACAGTGTTAGGAGAAATCATTTCAAACCCATTGCTCTAAACCAATGGACATGAGATCAAGCTCAACCATGATATTGTTGTCCATACCCATAGGGGAATGGGTAAAGAACTCACAGACACTTCTAAAAGGTCTAGGTCTTATTCAAATTTTCTGTTTCTCTTTTCCTCTCTTCTCAAGCCTCCTCCTTTGTCTACTAGCTGTTCACTTGAGATGATAATGGTTGCATCTTGTCAGTTGGATATGGAATCCTCAAAATTGCAACATTTTTTTTGTGAGAATACAGCCTCTAAACCCCTACAACAGTGCTTATAAATGAACCCATGCATTGACCCTCCCATCCCCCCCCCACTCAGATGGTGAAAAATCCCTTCACAATTGCAATGTTACCTTTGATATTGTATGGCACCCTAAGAGTAAGCATACCCATTTAGTAGATAAGGACAACCATGTAGAAGATTTCTGCCTGTTGGCTTTTCAAGGATGTTGATCCTCCCCCTTAAACTAAAACGGACAAAGAAAACAGAACTTCCACTGAAGAGATCAAAATAGCTCCATTGGCTCTCCAAAAAATCTTGGCTAGATTACCATGACGTAATTGCATGTTTTTTTAAGGTGCAGGACTATCATTTTTTAGGTATAGCCAGATTTCATAAAATGGTTGTCCTTTGGACATTTGGTAAATTCTTAAAATCAAACACTGAACTGTACCACATGAAAACAAGCTTCAGTGAAACCAACATTAGGATATAAGTGGGACCACATTCATTGCAAAAACCCTATTGTTTTTGGCAGAAGTCAAAGGCCAGTCATTCCCACTAGCTGTTTCAATCGAAGTGCAAAAAGCCTTGTAATCAGGAATGAATTGAAGTTTGGACAGATTTATACAGTTAGTGTACCACATGTTGAATAAGAGAACACCAGACATTAAATGGTCAAAACCACATAATAAAATCTCCGCAAGTAGACCTACAGTATTTCTTTGAGTGATCTCATACTTACGCATGTGCATATTTAATATTGAGTAAATGAGCTCTATCATTTTTGTGGAGGCAAATGTTTGGTATTGCAAAACGTCAACTCTTCAGACATATGTGCTGTAAGGATAACTGTGGAGAATCATATACTTGGCCTGTGTATTAACACAGACCTTGAGGGACTTTAATTTGAATTCTTAAGCAGTCTGACAAACCGTGTGGAGAAAACCTGTGGCAATAATCACAGATTTATGTTGGGTGACTAGCAGTTCAGCAATTTTACATCAAATTTGGTATTCTTTTTTTTTTCACTAGGTCAGTTTAGAAGCGAAAGATTGTATCATACAGTACTCTGTCCCAGCCAGAAATCAAACCCCATACATTCTTGTTTGTCAAGTTTCATTGTTTTGAATACCACCATCTTTGTCTACTCTTCCACAGCACCAATTCATATTAGCATGTAAATGACCATATACTTTAGGGTAATGGGTGATCCCTATTGCTTTAAGAGGAGGTGAAAGGTCACTTTATGTCAAAGTGTTGAAACATCAAAATATTAACACAATATCTTAAGTTTTAGCATGTGTATACACATTTCATGATGGCGATACATAAGGCTTACAATATATCAGTGTTGCAAGAAATAACGGTGACCTAAAGTCTTTTGGTTGTCTGGTTTGCTGATCTTACTCTTTGACTTTGAAGTTTGATATGCAGTATCGAATTCCATCTTATTAACATGCAGAAAACGTGTTAGGCTTCTTTGTCCCTACATCCTATCTTCACTGTACATACCACACATTTTTGAGTTGAGCTACTGCATCATTGATGCTCTTGTATCTTGTTGAAACATAAAGTTAAACATTTTATACTGTTTCAACAGGTGCATGTCATCTGCCCTAACTGTTCCTATTAAACTGAAAATGCTAGATCAATAAATTTTGTGATATGTCTCCTATGGTGTGTTTATTTGTAATCTCTCTTGATAACTTTTAACATCATTGTTCTAATGGTTAGTGTCCAAGCCTGTCCGGATGTGAAGTACGGAAAGCGTATCCATGTGCTCCCTATCGATGACACAGTGGAAGGAATCACAGGGTGAGTGTCTTGATGTCAGTAGAAGTACTGTGATGGTTAAACATTTATTCTACTGATCAACTGCTTTAACTTGCTCTGCCTCTGTACTTGCTCTGAAGGTCTGTAAAATTAAGTTTTTTAAAGTTAACATGTGCCTTGTGCTTTGCAAAAGCATCCTGATGTTTGTAAGCGTATTAATACAATGAACAAACGGGTTTTCAAACACATTCCTGGGATTGCCCAACCACCAGCTCCTTGAAAATATAACAACAATATACTTGCACCATACTGTGTATGCTTCTGTATCTATTTGTAAATTAACGCAGTTCCAGTGGTGTCTAAGATATAGAAGCCTACACAATTTCAGATGCTACATGTGCTAATGCAATCTGCCAAAAATGCACTAAAATAGTCACTAGCAGCGAAAATACAGTACTTAGTGACAGTCCTGGTGGCTTAGATGACAAAAAATTTATGAGCAATTCTGTGCTGAGTGTGGCAATAATGTCCTTTGGATCTACAGACAAGTTGGGAAGTATCCATTGTTATAGAAGTTTATGTCATAACTACTATAGTAGAATGCACTAATATGCAGTACATGTGCCAGTAAATATGCAGTAAATATAAGATCTTAGTAAGTTAGGTCCATAACGTGGTGAAAACATTTGAAAGCTCAACTTCATTTCGGTAGTAGTCACTATTGTAGTTGTCATTAGTCCATTGTACAATTAGCTGAAATTGCATTGATAAAACACTGGAAAATTTTATCAAACTACCTGCTGTAAAGATGAACAAAGTGTCTGCTCTTCATGTCATAGGCATTTTGTTTTCTTGGTTGTATTTACCTTTAAGTGAAGTAAGTAGTGTTGTTCAAGATATTTAACATGTTGGAAGACTTAAGTTAATCAATATTGCTGACATTATATACCATGCAAAGGTTGTCCAGTTGTATGGTGATGAGATAAAACAAATATGTGTAACTTGTCACTTGGAACTCATTGTTCCACCAATGTCATAATGACTTGGATATCCACCTTTCCTCAGGAGCCTTTTTGATGTTTTCCTTTGTCCATACTTCCAAGAGGCGTACCGTCCAGTACGAAAAGGGGACATCTTCCTTGTACGTGGCAGCATGCGTGCAGTGGAATTCAAAGTCATTGAAACAGACCCAGGCCCATACTGTATAGTTGCCCCAGATACCATGATACACTGTGAAGGAGAACCTATCAAAAGAGAGGTATGTGGTTCAGAAAACATACAAGGAAACAACAAGAAACACATTGATGTACAGCATGCCGCCAGTGGTATGTCAGGAAGGAATGGTTAAACTATTTCATGGATTCGGTTTGCCAGTGTTATCATATTGAACTTAACGGGGTGCTTGGTTACTGATTTAAATATGGAAACATTGTTTTCCCCTTTCAAAGCTGGAACACATCTCTGAAGTTTTGACATGTTTTCCCACAGAGATTTTAGACAGATTTTTAATACATGCATAACCTTTATCATGGCAATAATATTATTGTGATATCTGTAGAAATCAAACCAACAATTTTAAATCGTACCAACATCAGTGTCCGAAGTTGCTTTTGAAGTAACTTACACAATGAGCAGTGCAAAGAAGTTCTGTACTAAGCCATCAAATCTGTGTTAAACCACACTTTAAATGGAAAGAGTGCATAATGCAATGCTTAAATCAATCTTATTCCTTTAACAATAGACAACTGACTTCTGTGAAGACATAAAAATGAAGGTGTCACTTTCTACAGCCGCTATTTTGAAGCCTGTCAAGTTTGATCTAAAATTTTTGAAAATCCTTCATTAACATCAAAACAACACATGTTACACATGGTTTCCATAGCAGTTTGAACTCTGTGTGCAGCAAAGTGTGATGTAATACTAGATAAATTATTCCTGGGCTGTTATTATAAAATTTATGTGTTGTTGCATTCCTAATGCAATCCTTCAGAATAAAGAAATAATCAATTTCATATCTATTGTCTCAGTGTAAGACAATAGAAATAATTTTATATGCTGAAGATTTGAGACATTGGAGACTACTTGAGAGGAGAGGATCTCAGTAATTTCAATTTTTCTCTCCTACATAGTTTGGTCGCAAGGATTTAATGTAACTTGCAGTGAAAGCTGTTCAGAAACTTGTATTTTGCAGAGAAATACTGCAATCTTTTTGATTAAAAGTCTTATTCTTCCATTGTCTAGGAGGAGGAGGAAAACCTGAATGAGGTGGGATATGACGATATTGGTGGTTGCCGCAAGCAGTTGGCCCAGATCAAGGAGATGGTGGAACTGCCTCTCCGGCATCCATCTCTTTTCAAGGCAATTGGTGTTAAGGTAAGCTGTCTTTCATGTGAGTGACCTCCCTCCTCCCCACCTTTTTTTTTTCTTCCTACTCCTAAGGTTCTTTTCTTATTCTTATTTCATTTCCAATTTTTGTTGTAAATAACTATTGTATAGTTTTGTTGTTCTTAAGTCACCTAATCTTCATTCCCAATTAGTATAACTTTGTTTATTTTCTGTTGGACGTCACCTGAAGCTCTCTCAGAGCTTATGACGTCCCTTTCATGTATGTGTATATAGTACTTAATAATTACGAAACAAGTAACCTATATAATTAAATCATTTGTATATATATACATGCGTGAATGAATAAACTCAAACTCAAACTCAAGTTCATTAACTTCCTTACTTACTCTTACGCTTTTTTGTGGCGCTTGCATCTCCCATTTATTCTTTGGTGGTTGTTTGTCAAAAGTATTTGAGCTTACCCTTGTGAAATAAATATCTCAAAATTGCAATGGGGGGGGGGAATGGGTTTTGTTGGCTGATGGTGGCTGCATACCATTGATCATGCACCACCATACAGGAGGGTGATCTCTGATGAAATAACCAAGATAAAATAATATCATGTTGGTGATACTAGTTACAGGGTGGCAATAGTTTTCAGTTATCTCAACAAATATTTGCCAGAATAAAAAAATTGAAGCGGATACAAGTAAGATGGTCTGTAGTGTTGAAGATCTTTGTTATTACGTTTAACCATGTGGCAATGAATGACAGCCTCATTATGAGTTATCATGCTGGCACACCTAGTCCTCACAAAGTACACATAATGTGCTAAAATCATGTCTTGAGAAGACCTTTTCTGCATGATAGAACATGACGTGATATCCAGATATACCATAATTGTTCGGGTATGTTCCTCTTGAGAAGGCATAAATGTATATGACATCCTGTGAGGATTGGCTGTGTCTGAATATTCAGCATTCAAGGTTAAATGTTCATTTTGGTCTCAGAGGATTTCCAAGTTAAAAGGATTGAAGTTATACTTAGTGTTAAGTTTTTAATGATTCACAGGACAATTTTAACATAGCGCAATTCTTTCTTAATGTTCAGAATCAGGTTAAGTGATTAAACGTTATTCAAATACGTCATGTTTGTTTCTCGTTCAGCCTCCACGAGGAATCCTTCTTTATGGACCTCCTGGTGTAGGAAAGACTTTAATTGCCAGAGCAGTGGCCAACGAAACAGGGGCTTTCTTTTTCCTCATCAATGGTAAGCAGTGCTTTTATTGTTTTTTTTTCAAGATGGTGCATGGAGACCTGAGTGATGACTGTATAGTTGAAGGCAAGTAAAAAACTAAGCAGGGAAATTCGTAGTACCTTCCTTTTTGGTTCCTTGCATCAGCAAAGGAACCTATGCAGTCAGGTTAGCATGTGTGTATTTCATGTGTGTGTTTGCATCTGTGACACTTGCTTAGGTATGCCTTAACTCAATAGGGGAAAGTCAGATGAAAGTTAAACTTGGATATGTAGGTTCGTGATATTGAGAAAGTGTACCCTATTGTTTTTGGTGGTGGTCAAAGGTCATCTCGGGGCAAAACTCTCTGTTTCTGTTTCACTTGCTTGGGTATGCTCTAATTAATCGGGGAAAGTTGGATGAAAGTCAAATTTAGTGTGTAGCTTTGCTTTATTGATAAGGTGTGCTCTATTGGGGGCAAAAATCTGGAAACATTAATAACACAACATCTCAAGTTGTAAAGTTTGGACAAAGTTTATACATGGTATAGGTTGCATAATGGTTTTGGTGCCTTCAGGGTGTTCAAGATTTTTGAGTCCAAAGTCCATATGGGCCATTTGAATAAATCATGCAGAATGCCTCTTCTCGTTAAGATCGTGTGGCATTAAGTTGAATGTGTGTCACATTAAAACTATCAGCCCTCAGCAAAATGGGTTGACTCCGCTTGACCACAATTGCCATTGTAATACTTCACAGTAGTAATATCGGGTTTTGCACATAAAGGTAAACTAGTTTGGATCATTTAATTTTTTTCCTTCTAAAATGACCACTTAAAAAGACCAGGTGGTCATGGAATCTTTGGATACAACCCAAATTCCATATGATAGAGACTCCAAAGACCATAGAGGTACCTCTCCAAAAAGCGTGGCCCGGTGGCTTGACAAGAGTTACCCTGGAAATGCTTCAAGGTGTTGGATTCCCCCCATATGTAATGATGAAATGTTCTAACCATTTTGGACTTCTTTTAAAAAAAGTGACCCACTAGGGGGACACTCAAAACCCTAACAGTGCCACCCTCAAAATACTACAAAAGTTTTTATCCATAGTTGCCATGGTAATGTTCCAAAAAAATCAAAATCAGGTTTTCCCATGTATGATAGCACTATTTGTGGGTATGATTTCGACTGTTTTCGACATGCTTTCATATTGCATCTTTGCAAAAGATTCCATCCAAAGTAGTTGCTATACACTATGTATGAGCCTACCATCCGTCTGATTTGAAGAATTCTGGTTCTACCCTGAAAAATACAGTGGGCGTGGGTATAGCTCAAACTTTTAAGCTTGCATACTCACAAAGTGAGTATTTGACACCTCAACATGTAAAAGATTGAACAAAATCATATTCCTAAAATTGAGCAGGTTGATGAATCTAGTGAAGGTTTGATGTTTATACCTTTGACAATGAGTGCTAAATAATGTTCTCATGAGATAAGTGTGTACTGGATGATGTAGATTGCTGCTCAAATCCCAGGTGCTGTTTTCCCCTCCCACATGAAAATTTTTAATCACAAAACTTGTGACAAATACAATTAAATGGTATGGATTGGCTGGTATTGCAAGGAAACTTAAGTGCAAGGTCATATATTTTTTTCAGTTTTCTTCTTACAGTACTAAGGCTGCTATTTAGCATTTTTCATGTTACATAATACCGAAGAAAAGTCCCTTAGTCATCATCATTGGATGCACTATCCATTGAAACATGGGTATATACACAACTTTTGATATGATTGCACAATTTGGTGCAAATTTATTGTACTGGCTTATAGTATATGTAACTGTAACAACTTTCCCCCATCAGAATTGTTTAATGTCCATGTTATGTAATAACCTACAAAGGTTATTATTACCATCATTGGATTCACCGACCTTCAAAACATGGGCATAAACCTCATTTTTGACACAACAATACAATTTGATGCAAGGTTATTCAAGATCCTGACACTTTTTGTGTAAGGTTTCACACCCTCTTGTGTATCATACCTGCTACCTTGTCACAGGTTAAGTTAAAGTCAGAGACACTAAGAAATGTTAAATGTATAAGGCTCTAGATTTGAAATAATGCATGATTTCATGTTATTGTTTGGATATAGTAATTTATGGTAAACACAAACGAGCATAATTATAACTTTTACAACTTTCCCCTATTGGGATTTTTGCCTTTGTCATAAAGCAGGATACCTAGAAGTTCATGCATGTAATTTCTGTTGCCAATTTTTTCCAGCTTCATCTGGTTTTTAAGTCTAGATTGCCTGGAATAATTTTTCTAATGTAATAGGCTGCCTGTTGAACCCTCTTAATGAAATGAGTTGCCAATTATGCTCTCCCACAGTAATTTGTAACCTGTTCTAACCTTACCTTGTACCAAGTTATTTGATTTTCTCTCCTGATGTGATCAGGTTGCCGATTGTACTCTTTTACTTTAAAGCAGTTGTTGTGGTTTTCTACTGAAGTGGGTTGCCTTTTCTAAATCTCCTTGTTTGCTGTGTTGCTTGTTTTTCTGCTGATGTAAGATTATTCATTCTACTCTCATCCTAAAGTCATAGATTATCTGTTCTATTCTTACTTCGCTTATTAGGCAGTGTGAATTACTTTGAAAGGTCTTTGGTGTATATCAGAGGAGGCCAAAGTACACAAAACAATTTGTGGTGGAATGTTTTGATGTTTTTGTTCTCTCACAGGACCTGAGATCATGAGCAAACTGGCAGGTGATTCCGAGTCCAACCTGAGAAAGGCTTTTGAAGAAGCAGAGAAGAACTCACCAGCTATCATCTTCATTGATGAACTGGATTCTATCGCACCAAAAAGAGAAAAGGTACTTAGAACTAGTTCAGAAATTGAAAGAAATGGTTACAATATGAAATGTATTTAGGACAACCATGTGTTGATCTGACCCCTTACTCTCTTTGCCTCTTCGCCTCTTTTAGGAGGCTTAGTGTGCTCTTCTTTCTGCTTTTCCATTGAAAGGTATAAAATGTATCAAAACATCAGTGAATCTTGAAGTTACATACAATTCTTTCTTTTTCTTTCTAGACACATGGTGAGGTTGAACGTAGAATTGTCTCTCAGCTTTTAACGCTGATGGATGGTCTGAAGCAGAGGTCACAGGTCATTGTCATGGCCGCGACCAACAGACCAAACAGCATCGATGGTGCTTTGCGTCGATTTGGTAAGTCCAAACATCTGAAAGTACAACATAACTAGGGAATGAGTTTTTAGCTCAACCCACGAAGTGTGGGTAGAGCTTATGTGGTACTGTAGGGGGAGAAAATGTCTGTCTCTCTGTTCAAAAGCCTACTTCTTCTGCAGTTACTGGTGGATTTTTCTGAAATTTGCAGTGAAGGTGCCACATTGGGATGGCAATACAAGTTGTTCCCAACTATATGATAGGACAAAGGTAAGTCATATTTTTTGGCTATTTTGATCATTTTTCCTTGTGCTTAAGATACTTTTTGAAGTCTCACTCCCTTGATTTGTGTGGTTATATTATGTGGTAGTGAGTTGAAGTGAGCTTTATCTGGAGGGGCATGCTCACTACCTTAAATGAATAGCCTCAAGCTAGAGCTTGTGTAAGACAGTTTTCAGTTACTTTGTTTTGACTGTTATTCTTGGGCATTACTTGTACTCCCTGTAGTATCCAGTGTCCACTCTGTGCACAACTAATGTACCATGATGGCAAAGTTCCCTGACATCTAATTTTAGAATCTATTACATAGCCCCCCTTGCTGGTTGTGTGGACATTGCATACAGAGGGGTTATTGTTCTTCACCAGTTGTTTCCCTGGTCTAGCTGGAATGGTTATCAGAGAATGTTAGGGAATTGAGGTTTGGTCTTGGCTTGGTCAAGGCCCTGCACCAGTGGCATAACCAGACTTTTTATTTAAGGGGGGGGGGGGGGGAGACAAGTGATTATGGCACTTTCTAAGTGTAGTGTAGCATACCACTAAAATTTATGCCAAAAGTTCCTCTCATAGTGCAGGAATTGGCAGTTCCCAACCTCCCAGACCTTGTGAATTGTGGCCAAATATTCTTCATTTTTGACAAACCACATTTAGAAATTTACACTTCCAAAAGGTCTGTCTCTGCAAGGGTTGTGAGTGAAAGCCACAAAAAGAAATTGTTGATAAATTTTTGATAACATCAATAGTGCTAGTTTAGTTCAGTTTAAATTAATGTATTCAGGCACTTACAGGGGGGTTCACTAAGTATAGATGCAACACTCCTATTTGTCAACAAAAGCCTACATATTTCATCATACTAGAATCTTTTCTTTTCGTTAATTTGTTTTTTACGGAATCAGTATTAGACTCCACACCACTTAGCAGCATTTACTTAAAGGGACTCATTGAGTTGACATCAATAAAGTTTGTGGTGGTTTTGAAGGATATAAACACATGACAATACTTAGCATAAGTAGTCAAGTTTCACATCCAATAGTTATGAAAACTGTCAAAATTTTCAAATATTTGACTGTTAGTTGCACTGGTTGTGTGTGAGTGAATGTTGTACTAGTACGAAAAGTGTCTGGTCATGAATTTTCACAAACCAAATTAGATCGTTAATTACTTATTCATTAATGTTCCATTGTATGTGAAATATTGGGATCTTCTTAGTTTGACCATTTGTCACATGTATGTGAAGGAAACTTGACGGGTGTAGATAAATTTAGTGAATTTCAGGAAACAACTCAATGAGCCTCTTTAAAAAATGCGTGGTGTGGTTTTCATCCAATATATTTTTTACTCACCAATTTCATTGGGGGTAGTGGGAGGGGACAATTAGACATTTGACAGCCCCCTCTGGTTATGCCACTGCCCTGCATAAACTGGTGGCATGTACTAGAAGTCTACTTTCTGATCCCCATCCCTGTCTCCTGTGGGCAGTGTTATATAGCTAAGATTTATCCCTGAAACCAGGGAGTTGCTATTTGTCAAATAGCAACTCCCTGCTGAAGCGGTCCAGCTGCGAAAGTTAATTGCGATGTCAACAGTGTTTATGTGCTGGCCAGCCCAACATGAGTTTGTGTACAGTATGAACCATGTTAGGACCGTAGATGTGTTCCAAATTAATTTTCAAGTGGACACTTCCTAACATCAGAAGGGTTGAGCAACTGCAGCATCGCTGCTCTAGTTTAGTCAGTGAAATGTTTTAGTTTCTAATCTACCCATTTTCTGGAGTTAAATTATTTTTATTCAGTGTTTGCAGAATACAAACTGTAACTTCTGAAGATGATTGTGTAGAATGTTTGATTACATGACACCTTTCCAAATTTACATCAGTCCTCACATTCTTTATTGAAATTATCATCACTTGAAGTTGTTAGGTGTATTCCCCAACTTTTGGTACCCTCTTGAGATATCATTCAAAGTTAGTTGCCTCACATACGAAATATACACCAATCAGATCTTTCTATTTTGTTTGCAAACTGTGAAGACCCTGTAAGCGAAAGATTTCACATGTTGTAGAGCAGAGTCTACAGTATCTTGAAGTGGTTGACTGAAGAGTTTCTAAGATGAGTCATTCATACCATGAGGACAACCAAGACTAAAATTCCTTTCTAATATTGGCAGCCATTCCACATTAAAACTATTACCATCAGATTTGGAGTGTAATGATATTCATTTCTGGCTCTTGGTTATCCTTTGACATATTTCTGTCAATGGTATGGCTGGTTTCCCCGTTGTCAGTTGTATCTTCTGTGGTGGGTGTGTTATACCATAAATACATCACAATGATTGGTAGACATGACTCATTGAGCATAATTGTCAATCTTTTACAGTTTGCATTTGAGTAAATCTCAAGCCTTTCATTTTGGTGCCCCTCTTTCTAGGACGATTTGACCGTGAGATCGATATTGGTATTCCTGATGCCACAGGCCGATTAGAGATTTTGAGGATTCACACAAAGAACATGAAACTTGCCGAAGACGTTGATCTTGAACAAGTAAGTATCTTTCCAAGTTGTTTTCCACTATCAGCTATAAAATGTGTTAATTCTCACTTCTGATGTGCCAAGTATTTGAAGTAGACAGTACTTAATGTTTCATGATTGATGTTTGTGATTAAGTCCTTCTCTTGCTGTTATCTCTGTCTAATGAGGAACGTTGTTGAACCTGAAAGCTTTTTCTCGTATATATGTCTTCTATTTGGATATATCTTGATGTCACTGTTGCGTCTGCACAGGTTGCAAACGAAACCCATGGCCATGTTGGTTCAGATCTGGCTGCGCTCTGCTCTGAAGCTGCCCTACAGCAGATACGAAAGAAACTGGATGTTATTGACCTGGAGGATGATACCATAGATGCAGAGGTGATGGACTCATTGGCAGTCACCATGGATGACTTCAGGGTGAGATGTTCCTTTGATCTTTCACTAAGTGGGACATTTCATCAGATTCTCTCTGATGGTAGAAGGTAGTTGCATGACATTGAAATGGGTTCTAAATTGTTATGTGTTTGCGTGAATGTTGAGGCAATTCTGTAACTTGATTGGATATCTATCAATGGAAAATATGTCTTTTGTTGCAGATAGACAGTGGGGAGCTTTTTTTTTTCTTTTTTGTTTGTTTGTTTGTGTGAAAGATACCTGTGCTCCAGTAGAGAGTGATCAGTCCATTTTCTACACCCTCTCCAAACAACCACTGCACATAGCTCTATCACCTTCTCTTAGTCTTCAGAGGATATCACAGTTGCCAGAAACTTCCTGTCAAGATTTACGAAGTACTTTGTTGTTTTAGTTACAGTAAACACTCCCTTGGGAGGCAAGATGTATTCCCTGTTGCCTATCTTGACTTGCACAATTTTAGATCTTGATCCACAATTTGGTGTCAACATAAAACTCATAAGTGATACAGAATGTGGTTGTCATTCTTGCATTTTGTTTTTCATTTTGATATGGTCCCTTCCCTATCCACTAGGTTGCTTTTGTTTGTAAGTGATTGTGTGTGTGTGTGTGTGTGTGTGTGTGTGTGTGTGTGTGTGTGTGTGTGTGTGAAAAAAAATGAGATATTCGCAAGGAATCACAAAGTCATATGACTTTCTGGTTAATTATTCCTCCTATATTCTGAATTAGATGAGAAAGCAGTGTAAAATCATAATTGTTGTCTTGTCAACAGTATGCTCTTGGAAAGAGCAGCCCCAGTGCACTCAGAGAAACTGTTGTAGAGGTACCAACTGTGACATGGGGAGATATTGGTGGCCTGGAGAATGTGAAGCGGGAACTCCAGGAGTTGGTTCAGTACCCAGTGGAACATCCAGACAAGTACCTCAAGTTTGGTATGACCCCCAGCAAGGGTGTCCTCTTCTATGGTCCACCAGGTTGTGGTAAGACCCTCCTAGCCAAGGCCATAGCTAATGAGTGCCAGGCAAACTTCATCAGTATAAAGGGACCAGAACTGCTGACTATGTGGTTTGGGGAGTCTGAGGCAAATGTCAGAGATGTGTTTGACAAGGTGAGTCAGTCATTGTTGCTTCCATCAAGTTCATGTTTCCTAAAAGACTTAAAAGGTTGAGGGGTATTTGAAGGGTATACTTAGTGGATATGTTGAAGAAAAGAGGCAATTCTATTGTGTTAGAATCATAGTCATCATTGAGCTCAAAGGGATTGCTGAATGCATTCCCCTCAGATTGATTTGAAAACAAACTTTATTGAAAAGCGAGGCAAAGAAAACTGTTGAAATTATATCTGAACCTGCCATTATCTAATCTAAATGATGGGTCTACTGGCATTTATTTCTTCAAATTAAGTAGTGAACATTATACAATATTGCCAAGTCACCTTTCATGTCTTCAACATGGCAGGCAAGACAAGCTGCTCCGTGCGTACTCTTCTTTGACGAGTTGGACTCCATTGCCAAGTCCCGAGGAGGCAACGTTGGCGATGCAGGAGGTGCCTCAGATAGGGTAATCAACCAGGTCTTGACAGAGATGGATGGTATGAGTGCAAAGAAGAATGTCTTTATCATTGGTGCCACAAATAGGTGAGTTTACCACTAGACTGCCTGTATCTAGGGTCTTGTTCGCATTCAAGAATGTACTTGAACTTAGTCTGCGAGGAGGATTATCTACTCCACAACAAGACATGGTCACATGTAAAAACAAGTGAGTTTTTTAAAAAGTTCGCTGCCTGCAGGAATAAGTCACTGCGAAGGCATGAGACAGTCAAAGTAGCTCTTAACATTTAGATGGGCCATCCAATCCTCAAACACCTTGGGCCACCATTAGGCCGCCAGCGTTCACACATTATGTATGAAAAAGGCAAGAGGGATTAAGGAAACACCAGAAGGGGGATTGTAATGTGTAATGTCTATGCACTGGTTATCATAGCACTAGCATTATTGCATATGCATTAGTTACTGTGAGCAACTAGACTTCCGTAGGTTACATCATAAAAAGCACATTCATTTTGGTTACATGTTTGTTCCTTCTTCTACTAGACCAGACATTGTTGACCCTGCCATTCTGAGACCAGGTCGTCTTGACCAGCTGATTTACATCCCCTTACCAGATGAACCTTCACGTGTGTCCATCCTCAAGGCCAACCTCAGGAAATCACCAATTGCAGAGGTAAGTTGAAGTAACTGCTTGGGTCAGCAATTTTTTTACCTCCCTGCAATTTTGATATTCTAATACAGCTTTCATTGGTGAAAGGAGTGCGACATTAAGTGTTGTACAACAGTAATAAATGAATTGCTGTTCACAAATTAACAATTATGCCAAGTATGTAGAATCCCAAAATCATTCAATGAAGTACACAAAAAGCACATTTAAGGGAGAGAGTTCTTGAAGTGGATGTTTAATGACAAATTACAATCTTCCCCATCAAGTAGTGAGGTATAATGCAAAACAACGATAGTCAATCTGATCAGAGTTGTCATCAGTTTCAAAACACATCAAAATGCCTTAAGTTGAAAAGGAGATGAATGCTGATGTAACTGTATATTCAAACAAGCTTTGAGCTTCTTTACACAAAGAACTTCTTTGTCTGCAAACATGTGGAAAAGTTACTAACCCTTATTTTACACAGGCATTATTCTGTAAATTTTTTGTTGTTCTTTTAGAAATTTGTTGAAATTGTTACAGAAACAAACGCTTTTGGGTGCATATGCTGTAATTAACTTTTTGCCAATTGGAATGATGTTGATTTTACTTTAGCCTACCATTTTTGATTCCTTGCCGAAGGCGGGCAAGGAATCTTTGCGATGGTGATTCGGTGTATGTGCATGCGTATGTGTGTGTGTGTGTATGTATGTGTGTGAGCAAAATCTTGTGAACGCTCTAGCTTTTGAAGGGAAAGTGCAAGGTGGGTCAAAGTTGGTGTGTTGATAGAACATATGAAGATCTCGGCTGGGATTGTTTTCGGTGAAGGTCAAAGGTCATCTGAGGTCACCATCAGGCAGAATGTGTACAAACTATGTTTGCAGTATCTCAGAAACGACAAGTTGCATCATTTTCAAACTTGGGTGGTATGTACTGCCCTGTCAGTAAATGAGATTGTGAGGGTATACTTGTAGGTCAAAGGTCATATGGGGTCATCAGAAGTCATAATGTGAAAAGCTTGTGAACACTCTATCTTTTGAAGGGAATGTGCAGGAGAGTCCAAAGTCAGTGTGTGGGGAGGACATTTAAAGGTCTTGACTGGGATTGATTTTGGTGGATGCCAAAGGTCACCAGAGGTCATCTGCAGACAGACTATAGACAAAACATGTTTGCAGTACCTCATGAACTGCACATTGCACAAACTTTGACCTTCGAGGGTATGTAGGACTTTCTAAGTAAATAAGGTGAGGGTGTGTCTTGTGATCAGAGGTCATGTGGGGTCATCAGAGGTCGTAACATGAAAAAAACTTGTAAACACACTATTTACTGAGGAGGAGATAATTTCAATATTTACAAAGGGGAGACAATTTCACACTTTGAAGTTGTTCTTTTTAGATGGAGTATATAAATATAATTACTGGTGTAAGTTTTGATGTGGGTCAAAGGCCATCTGAGGTCCTTGAGTACAAAGTGTTAAGACCTTTGCTGATGTTTCTCTCCTTCAGTATTTTCCTATGGGTGGAAGGTATTTGAGCTCCCTTCCAAGCAAAGACTAGCAACGCTTGCACATTTAGGAAGTTCCAATTTGAAAACTTTTACCTGTCAGTTAGGTAATGAAGTGTAGTTGCTGTACTAATTTCACAAGTCTTTGACATATAATGATGAAACTACATCTATGGGTCTTCAGCTGGCATCATGCTGGTTTCTGATAAAGTACTGTATGTCTGAAAGCGTCTGTAAAGTATCTAAAAGCCCAATTTGGTCAAGTTCAGCAGG
Source organism: Stichopus chloronotus (assembly GCA_021234535.1). Classification (NCBI taxonomy): domain Eukaryota; kingdom Metazoa; phylum Echinodermata; class Holothuroidea; order Aspidochirotida; family Stichopodidae; genus Stichopus; species Stichopus chloronotus. Next base: position 3,907,192 of record CM037848.1, on the reverse strand, counting down.
TACAATACACCTTTGAGTTTCTATTTAGTCCCCAATTCAGCTGTACAGTATTTGGTATCATGCTTCTTTTATTTATTACTCTTGTTTTGACAGTTAAAAGTGCTCACTTAGTTTTCAAAGCCATAATTGGCTTTTAATTCCATCTGAGACATTTGTTTGGTCTGAAAATGGTGATTGACCAATGACCTCTGTGGAAAATGGGAGAAAGGTTGACCCTTATCTTTCCCAGAGGAATCATTATCTGAGATACAGAGCTCCTTCTGTCATCAAACAATGTAGAATAGATTTGTTGTCTGAAGTGGAGACAGTTGCACATGGAAGATTTCTGTGAGGGAAAAGTCTTATTGTGCAAAAGAGATAAATAAGTTATTACTTGGTCATATGGTGGGGTAGATGGAGGAATTTATGTAGTTTATATAATTGGCAGTCATTTCAACTGTCATATGAGTATATCTCTTGTTCCTGGGAAATTTGTACCCTACCTAGGCTACCACTGTGCAGGCTGGAGAATTCTTGGCCACCAGTGTTATCTTACATTACATGCATACAGCAGGTACAGGTACTGGAAAATGGTGTGCAGTATTAATGGCGTCATCTGGTATATCCTGTGGTTACTACAGTAAACTGCAACTTGAAAAAAATTAATGGAAGTGCATGTATTAGTGGCAAGGAATCACTAAGCCTCTTGGCTTTCTTGTTGATTCCTTGCTGAAGGCAGAAGGAATCTATGCGATGGTGATGTCATGTGTGTGTGTGTGCATATGTGCGTATGTGACGCCTTGCTTGTAAACCCGATATCTCAAGAAGTGTAACCATGACTGATGTCATACTTGGTGTGTGGGTTGGTTATACTGAGTAGATGATCCATATTGTTTTGGTGAAGGTGAAAGGTCATTTGAGGTCACCAGAGGTCAAACTGAAAACCTTGTAAACACGATATCTTAAGAACTGTGACTGATGTCATACTTTGTGCGTATGTTGGTCCCACTGAGTAGATGATCCCTATTGTTTTTGGTTGAGGTCCAAGGTCATTTGAGGTCACCAGAGGTCAAAATGCAAAAACTTGTAAACACGATATCTCAAGAACGGTAAATGTGACTGATGTCATACGTGGTGTATAGGTTGGTCATATTAAGTGGATGATCCCTATTGTTTTTGGTAGGAGGTCAAAGGTCATTTGAGGTCACCTGAGATCAAACTGTGAAAACTTTGTAAACATGATATCTCCAGAAGCGTAACTGTGACTGATGTCGTACTTGGTGTATGGGTTGGTCATATTAAGTAGATAATCCCTATTGTTTTGGTGGAGGTCAAAGGTCATTTGAGGTCACCCAAGTTCAAACTGAAAATCTTGCAAACACAGTATCTCCAGAAGGGTGATGATGACTGATGTCATACTTGATATGTGGGTTGGCCATACTGGGTAGGTGATCCCTATTGCTTTTGGTGGAAGTTAAATGTCATTTGAGGTCGACAAAAATAGGTCATTTGGGGTAAAAGGCTCATTAATGTGGTGTTTCAAGCACAGTAACTGTAGTTGATCTCATACTTGTCATGTGGGTAATTCATGTTTGTTATAATATAACCATAGGCTATGGCAAGGAATCACAAAGCCTTTTGGCTTTCTAGTTAAATAGTAATGTGTTAAATCTTCAACTGTCCCTAACCTGATAAAACACTAACAGGAATCATTCACATGATAATGGAGTAAATTAGAGATGCCATCTCTGAATCAAAACTCATGCACGCTCGCTCACCGAACACAATTACACGCTTTTTTAGCTGTATTTGGAGAGCAAAGTAAAATAGTGCCAGATTTTGCCAGAAATTGATGATGTTCAATCTCAACTTGTGCAACAACACTACATGTATTGCATGCTTGCATCAACCTGAACGTATGTAATTACGTTGGTCACTATGCATATGCTGGCACTGGAGTGCCTGTCCTACAACAGACTCTATCATGTACACCAGTACCATGCAAATTGTTTCTTACTGTGTGCTGCATGAACAGAACCCTGTTGAATACACTGATCTCTGCATTAACTGTGTGCAAATGATTCCTCCTGGACTCTCAAATCTACTACTTGTCCTCTCCTCTTCCCATTTACTATCTCACTATCCCTTGTCCTGCCCCTCCAATTCACTATCTTGTCCTGCTGTAGCAGGTAAGAGAAATCGCTTGTCTGGACGCCTGACTGGAAAGACGTGCAAAAACCGTGCTGAGATGTGACTGAAGTTTATTCAAATCAAAATGAAAGGAAAACCCTGAAAAAAAAAAATGTAGTAAAAAGACTTACTGTTATCATTGTTACAGTATGCATAAACAATGCCCATACTTGGTATATCACCATTTAAAGAGTCAAGTTACACAACTTATAAAACTTATACTTTTACAAACTCATCACCTAAACCTTCTCTTCTGAACTCAAATGCAAAATTAAATTTAACTCTACATAGCTGCACACACATTTCTCGTATTTACGCCAACCCTCCTGTCTTGGGATCCGATATGGATACGTAATAAACTACACTTATAGAAAGCGAATATAAAACAAAACTTACGGAAATTCTTTTTTTTCCGGTTTTAACACTTTCTCACACTGACATCAGTTATGACGATGGCTGCTTGTATTAGCTAATGCCAAAACTGTAGCAGAACTGCCACAAACTTATTTTTGAGGTACCAGTACTGTTGTAACATACTGGTGAACATCCCAGTATGGACCAATACTGTTTTCACTGCTACTGCTGCTAATATGTTAGGCTCATTCTGCACGTGGCAACTCCCTGTCACCCTTACATCGCTGCTGGCCATACAGCCTCCTCTATGCCGGGTCAAAGAATGATGCATTCCTAATGACTAATTACCTGACATATGACTGCTAAACATCTGCACATGCGTTTTATTCAAATTCTAAATAACCACAACAAGTCCATCGTGTTCAAAGTTACAAGCATGATAGGCATGTCGAGTGCCACCGCAAACAAATGAATATTCATGATTATTTAAATTTCAAACCACATGTTACTTGTGACACCTGCCACTCTCAATCAACACTTCTTCTCTGTCTCATTACTCCTTGTCCTGCCCCTCCCATTCAACACTTCTTCACTACTTCAAAGTCCACCTCTCTGGGTGGAAGTTAGGTGATTCATGATTACTTCAGACTGAATGTTGTTGTGTGAAGTATTGACCAGTGGTGTTGTTGATATAACTGCTATCGTTCTACTTTCCAGGATGTTAATCTGACGTACCTCGCTCAAGTCACCCATGGGTTCAGCGGAGCTGACCTTACAGAGATCTGCCAGAGAGCATGTAAACTTGCCATCAGGCAGAGCATTGAAGCAGAAATAACAAAGCAGCGTGAACGGGATGACAACCCAGGCTTGGATATGGTATGGAGGTTATTTATTAACTGACTTTGTCAATATGGAGCCTGGAGATAAACTGGTTTGTTAAAACTAACATTTGAGTAAACCTTGGGTGGTGCCATGTCAGATGTAACCATTGGTTACATTATTTGAAGATTGCCAGTCACATTTAATAAATGGTTTGAAATTGCTCTTTGTTAGACATGTCCTCAATATGAAGACTGGTGCAAGGGATTAGAGTCACTTCTTACTAGTGTTTCATGTGAGAATCTCCCTTTGCATCACAAATCCACGTATCTGACTCATTACTAAATGTGGATGCTGCACACTGATTTCATATATGGTCAACTCATTTTTTTGATTCCTTGCCGAAGGGTAGGCAAGGAATCAATGCGATGGTGATGTCGTGTGTATGTGACACCTTGCTTGTAAACCCGATATCTCAAGAAGGGTAACCGTGACTGACCTCATACGTGGTGTGTGGGTTGGTCATAGTAAGTAGATGATCCCTATTGTTTGTGGTGGAGGTCAAAGGTCATTTGAGGTCACCAGAGGTCAAAATATGAAACCTTGTAAACACGGTATTTCAAGAAGGGTAACTGTAACTGCTCTTATACTTAATGTGTGGGTTGCTCATAGTAGGTAGATGATCCCTATTGTTTTTGGGTGCGGGCCAAAGGTCATATGAGGTCACCAGAGGTCAGAATGTGAAAACCTTGTAAACACGATATCTCAAGAAGGGTAACTGTGACTGATCTCATACTTAATGTGTGGGTTGGTCATATTGAGTAGATGGTCCTTATTGTTTTTGGTGGAGGTCAAAGGTCATTTGAGGTCACCAGAGGTCAAAATGTGAAAACCTTGTAAACACGATATCTCAAGAAGGGTAACTGTGACTAATGTCATACTTTGTGTGTTGCTTGGTCATACTATTTTTTGGTCAGGGCAAAGGTCATTTGAGGTTGCCATAGGTCAAACTGTAAAAATGAGTAAGCACAACATCTCCAGGAGTCTAATCTTGACTGATGTCATACTTGATGTGTGGACTGTATATACTGAGTAGGAGACTCTGTTTGTTTTTGGTGGAGTTCAAAGGTCGTTTGAGGTCACCAGAGGTCAAACTGTGGAAACCTTGCAAACGCATTATCTCCAGAAGGGTGATGTTGACTGATGTCATACTTGATGTTTGGGTTGGCCATACTGGTTAGGTGATCCCTATTGCTTTTGGTGGACGTCAAATGTCATTTGAGGTCACCAAAAAGAGGTCATTTTGGATTAAAGGCTTATTAATGTGGTGTTTCAAGAACAATAACTGTAGGTGATCTCATACTTGCCATGTGGATAATTCATGTTTGTTATAATATAACCATGTCACAAGGAATCACAAAGCCTTTTGGCTTTCTGTTTTTTTTTTTTTTTTGACCAATTGACAATATGTTGGAGAGATCCTTTCTAAATCAGATACCATTGGTGTTTCTCCCTGGTTCTATTGTTTAATTTTCAATTGAAGAGAAGTAACATGATGAAGTTGTTAGTACATTATGTTTCAAGAACTAAACCCTTCACTTATGTCTGAGGTAATGCCTTCTTTGGCATTTTAACAATCCTTAGTTTTTAGTATAGGTGTTAAGTCTTTGCATCTTTTTAAGGTCAATGCTGTCATCTGTAATCCCTTGATGACCTTCTTTTGTTCCCTTTTGACCTTCTTGAGAGAGAAAAACACTGCTGGCACTTAGGATTTTTTCCATTCCTCTAGGAAATCGAAGAGGACGAGGACCCAGTCCCGGAAATCACCAGAGAACATTTTGTGGAAGCGATGAGGTTTGCCAGACGCTCTGTCAGTGACAACGATATTCGAAAGTATGAGATGTTTGCACAGACATTGCAGCAGAGCAGAGGTTTTGGAACAAATTTCAGGTGAGTCCAACCATCACCCAGTTAACTGATGAAGTTGGCCCCTTTTCAGGGTATCAGATGTGAATCATATACTAGTGCAGTTTGATGTAGTGGGATCAGATTACATGTGTCACATAGTGTACGTATCATGGTATGTATTATGGTATGTTGGAGTGATGTGTTTCACATAATACGTGGTATAATACTCTGCTATAGTGGATATGGTATTGTGTGACATGTATTGTGGTGCCATGCAATTCAATTTGAATGTACCAAATGATATGGAGATATGTGTTGAGATTTTTGGTGTGATGTAAATGACATAATGATGAGTGTATGATATTTTGTGAAAAATGTTAAAGTTGATTGTTTTTTAATTAAAATGAGTGTAGGGTGATAATTGCAGATTCAAACTCAGTCTAGAAACTGCTTCCTCCTTTATCAATTCAACATGTAACAAATAGCTCTCTTCCTGAAGAAATCCTTTCTGCAATCCTTGGTATAGCAACCCTCTGTTTTTTTTTTTAAAAGGTGGAGCCATTTTTGTGGATGGCAAGATAACATTTTTCATTTTTTTTTTCACATTGAATGAATACACTGAATTTAGGGAGCCGTGCATTGCACAGGTTCAGGTGGTTCAAGATTATGAAGTAAATGCACATGACAAGCCTCTCTGTAAATCGGGACTGATGAATCATTCCATTGGTTCCATATTCATTAAGAGGCAAAATGAAAAGTCTTCATGCTTACCTCAGTCAAGAGTGCTTTGACCCCACATTGACTGTCATTGGGCTGAAGAACAATGTGTCATTCTTGTTGTCACCAGTTTCCCCTGGGAGTATTTGATCTGATTTTTATAGCTATTTGCACAGCATAGTATTGCAGTGAATAACGTGAACATTCATGTATTTGAAGAGAAAGGTTACATACTTGATGATGACAAAGATGCTTACACACTTAGTTATATACCAGGTGCAAAAAAGTCACATCTCCCCCACCCCCCAAAAATGGTAATGGTGTCTGGTATTGCAGAGCATCGCTGCATTATCGGTTTATTCTCGTCTTTTCATGCAGATTCCCGGATGCATCAGCCCAGGGAGGACAGGCACCAGAAGCTGGCTCAGGTGGCGGCAGCAACTTTAACAATGAAGACAATGATGAAGATTTGTACAACTAAAACAGGATTAGTCAATTAGTCCACAGACAGTTAATGTATGACAATTTAAAGAAAAGAAGAATGTGGAAGAAAGACAAGAGGTTGCTATTGGTAGCCACAAATCTGGGGAGATGTCTGTATTTGTTGTCAGTGTTTTAATGAAATGCCAAAACAAAAGAAAAATGGCAATGCCAAAAAAAGACAAAAAAAACAGAAAACAAACAGTGACGACAGAAAATCCTTTCTCATTGTAAATTGTTACCCACCATGCCAATTGTTTATTTAAGCATTACCTGCAGCTTTGATTGTAAACAAGATTCAGATTGCAGAAGTAACAATATTAGAAGCAGTTGAATTGATGGAAGATCTTGAGGGGTTTATCTTCAGCGTGTGCCATAGTTATGATGATATATATGTCTTGATCACTGTGGACTCTTTTCTACTGTGTTGTCAGCAGTGGTTGAAAATTTCCCTTGAGACGAGATGTGTCATTCTTGTTGCTTTCTTGGACCTCTCTGTCTGTCACAAGCAAACTGAATAGTTGAGAAAAGTTGTTAGATACCACTGTAGTACTGCAACTGAAAGTAGATTGTTTAGCTAGGAATCGGGGAGTAAAGACAGAACTCTCAAAGTTGTAATATTTTTATCTTTCACCCCAAAGAACTTGCACTGTAAAAGTAAGTTAATATTTACATTCACATCGGACATGAACTGTGGTTTTGGTGATTTTCAAAATGTGTAATGCCATGTATGCTTTGAGTCAGTTCAGACAAGGTTTTTTTTTTGTTTTTCTTGTTTCCTTCCATATATTGAAATGTTTTGTATGTAGCATAATTTAAATATGAAGTTAATGAATTAGTATTATCCACACAGAAGTTCAATATCCCAGGTAACCTTTTATGCAGTCATTAAAAGACATGATTTCACAAAATTCTGAAACTTTTATGAAAGAAACACATTTTAATTAAAACATTGATGAAAGGGGAGGTGATTAAGGTATATGTAAGATGACTGGGTCATGGAGTAATTTAGTTTCTACAGTATCTCATACATATGGAAAATGTTTATCAGTCTTTGCCTTGTAAGTTAGAATGCTGGACCTTTCATAGAACATCAGTTAGTTGAAGACTAGTTGTTTTCCAAATTACAGTCACTCAATATAAGTTTTTACTCCTGTCATGAAGATTTTACCTCTGTGAGTGTGGGTAGATGAATTGGTGAAGGCATGATACCAAATACTTGTATCATTTTGAGATAAACAAACCTGTGCCATCCAAGGGACAATGCAGAGTTTTCTTTAACTTAAGAACTTTCTTTTCCTTTTTTCTCGTAGATTAAGACACATAAATCTTAGTCAGATCTTTCCTCTATTTGTTGTAATTGATTTTGCCAGCTGTTCACATTCAATGCTGACAAATTTTGTCACCATCAAAGAATAAGCATTGTAGTACAGTTGTCACAAATTTGCAGAGTTTAGTAACGACTGCTTTCATAGATGTCCCCAAACTTCAGATCATCTTGGTGTGTCTGTTTGATATAATTGTTGTTTTCCAAGCCAGGAATGCCAGAAACTGAACAACTGCTCAGATTGACATAAAAAACCAGCAGAAGCAAGAATACTTCATATTCTGTGGCATTCACTGTGGGGTCTGTGAGAGTTTTCTCATGATCCTTGTTGTATTTTAACACTTTTTAGTGATCATTACATAAGGAGATAAATTTATCAGGCAGAGCAAATAACATGTTTGTTATTCTTTCTTGATGTAGCCTGCATTTTCAAGTGAATGTGAACTTGTACATGAAAAGGTAATCTTTTAGTTTTGGGAAAGTTGAGGAATGTATGGGGGGATAAGAATTAGAACTGGGACTGAAAAGGTGTGGAAAGAGTAAAGAAAGTGGGATGCTATTAACTGTATATCAACATAAGTTGTAATATTAATAAGTAAGATGTACATCCAAAATCAACTTGTCCATGTCTTGCATGGTGTGTGAGTAAATGTTTCACATTTTGTGCTCTCTGAAGACTTTATTAATAGATGTTACATCTTTGCAATTGCACAGGTCTCTTTTTGAATTATTTTTCTCATAACATGAATGACAGATGTTGTCCAAGGCTGGCGGCAGTCCCATCATTTTTTGGTTTCGATGATAATTGTAGCCTTTGTAATCATGCATATGTGTGTGTGTGTGTGTCTGTTCGTGATGCCCTACCTTGTAAACACGATATCTCAAGAAGGGAAGCTTGGAGAGATCGCGTATTTGGTATGTAGGTGTACCATATTGAACAGAAGAAACCTATTGTTTTTGGTGGAGGTCAAAGGTCATTTGGGGGTCAACAGGTGTCAAATTGTGAAAATCTTGTAAACACGATATTTCAAGAAGGGAAACTTGGACAGACCCCATATTTGGTATGTAGGTGTACCACATTGAGTAGAAGTATCGTATTGTTTTTGGTGGAGGTCAAAGGTCATTTGAGGTCAACAGGGGTCAATTGTGAAAACCTTGTAAACATGATATCTCAAGGAGAGAAGCTTGAACAGAAGTGTGTAGGTGTGTCTTATTGAGTACAAGAACGCTATTATTTTAATGGAGGTCAACGGTCACTTGAGGTCAACAAGGGTCAAACTGTGAAAACATTGTAAATACACTGGGTCAATATACCTGGCATACATAGCATGGCATTGGCACCTACACCGATGGTATCAAACGTAACAGCTAACATGTATACCAAACATACCAGGTACACTAAGAAAGGTGGATAATACTTAGCAAAAAGTAAAGCCGTGTGAAGGAAGCAATTGATACCTGCTCGCTCGCTCAGGTAGTCGATCAGAGAGAACGCAGCTGAACTGCAAACACATTCTAACCTTCACACAATGGCTTGTGCTTCATTGCCCAATGGATGGTTGCAATATACATGCTATAGTTAGAAGTATGAAATTGGAATAGTCCGTGATTAGGGGTTACAGAAAATTCCAAGACACGCGCTTCAAGTTGTGTACACAAAAGCTGCGCACCTTGCAGGGCACATCAAACACAAATTAGCATTTTAGTAGAAAGAAACACTTGGCGAGAATGGAACATCAAAATAAGTAAGTGTCTGTAAGACATAAAAACAATCGAAAAAAAATTCTCTTAAGCAGATCATCGAAACTACAATGCATTTCTGCATTCTTGTTTTTTCATAAATAATACTTTCATTTTGTAGAGATTTACTTGGTTCCAAAATCCAGACGAATTCGTTTGAATTAGTTTCCTTGTTAGTATATATACCGCAGGGCGGATATTTGGTGTTAGGCTTGCCTATTTGTATGTGAGGGTGTAAAACGAATGCAGGGCGGGAGGATGGGAGGTTGAGGCGTATACAGGTAGAGGAGGACCGCCGACTGAAATAGCTTCGCTTGTGAGAAAATTGTCTGAATTGGGCAAACACCTTCCCGTGACGAAAGGGCTTCAAGACAAATAGTGCACGCAAAATTTCAAATTTAAGTTCCCTCAGCTCGTTTCTACACGGAATGTTTTTCCCTTAATTTTCAATTAATTGCCGGTATAAAGATAGCAAGCAAAATCTTGCACTTTCCACATGTAGGAGCAGAACTTCTGCAGAGGAATAGAAATGTATTTCAATTTTCAATAGTTTGGCATTTCATTTCGTTTGGATAGACAAAGCCTCATAAAAAAAATAAAACTTATTAAATTCCTAACAGTGCAATAGATAAAAATAATAAAATTTGGTTAAAAACCAAAGTCACCTTCAGCTTTTTGTTATGCTTTTTGCCAATCACTTCGCTGCAGCGAAGTCTTCATCCTCGGCCGAGCGAGCTCTGCACGAAGGGATAGATCGAAAACGTGAAATACGGAATACTCACTAATAAATTTTGATGACTGAGTACATTCAGCATTTCCAAAAAATTCAACCTTCCTACACAGGAAGGTCGAAAACACTGAAAAAGGAATTCATGTGGACGGGGTGAATATATTGAAATTTCTGAGTTTGAAAAGTGGAATGAAAATAATGCCATGGAATTGAACGAGCGTACACAAGGTCTTCTTTTTTTAGTTTTGTTGTCTCATACACCCAGGCTCCTTGGTCTGGGTGAGCATCTTTGCAATTAGGTCAGAGGATCATCAGACTGACGCCACTTGGGTGACGGGTCCTTGTGTGCCCTTGTAAGCTAGACCCCCTTTCACACTCCCGACTTGATGTCCCTCAGAGTGGGTTGTTGTTATAAGCCCCCGACAATCATCGATAGGGCTGGACGATTATTCGAGGTCTGCGACAAGATATAGATTGTGGAGACAGTGGATGTTTAAAAGTAGAAAAGGGGTGGGTAACTATTGCTATATACTCTTCATTTTGATGTGACTATCGTGACAATATTCTGTTTTAATAATCCCCACGTAAAGTCCTGTTAATCTGTATTAACCATTTTCATTTTTTTTTTGAGTAAGTTTTCTTAACTGGTTTCGTTCAATTCTGAGTAATTTTTCTTGATCTGTTTCCTTATTCTGAGTTACTGTAAACCATTTTAAGACTGGATGAGCAAAGTGAAGAGAGACAAGCACAATCAAGGTCCACTCTTTTAATTGGTGTACAATCCACCCCCTCGAAAAGTCAGCCGACAATCCTTTCCCTTTCTATGGAGTTCGAAACGTTTGTTGTCGTCCATTTCTTGAAATATTCTGTCATAATGCCTCGAAAAGGTGTCTCCTAAACTGCACACAAATTAATTTTGACATTCTGACATTTCTCAGTATGAAAAAGAAGCACTTCTAGTACAGTCCGAATGTCAACAGAGGCCCAATTTACACACTTTACACATTACACGTTTAAAAACTTTTTCGTGCATCTTGGTGATTTTGTGTAGTAGTTTGACAACAAAGTTATACAATTTTGTTACTTAAAAGACTTGGAATTCAATGTAATAGTTACTACATGCAAAATATTATGTCTTTGAATGTCAACAAAACGAGACATTGATTGCCAGATGCTTTAACGTTTTGGATTCCTCGCCGAAGGGGGTACGTGCCTTTAGTTCGACACGATTTCAGTCCGAATATTTAATGCACATTTTTAGTCAGAAAAAAGTTTTAGCCCAACAAGTTTTCCGTCCGAATGCGAAATACATATTTTCGAAAAAAGCGAGTTTTCAATCCGAAAACGAAATAAACGTTTCCAGTCCAAACGATTTTAGTCCGAACATAAGATACACGTTTTCAATTCGAAAAAACGAGTTTCCTGAAAATGACGAGTTTTCAAGCCGAAAATGAAATACCCGTTTTCAGTCCGAAAATGAAATACGCGTTTTGAGTGTGAAAATGAAATATGCTTTTTCAGTCCGAAAATGAAATATGCGTTTTCAAACAACAATAAAAAAATAGCTTTAAATAAGTACAAGCAAAAGTGGCAATCCACAAGGCTACACAATGTAAATCGCATCCCTATTGATTCCATAATGATAAGATGATGCAACAACCATGATGAATTATACATCCCGTTTCATTTATTTTTCGAACATTTATTCTTCGAACACCGTTGTTCGAACATTTTGTATATTGCATTCATAATGAACGGGATGAGCACCTATTCCTCACAAAATACATATAACTTGCTAAAATCATGGCTCGAGAAGACCTTTCTGCATGATAGAACATGACGTAATATCCAGATTTTATTGCATAAGGAACTGTTTTTGAACATCTCAGCAGAATTCGACAAAGAAGGGAAGCTAATTCTGGTGGCTATTTAAACTTTCAAAGGCGTTCAAAATATACTGAAGAAGCTTTCACCCGACACAATTCTGATATTTCGGCAAGATTGCCGTACGTCAGAAGAATAATACCACTGACAGTATACTATGCTGTTGTTACGCAGATTTACATTTTACTTTTGAGCAGGTTTAAGCCCTAGGCTCGGTATAGGTTTGATCTACGAACTTCAAATCGAACGTTATTTCACTAGTACTAGTAGACCTATTACTACTAATACTGTATTAGCCATTGTTTTGTGTAAGACATAGCAGACTGAAAACATACTGTCGATCTACAGTTTTATGGTATTCATCTGCTGGTGATTGACCGTGGTTCAACAGAGTGGGTTATCAGCAAAGAACTAGATATCTAGTTCTTTGGTTATCAGCGATTAACCCACGGTCGCCTGATTGAAATGGGCCAATGGGAGTTGAGGATTCTTTCACGTATGTATGAATTACTAATTTTGTAGGAAAATCAGGTTGGTGGTAGGGGTTAGCCTCTCCTTAACTTTACAGAAGGAATGTTGTTGATTGAAGGCCATCAATGTCTACCTGCAGAGTCCAGGTAAACTTTGTTACCCTTGACCAAGCAACATTCCATGTTTAAGCTATAGGGGGAGGCATAAAAGACATATTCATGAATATTATATTGAGGGCCACATCATAAGAAAATTCAAATATTAATGGTTTTTTCTTTCTACTGGGGAGCTCTCTAACCAAATTTGTCATTGGCAGATCATTTCTTACCACAAATCTGTTAATAGGTATGCTAGCTTCTACTCGATTTGGAGAGAGAACGTGCAAATGGTATTTAAGATGTATTTCACAACTCCCTATCCTCCTTTCAAAAGGTATCTCAACAGTTGAATATTGCTGTACCCTCAAACTCCAAACAATGGTAGCACTTGAGGAGTAGATGACATGTCTTTTCATGGAGGTCAAAGGTCACGTGAGGTCAATAGAGGACAAAGTTTAAACAGCGCAAACACGGAATACTAGACGTTCCCGTGTCATGTTGGTAAATTGATCCATTGACAGGATGAACGATTTTAACCACTGTTGCCACATCAGGCTGTTATCCGCCCATTATTTCTTAAAAATCCACCCAAAGCCGCCTTCATTTCTTAACCCCCCCCCCCTCAAAACCGCCTCAGTGTGTAAACATTGGCAATTTACCTATCAACGTCAATTAAGCACTCTAAATTTTGGGATTTAAATTCGAAATTGTGAGAGAAAATGTCAAAATTTTTACTTTAAAAAGTCGAGATTTGAGATACAAAGTCAAAATTGTAAGATAAAGGGTAAAAATTTTGAAATAAAAAGTCAAAATTTTGACTTTAAAGGCAACATTTTGAGATAAAATGTCAACATTTTGACTTAAAAAAGTCAAAATTTTGAAAAAGAAAGTAAAAATTTTGAGATAAAAAGATAAAATTTTGGGATAAACAGTCGAAATTTTGAAATAAAAGTCAAAATTTTGACTTGTCAGAGAGTTTTTGTTTTTCTTTGCATGTCCTTACTAAGCCATGATCGTAGTTATAACAACTTCCTGATTAGTATCTACGAAATCAAAACATTGTCATCAGAGGACAGAGCGGTGACCGCATCAACTCAGTCCAGTAGAGTCTACAGCGCTTACACACGTTAATCCCAGACTTGTGACAGTCAATTCTGTTGAAAAAGTTCCAAAAAAATTCTAAGTCCCAGCTCCGTGAGGGGTGCCCGCTTTCCCATCAAATATCGCAAAATGTAACCAGGGAATAGCCCCTTCCCTTAATTAAGAGGTAGTTGAGAGCGAAGCAGGAGATGACGCGTTTAGTGGCAGCAGAGGTAATGTCAAGAAAGGTAAGATACAAACAGGAAATCCTGACACCTTTGCCACCCAAGGCACTGACAGGGAAGAGGAAGTTGAGAGCGAAGGAGGAGATGACGTTGAAAGCGTAAGTAGAGGTAATGTTAAGAAAGGTAAGATTCAAATTGGAAGTCCTGGCACCATGGACAGTGAAGACACTGACAGGGAAGAGGAAGTTGAGAGCGAAGCAGGAGATGACGCGGTTAGTGGCAGTAGAGGTAATGTTACGAAAGGTAAGATACAAACAGGAAATCCTGGCACCTTCGACAGCCAAGGCACTGACAGACAAGAGGATGTTGAGAGCGAAGGAGGAGATGACGTCCATAGTGGAAGTAGAGGTAATGTTAAGAAAGGTAAGCTACAAAGAGGAAGCCCTGACACAGTGGACATCCAAGACACTGACAGGGAAAATGATGTTGACAGCGAAGAAGTAAATGAAGTGGATAGCGGAAAAAGAAATAAAGTAAAAAGGGGTAAGATAGAGAAAGTTAGGACAATTCGTCGAAAGTACTTGAGACAAAAGTGTTCTGAGTGTGGGCTAATTATGTTAAAAGTGAATCTGAAGAGACATCTAAGATCCAAACATGGCTTAAGTATGTGTAATAACGGTGTATGTGTTGATCACGTTGACTCCATCTTCTTCGTTCGGAAAACTGCTAGAGGTGTTGATTATCCACTTCATGTGCAAAGGAAACTACATGACGCGAACCCAATAGTTTTTTGTGAACAAAGCAGTGCATGATTGATATTAATGTTGCAAGGAACAGCAAGTATAGATCATATCAATGTGAACACTTACAAAAAGTAGACTCATGCACACTTAGTCCGAAGATAGTCTCCTTATCTGATATGTCGCTAAAGGAATTGGCATATGATGGACAACATAAACTTTTGTCTGCAACTACTCTAAAAAAGGTGGCAGATTTATGCAAAGAATCCACAAAGCATGGTAAACATCTGATAGTAGCATTCCCAAGCACTAAAACCCGATATCAACACTTCTCGGTTTTAAATGATAGCCGGGAGTATTACGCTCGACTAGGCAGATGCGTTGTTACGTACGATAATGTCAGTAACTCGTTACATTGTAGCTGCTGCAAACAAGGTAGGTCATGTGTACATAAAGCTGTTTGTTTGTGGTACCTCAAAGAGTGTAATTGTCTTGCAAATATAAATCTAAATGAAGATAGTTACTCTCTCGACGACGTTTTGTATCCACCAATAGATGAAGTTAAAATAAAATCAATGTGCTCCTATTTGAAGAGACACAAAGGCATTCCATGGCCCATTCCATCTGCATACATAAATATTGCTGGCACTTATCCATCTGAATTTATTCCTTCAGAAACACACTGCTCGGCATGTGGACACCGATTGTCAAGACCAATAAAGATATCCGACAAAGCCACTCTGTTAACATCCAGAGGACTACTTCGTGGAATCCAGACATCTTGTAAAGTCTGCTTACAGTGCGAATTACCGTACAGATATCAAGAAAATTCTGAAGGTGTTCACAACTACAACGACATATTTTTGGTCTATAGAAATGCTTGATCGTTTGGAGAAAAGACTTGAATGTTCCATTGCCCTTGGACGACACACGGACCTTATTAATAAGCAGTTAAATACTGATATAAGACCACAGAATGTAATTAATAGTTTCCTGCATTTCCAAGCACTTTGTGCAAGGTCTTACCCCTTCCATTGTGTAGTTTGTGGATATCATCCAGAGGTAGTAATATTAGACGTGGACAAAAAGGGCGAGTTCCATTGTGACACAGCAGAGTTGGAACTACCCGAAGAAACAGACGGACATGACAAAGTTGATTGTTATTAGTTTTGGGCAGATGTGGAATTAAATTTATTGGCAACTGGTTTATTAGGTCACTCCCAGAAGAATCCGTTTGACATTGTGCCATCATATACATATTGGTCTCCATATATTGGAAGAAACACGAGAAATTCTAACACCATCCTGAACACAGAACGCAAAAAGATTCACAGAGGAACCGGTCTCTTGGAAGATGACGCGCGTGAGTTTACTCAGGAAAGACTTATCGAGTTACTGCATGGTAGTAATCTTCCCTACATTAGACAAATTGGACGGGACATTGGTATCAGAGGTACATCTAAAATGTCCAAATTGGACATAATCAGGAAAATCAGAGACACTTTGATTAGGGACAAGACGAAGTTCAACAAAATATTTTCTAAAATGCAGGGCTGTACTGGAGGTTGGGGCTCAATGGTTTGTCCACACGGTGTAGTTTATGCAACAAAATTTCTGCTTCGTGCGGAAAGTCCACGTGACATCGTGGATTTACTTATGTCTATGGAACATCTGCCGAATATTGTTATTGTGGATATGGCTCACATGGTTGTTGCCCACGGTAACAAGAGGTTTCCTGATATGTTTCATCCGAATGAAGGAATGCTTGCTGAGCCATCTGCTAATACTATTAGGTTGGTAAAAACAAACAATTTTCAGAAGAGTCTGCCATGGCTTGAAGAGGGGATAAGTGCTGATGACGTTGACAACAGTCAGGTCCACCCAGTTACCGGCAGCGCAGAGCACTACTGCCTTTTTGATAGACTGCATGAAAAGAATATCAACGCAGAATTTGAAGTCCTTCGTAGGGTTCAGTTTGTTCCTGAGTTGTTCGGAAAGGTGAACACACAAGCACAAGAACAACTGCATAGTGAAATTAATAAGAGCAATTATTTTTTAACCCAGATGTCACCTGTGAAGCATATATTCTTATTCAGGAGCATATTAGACCTGAGGAACAGAGCATTAAATCAAAAGCAATTACAAAGCCTGCAAAAGGCCATGGGACACCCACTGACATTTAATTCTCTTGGGAAAGTTACAATGGATATCGGCAATTAGCAGTAAAATTGTGAAGCGTTGTAAAGTCAATATCTCAAGTAGAGAAGCTTTTACAAATTAGATAATTGGTGTATATGTGTCCCACATAGAGTGCAAAATGCCTACTCTTAATGCTGAAGGTCAAGGGTCGTGTGGTGCAACGAGGAGTCTAGTTGGGAAAACCTTGTGAACGATCAAAGGGAAATTTCGACAAATGTGGTTTTTACGTGCAAAAGTACAAGAAGAAGATTGCTACGTGTGGAAGTCAAAAGTCATTTGAGGTCAACATATTTCAAATTCTGTAAACTGTGTAAACACGATATTTAAGAAAGGGATGAATGTGTAGTATGTAATATGTATATGTACCACGGTAAGTACAATACCCTATTGTTTTAGGTTGAGGTGAAAAGTAGTTTGTGGTCAACAGTTGTAGGATAGTGAACACCTTGTGAACATGATATCCCAAAGAGAGAAGCCGGAATTGATCTTTCATATGTTATGTAGGTGAAGTGGTGTATTGACAGCAAGAAACTTTCATGTTTGATGGAAACCATTTTTGACAACAAGAGTCGATTTGTCAATATTCTCAGGATGTGCATGTGGACATATGTACTACTATGTAGCATGCATTAGTGCATGTTGAGATATAATGTGCCTATCCGTTATCAACGTAGGTCACCAGATGTCGTTGTTTACAATGTCGTTGTTAGATCTAAAATGGTGAAATCATAAGTTAATGTAATATCACAAAAAAAAAAAACAGCATGTGGCCGTATGCGTTATGTCATATTTATAAAAATTCTAATGATGAAGTCTTCAAAACCACGCTGCGTTCATTTCTTTGCGATTTGTTCTGGTTTTAGAAAGAACGTGTGCTACATTTAATGATATGTTAGACAGGTAAGTGGTTAATCTGAAAAAAAAAATGCAAAGTAGGCAACAATGAATCGGGTTGCTCCGATGATACCCTCTAAGAGAATTGGATAATACGTTCGTAAGCAGCTGCACACGCATGCACCAAGCTTATAAACGGGGGACCTACAGCTATGCATTTCAGATTTTCTTTTTTTCACGAGAACCCATCATATGTAGTGTGGAAAAATACACCCTTCTATCATACGACATACCCAAGGTAAAACCAGACTGCACAAATGCATCTTGGTTTTGATGAAATCATCACAAGGAATTATTTTCATGAATGTTGCTTCTCGAGGTATTGTGTTTTTAAGGATATCACTATTTACATCTGTTGATCCTAAACGACCTTTGACCTCCACCTAAACGTTAAGGCTTCTCGTGCTTCATAAGCTTCACTTACCAGTATGACATATATGTGCAACTTAAACCTAGTGACGTATTGTGCTTACAAAATTTTCACAACGTGATTCTGCAGAGTGACAAAGGATATTTGACCTCCACCAAAAGCAATGGGGCCTTTTGTGCTCAATAACGGCCACGCAAATAACTTAATACGAGATTTGTAAAAGCTTTCCATATTGAGATGTTGTACTTTCATTTTTTCACTATTTGACCCTGTTGACCCATAAATGACCTTTGACCTCCACTCAAAAAGATTATTCTTGTCCTTCATTATGCACAGAAACACACCAAATATGACATCGGTAAAAGTTTTCCTTCTTGGAATATTGCGTTTACAATGTTTTTAATATATAAGTCCTGACGATATGAAATGACCTTTGACCCTCAGCGAAGCAATAGGCTTCTTGCACTACATATGTTACACAAAAAAAAATAAAATATGAGATCAATGAAAGATTCCTTTCTTGAGATGTCATGTGTACAAAGTTTATAATATTTGATCCTGTTGATCCCAAACGACCTTTGACCCTCATTACAGTAATAGGCTTCTTGACCTCGATTAGATTCATCCATAAACTAAACATGAGATCTGTACAAGATTTCCTTCTTAGAATATCATGATTACGAGGTTTTCACTATGTGACCCCTGTGGACCCCGATTGACCTTTGGCCCCCACCAAAAGCAATTGGTTTCTTGTACTAAGTATGGTACACCTAAAGACCATATATGAGATCTGTACATGCTCCCCTTCTTTAGATATTCATGTTTACAGTGTTTTCACTATTTTGCCAATGTTCCCAATTAAACTTTGACCTCCACCAAAAACTATAGTCTCCATTAAACTCCTTGTGCTAAATATGGTACACCCACATACCAAATATAAGATCTGTACATCCTTTCCATCCAAACCTTGACCTCTATCAAAATCAATGGGCTTTTGTATTCGGTAAGGCTCAACATAGATTTGTACAAGCTTCACATATTAAGATATTGTGTTTACAGTGTTTTTACTTTGACGCTATTAACCCGAAAATGACCTTTAACCATTGGCAAAAACAATAGGCTGCTTGTCCCTCGTAAGATACACTTCAGTGAATCAATCACTTCAATAAATGAACTGCATTTTCATTTTATTTTCCTATCTATTCTACTAAGAAAACTTTTTCATCTTAATTCTCATGGCAAAATATTAGGTGAATATTTTTGTAAATGCCTCAAGATGAATAAATAAACGAAAAAGAAAAAAAAATACTTTTGCTTTATAGCTTTTTTGCACTGATTTTATATCTTTCTATCAAAGTCGACGAGGGGTAAGGATATCAAAATGCATTAATATTTCTAATGCCGGTTAATTCAAATTTCAACATTACGTTTTGTGATAATTGAAGGGAAACAATAAATACAAAGGAAGTAAGTCTAGTGGGATCTACGTATCAGTAGATTTGCCGAGGCAAAAAAAGAAAAAGAAAAAAAAGTGTGTCAACATTTAAGTATATACCCCCGAAATTTAGTGTGGGCATTTTCGTATACCCCCTCGTTAATACTTAATGAAGAAAAGGGGCTATTCCTAGGTTACATTTCGTGAAATTTGTTTTTCTTTAATTTTTTCACGTGCAAAGTCAATAGGGGTAAAATTGACAAAATTAGTAAGTCTCTCGGGCCCGTGGGCCCCACTTATCGATGGATATGACCCACGAAAGTTGGTGTGGACATTTCGTATACACTCTCTTCAAGACTCTATGAAGAAAAGGGGATATTCCCTGGTTACATTTCGTGATATCTGAGAGGAAAGCGGGCACCCCTCACGGAGATGGGACTTAAAATATTTTTCGAAATTTTTTCACGTGCAAAGTCAATGGGGGTAAAATTAGCAAAGTTAGTATGTCTCTCGGGCCCGTGGGCCCCACTTATTGATGGATTTGACCCCCGACATTTTGTGTGGACATTCTCGTATACACCCTCTTTAAGACTTAATTAAGAGAAGTGGCTATTCCCTGGTTACATTTTGTGATATTTGAGAGGAAAGCGGGCACCCCTCACGAAACTGGGACTTACAATATTTTTCGAAATTTGTCACAACATTCTTTCGGGATTTAACCTACGCAAGCGCTGTAGCCCCTTCTCACTCAGTGACGTACCTCTAGCTCTGATGCCCACCGGCTGGCTCTGTTCTATTTTTATCTCTTACACAGTGATTTACATACGACTTAGATTATAGTATCGTACACAACTTTGTTGCGCCGATCGATACTGTGTTGTTGCATATGTGTGTCAGCTTAGGTTAGCGGACTGAGGCTGCAGTGGCTGTATCATCGTCGTACGTGTTACATACCTCAGTTTGGCAACACAGGTATACTAGGTGATCATATGTCCTTTACTTTTCACTTTCAGTGGTATGACACCTTGACGTTGAATGTTTAACGTTAGACTATTCAACCCCAGCAAACATTCTTGCAAGTTAGGTCAACGCCTCGGTAGTCACGGGTTGTCAATCGTTAGGCCTACGTATACTGTCCAGTGTTAGTTACTGTAAGACAAGGGTATGTATACAGTAATAGTGTATACTTAATGCTAGGATCACCTGGATCTACTTGGATTTACCTGGATGGCCACCCCCTTATCTCGGCTCAAGGAGCCATTTGAAAAAATGGCACTATGGGATAGGAGGTCATTGACCCTTGAAGATCCCGCTTTCTGTCAATCCGCTCTTAAATGCATTAAGTGATGGGGCAGTTACAACTTACTCTGGTAGTTTATTCCATACTTTCCATATTCTATTAAAATATGAATTCCTTGACACTTCCAATCTCACTGCTGATGGTCTTATTCTTTTGGAGTGACCTCTCGTTTCACTATCTCTAATAATTTCCACATAATCTTCTAATTTGATGTCCAGTTTCCCTTGTGTTATATTATGAAAATGTTACTAAATCCTGGCGCATACGTTGTTGTTCCAGAATAATCCAGATGTGGTCTTACTAAAGACTTATACAAGTTCAAAACAACTTTATGATCAAAAATTTGGAAGTTCCGTTTGATAATACCCATAACTTTATTAGTTCTTTTTTTTGTTGCTTCGGCACATTGTCGACTGAACTTCATTGATGTATTCACGTACACTCCACATCCTTCTCATCACTTTTTGACAATTCCTTCCCTTTCGTATAATACTTGTACCTAGGATTACTATGTCCTAAATGCATTATGGAACATTTTTCCACATTAAATTTCATTTGCCACTTTTCAGTCCATGACATCAAAATATCCAAGTCTTGCTGCAGCTGCTGCTTATCTCTCTCACCTCTTATTGCAGGGGAAATCACTTTTGCATCATCAGCAAACTTACTTAATTCAGACTGCACTCCTATATCCATGTCGTTCATATTCATTGTAAAACATACCGGTCCTAGTACTGATCCTTGTACTGCTAAACTTCTCACCTCCCTCCATTCAGACTCCTTCCCATTTAATACTACTCTCTGCATACGTTTCTTTAAGCATTCTTTAATCCATTTCAATATAGATCCATCGATTCTGTGTGCCCTAATTTTTGCTAAAAGTCTTCTGTTAGGTACTGTATCAAATGCTTTCTGTAAGTCTAAATATATGACATCCACTAGAATCCCTTTATCAATATAATTTACTAACTTGTCCCAGTATGTTAGCATATTTGAAACACATGAACGATCTTTCCTGAAACCATGCTGTGTGTCCAAAATTAGTTCATTCTTTCCTAGATGCTCTATTATGGCATCTCTTAATAATTTTCTTGGAACAGATGTAAGATTAACTAGTCTGTAACTGGACACCTCTGAGCGATCTCCCTTCCTATACAATGGTGTTGTATTTTCTCTTTTCCATTCCATCGTTATCTTCGTTGTCTGTAATGACCTCTCAGATATCATCTGCAGTAGCTTGGCTATTTCCTGTGCCATTTCCTTTAAGTTGTCTGACTTAATCTCGTCTGTTCTTGCTGCTTTTCCCTTCTTGAGATTTTTTAACTTTTCCATCACAATTTCTTCTGTATTATCCAAATTCATTAATTTAGAATTTTGATCACCAGTAAAGAATGCTGTGACTTCTGGCACCTCTTCATCCTCTTTGGTAAAAACGTTATTGAAAAACACATTAAGTGCTTCTACCGTCTCCTCTTACGATGGTATAACTTCTCCAATATCTTTCTTTATTGGGCCGACATTTTCTCTTCTGTTTTGATCTTATGTATGAATGAAACGTTTTAGCATCCTCTTTAATTTTCTCGGATAACTGAGGCAGAATTACTCTTTGCTTGTCTAATTTGAATTTTCACCTGTCTTTGCACTGACTTAAAGGAATTCCAGTCTGACCATCCTGTACCAACCTTATATTCTTGCCATGCTTTTCTCTTTTTCCAAATTAACTTTCAGTGTCTGTAGTGAGTCTTACACTACAGTAGTCCACTGTAGGCTACATGCAGCTTAAGTTAGGCTTTGTGTGATGCTTCACTTGTCTTGGAAGCCTAGCGTACGGTGCCAGTAGCCTAAGGCTGAGTTACAAACTTACAGTAGGCCTACACTGTGTACAGTACGACTGAGAGTAAGACATAACTTAGGCCTGCTCTAACTTTAAGCTGCAGCAGGCCTACATTTTCAAAGTACGTTTTACAGACGTCCTACTTAAGTTATGGTTTACGGGCTAGGCTAAGCCTGTGTCAGCCTAAACCAGTGACGGTCATGAGTATACATGTGATATGAATCCACTCAGGCCAGGACTACGTATCATCACATCAGACTTACGACACTAAATAAAGCCTAAAGGCTTCTTTATTGCCATGAATGATTGTAGTGTTAAATGTAAGATTGTAAGCAACCTGAGGACAACAAGTAACTAAGCAATGTTGGAAAACCTTGCTCATTTTCCTGCAACACGATCGAAGATCCAAGTTCCATTTTCCTGCTAGTGTTTGTGTGCCTAACGAGCACTGGAATTAGCATGAGGTCGGGGGCCCATTTTTGGGCCTCTGTGAGTCAAGGGTTGGACCCATTGTTGGGCCTGGGGACAAACCTCTGGAAGGTTCGCGGTTCCTTGTTGTGAATAGGTACAGCTGCGTAGGTAAAGTACAATAAAACTTATCCTAACGTTAGTTCTCTATTTGCATTCATCACAAAAATGAAAAATGTTTCAAAGTGGTCCACATTGTCCATAACTCGTTACTACAAACCACCTGTCCTATTGTATTTTGCTGATTATACATAGCAGAATCTGTGCTCAAATTTTGACATGAAAAAAGCAGAAGTACATGTGCCACAGCTACTATAGACATACTGTATGAAGGAACAGTGGTTTGCAAAAGGGGTAGCTATTCTGTGTTTCATTTGATTTATTAAAAAAGTTAAAAGCCCTTTAACTTTTGACTGTCACCATGTACTTACAGTAGTCTGAGGCTGTTAAACATTGTAAGGCAAGGCTTAGCTAACATTAAATGGGACTCAAGTTGAATGTTCAATTATAGACCAGCACTGCTGTCCATATTTTACCTCTAGATGCACTGTAAATGCGGATCTGACCAGACCCAGTACTACTGTGCTGTAATAACTGCTCATTGAATGTTGTGTAACGTAGTGTACATGTCTTCGTGGAACTTTGCGCCATTTCTTGAGCTGGGTTTCCTAGGTTGATGAACATGGTCAATGAAATCATAGTAAATTTTAAATGGACTAATGTGTATGAAGTTGGAGTTATTTCACACGATAGGGATGATTGAGACATGATTGGTTGCTAAAGAACGTGGGATAAGCAACTTGAGATACTGGTTATGGCTAGGCCAGGCATTGTCTGTACATTCAATATTGTTTTCAGATTTCCACACAGTGCGTGGGTATGTTGATAGCAAACATCCTACTAATGTGAAGTAGTTTCATTAATGGTTTACAAACTCCTGCAATGTTGAGGAAATGTCTTATGTAGCCATGCTGATAAGTCTTGGTAAAGCAACAAAAACAAAGCAATAGCATTTTTTTGTTTTATACCCCCTTCCCTTGTCTTTACAGTTCTCATATTCTTTTATGATGATGAACAAGTCTTTGGTTCCTTACATCAGCAAAGGAACCTTTTCAGTCAGGTTGGTGTGTGTGTATGAGTGTGTGTCTGTGACACTTGCCCTCGTATTCTTTAAGTCAATAGGGGAAAGTAGTATAAAAGTCAAACTTGGTGTGTATGTTCGCCATAATTGAGAAGGTGTGCCGTATCATTTTTGTTGGAGATCAGTGGTCATCTGGGGGAAAAACTTTGAAAACCTTTTTAACATGATATCTCGAGTTTAAGATTTTTGCGTAAAAAAGTTTGTACAAAGTTCATACTTGGTATGCGGATGCATTTATTGCATTATGATAGCGGTGCCCGGGGGGTGATCAAAATATCTTGGTCCGTATGGGCCATTTTATGAAATCATGCAAACTGTCTCTTCTCCTACAGAATGTATAGTATAAAACTGCATGGGCGTCGATTTGAATTTTGATATGGAAGGTGGGGGATCTATCCTATTTTGTTTTCCAAAAGAGGTGTAAGCCATGGTGTACAGTGTGTCGGTGGAACAAAAAAACTAATTTTGGGGAGGGTGAATGCTGGCACTACTATCTGAGCGGAGTGCCACCATCGGTTGGCATGGAGCGTACAAGAAAATTTTGGGCCTTGCAAACCCCCAGATGACCGGAAACAGCACTTCCCATGTGTCCCAAGCTGCATGTATCCAGCTTTTATATAGGAATCTTACTGTATGTCTGCAATGTCTTCATCATGAGGAAATTCCATCTATAAAAAAAAACATATGGCGGGAGATAATACTTTACATGAAAAGTCATATAATTGAATTATTCATCCTGTTTTATGTTTTGAGCACTTGGCAAATGTTGAAGCTGAACACTCCCCCCCCCCTTCCCAGCAGTGTTGGAAAACTTGCTCATTTTCCCACGAACACAATTGAAAATCTTCTGGTTTCCCACTAGCATTTGTGTACCCTATAACAGGCACGCAAAGCATGCGAGCAAATCTGTGTGGTGCCCAGGGTCAGCCCCAGGACCCTGGCTGGGGCCAGCCATGGAACCTATAGCAGGGGTCCAGCAGGCAAAGGCCCGGAAGATTTGCAGTTCCTTGCATATAAAAAATATGGTAAAATGGGTGCAGCTGCATAGGTACAATAATTCTAACCCTAATGTTTGTCCTCCATTTACATTCATCACAAAAATGGAAAGTATTTTGTTGTACATATTAGTTATATCCACAACTCAGTAGCTGCAAACCCCCTCCACTCTTTTGTTGATTAGCCATAAATGAGGCCATGTTTTAGTTTTATCAAAAAGAAAGCAGAATTACGGAAGCTACAACAGTAGTAGACCTGAGGCTCTTTGTTCCCCTGCCACTACATGTAGACTTCAAGCAAAGGATGGAAATGGGGGGGGGGGGGAGAAGTAATGACTCCATTAAGGCTGTATACTTGCTCTACATAGACTTGTGTAGCGTATCAAAAACAAAAATGGTTGAAATACCTCTAAGAGATCGCAGTAAGTGGCACTTCTCAGTCTCTCTGGCAATGTTAATTTCTGATAAATTTTGTTTATTTTGTAAAACATATGTTAAGAATTTTACGCTTTCACTGAGAACAATTTATGATGCTGTTATATATTTTTATTTGGGTTAAAAAAGTGGGGGAACAATGTGTTAGTGTCCCCTCCCCTCAAAAAGTGGAGGGGACATGAACTGCTTTCCCCCAATCAACACCCATGTAAATTTGAAATTGTGTCACAGGTGCCTTCAGGTTGTTCAGGATTATTGGTCCCATATTGGCCATATGGACCATTTTACTAAATCATGCAAAATATTTCTTTCCGCATGTTTTGCTTTACAATGTGAAAGGTTTGTAAAATTAGCATTGTGGCAGTGGCACCCTTTGCCGTGTTCAACATGTTTGGATCCAACTTCAGAATGGGCCATAAGGACCATAAATTATTTCAATGTGCAAAGTGATAGTTCTTCTACAAAGTACATGTTACAATGTTGAGGGTTTTCATATAAGTATAACTACAGTATATGGTATCAATTGTCTTTGGCTGATCAGCATTTTTAGGTACCAAATGGGGCCCAAACTATTTTACGACATGATAAATTGTAGATTAACCTGACTTAAGACTACGTGGCTACAGTTAAATAAATGTTCACAGAAGTAACCTTCTTAAGTAGGACTTCTTGTAAGCTCTTGGCAGATTTCCAGTCCTTCAGTCTGTGCGTAAAACAACAGATGCTCTTTTTTTTCTGGTGAAGACTTGACCAACTTTCCTTGAACAAGCACTTTCATTTTGCAGATAACGAATACCTGTAATTTCTTCTGTTTTGTCTTGGCCACACTTCTAGGGTACGGCCCACGCTTGTGCATGTGGCTAATAGGAAGAGCACAATAATCTCCATACATACTGTATTACATGCCTGCCTCAGACATGTTGAGTAAGCGTGAAAGTGTATGCTGCTGAGCATGGTTTGGAACACTGGTCAGAACATAAATAACTGTTGGGATGTTCATGTTTTACTGTGGTGTTTAACCAAAATTTTTTCATATTTTTCTCCTTCTTGGTTACAAATTTTCTTCTTAATTTCTTTTTTCTTTTTCAGATTTTTGTTTCAATTTTTTCTGATTTTTGCCCAAAATTTTGTGTGCCCAGCCCTGGATTTCCTGCGAGTATCGCAGATTTTCCTCAAACCAGATTTGGTTGGTTCTCAAGGTTTTCCATCACTGTTGCATGAGCTGTAGTGGAAAGTATGTTACACGGAATACTGTATGTTCTGCATGCGATTATGACTTTACATACCAATTTGTCCGTGTAATGTTCATTGGAAGACACGGTGGTATTTTATGGAATGGCTTGGTGTGGCATTTACCTTTTGAAACTTGGCATAAAAATCCCCACTTCTGGGTCAAAAAGGAGACTTTGGAGCATAGGAATGCCTGATAACATGAAAAAGATTGCACCATTTTGCATCTCAGCATATTGAAATGCCAAAAATTTACCAAAGAGGAGGGTTACCAACCCCCAGGCTGGCAGTTTGTTGATGCTGGCTATGCAGTTGACAATTTCAACAACTGGCATAAAAAATTGGTGCCAAAATTTTGAACTTTCGAGTGTGGCTGAAAGGTCCCCTACAGTACATAGTACTAGCAGTATTTCTTCAGTCAATCTAAACTAATCTGATTCAAAGCAGATTGACACATTTCGTAGAGATTAGTCCATTGCAGTTGCCTGCATGTCAAACGTGGTTCTTTGATAAGATGTTAATTTTACACCCTTCCCACTAACGGGTTGAACAATTTGCAGACTGAAAAAGGCATAGTCTTTTTTTGGAAAAAATGCAAACCAATGTGATTGTAATTACAAAAACACAGTCACATGATTTGGCAGCTGAAGCCAGCATTTGCTTGAGTAGCCCTACTGTTCATGTGCCATGTGGTTTCAATATTGGTACAAAAGCCCAGTTAAACACCTGTGCAAAATTTAGAACTATTTTCCATATTTAAGTAAGTGAACTTCCTCATTGCTCATCAGTCTAGTTTTATGCTCTGCATTCTGGCATTGAAAAGTTTGCTTTTTGTGTGGAAAAATCCCCATTGCAGGAATAAGAACAAAAACGGGCTCCCCGTGCAGAAAAAAAAAAAAAAAATTATGAACGTTATTTCTAGTTTATGAGCTCTGTCATTAATTGATTATTTTGATTATATGATTTTCATTTGATTATATGATATTCAAAATGTTTATGTGGCTTTCATATGTCAGTATCACTATATTAGGTTCTTTACGGATTCTAATGTCTCATGAAAAATTTTTCAAACCGTAAGTTAACTTTTTATGAAGTCTTTTTTGTAGATTGGCAAGTAGAGAAATTATTATGTGAAATGTTCGTAATCAACTTTGTATCAATGCATTCCTTTTCTTGATACTTTAGTAGATGAAGTGATGTAATTGACTTGATGCAAGCTTGTTTTTAGGTGGAGCCAAACAGTTTTAATGGTCCTTAGGTCATAAATATCAGTATTGTACTATGGAAGTAAGGTAGGTTTCCGAATTTGCAAGTGTGATGTAAGCTAGTCTTTTTTTTCCTGGCTAATGGTGCAAGAAATTCTTTGGAAGTGTATAAAATTAGATGAAAAAGATGTTGTGTTGGTTGCATTACCTGAATGATACTTTACCCACTACATGCTAACTTTCTCCTCTTTTAAACATTCTCTAAGGACCCATCTTTCTAGGTTAAGTTACGACCTGTAATTACTTCATGGCTTCATCTTTTTTTTCCTTTTAGTAGTTTTAATGTCATTGTCTTTTCTTACTTTACTCTATTTTTTATAATTAACTTTCAGTTGTTTGAAGTTTTATGCTTTTTTTATGTTTTCGTTTATTTGTGTATTAATGCTGATCTTGTCATTTTCCTTTGGTCACTTTGAGGCATTTTAATTTTCTACTTTATGTAACTTTTTTTTTTTACTGTGTAAAGCACTAAGAGCTTTCCTAAGATAGTGAGCTTCGCAACCATTACAAATAAATCAATAGAATGATTTTGGAGAACTCTCAAAGTTTTAGTAAGTTGTACTTTAGGCAGACGTTATTTATGGTATATTTCAAAATGTCATGTGTATTTTCTATTTTGGCCTTATGACCTGTGGGAAGTGTTCAAGCAACATCATTGTTTAAATGTTTGACTCTCAGAAGTCAGCTCTATGTAGTTAGTGTCCTAGACTGTAAATATTGCTAGCAGTTGATTGTGACAACATCCAAATCCAAATTCTCCAGAATTGCATCCTTGCCATATAGGATTGGTTGATCTTGAACTTTCTCCTTGTTTAATCCTCGCACAACTGAACTAATATTATTTGGCTCTCCCAGCAGTCTTTAATACTAAGCTGAAGCCTGAAGCACTTACCAATAATCAATGATGATGATGTAATTGGTAGATTTCACAGTAATGGGGTCAATAAACTCGAACAGGGCAGCAAAATCTAGAAAATGTGGTTTGTCAGACCTCGTTTGTTGGTGATCATCTTTGACTTGTTTACTATATCCTTCAAGGTAACTTGGTTGTTTTTGTTTAGGCACAATTTTTCTATTGTAGCTTGTGTATGAGCAAGGACAGATAAAGTTTACAATATTATTCCATGAAAGTGTGAAATTCGGAATTGTTCTACATGACAGTTGGTAAATTTGCAATAATCCATTTACACTTTGCAATAGACTTCTTAAAAAGTGTGAAAGTAAAAAGCAACCTTTCTTTTGTTTCGATGATAATCATATACTTTGTAATTTCATGCAGTAAGTAAGGTTGTGATGCTTACAGCACCTTGTAAACACATTACATATCTCAAGTGGGGAAGCTTTGACAGATCTCATAGTTTGCATCTTATTTAGTACAAGAATCCTATTGTTTTTGGCAGAGTTGAAAGGTCATTTAGGGTCAACAGGGGGTAAATTGTGAAAGTCTTGTAAATGGTATCTCAAGGAGAGATGCGTTGACAAATCTTGTATTTGGCATGTACTGTAGGCGCACCACATTGAGTATAAGAACGTTAATGTTTTTGGTGGAGGCCAAATGTTAATTGGAGCCAACAGGGGTCAGATTGTGAAACCGTGTCTCAAGAATTTAAGCTTGGACAGATCTTATATGTGGTATGTACCGTAAGTGTACCAAATTGGTTACAAGGCCTATTTTTGTTTTTCATGAACACGGCTGGAAAAAGTGTTAATTTCCTGGGAGGCTAATTACTATGTAGTCGGATTTCCCAGCAGAGCTAACATGGTGCTGTATCATTCGATAGCAATTGCCAGATCAGCTTGGGGTCAAGAGGCCCGTCGTAGGGCTATTTGGGGGGTGGGAATCAGAGCTGGGCGTCGACTACGTCATAAATCACAAATATCATGGTCAATTACATACTGTAATAATGGCGGCACCCTTTGTTTCTATGCATAGTGTTAGAAACTCTGTTGGGTGGAAGTTCGTACATATCGTGTTGTCTGTGCAAAGCATCAAAACGTCAAGAATATGAACCAAACTGGTTTGAATTTGCTTAAATAAGGCAGAAGATATGTTACTTGCCCAAAATTCCCCTGCAAACTCCAATATGATTCATGCATCTTGGTGCCTGGCAGGTAGCTGGCACACACAAGTTCACCTGAATTGGTAACTTGTTTACACTGCTGAGGCCTCTTTGCAAGCTGCGTGGATGTAATGATATACCTGGGTATGGAATAGTCTGTGATTGGGGGTTACAGCAAATTCCAGGCCACGTGCTTCAAGTTGTGTACTCAAAAGCTGCATACGTGACCAAGCATATCCCGCACAAGTTAGCATTTTAGTAAAAAGAAAAAAGTGGGGGACATTGGAAAGATCAAAATTAAGAAACAATATTTACAAAACATAAAACCATAGCGAAAGAATGAGGAACATTCCATAATACCACATACCTATCTGGATAAACAGTTGCAAAGCAGATGTGTCTAATGATACATGTACTTTCCCCTCATGTAAGGTAAAGAGAGCAGCAAAAAGATGGGTGGATTACATGAACTTTTTCATCTCAGTACTACAAATTGGAAAGGTGCTTGTTGGTAGAAAAATTAGGTTACGTTTTTCACATAATTCCCACCAAAAAGAAACCTCATTGATCCAAGGCGGGGAAAAATGAGCTCAGTAAGGCTTTTACCCACAGTTGTGAGCCTATCTGCCTATACATTCTGATTCTGCGATGTGTTCTGCTTCCAGACAACCTCCACTGATTTCCCGCGAGATGCAAAATTTCCCTGAAGGGGCCTCCCGGTTTCCAGACTTTTTCCCAACCGTGTTTATGAAGGTCAAATATCTTTTGGGGTCATAATTTCTGTAAAAACTTTGCAAACATGGTATCTCAAGAAGGGAAGCTTTGACTGATCTCATATTTGTTATGTAGGTGTTGTGGTATACCATATTGAGTACAAAAGCTTATTATACAGTATTCGGTAGAGCCATTTTAGTCAACAAGGGTAACTCTAAATTTCTGAAAACCACTTACACTCCTCCTACAGATAGCTTGGACATATCTCTTATGGTATTTAGTTCTGTAATACAGTCATTATCCTATTTCAACAGATGTCATAGTGGTTGTGACATTTCAATTTGTGACATGATAAAGCACCAGAACAAAACTACACATTTACTCAGCTTGCTATATGCAATATGTCAGATTCATAAGATACTCAAATAAACTCATTGCAACCACAGTGCACATGTGTTCTCATTACTTTCTAACGTTCAAATGATTTTTTTCAATTAGAGTAACTACGATTGTGTTTGAACATGGAGAAGAAGTACTGGTATGGAATAGGAGGCGCTGTACTCATCTGTCTCATCGGTATCATCATACTCATTGCTGTATCGTTGGAGACCTTGCAGTCAGATGAAAGTGAGTTTGTAAATTATTAGTTTTTAAATTGTGTTGACTCTGATCTGGCTACTGTTTGCTGTGGGGTTCCACAAGGTTCAGTCCTTGGCCCACTTCTCTTTGTTATATATGTAAATGACATAACATCTGTTTCTCAAAATTCTACACTTGTTTTGTTTGCTGATGACACAAATATTTTCTGACGACAACCCTGATCGCCTGGAAAATACCGTTTGTACTGAACTTAGTAATTACTGTAATTGGATTTCGGTTAACAAGCTTTCCGTAAATATCAGTCAAACAAAGTTTATGGTTTTTAATGGCTATAAGTGTAACAATCATCACAATTTCAACATAAATATTAACGGTGACAAACTTGACTTAGTTAATGAAATAAAATTCTTGGGAGTAATTATTGACTCCAAACTAACCTGGCATGAGCACATTCACTACTTATCCTCCCATGTTGCAAATGGGTCGGTATTATTGGTAGGCTCAAATACATTCTCCCCAGAAGTGTCCTACGTACCTTGTACTTTAGTTTATCCACATTTCACTTATTGCAGTACTGTGTGGTCTAGTACCAATAAGTCATACTTAAATAGTCTTGTTCTTTTACAGAAAAGGGCTGTTCGACATATTTGTCACTGTGGTCCACGTGATCACACCGATCCTCTTTTCAAAATGTTGAACTTACAGTACTTAAACTTAACGACATTATCAATCTAGGAATAGCTTCATTCACCTAGCGCTTTACCCACAACCTGTTACCACACGCCTTCTCAAACTTTTTCACAACTACCACTCATGTTCACAATTACAACACACGTTATCCTCAGCTTCTTCTGCATGCTGTAAGTTGCATATCCCGTTCTCAGTTGAGCCTTCGGCATCGTGCCATTAATCTTTGGAATACCCTACCCAAGAAAGTAATGGGCAGTCATAGTTTTAGATCTTTCAGGTATAATCTTGGAAAACTATCTAAGTTCTTATTGACGTTCTACTGTTGGGAGCCCTGCTTTACTCTACTTTATTGTGCGAAAGCTGGCCCGTAATTCGTAGCCATGTGCAGTATGAAGGAATGATGGTGCTTTGGGGTGTGGCGGGGGGATGTTAAGTATCTTTTTAAGTTTTTGTTGTCTCTTTTCTTTTTTTCTGCTATTGCACTAGGGAGTTGAACACTTCGCCAAGCCCATGAGGGTTTTTTGTTAAACTTATTTCACATCATAAATAAACGGTTTACTCCAATTAATGTAATTATATGCAAATATGTATGATGTGAAAAACAAATAAATGAAATGAAATGATATTGTAGGCTGTGATGTCTACAGCACAGTGTTTCAGTTTTGGTTCCTGGCACTAGCAAAGGAACCTATGCAGTCAGGTTGGCATGTGTGTGTGTGACACTTGATTTGGCACAGTATACTTGTTCTCGGTAGGGGAAAGTCAGAAGAAAGTCAAACTTGCTATGTGTGTTTTCTGTTTTAGGAGGTGTTCCCTGTTTTTTTAGAGGAGGTCAATGGTCATCTGGGAGCAAAATTTTGAAAAGATTTTGAACACAATATCTCCAGTTATAAAGCTTGGATGAAATTTGCACTTGGTATATGGTTCAGGGTATTCAAGATTTTTAGGTACAAATGGACCATATGGGGCATTTTATGAAATTATGCAAAATGTCTCTTCTACTGATTGTATGGTAGTAAACTGCAATTGTGTCACATTACTACTATGGTAGTGGTTCCTTCAAGTTGTTCAGGATTATTGGTCCCATATGGTCCACATGGACCATTTTCTGAAATCATGCAAAATGTTTCATTTCTGCATGTTTTGCTTTACAATGTAGAAGGTTTGTCAAATTGTCATTGTGTTAGTGGAACCCTTTGCAGTGTCCAACTTCAGAATGGGCCGTAAATGATTACATAGTGCAAAGCGATAGTTTTTCTGAGAATAATACGTTACAACATTGAGGATTTATCATCTAGTTAGTACTATTGTAGTGGAGTTCCTTTGGCTGATCAGCATTCTTATGGCAAAAATGGGGCCCAAACTTGTTTTGGACATGATAAATTGTAGATTACCCTTGGTTGAGACTAACTGACTGCAATTATCTTCTCGCAATCAACCATAGTGCCCTTCTAGGGCTTGATGTAAGTACATACATACATACATACATACACACACACACACACACACATACATACATACATACATACATACATACATACATACATACATACATACATACATACATACATACATACATACATACATACATACATACATACATACATACATACATACATACATACATACATACATACATACATACATACATACAGTACTGTGAATTGGCTTCTGTAGTCACTTTAACCTGACTATGAAATGTTTGTGCCATCCATAGAAAGTTGAGTAACGTTAAAGGTCGCTGTAGTGTTCAATCCATGCTTCAAGGGTCCAAATGAAAATAGTGATTGCATTTCCATTTTTAGCAAATGTTAAGAATTTAGCTAAGATGCCTACACTCAACTCAAAACTAACAAAAAAACAAAACAAATTAAAGTAGAATTACATGGCAGTTTTTGGCACCATCAGTTTTTAAAGTCACATTTGAAAGTATGGTCTGCTTACAGTAGCACAAGGTTTGTCATTTTCGAGGCACAAATTGAAGCACAACTTGTTGCATATTACCATCAAGCAGTCAGTTAAATTGATGTGATGCTAATTTTAGGTGTCTTTGTTCTCTTACAGCGCAAGTTGTTAGGTGTGTTTCTTTCAGTATATGTTGCATGTTACACTTTTTATTGTCTCCGATTTTACAGGCTGTGCATTAAATTGAGTGAATGTAATGAGAGATAATGCTGACCCATCTCAGTCTGTATTGTGTTTGTGGTCAATTGATGCAGTGCTGATAGATAGATAGGATATAGCAAGATGACAGTAATGAAACACCAATGAAAGAATATTGATGAACACAAATTGAAGAGAGAAAATCCTTTCTTTAGTTTACCACAGGACATGTATTTCCTTAAAAGTCATGTGACATGTATCAAGACAAGAGCTGGCTTCATTCAAAAGTTGTAGGGTAAAACCCTTAGTGAGAATCTGTTGAAATTTTGCTCATATCTATTACTGTTTTTGAGATATGACTTTTCAAATTTTGATGAATATGCAAATGGATGATGTGCAGCATTGCACGGTGTTAATATTTCTTTTGTTAACTTTTTATATATTGTCACGTAGTTACTTTATGACTGGGTTTCATATTGCAAAGTGATATTGTTATCTTTGAAGAAGAAAATACATAATCATATAAAATCATAGAGTGATGTCAATAAACATTGTAGAAAACATACAGTGACTCTTGCTGTTTTTTTTTTTGGAGGGGGGGGTTGGGGAGCTAAAATGTCAACAAAATGACAAATAACACGAAATCTGATGAATTACATTTAAGCTAAAAATTACAAACCCAGTGCAAAATCAACTGAGGATACTGCACCCTGTCCTTCTGTTTCATTTTTTATTCCTTGTCGAAGGCAAAATTAATCTATACGAACATGGTGGTGTGTGTGGGTTTGTGAACGGGGACACACACAGGAACTTTGAGCGTGCAACTGGGGTTACACTGAAAAATGGGGATGTCCCCGTTTCTGGATATTGTAACTTAATGCAAAATTGGGGTATCAGATATGTGCCCTCAACTTTATCGGCCAATCTAACTTTTTCCTACAATTTCCTATTTTATGGACCTACACCTGTGTATAGGGGTGTATGTGTGTAAAACATACACACAAAGCCATTTCTGGCGTGCATCAAGGATACATGCAAGACTAAATATCACTAACTGGGGACATCATCTGCAAAGTAGGGATATCCGTGTTTACATGAGGAAAAGGTCATGTCTCCGATGGGCACCCTTAACCTGTATGTGTGTGTGTGTGTGTATGTGATGCCTTGCTTGTAAACACAATATCTCAAGAACCATAGCCTTGACTAATCTCATAGTTGGGGTGTGGGTCGGCCATATTGAGTGGATTATCCGTATAGTTTTTGGTGAAGGTCAAAGGTTATTTGAGGTCACCAGAGGTCAAATTGTGAAAACCTTGTAGCCACTATATAAACACGATATCTCAAGAAGCATAGCTTTGACTAATGTTGTGCTTGGTGTGTGGGTTGGTCATATTGAGTAGATGATCGCTACTATTTTTGGTAGAGGTTAAAGGTCATTTGAGGTCACCAGAGGTCAAAATGTGAAACCTTGTAAACACAATAGCTCAAGATGCTATTACTTATGTCATACTTTGACTTATGTCTTATTTGTTATGTGGATTCGTCATATTAGGTCGATGATGCCCATCATATTTTTGTGGAGGTCAAATTTCATTTGAGTTCACCAGACTTCCAAATGTGAAAACCTCAAAAAATCTCAAAAAGCGTAATCTTGACTTATTTCATGCTTTGTGTGTGGGTTTGTCATAGTGATGACCAACCCACACACAAATCATGTGTAGCAAAGTAACCCATACACAAAATCAGTGGGAATTATCAGGAGATGATTCCCATTGATTTTGGTGGAGGTCAAATTTCATTTGAGTTCACAAGAGGTCACATTGTGAAAACATATAAAACTGCTTAGTACACAGTACACACAGTGGTCAAAAGAGCTCAGTGTGGGCATGCTCTGTCTTGAAGGATAAAGTGTTTGAATTTCTAAACTGAAATGTACATTTTGTCCTGTGTTTTTCATGAATATTGGCAAGGAATCACAAAGTCTTTTGACTTTCTTGTTTTCTTCTTGTCACCCACCAGTGGCATTGATGTACAACACCATATCCAGAACACTCTATGATGAGGTTTTTGATGAAGGCTTACACTCTGGCCCACCTGGTTTCAGGTTTATCATTTTCCCTGCTGTCTTCCGGACCATTTCCTTTGACACTTTGTATTGTCTGAACAAAGATGGTGTGGTCGTGAATTTGAACATTGCCTTCCAGTACAAGGTGAGATTTGCAACAGGATGGGTAACTGCTCCTTTTGAATAGGTCTCTTAATATTGACTGCAAGTCATTTAAGTTCTTGCAAGAGAGCAATTTCTTTTCTGTGAGGATTAGACGAGGGAAGAAGATGGTGTGTGGAACAATGATTTGTACTGCAAGATCTCTTTGTTTGTCAGGCCTCAACCAGTTTTGGGTTTGAGAAATAATTGCTACCTACTGTACATAATCATGCTTATGAATGTGGTATTTCAGGAATGTAACCTTTTAGTGATGACATACTTGGTTGTGTATGTTCCGTACTAAGTCCAAGAACTTTTTGGTGCCTTTCAAGGATCAACAGATGTTGAAATACAAATTCCTTGTAAACACAATCTCTCAAGAATGCAAGCATGGATTGATGTGTTATACTAGGATGTATATCAGTCATACACGGTAAAAGATCTCTGTTTTTAAAAGAGATCAGAGGCTACCTAAGGTCAGCAAAGGTCAAAATGTGAAGGTCTTATAAATACAGTATCTCAAGATCTCAAGCTTGAAGTGATCTCATTTAGTATACATCTGAGCACAAGATCCCAGTTGTGTTTGGTGGTCATATATCAACTGAGGTCATTGGAGGTAGAAGTCTGAAGACATCTTAAGCCAGATACTGTGTCTCATGAAGTGAATGTTGATGGAATTTCAAACTGAAAACATTTCTTACTCTTGATGAGGAGATCATTTCTGTTGCATTTTTCAGTGAAGTTCAAAGGTCACTTGGTGGCAGTATAGTCTGAAAACATAAACATGTTATATCAAGAAGGTGTTTGAACTTAACATTTGGCGTGTAGGTTGTACTTTGTTTATCATGAAAATTTGCCATTAATCACTATTTCAAATCCTTCAACCCTCTGATTGTTCAAGTGATTGTATATCAGATTACACTATTTCAATAATTTATACCGTCCACTTTTCCAGAATTGTGAAGAAGTTGGAGGTGGAGGAGCTGGGGAACTACAGTATTTTGGTGGTATTTACTACACTCTACATTGTATCGTAACAAATGTTTCACAAAAAAATGGCTCCTTGTACTTGGACTTATAGAAGGGTCTTATAGAAGTTATGAGTAAGCCTCTTTTTGTGAGGTTGTTTATCTAGTACAGAGTACGTCATAATATTTAATCACTTTGTTGATTTACCCATTGATTTATTTTAACTTTTTCATCAGGTTAATGATGACACCCTTTATGATACAGTACTTCAGTTCGCAGACCATGACACTTTCAGAAGAGCAATTGAATTCTCAGGTACTGTGACTACTTTAGAAAGAATTCTGTATCAAGCTGAAACTTGTTTCTTCTAGAGCAAATGCTTTTCTTTGCAAATATCTTCCAAACTGTCTTTTCATATGCTGAAATTTCCAGTAAAGAATTACTGGTGCCAATGAAAACTTCTACCTATTTATGTGTGTGTGTGATGCCTTATTTGTCATTTCAGTAATGTAAGTATGGAC
Organism: Stichopus chloronotus; assembly: GCA_021234535.1. Classification (NCBI taxonomy): domain Eukaryota; kingdom Metazoa; phylum Echinodermata; class Holothuroidea; order Aspidochirotida; family Stichopodidae; genus Stichopus; species Stichopus chloronotus. The sequence continues at coordinate 3,869,061 of CM037848.1, read as the reverse complement.
TGATGTCATACCTGGGTCTTTTTAATTCAGGGAAAGTATGGTGTTGGTGGAGGTCAAAGGTCATGTGAGGTCAGCAGGTGTTAAAATGCGTAGAACTTGTAAACAGTAGGTAAAGAATGCAAGTATGGAGCAATCTCATATTTGGCACATAGAGTGCAAAAACTTCAGGACTTGGAAAATCAGTTGCTGGATGCTGAAGGTCACTTCGTCTGATGATCAGCACACCAAACCAGTAGACTGTACAACCACATGCTGGAATGGACATCTATAATCCACAGTCCAAATTGTGATAAGGGATCAAGGCAGTGACAATATGCATGTTTTTTCCTGCATACCGCTGAAATGGATGTCTTCAAAACTCTGAAAGCTAAAAACTACAAGAGAAAGTGATCATGATACTGGGAAATACTGTAAGATGAGTCAAGCAGGTTTTTATTTCATAATCTTTTTTTTTCTATTCAGGCAGCCCCAAATGTAAACTGGATACCAAAATATTACTATTTTTGGGCAACAAGGCAATAGAAATTTTATCTAAGCCTTTTAACCCTGTACTTTGTGTGAAGATTAAACATTAAACAAAGATTAAACAAAAGTATTTGGAGTGTGTCGTACTCTTGATCATATCCCATTGCTCTTGCTTATGCTTTAAGTAAATGTGAGTGCAAGTCTGAGCTGCATCATTGAAACTATGTGGCATTCTTGAATTCTGGTTTGAAACTTGCTAATAAAGAAATACTTTCAGTTCTGTTATCTTTGCTGGAATAGCTGAACTGTGAGACAAGCAGATATGTTGAGACTAGAGGTAGATCATGCAAACATGTAGCTTTGTTTGCATAACTTGTATTCTTTCATATGGAAAAGCAAATAGTTTTTATAAAAAATTTAAAGTCTCAGAAAGCAACAAGGAAAGCTTGTTCACAACACCTATTTCATAAAAATGTCTCAAAGACCAGCTGAAGTCTTAACTCTGCGTGAAGTACCCATGAAACTCTACGTTTCTTCTTCGCTCATCCCAGCTGAATCAGCAATTCACGAGGCCTGCAGTCAATACAATACTACAGAGTTCCAGTCCAACCGTGAAGACTTTCAGGTCACAGTCAGACAGTACGTCAGGGAACGCCTTCAAGGTATCAACTGTACTGTGTCAGACCTTCAGGTAAGCTTGGGTATATTCTCTCGCTAAAGTGGCTGAGTAAAATCCACTGCCTCACTTGTGACTTTTTGCCAAATATGCTGCCAAGCTTTGTGCAGAGTATGACAACACATAGCCAGAGGTTAAATATTTTGCATCACCAATAAAATCTTCATCGATGAGTAATTAAAGTATCATCAGACTGCAATTCTTTTGTTATCTGACAAATCTATAAATGTTAAAAAAATGATACATATGCATTGCCCCAGTAACCACTGCCAAAGAATTTAGCGGATTCCTCGAGTTAATACTGAATCAGTGGTAGTCGTTGTTGGATGTATTTGCTAGTTGGATAGGTAACTATGGTTTTCTGAGGTTCTGAAAGTCACAGAAATCACAGAAATATACAAAAGAAAATCTTCCTATTTAACAGAGAACAACTGATACTATTAACATTACCTGAAACCTCAAATTGTAATCCTATGTAATGGCTGCAGTGATGAGTTCTAAATTCCCCAACCTTCACTCCTTAAAGTTTTCTTAGGAATTCACATGGGTTGGTCATAGTTTCAGAATTGATTTCATGACATGGTGGGTTGTGGAATTGATTTCTGTACCTCTAATTTGCAATATGTCACTTTCCTCTTTTTCTTGAGGTTAACAACATTGCAAGACCATCAAGCTATGAGGATGCTGTGAAAAGCAAAGAAGCTGCTCGTGAGAACATTCAGGTTGCAGAGACGGAGAGACCCCGTCAACTAACACAGGCAAACACTGTTCTGAGAGAGGCAGAGACACAAGCTGTGATTGATATCAACAGAGCTGAGACAGATGCTAGGATTTCACTCAATACGTAAGTTCTTCTGTCGCTTTGCGTGTGGGATTCCATGCTCTATAGACAACTGGACAATATTCAACTTATGAAAGGAATTATATTTCATCAGATTTATGTGAAGCTTTCTTGCAGCTAAAGATCCTACTGTTCCTTCTGCACTTTTTTGTCTGCTGGATGACCTATTCAATGTATCTGTCATAAAGAAGACTATGATAATCCAGTGTAACACTGCAACCTACCTTACAATTACTATTATTATTATGGAAGGAGGGTAACTTGGTAAGTAAGTTTGCTAATGTCCTCTGAGGACCCTTGAAAGTACAAATAGTATATAGAAAACAGTCATGAAGGTGAACAGGGACAAAGAAGAATGGAAATGGTAAAATAAGGAATTTTTATGAGGAGCAACAGATAAAGTAGCAATTTAATGAGCATGAAGGTTTGAAAATGCTTGAAATTCTAACAAGAAGGTTAGGTAGATGAACAATTTTGAAATTTCCAAATTTCTGAATTACAGGTGACCCTGAGTGGTCTGGCAGACAGATTGACACTTGTACATTACCTTTGCCATTTTGTTTACATTGCGTTCTTTCTTCTTTGCAGAGCGGCAGCTGAAGCTCAGGCAATCTTGGCTCAATATGAAGCAGAAGCAGCTGCTTTTGCCAACATCATGACAGAGCAAGAGCTCACCACAGATGGATTAATGGCATACCTTGGAGTTCGGGTTGTCAGCCAGGCATCAAACCCTGTCTATGCAGGGATTGCATCACCTGCCAAAACATCCTACTTGGGTGGCAACTGATTCCATGTCATCACATGATTGCAAATTGGTTTTGAAAAGTTATATGGTATTAGTTGTACTAATATTCTGTTGATCACATATGCTGGCAATCACTTGTCAACATTTTAGTCAGCAGTATTACATGATGTTGATTTTTTTTTCCAGATTAGAGGTTGAAGTTCACCCCCATCATTGGGGATCATCACTCACAGAATACCACCTTCACAGTTAACCTGTAGTAATGCTTACTTTGTTGACAAGGTTATTTCTTGCTTACATAGTCATGACTGGTTTACCTCTACATCAGGATTGATGCTGCTTAACTCATCAGTCAGTCAGTAAATTGAGAGGCTGCTTTCTTTTTTTCATTTTTTGGAAGCAAAGTATCATCTCTTTCTATATGATGGATATATCCGCAGCCCTTTTTCATCAAGAAAATGATTGTGGTTTTTAATCAGTATGGAAGAGGTGATGTATACAAATGGTTTGGTAAAAATGTACAACATTTACTCAAGACACAAAAATCAGGAATGATCTTTCCTGTAGCAACATTTACATACTGCAACAGGATGAGTCTGGCTGTGGTTATGGATATACCTTTCTAATGCATCCCCGGGTGAAGTAAATGTCATTTGTACCGACCCACAAGGATTGCCAAGTGTCATAATTTTCAAGCCGCTATCTCTAGCATTTCCTCAGAGGTACTTATATATTCACTTCTATTCCAGACTTTGGCCACATGGGGCAAACTTGTCTCAGTGTACTAGAAAGTGGATGTGAAAGTATGACTTTATCTGGCCACATTTTAATTGTCAGCATAGTAAGAAGGAGTCACGTACACTCTTCAAGTTGATGTAGTGTAGCAGCATATCATGCCAACTTGGCCGTTTCAATACACTATATATACATGCAGTGGAAATAATATTTTCATTTTCCATTTTGATCTTACTTCTATGATATACTCTTAGAGTCCACGTATCTGTGTTACCCAACACATTACCCAGAATAATAGTTTTGGAAATTAAATTTCATAGTATATGTTTAAATATATATGTAATAGTGCAATTACTCAGGAAAAGAAGTGAAAAAAAGCATGCTGAAATATTTGTTAGCTGCTTAAGTAGTTAGGGCCACTAAGTATTTTTAGTTCTGTTCTATGTAAAACACTTGCAATTTTGACTTCTGTGTACACAGATGTACACCAGCAGGAAAGAAATGGGGCATGCTCTTTAGAATAGATGCATAAGTGGAACTATTACATACAGTACAGTGCATTAGGAGGTCTAACAAAGGGGTATGTTCATCATGTTGCAACGGGTACTTCCAGAATGTGAATTCAGAAACTGCAATTTCTTTAAGCCTTATAGTTTCACACTTTTTATGATTTACTTCATGTACAGGATAATACTAGCATTCTCGTAGAACCAACTATACAAGATTGTAAATAAAGTCAGATTGTTAAATGATTAGGTTGGGTTTATCTCGGCCTCCCCGTCTTTCATCTCTCAGGTCTATTATAACATAATATACTTTGGAAAAAACCTACAATTCTAATACATAGTTTCCAGTGTAAACAGTATACCTCATTTTGTAAATATACTGTATATGAGTAGTCGTATCAAAGGTAGTGTTGTGTGTTAGCAGTTTTGCAGATAATGTAACAATGCAAGATAATGACTTGATGGGAAATGTTGTTGAGTGACTGAAAATCCTGCCCCTCCCTCCCCCCCCAAAAAAATCCCCTTGTCCTCAGAAAAAATTGGCAATAGACAACTGCTATCAAGTAATCTATTCTAAGCACCACCATTTGCATCATGAAGCATCTCAATTATCAAAAATTTCTGTCCTCTCTGTATTTTATCATTATTTTTTTCCTCCTCCCCTCAAACCACCCCCCATTTGTGGCTTTGTGATTGTGTAGTGTTTTACAGGTGGCCCCGCTCTTCAAAATAAGGGAGAACACTGTGATGATATATCAAAGCAAAACATCTGAGGACATCTGATTTGATGTTACACATATTGACTACGATAGCTATAGTGAGATGTGTGCTGCATCACTTCAAAAAGTCTGTCTGATAATTTGCTAAACAGAAAAAAAATCAATGTGTGAATCTAATTTGGAAATTTCATGAAAGCAACATCCTGAGATAGAACTAGACATTTAGAATTGTGTCAACCATGTTATGCAATTTAAAAGTTTTAGTTTTGACTTTGGGATGTTGTAACCTCCCAGAGGGTATGTAAGCTCATGAATGTAAATGTCATATGATTGAAGTGACCCTACACACATCAACTTCAAAATTTAGAACTTATCCAGAAGGGTTTGTGTTGAATGCACAAAGAAAATTCAAAGTAGGGAAAGAGCAATCTTGTTGGCAGATCCAGATTGTTATCATCCTGTTGAGATGTAAGTTGGAGAAAAGGGCTACACGACCTAAGAATATCCAGCACCTTCCTCTGCAACCACTAAAAAGTATCTTGCACTTTGTGTACATCTGCTATGTGATGGGCAGATATGCAATTTTGTTGCAATTACATATACACAGCGTCTATCTTTCACCGATATACAAAGATTTAGTTTGTCACCTCTTACTAGGTATTGCTTAGTGTCTTGAATAAGATTTTTTTTGTATTCCCTTGTTGGTAGTCATTTCTGTGTAAATGATAAAAGACTTCAGTGGCTCTCTTGACAAGTAAACATTATCACCAGAGTAGTCTGGGAGTAAGAAAACTGATTTTAAACCATCTTTCACTCTTCGTACTGAGAAACTGTAACTCTTAGCGACTTGTGCATATTAATGTTTCGTCCCTTTTGTCAGACTTTGGAACTAAATTGGTTGCATAGTTTTGCAATGTGTGTGTGTGTGAGGGAAGGGTGCATTTGCTCTCTCTGATGCTTGGGTGGCGACTTGCATTGTTTCAATGGATATTCCAGGAGTTTACACCATGGCGGGCGGGCGGGCGGGGTACTGGTGATTCTTTGTATGTCTCTTTATGTCATTAGTTTTAAGTAATTTGTTTCCCTACTTCAGTTAGTTGTGGCATGAAGGAATTAACATACAGTATATTCACCAGCATTCAAACTTCACTCCTGATTACAGTAACTGTTAGTAAGAAATCAATATTAAAATACTTTGTAAGTAATGTGTGAGATCAGAGCTTCATTGGGTTAAGTGCCCCTCCCCCCCCCCGCCCACATATGAAAACCGTCTGATTGTACCCAGGTCTGTTGGTACAAGCTGATCAGTACAAGATTTCCAAATGTGTAATGTTGGTGGCCTGAGATAAAACTGCCAGTGCCAGTTTTTTCGTGGCAGGTCTTTAGTGGGTGGCTACATGCAGTATGTTTTATTTTTACAAATTGATTTAAAGTGTTTATGCTTGTTTTCTACGTTTCTAGAGCTTTCAATTTTTCTACGTTTTGTAATCTTTGTCGTTTACGAGCTATGTTAGTCCTTCATGTCATTAATAGTACACATACATATTTGCTTCTGATGTATTTTTAATAGATATATTCTGACAATTGATACACATATGATGTCACGGTGATGTCTCTCTCCAGATGGTAGACCTCTCCTCCAGATTGTCGTATACTAATCCCTCCATGTTGTACATTTTCACATGCAAGCCACCCCTCCGTCATCATCACCATGCCAAATTAGGGCATGCTGCAGAACTAGACCCAGTTAGGGAATGTAAAAGGGAAATGTTAGAGGGAAATGTTAAAGGATGAGTTTTGAAAGTTTTGCTTTAGGTTCCTCACGTCAGCAAAGAAACCTATGCAGTCTGGTAGGCGTGTGTACGTGGGGTCCACCTCTGAGACAAGTTTTCAGTCCGAAAAATGAAATACACATTTTCAGTCCTAAAATAATATTTGTTGTTAAGGTCGATAACCCTTGACTCCGCTGTCAATGATTTTTATCGATTTTATAGGACTTTATCGACCCACCGGACATTTTGGGGCATATGGAGTTGGTATCAATGGGTGCACGTCTTCAGTCCGACACGTTTTCAGTCCGGAAAAAAAATAAACCTTTTCAGCCCGAAAAAATGAGTTTTTAGTCCGAAAATAAAATACACCTTTTCAGTCCAAAAAATCACCTTTAGTCCGAAAATAAGAATATACGTTTTCTGTTCGACAAGTTTTCAGTTAGAAAAACCGAGTTTTCAGTACGGAAATGAAGTACACGCTTTCAGTCCAAAAAAAAGGAGATGTAAGTTCAGTCCGAAAATGAAAGACATTTTCAGTTGAAATATTTTCATTAAGTACATGTAAAAGTGGAAATCCCCGAACCTGCAAAATGCGAATGTCATCCGTATTGATTCCATAAGCCTTCGATCTTTCACACATAAATAAATGGAAAAACAGATATAGACAAGTTAGTAAATCTATTTGAACTAAATTGTCAAGATTTAAAATATCTCTTCGTACTTTGTCAATGAGAGAAAAGACTCCTGTCGGTCGCGATATCATCACAAAATCAAAGTTTCGCCTCTCACTGCTTGTCTTCCTGGTCTTACTAAATCTACAACTCACATTGTATGAAGAAGTCGAAAAAGCTATAATTTCATTTGGTGTGGCCTTACTGAAAAAGTCAAACGTCCTGCAATGATTAATAATTATTGCGATGGTGGTGTCAAGGTGTAAAGAGACTTAGTTATTAAATCTTTCAAATGCTCTTGGGTCAAAAGATATCTTACAAAGTATGTACTGTAAGTTCCTGGAATTTTTTTGGTTCAACAGGACCCCGAAGTCTTTCTATCCTGATTTACTTTTACGATGTAATTGTCACAAAAGTCACATACGTTTACCTAACGGTAATATTATTTCACAAGTTATTGAAGACTGGTCTGAAGTTTCTTGCACAATTCTCGAAGGAAATTTTGGGGACCAGATTATCTGGAGCAACTCGCACATCAAGAATAACGTAAAAGTTCTTTTTTATGAAAACTTATATAATCAAGGTATCGTTAGAGTGAAGAGCCCATTTGACAATAATAATAATAAGAAGCCACTCAATTTCCTCAACTTTTTCCAAACTTATTCTCTCATCAGTTTCTCATTTATTCACTATTGACGATCAATAAAAGCTAACCAGAAGTGGATTTGGAAAACTTCTTTAAACTTTTAAGCCAGGGTACAGCGTGTGCTGCCAATTGGGCTCAAGTTAACCGGTTTACACTTGAGTGAAGCAATCAACGTAACCTGAGAAGTCCATATTTACGCTCGTTTTTTCCATGTTCTCGTGTTGCTTCGTTAGGGTATTCAACCGTCTAGCCCACAATTTTCGCTTTGTTCATGGATGTGTGCCTACGTGTTTATCTGTGCAACTGCGAAGTGCAAGCTGACAGGGCATAAGCAGGACATGCATATTGCCATGGGGTCATGGGAAGGTATATGCATTATCCATGCTATACCTTCCACTGCCACCCTACGGGGAATTAAAATTGCTTCCGGCAATCGTAAAGCACTGTTTACTGCACTCTGCTTTTTCTTTCATTTTTTTCTTTATTTTCTGTTCACATTTTTGGTTCCTTGCGTCAACAAAAGGACCTATGCAGTGAGGTTGGTGTGTGCGCGTGTGTGCGTGCGTGTGTGTGTGTGTATGTCTAAGACAGTTGCTTGGGTACTCCAAAAGGGAAAGTCGATGAAATTCAAACTTGATATGTAAATCTGCCATATGGAGAAGGTGTGCCCTATCCTAGTTTTTGGTGGGTCAAAGGTGAAAATATTCCGATGGATTTAACCCTACAATAATTAGTGGGAATGTACCCAAAATATTAAGTACACATTTACTGAATGATTATAGGCATGTGTCCATGTGATATAACTTCAATAATATGCTTAGTTGTTAACAGAAGGGGGTGGGTTTTAAACCCAATATTGTTTATAAAAAAAACCCCAAAATTCAGCTATAAGCAGCTCTTGTGGGCTACCGTGCAAAGTGGTGACCAACGCAATGTAATTTTGCGTTTTATTTCGTTTGTAATTAGTACAGTGATGAGGTCAGATTCTTTACACACTGAAGGCAATGACTAAATTGTCACAGAAACTTTTTGGTGTCAATCTGGCAGTATGGTAGCTCTTTGGGAACATTTGCAGGCTGATATTTACTTACAAAGTTTATAGTTTAAAAAAAAAATTGCTGTGGTTTCTGGTCACACATTTTCATGGACTTTGGCATATTCGTTAAAGCATCTGTGGCTCCATAATTAATATTCAGGTTAAGTTGTTGTTATCGGGATTATTGTAGAGTGATTTAGATTGTGTAGACCGAATTATTTGGTAGATGATATACTTGGGGCTTAATGGTTTTGGATACAAATTTTGTTTCCATTTGTTGCTTTCCATTTTGGGGCCTAACTTAATCGGCTTTGAACTCTTGGGCAACAAGGCTGAGTTTTTGTGTCATCATTTGTGTCAGTAGATGTCTGACAAAAAAAAATAGCCCAAGGGCACCGTGGTTCCTTGCGCAGATGTACAGTAACGTAAATTACGAAGTAGTAGGAGCATTTTTGTACAACAGCCCATATGGCCCATTTATATGCATAAACCCTACGTTTGTAACAAATCTGTGGAGAAAGAAACATATTTTATGATTTTATAAAATGGCCTATATGGCCCTTTTCGGACACTGGACCCCAAACATGCCAAACACCCAGATGGAACCACTTCAATAAATGTGACGAAGCATCAACAGTGTTACATACAATCTGTAAGAGAAGAAGTACTTTACATGATTTCACACCAACCAAAGGGCATTATGCTTCCTTGCACTTGGAATTCATACTGTAAAATGATATGCCGGGGTTCATTAATATCAAGATGCCTTTTCAATTAACTTGATGCAATATTAAAACTGGAGATGTTGAGCCCAACAATAAAAAGCAACCAGAGTGCAGCAGGAGTGCAACTACAAAATAGAGAAAAACAGTGGGCTATACGTTGTAGTAACCTAACAGTATTTGTTTGTTCCAACTGGTAATGTAACTAAAACTTCATTTACCCCATTCACCACAAACAGCCGTGAATCTTTTAATTTTCTTTTAACAATGTAAAGCCCTATAGAATGAATTATGCAAATCGCAATCAGGCTTAGTACATTTATGCCCCGTAAAAGTCCACCACCCGTCAATGGCAGCATGAAATGGAGGGAATTGCTAGAGTCTAGTTTCCTCTGGTAAGAACACCAACTGACTTGGCTTATTTTCTTTATTGTGTATTGCCCACCTAATTAAAAGCCATTTACATAAATGAACACATCACCAATGAGGCACGAGGACGTAATTTGATCCAGCAAGACGTATCTGGTATGACCACCTACAGTACTTTCCATAGCTCTCCTGCCTCGCCATTTGATCATGAAATAACTACATCAAGCAATACTTTTATGATTTGCTGGAGCTGACTGATGGAACATACAAGCATACATAGCATGAAAATGAAGCGTAGGAATTTTATTAATCAAGTCAATTGCCCACAGTACGCACGAAAATTCTAAATTTTCTGTACATTCTTAGACATATTGAAACAAATATCCCACCTTTTGCCAAAAATGCTAATGACATTGAAAATAAAAATGCCATGGTCATGTACCTTGTATCCAACAACACCTTCTTACGGCACATTTGAAGCAAATCTAACGATTTAAATATATTGCCATATCAGCAATTTTATATTTAGTGCCGCTAACTCATTAATATGTAAGGAATAGGCACCAAAAACAATAGGGCACATCTAATCAATATGATACACATACACACCAAGTTTGAGACAAAATGGTCTCTCTGTTATTGAGATATCAAGTCACATACCTCGCATTCCAATCATGACATCAAGCCCTGCTCACTCATTAATTTGCAAGATATGAGCACCAAAAACGATAGGGCACAGTAAGTCAATGTGATACAAGTGCACACCAAGTTTGAGAAAAACAGGGGCTTAGCAAGGAATATGCCAAGGGGCGGGTTGCGAACTCGTGAAGAGTATCTATAAGCTGAGCGCCACCATCGGTTGACGCGGAGCGTACAAGAAAATTTTGAGTTTTACAACCCCCCCCCCCCCGATGGCCGGAAACAGCCCTTCCCAAGTCTTTTCAGCTGCATGAGCCCATCCTTGAAATAAAGATCTCATGTCTACAATTTCTCAATTACTGAGAAAACAATTAGTTTGTGAAAAATGATACTGCCGAGATGAGCATTCAAAGAAACGTCTGGCTCTACAAACCACTCAGATAGTAGAAAACGAGTGTTTTACATGCATACATACATGTTCCCAACCCTGCATTCCACCCCTGCCGAAAAACATGGTAGACCTTCCGCATAAATTGAGGGAATTACTATTTGGCGATATCGTGGGAAAAAAGCGAAAATGAGATCAAAGAGGGTCGCCCTATTCGCTCTCCTTTCACTGGCTATGCCTATGCGCCTGGGTGTGTCTGGCGAAGCACTAAAAAAATACCACAATATGGCCAAGAGGGGGGGGGGGGACGGTCTCCTCCTTTGCCCCCTCCTTGACTACGCGCCTGGACTGAAAAATTGAGCTCTCAGTTATTGAGATACCGTGCCACATACCTTGCATTTCAATGGCGTCACATACACACATGCACACGTAGACTTGACTGTATAGGTTCCTTTGTTAACCCAAGGAAACAAAAATGATATTAGATACATTGTGTTAGAATTTATGGCATCTCTCTTAAACTCCCCACAAAATGTTTTACCAATGATAGGTCGAATTGGTGGTTGTTCCCAGGTTTGGTCACAGGTCAGCATGTTATGGTTGATTAAATAATGTGTCTCAGTTAAGAACCTCAGTTACCACAACCCTTTTGACAATTGTCAACCAGTATAGTTAAAAAGCATTAGATGAGTTCTAGATAGCAATTTATGCACCAATATAATATTCGTTACTCTGGATTCGACCCTCCCCAAAATCTTTTATTCAATTACAATTACTCACTGCACAAAATGTAGCTTTTATCTGATCACTTTGTTTTATTGCTTCCGTGTTCCATATTTCATTGTAAGGCACTGGTATATTTGAGCCAGAAACAAACAGCAACTGAAGATAAGATGAATCAATTCAACCTAGATAAGGTCAATTAGTAAATACCTTTGGAGAGCACCAGGATCGAAGGCATGTATGGTTTCTGGGATGGATTTGAGCTATTTCTCTCTTTACAGGGGCTAAAACTGGAGACCTGTTTGAGCTCATTTGGCAAAATTGATATAACGTTTTGTTCTGTCGAGGTTGATATGTTCTTTCCTGGTTGTCGGTCACTTGACCAATATCTTGAATTAAGGCGATCCTTGGGACATATATCATACAGGTTTGTCACAAGCAAGGTTGTGCCTAGGCAAATTTTGGTGTCGGACTCCAAGGAAAGAAACCAGCCACTTCTAGTAGGGTCCAGAGGCTCACCCAGAGGTCTCTGGTGGGATGCAAGGGCGACGACATGGCGGTGTTCCATTGTGCATCACCCCCAAACCACTCTGTGTCTTGTGAGCACTGTTGAGGGAAAAGACCTCCCAAAATCTCAAATTCTGCTTCTTTCATATTAACTACTTTAAAGAAGTATAGTGTCGAGCTGCAATTGCGTGAAGTGATCCCACATGCCGGGATGCGAAAAATGACTTCAGTCGTGTCCTGGATTTCCTTTGATCAGTTGTACCAGTCTAAGGGAATGAAATCAAAGAGCTATAAGATTAAAGTAGCTACAAATGACAAGACCGACGATTAAAAAACTTGAAGAAAGTTTGTTTTAAGTAAAGTGTAAATGACACCTTCCGCATGATCACCGACCTGTAATATAGGTACTTGTAACAAATAAAAACAAGGAAAACTGACATTGAATGAAAGTAATAACGTCTGATCAATTGATTATTTGCTAAGATAAAACAGAAAAAAGCAGAAAGCACGTGAAATAAATTATATTGTAGGTGGATTCGAGGGGATGCGGTGTACACGTGCATCTTCGAAATTTATCAAAAGTGCCTTAAATGTTTCATTGCAGACGTCTCACACTGTTGCTCCTCTCGTCTTTGCTTTGGTATAAAAACCCGTACACAATATTGAGAGCACTACGTTTACATAAATCTATCAGATGGAAGACACTCTCCTACAAGGGTGAATCTAGTGCACAGCCTAGCTCAACAAAAATACTTGATTAAGATTACTAGATTAAATCTATTAATTTTTGTGATTTCTCACAATCTTTGGAAAGAAGCAGTTACCGGGATGGATTGCAACATAAAAATAGATTGGCAGGAAACACAGGCGATGATGGCATGCCAAATGCCCAATAATTCGAGAAACCTGGAATATCGGTTGATAAGCAAGGTTTATCAGTTGATAAATCTGGTTTTACGACCGATTAACCTGGTTTATCGACTTACTGAGCATTTGGCGTCGACAAACCAGGTTTATCAACTGATAAGCCAGGTTTTTTGATAAACCTGATTTATCAATTCGATAAACCAAGTTTGTCAATTCGATAAACAAGGTTTATCACCCATGAAAACCAGGTTTATCACCCATGAAAACCAGGTTTATCACCCATGAAAACCAGGTTTATCACCCATGAGGCGATAATCCAGGTTTACCAAGTCGAAAAACCAGGTTTATCAGTCGAAAAACCAGGTTTGTCAATGTATGTATTTTCAAAACGTGCTGCGCTGTGTTGCGTCGATCGGTAAACGACGGCGAATGCGCGCACACGGTCGAAGCCTGAGCTGCGATTGGGCATGCAACGTATGCAGACTGTTCGGCGATCTACTGTGATCATTTTGGGATGTACTGCTACTATCGGCGCATGTTGGCAGTCAGACATACCCACAAGTGTATAAAAACCTCATAGCTGCTGGAAGTAGCCAATAAAATCCAACTGAACGGAAAGCATCAATAACATCGCCATAGAACCATGGATATCGATAATATAGATCCGCACATTGATGTAGCTAGAGAAGACGAAGAAAATAGACTTCTACAAGGTGGCATACTGGCTGCAATCTACTACTACCGACAGCGAATCCACAGGAGAAGAATGTGGGTGAGACCTTGAGTATCAAGAAGATTTATCTTTGGCCAGTACGATAACCACATGGCAAAAGAGAATCTCATGGTGACTTCGTAGGAAGTAAAAGATGTCCTCCGTACTGGGCTTGTTGGCGAATGTTCGCAGTATAGCGCCGTACGATGATCATGGCGCCGCACAGTATGGGACTGTTGCAGTCTGTCGCATAGTTGCTAGTTTAGACGCAAATCGTGTTGGGAATGTTCATGGGCGTCAACAGGTGGGCGACAGGGGGAACATGTCCCCTCCACTTTCAAAAGTGGAGGGGATATCATATCATTTGTCCCACCCACTTTTCAAATCAGTTATTTAAGGAAAATCACATGCATATGCGCGATTTTCTATCACAATTGCTGAGCTGATTCAAGTAGAATCGTTATCAATGAATCGTTATCAGTAAATTGCACTGGAAATTAGAACAGTGCTTGGCCCTTTATCCCCCTTCCTCAGTCCGATATTCACCCTCCCCGCTTCGTCTGAGACCTCTGATAAAAATTTGTGCGATGTTTGAACGATGTTTTAGAGTGTTTTGTGGATCAGAGAAAACAACGACGCATTTCAACTTCAAGTAATTAAGGCTACATGTATTCGCAGGATATGGTAGATCTTTATTGATGAGTGTCGGCTAGGCGCTACACACGCTCTGCGTGCCTTTTTCTGATTATTATTATTATTATAGTATCTGGGCACATAACAACTGATATCTCGCACCTACATGCATGTATTACATATACTACCAAACTCATCCCGGAGGTGACAGCGCCACTTTTTCAATATTTTGTTTGAGATGGACGCTGTGTAGTTCGTCTCCCTTAACTGGTATCAGAACGGCATCTTTCTACCAGTACTTTCTGTCGGAATTTAGTTTTGTAAGACAAAATTTCTCTCCACAGATCTGGTTCTGATGTAACTAAAACGACTCAGGAAGGCCGTCTCTTGCAATCTAGGGGGTCTTGTGTACCCAAAATTTCTGCTACGCTACGCGCCAACCAATGGTGGGGCTCCGCTTAGATAGTATAGTGTCCCCCTCACTTTCTGAAACTTGCTGACACCCATGGGAATGTTCGGCGATAAGCGCAGTAGATCGCAGCATCGTTGCAGCACATCGGCGAACAGAGTGCAACCAGTTGCAAGGTATTTCTCGTTGCAAGCAGTTGCTTCATGTGCTCCGGTGCGCACCGGAGCATATGAAGGAACTAGCGACTCGTCTGCAACCCATGCAACTAGTCGCAAACTCAGTGCAACTCGACGCAGCCGGTCATTTTCAAAATGACCAAGTTGCACGCAGTCGCAGTACGCGATTTGATGTCATAATGGGACAAGTTAAAACTTCAAGGGAGTTCACTGATATACTTTATTAAGCTATTATTAACTTTAGAAATATACGCTCTTTATACAGAGTCCCAGCCTATGCTTGATGCTCACCAACGTTGGCTTTTCAGCCGATTTTTTATCGATGCGCATGTCACCGAGATATCTTAAATAATTCCATTGGCTTCTCGTCATATTCCAGAAGATAGTGACTAATGGATACTCCTCTGAGAATTCAATGTTGTCATTGTTTCTCATGATTATTTGTGGATCAAAGTGAGTGAACCACTTCAGTGTCTGTTGTTGCATTGCTGTTTTAAGGTGCTCATATTTTGGACGATAGCCTATTTTGATTGCCCTGCCAAAATCTGTGAGTTTGATTGGTCCGTCTCTCTGACCCCGGTGACCTTTCATTAACAAAATGTTGTCAGCTCTCAAATCGACATGTAAGACACACCTGGACGGGATATCACTTTAAGGCATGAATTATTTTCAAAGCGATGTGGAACATCTCTGCAGTGGATAGCTTATTTTCCTCAAAGCTGTCTGCAGTGTATTTGTTACGAAGGTAGTGTTGTCCCCTACGAATTCTTCAACGAGAGAGGGCGCCCCGGTGTTTCCTTCCGTTGGCACTATACCATACAATTTTGGGACACAGCTTAACCTCCGTTGTTTCTATAACATGTGAATTCCACCTTAGCCTCCTGTGTGGAAAAGAATCTTAATGCAACAAGTAAGGATAAAAGGCAGGATGAGGATTATAATAAATAAAATGCAAGTAGAATAATAGATAAAATATGAGAATAACAAAAAATAATGAAACACAAAAAGAGTATAGAGTAACCAACTGAGCGTGCATCTCTGATAAGAAAGTATCTTAACAACACCTCTTTGATAGTGAATCATATGAACTTCATGGGCACTTTTCCCTGTATATGTGATCTATGCATGACGTAGCTTTGCAAAGTCTTTCTCGGCGAATGAATTCTCCTCCTTTGATTCATTCCTCACAATTTGAGCTGCAGCCTACTTCTGGCCAACCGAGGACATGTACTCATCTAGTAATCGCGTTTCCCTGTGATCGTCGTCCGCCTCCAGCGATCAAGGAGGGGAGTAAAAACGCTTCCGGAAGAGCAGCACAGTAGCGCAGTAGAGTAAATATGTAGATGTTCCTTCAGAGGTGACGGAACCAAGATTTAGGAGCACAAACTTTCCATCCCGAGCAGACTCTGCACAGTCTATATGCATGACGTCACAGATCAAAAGTTAAACACCTTTCACAAACTTCTAGTGAATTAACTAGCCTTGGCAATTTTAGCCGACTTTAGACAGTCGTGAAATCTTCTTACGGCACAAAAGTTTTACATTGTTACTGTTTTTCATAAGGTCAACTGTTCCGTAACTGCCGCTGCCGAGAGTAATCGGTTTCTTGGTAACAGGATGGACAACACGTTGCAGTTTGTTCTGAGAAAGTATACCTCGCATTCTGGAAATCACTTCAGGAGCTCTGGACTTTTTACAACAGGCGTTCCTTTTCTAAAAGGAGAAAGTAATGTAGCTCTGTCATGGATTCGTGTTTTTTTGTCGGCAGTAAAACTATACTTAGATGGCACAGTTTGGAGATAGGGTGTAAATGAATCGGCAGTGAGTAAATAACTTCTAATACGAATTCTAAACAGGACTATACTCTTTTTTATTCAATACTTCCATCTTTCATACTAAGCTCAAATATATTCACCACTGCTACGATCGCCTAGTTCCAAGCTGTAGTTAAAACAAGAAACAAAGACAGACACCCTATTGATAGAGAAAGTTGCATCTAGCCTTTCAAGGTTATTTGCATTTGAGTGTAAATGAAACTTTACAAGCAGGGAGCTTTTACAGTAAACAAGCCATGAAACCCATTATTTACCTAGTACCTGAAGCTTTGCAGTTTTGCCCACTTTTAACAGTAACTTCACTCTGAAGAAATGGGCTCGATTTTTTTTTTTTTTTTTGGCAACCACTTCGACCGTGTGTCGGTCATTTGCATCGGTCGAAATCTGCAAAAAGAAATTTAGAGAACTCTATCAGAAATTTGGGAAATATCTGTTTACTTAGCCACAAACGATTGGATGATTAATAATTGTTTCACCGTTGATACGTGACTTTGTTAGTTGTTCTCAGTTTTGAAAAATATGCCATCTTAATTGTGTAAATGTGTATCATTACCATTGAATAAGTAATGTCTCTTCTAAACGCATGTTTTACTACCGTCTCCTCACCACTTTACCAAGTTGTCAGTCAGTATCGTAGCAAGTTTCTTTGTTTGAACTTATGCATAGTCATATAGACCAGACAAGAAGATTGCTTCTTTTTTCTGGTCTTTGAATTTTGTTCGTTGGTATTGTGAATAGGCCTATTTTAAAATTTGTATGAATTTATGCGTGCTTCATTTATGCCGCGCGTTATTCTTGTTTCGTCAAAGTAACCGTTTGCAAATTCAGTGAAAATATAAATAGTCAAATCAAACCAAGTGGTAGCTGAGTTGTTAAATCACGTGATCAGTGTTGTAATCACTCGATTCTACTCGAGTTGGACTAGAGTCACGATTTTTAAAGTGCTTGAAGACTCGAGTCACTCCCGTCAAAAGACTCGAGTCGAGTCAGAAGTTTGAGAAAGTGCAAAAGACTCGACTGGACTCTAGTCACTATGCTGGATGACTCTACTTACTCAAGTCTTTTCACAATAACTAGAGTCAAACTATCAGCAAACAATATGATATTAAATACTGTTCTGGTGTACATCTCAAGAAATGCACTACCAGTTGATAAACTGGAAACGGTAATAGAAACAGCTGATCCACTGTGATCAGAATTTGTCTAGATTCCCTATCGATTGTATTCGTACACCTACAGCTTCAATCAGCGTGTAGACCATAGATTACATACATTAATATTACATACACAGTAGCTTAACAGTTGTGTTTCAATGCTAATTGCGAGTGTGGGATGTTCATGTTTGATGTGCATTTTCCCCTTTTTGTATAAGAGGGATGATACATGTTCGTATGGGTATTGTTTGATAAATACTCGTGTTACTGATGACTGGGGGAAGGACAGATTTTCGAATTTTTCTGATCAAAGGGGACTAAGTATGTCAGAGCGTTGGGCTATTCTCGTTTAGCGAAGAATATAGTTTTGTTCAGTCAGTGTCATGGTTGTGGCGCTATTCTGAAGTGATTACCTTAATTTCTTTCCACATTTTCTTGAACAGGTTGAGTGAAAAAACATCAACAAAAACATTAAACAAAAGTGGATTCAAGCATATTGCATATATGTCTTACTTGAACAGCTGCAAAATTTTGTATCATATTGCTGTAGTCATTTTCTGGGTGTAAGGAACAAACCATTTATTTTAAGTATGATTAATTTGGTTATGCTCACCAAATAATAAAATAGCCTGTCCAGGGAACAAGGGCACATTTTGAATTGTGATTAAATTAAATTATTTTTGTGTGTGGCACTCGGCTTGTACAATGGTTTTTTTTTACTGTGTTTTTTTTTTGTTGCTCTTATTGTAATTTTTTTTTATTGCAGAAAAGGTTTGCTACTAAAACACTTTTATTGAAACCTGGTGATATCATGATAGATTCCTGGATACAAAAAGAGAAACGACATGTAATTCTTGAAAAGGGAAGAAAAAAAAACTAGATGACTAATGAAAGTGACATGGAGAGTGTAAGTGAGCTGTGCAATGTAAAAAGGTTAAAAAATCTGTAATTGTAGAATTCTTCTTATTTCGATACTCGTTGACATATGGATGAAAGGAGGGGGCACAATTCTTGCTCCAACAACGGTTTCAGGATCTGGAGTGACCAAGTCAGCATGTTTAACAATTGTGTACATAACTCCTCTGATTTAGTGTTATAAGTCAATTGTAGGCCAATATGCTCAAGTGACTCGAGATGACTCGAACAGACAGAGTGACTCGACTCGACTCAAGCGTGGTTGGCGACTCGACTCGACTCGAGTTCAGTTAATGACTCGACTCGACTCGAGATGACTAGTGAAAGACTCTGACTCGATTTTGACTCCACTAGTGGGAGACTCGACTCGACACGCTCGAACTTCAGTGACTCGATTACAACACTGCACGTGATATATGTCACTTTCTGCAACTGTCTGGTGGTGTATGTTTATGTCTTTATAGATCTTTGTCACTTGACATTATTCAGTGTACAATACATAGCTGTCAATGAGTCAGGTCGCTCTGCATAGAAATGCATTTTTATTTCTTTTTTAGGGGCTGAGTGGGGGGTGGGGGACACCAAGGTTATTAATCGCCATCATGGGAGGGGAATTGAAGAGTTGTCCCTGTGTTGTTTTATTTATTATTGACTTATTTCTGTTTTGAAAACCGTTGCTTTTGCAGAGGACTCAGATGTAAAATGGAGCTATCAATATTATATTTCAACTGCAAATATAAATTAAAATAAAACTGTGTAAATACATACGCCATACGAATATGTACAATGACGAGTTCAGTTCTGTTAAATAGTCGTACTCAAAACTTATCGATCGAATACACAAACCATCCATCATAGACTCATACAACATATAAATAAGGCTTATTACTGAAAATTATATTATTCGCCAGCTATTACACTTATAATAAAGAACGCGGCGATAAAACCCACGTAACAACCCTTCATCGTCTACCGCAACAAAAATTCTATATGATATAATTAAAATTATTACCATATTTTACTTCAACTAAGGTTTTGTAGCAATGTTGGTATTATTGAATGGCAAAGAACAAAATACGAATATTCGAACCTACGATGCTTCGATGAACACAGACCAACGTCTTTGTCACAAGTTCTTTTGTTTGTAGAATACCTGATTAAATTATTAAGTCGAAGTATAGGTAAGGGATAAAGGGATACAGCAACGAGTTGAACTGTCCTTTTGATATCTGCATTTATGTTTACGGTTTAATAAGTGTATCTGGAAGTGCAAAGAACTGTTCAACTAAGACATTTTCTCTCACCTTTTGTAAGTCTTTTCCTGCTGATCACTTACCTGTTCCGTGGCGTAATTTTCAAAGGACCGAGAGTATAAATTCTGATCTTCACCTTGAAGATCGTTTTGCGAAAAGATCTTTTAAGCCAGGTCGTGCTCGATTAGATGTATTCCTTCTGTGGTGTGATACGTCCATTTGTTCAATGACCAAGATGACTTACCTTTATATTCGTGCAGGAAAAATAGCAAAATTGCTATACCTTTTACCGGGATTGGTTCTGTTGTATTTATCTCTGGATTCTAGTTCGACCAAGTCATCTGTAGTCAATCACGATTATCAGTCACCTTCTCGATATCTGATGTCTCTATTTGAATCTTACAGAAACGTTTTCAAGTCCAAGAAGAGAGACGGTACCAAACAGTCTATGCTTCTGTTTGGGATGAAGCCGCACTGGAACGTATTTTGCCAATATCCAGAAATGGCCCGTTTCAAGCACTTGATTGAGTTTCCAAGGGATATCTTCTGCCCTGCATTGAATCAAACGTTGACGGTAAAATTCTCTGAGTCCCCGGAGGATATACCGAGATCCGACATTGTACTCTTCACAAACGTGTATATGTGGTTGTCGCCGGAAATGTGGGCTTGGGCTCACGGGAACAGGTCCGATGCTCAACCCTGGGTGCTCGTATCTCTTGACAGTCCGCTCTACGTCCCAGGACTAGGTCCTCCTGAGCAGTTTCGTGATACCTCTTACAACTGGATCGCGTCATACAAATCGGATTCCGAAGTGAATCTCCCTTATGGATATTACGAACCCTTCGGAAACAACAAACCGCCTGAGGTAGATTTAAGGACGTTCATCCGAAACAAGACAAATTTGATCTCTTGGATGAGCAGTAATTGTGAGACATTACAGTGGGACCGCCACCGGTTGGTTAATGATATCAAACAGATTCTTTCTGTGGACAAATACGGTCGATGTGGGGAGCGAGAGGTACCGTGGAACGACGATAAAGAAGTCAGAACCGTCTTAGGAAGTTACAAGTTTTATCTCAGTTTGGAAAATTCTTGTTGCGATGATTATGTAACGGAAAAGTTTTGGAGAGCTTTAGACATTGGCATCGTGCCAGTCGTCGTGGGAGCCTCTCTAGAACAATACGAAAGAATTGCACCACCTAACTCGTTCATACACGTGGATCAGTTCGATTCTCTCGCAGAATTGGCAATACACCTGACGTTGGTATCGAACAGCGACGAAAAATATCTAGAATACTTTCAATGGAGAAATCTAGGTAGAGTGATTTTGTCTAGTCAAGAGGAACAGTACGTAGCACCGCTCACAGAGAGGACACATTGTGCAGTGTTTGAACATTACCTACGGGCCAACAGATCCAACTACAAGACTTTAGAGTACGACGGTAGGAGGTGGACCGGAAGTTGTGATAAATGTGGAGAAAAGTGGATTAAATCATACATGTTGTAGTTATGACAAAGTGAGTTGCAAAATATGTTTCTGCGAGAAAAAAAAAGAAGTGCGTGAAAAGTTGTCTGCCTTACTCTTAACAGATATTAAAACACTTTCTGCAGTCTTTTGTTTACAGTTCATTACTTATAGGGGTCCTCCCTCAAATAACGGCGGATGTCCAAAGGATAGAAGTAGACGTTTGGATTTACATTTCACGCTGTGCTTCATACATGAGAGGGACTCACGCGTGATATGGCTTATGTTAACCTTTGTTTTTCCTAACATTTATTCCATGAATAGTTTAAACTTTGATATACATTGACGGATTCAAGTTGAAAGTGTATATTGTCTCCTTTAACTATGTATTTATATTGCTGTGTAAGCAACTGTGCAAGCAACAGAGTAAGTAGCCTAATTAAGATTGAATACATACAAGACTAACATACTAAACTCTGACAGTGTGCAACATATACAAATCATAATTTTTGCGTAAGTAGTCAGTTCTGCCACAAATCGTCAAACATTGAAAAGTAGAACAGTAAAAGACATACAAACACTTCCAGCAGATTTGCTATTAGTGGTTCATTTTACAACTTCTGAATACTAGCCTCCCATTTTTGACCATTAAGGTCCGTTGATCATTGTGCTACCGTCTCCCTTCAAGTGCTTTTAACCGGTTTAGCAATGACCTTTTCCAGTATATACATGCAGCAGCTCCACATGTAGCTCCTATGTTATCGTTAAAAGTCGTGATTGTTGACTTATAGATCTTGCTGACATTAATATATAAAGAGAGATTGGTGTAAATAAAAGATACAGGGATTATAATTTATCCAAGAGACCAGCTCATGAATTCCTATGAAAAAAGTATGGGATCGGTGGTGTGTAACAATTATTAAGTTTGCAGTGTACATGGTGATACTATGATACCGTGACAAACATAGTTGTGATTGTCGGTTTACATGGTTTAATATCAAAAGAGCGATTAATGCAAAAAGAAGCTAAAGAAATACATCACCTGTAATGTATACAACATACCATTTTCTTCTTGCATCCTTTGGCGTTGAGATCTTTTACTCTCCAAAAGGTAAGGTCAATCACAAATTACAGATTTAAAGAAAACAGTGAAATATCTAACATTGCGTGTGTTCGGGTGTTAATATTTCTTAGGGTTTCGTAAGTTGGTTTACTTTTTAGTCAGACAAATTGTTAGCTACACTGAATATATCTTCATTTACATTTAAACACATCATGAAATTCTTGAGTGGAACATAGCTTCATTTCAAGAATGACATGGATTCAGGTAAAGCCTTTTTAACAAACGTTCACGGTAAAGAATTATTTTGAATTTAGGATTTTCAATTTTGTACAGATATTAGATATAGTAATATAATAGATCCTCTGTTATGTTTTTAAGAGACCAACTTGTTAATTTATGCCAGATATGCGATGACGCTTTCTTCACGTTGGTCTCTTTTCTTTTTGCTTTGTATTTTCTATTCTGATTTATCTTTGTTTCTTTTACAGGGGTAATTACTCCGATAAGCCTTTAAAGCTTCTTGTAGTAACTTCTCAAACTTTTTAAGTAAATACATTATTGTAAATTTTCCAAATGTCTATGTGATAACGAAAGACTTAAAGTTATTTTAGATTATTTTAGATATAAGTATTCCATTATTTATTTTACATGTGTGCCGAATTTGAGAGACTGTAAATTCTACATCCTCGGAAGAAAGAAAAATGTATGCCTGTCTTTTTATTAACACGGACAATTCCATACAACAAAACTGCTAATGCTTTGTCTAACAATAGCCAAAAATGGCACAGTTTGTACATTTTCGTTTTCTTGAGAGGTTTTATCTTGTTGCGACACCTTCATGTAATACATTGTATAGGAAGTGTCTTCGTTGAAAAGACTCTTACGTAGTTTGAGCAGGGAAGATTTGAGAATCCGTGCTTTTCCTGCATGTAAATTCAAACAATTCTAAGAAAGTGACTAAAGCAGGGGGGGGGGGGTCAGGTAACAATTTAACTAAAAAACGCAAATGTTTTGTCTAAAACAATTTCATGCAGTGACATGCAGGGTTTATTGCATTTGTGCAATATTTGTGTCTCATCCAGAGGATGTGTAAGACATCGATTATAAAAGGACGTTAACTCATCACTCTAAAGCTATAGTTTGGGCTTCCGGAAAGCAAAATTCTCAACTGGTTATAAATTGCAGTACTCTTTTCATTGACACCAAATTCGAAAGATGCAGAGTAGCTCATATTACACAGCGTACACAAGGATTCATTGTTTTGATTACACATGTAGAGGAATTTAAGACAGGCTGAGGGAGGGACTAGACGTAAGTGGTTGGGAGAATTGACACTATCTGCGGTGATGAGTTTTTGTTTTTAAGGCATTATGCAACGAATATTCATGTATTTTTCATTACAGTTTACTGACTTATATACTGTAAACTAAATGAAACGGGAGGGGGTTCGATAAAAGAAAGAACAACAGTATAATGACCTAATTACATAAAGATATTAGTTTAAGTCTCGTGGTAGACTTCGTTTTACCAGAATTTAAAGTTGTAAATAGCAACTGAAATGTTAATGTTATCAGTTTTATTGACTTACTAAAATAACTGTAAAATTGATTGCTTGAAGGTTATAAGAAATTTCTTGAATTAAATAAAAAACGTTAGCACTCACACTCCAGATTGGTTTCAATCAATTGAAGTCAACGATGTGACACATTTCTGAATTTCTGATAATTACTGGTGTTTATGGTCCACATGACAGATGTCCAGCAAATATACCACAGTGCTTTTGAGCAGTTTCACAAAAGCTCCACAACGTGAATGTCTGGATGTAGCAAGACGGACCATCGGCAACCTTTAGTATCAGCTAAGCTGGTGACATTACCTACGACAGATCTTCTTAAATGAATGGAAATTATTTCAACCGACAAATGTTTTGTATTTCATAGTTTCTTAACATGCATACGGTAACATGTCGCTTTGGTATTAAAACAATAACGACTTATTTTATCTTAAACATGTTTCACGTTTCAAAGTGAATAATGTACCGTTCATATTTGCTTGCATGTCGAAAAACTATCGAGACTCTCTGTTTAGCGCTCTCGGTCCTGAGAAAAGAGTAAGGAAGGGGGATCAAATTGTAGATTAGTGGATTGGTTATCTTGAAGACTTAATTAGGCCTAAGTACTAATTAATTCAGGTCCTAATTAATTGCTCTCTAGAACCCTAGAGTGAAAAACTTAATCGTTTGGAGTGAAAATGTTCACTTGGATGCAGGTGTATAAATGGATAGCCGATGGGCCTTTTCGATGTTGGACACTTTCAGTTCGCAACAACAGATACTTGCGACACAATTGTGTTGATTTTACTTTACAAAACACAGAACCTGACTTAGATTTACGTGAATTTGTAAAATTGTCACCCCTACACTGGTATAAAACTTTGGTTTGGATGTAACTCAAAGGCCTCATATGTATCTGTTAAAGACAGTTGTATCTATGTATTTGCTAACACACTTTGCTACTAGATCTATACGATCTATCGCGAACATTCTGACCGAGGCGTGTTTATATCGGATTAACTCAGTTGACGAACAAAAACGAATTAAAGAACAAGAATACCTTAGCAAAATTTATAAATGGCAAAAGAGGTAAGAAAGGGTAAATTGATACAAATTGCAGAACCGTGATAATTACAATGCATCAATTTGACTTTGCTAATTTGTTGCATTATGCATTTATTAATGAGATACAGACCTCGTACTCAAATTCTTTGTCTGTTCATGGTCTTGTGCATGGCTATACATGCAGGTGATATTAATCTTGTATTCTGTAACAACACATGACGGTTGCCATGGCTACATTGATTTTGAATGCAGGATATACTGTAATCGATTAAGAGAGGCCTTCATGGGCTGAGATGGTGATCAGCTAACTAATTATGTCATAGAAACTGCCAGATCAAATAGCAACTCCCTACTATAAACAACACTGCCATTGCCGGACTGCCGGAAGTATAAAAAACTTGGAGGGAATATTGTTAGTGAAAAAATGGAAAGATGATAATCATGAGTGTATATAAAATTTTACGTGATCTCAACTTTCAATAAGTTCAGAAAATGTCATATGCAAGAGCAAAAACATAAATAATTTTAACAGTTTTTCCAGGGCTTGTGAAGTCAATTTGGTAGTCTGCAACCAACTCGCAAGTTAAAAAAGAAAGATTCATCGCGGGTGAAATGCATATGATTACCTACACTTATACATTTTTATATTTTCAATTACATATTTATCTAATGTATACTATCACTTTACACTGACTGTAACGTACCTTTAAAAAGGTTGCAAATAAATCTGCCCCCCCCCCCCCTTATCACCAATTTGGAAAAAAATCGAACATTGATATCTGTATCTACTAATCATGAAGGGTAAAAAAAGTCATGTAATAATCGTTGTTTCAATGTTGCCTTAATTCTATGTAAGCGTTCATGTTTTGAATTGTACAATGACCTAGTTAAATTTGTATTGTGTCCGACGTGATTGACAAGAACTTACCAAAGAGCTCCAGATTAAATATTTAAACTTTTCACGTTTAAAAAGTGCAAACACTGAATTCAAGCCACTCGTTGACAAAGTATCTAGATATCAATCATTCGTTTATGGCTGGCAATGACTGAGATCATTGCCGATTAAATGCTGTAATTGATACTGCATTAGATCGAATTAATGCCGACATCAAATATTTAATGATAGTTTAAATCAAGTCAATGCTTGCACTATATCGATTTTATGTCGTTATTCTATATCAGCAATCATTTGATTTAAGGCTAAGAAATTAATGTGGACATTAAAAATCGGTTTATGCTAGCATTAAGTCAAATGCTAGTCAATGCTAGCATTAAATAATTAGTGTTGACATTAAATCGATTTAATGCTAACATTGAACCGATTTAATGTCGATATTAAATATCTAATGGTAGCATTAAACAGATTTACTGCTAGATCAAATCGAACAGTTGGAAAACGATGTCAGTTAAACACAATGATGTCATGATAACTACCAGTACAAGCCTTTTCAATTTTAGTAAGATAGTCATGGCGAGTAAGTTTCGAAGTACTGTATATAGGCTACGCGACTTACAACGTGCTGTAGTTTGGGTCATAGGCTAGATTTTAAGCTGGACTAGCACTGTATCAACAATACATGAGCCTGGCTTAGGCCCGTTATTGGAATGGCTTTAAGATCAATCTGCCAACTTATTCCGACTTATTCCAAAATGATTTGTAAAGATTTTCAACATTGCATGTAAGGTTTACGGATCATGCGAAACATAATGTTACGTTACATGTGGCATGAACTAGCAGTGTTACGCGGTTTTTTACAATAAATGTAATGTTCTTTTCTTTTCACTGTGATTATCGAACTTCAGTGTTGCTTTAAGTATCATCAATCTTAACTGCATTTAACCATCATTCGATTGGTCTCAGTATACATATATCAAACTTATATACACTATTTGAGCTTTCTTTATTGTTTGGTTAGTTTGATAATGTACACTTGGTATAGCTTTTTCTTTGCACATCACAAACAACCCATTTTGCAGAGCTGTAACCGAATCCACCTGATCCGAATCAATTTTGATTTTAGTTGCCTCAATTCAGGACCAATTCCGAATCCGGTAAGTTCCGGTAACCTCCGAGTTCAGATGAGACGAGTCCATCCCATAATTGATTCCGCTGAAAAACCTTTAGTTATGGAAAAGGCGAGATTTTACTTTAAACGTTCTATTTAACTGAATTTGAGCCAACTGCATGTCTTTGGAAATGGTTATTTTATTCCAATTGTCATACAAGACATTCAAAATTTACACAGGAAAGTTACATACATGTTTAAAACGATTTATGCACAGAATCTATGTACAAAATTTTTATACAATACAGAAAAAGGAAAAATAGAAACTAATATATAAATGAATCGAGATGAAAAAGGAACCATAGGTACACACCATATAACACAACTATTCATTCGTGCATCCCATTAGTGGTGATGTCTACATACGACAGAGGGTACCGATTTGACTAGGCCAGAAATGCTAGGGATGCATATAAGCCTAGTGTTAGTTCTGATGAGGTAAGTCTATGGCCACCAAAAAAGGACCAAGCCTGGGAATCTAAGCTCATCGTTAGCCGAACCTGATTCAGAATTGAAAACTGCTCGGTTGATGTAACTGGTTGAAAAGTCCTTAGTTGAAATTTTTATTCAAATGCAACTTGTAATCTAACCATCATTTAATTCAGAGATCGTGGATCGGTTTTTTGAGCAAATTGTTTGTTCAGTCTATTAGGATTTAACATGACCATAATGTATACAGCTATTTGACAACAGTACCAGTATAATAAATCAGTCCCCAATGTTTAAACAGAAAATGAACAATGCTTCTCAACAACTAGACAAAATTCACAAAATTGGAAACCCGCCTCATCTAATTTTCATTTATGTGGATTCGACAGGATTCGGCTTTGTGTCCAAGCTCAGTTGCAGCCTACTCAATTGCGGACTCGAGTCCAGAATTGAGTAGGAGTCCGGACTCGAGTGTTACTGCGCTGGCCTTTCGTCGGTTCCTATATACTAGTTCTGCGAAATGATTTATTTAAAGAAGAATATAGATGGTTGGAAGGAAACCTTAAACGTACGCAGTTATTACCCAAAGAATGTGAGCAGAAAATGACTAAAAAGTGAAAAAATGGCAAAAATGGTCTTTAAGAGTTAAAGCACAAATTTATATTCACGTTTTATTGTGTTTTACCCTTGACTGAGGAACGTTGAACTTCAACCTATAAGTGCTTTTTGGCTATAAGGATAGCTCTAGAGGTGAAATCCGTTTATTCTCATAATCTGTGCATAATGACGGGCTTATTTGGAGTACAACTGATGTATAGTATTTCCTAAGTTGTATCTGTCTTCAGGATCTCTTAATGAAGGAATTTAAAACAAAGTAACTCTTTAATTAAAGCTTGACATACCAAACATGGGTAAAAATGTTTTAATTTCATCAGTGTCATATTAAAACACGATAAGGTAGCGACACCGAAGCACATTATCATTAAAGCTGGAACATTAGATACATTGATTACATTGCTAACATCACGAAACGATCATGGAGCCCATGAAATGGCGAAGACACTTTCTGAACCATAGAGTAAAAAATTACTTTTTTAGAGCAAAATTGGGGCACCATTCTATATTTGCAGTGAAAGATTCCAATCGAAAAAGGGTCATTCTCACTCTTTTAAGTGAATATTCAATCTTTATGTTTTACACTAAACGAATAACAAATTAACATATCAAAGTTCGTAAGTATGCTCTTGAGCAATAAGTTGAAACGTTATCGTTTTCTACGTTTTTTGTCCTTTTGGAATAAAGCCACAACATGTCAGTCGTGTATACCTTTTGTAATACAGGCCTAAGATTGCATGATCTTGTACAATCGTTTGAAGCAGCCATCTACGTTGGGAGCATATAGTCGTTGATCCACTTGTCTCCACAATTCTCACAACTTCCCAGCCATCTCTTACCCATATAAGACACTCTCCTTTCAGTTGCAGTTCCGTTGTATTGGAGATACTTCTCGAGGATAGAGCAATGTGTTTGATTCTTCAGAGGGGCAACATATTGATCTCCCTGACCTGTTACCTTTATTCTGCCCTTTGTCCTCCACTGAAAATATTGCAAGTATCTTTCGTCGTCATTGGAGGTCAAGGTCACGTGAATGAGCATCTCTGCCAATGATTCGAACTGGTCGACATGTATAAAAGAATTAGGGGGAGCCGCTCTATTGTAATCTTCTAGAGATGCCCCTACCACGATAGGCACAGTACCTGCTTCGAGTGCTCTCCAGAATCGTCCACTGATGTAATCTCTACAGCAAGAGTTTTCTAGACTGAGGTAAAACTTGTGTCTCCCTAGGACGGACTCTGTAGCGTTTCGATCATTCCAAGGGATTTGCTGATTGTTCCCACATTTACCGTACATATTCACGCTTAATATAGCATTTATATCTCTGACCAGTCGCCGACGGTCCCATTGTAACGAGTCACAGTTGCTACTTATCCAAGAGATGAGATCCTTTTTATTCTTCAAGAAAACTTTCAGGTCGATATCTCTAAGCAGAGATTCATCTTCGCTATATGGTTGGTAGATACCATAAGGCAAGTGAACATCTGAATCCTCTTTGTAAGAGGTGATCAAGTTGTAAGTCGTGTCCAGGAACTGATCTGGAGGCTTTAATCCGGGCACATACATAGGGCTGTCGACGGATACCAGGACCCAGAACTGATGGTCGGATCTGTTTCCGTGGGCCCAGACCCACATGTCTTGGGTCAACCACTGGTACACGTTCGTGAACAGCACGATGTCTGCTTTATTTATGTCCCTAATTGATTCAGAGTAAAATATCCTACCTTGACATTTCAGATTGGGGCAACTGAAGATTCTAGGAAATTTAACGAGGTGTTTGAATCGAGACATTTCAGAAAATCGACAAAATTCTTCCCAATGTTGCTTCATTCCGAAGAGCAGTAAGCTTTTCGTGCAAGTATTTTCGTCATCATTTACCTTACCACTGGCCAAATTCCACTGTAAACGCTGCTTCGCACTGCGAAATAGGATTGCGTAGTCATGTTTCTCAGCAATGTTCTGCGTGCGTAAAAACAAGAAAGTCATAAAGCCGAGATTTAAAACAACAACCAACTTCACTGCGTACTTGATTCGCCATACTCTGACTCCCATCGCCATGATCTTAACGCCTGCTTTCTGCCACTTTGTCGGGCCATACTTCACCAAATTCATGGTCCGTTAACTGAATTGTTGCGCACATGAGCAATCACATATCTTTGTTGCAATGTTACACATTATAAATACCCTGAACACGAACATTTAGTTTCGTGCAACCGTGTAGCTATTGCGTAGGCTTACACAGTGACAATTAATCTATAGAAAGAGGCTATGAATTAGGAAAATAAGAATAGATCAAAACAAGACTACGAAAAGATCTAGTTAAAGGTCTGGTAGGCAACAATTGTACTGCAAAATAAAGATACAGAATATTCAATTAAATTTTCCAGGGAGTTAGTTTCTTACTCAAAAGAAAATGACTGTCCATATTTTGTTCTGTCTGTATATTGTGTTTGCTTACAGTTTAGTGCAGTTACAATCAGTCACGCATCATCAGCTGTGTTGTTGCTATTTTGGGAACAAGGCATGACCTGAACTTCCCTATGCACGCGATAGAGGGCGTAATAATTTAATGAATCATTATCCAGCTTGTATCTTCAAGGAATGCAGGTATGGGGGAGGGGTCTATGGGGATTGGTGATCCCCCTTTGAAAATTGCAAAAAAAAAGAAAAGGAAATTGGAAGGTGTTTATATATTAAATGGTGCAATATTTGGTCAAAATTTACCTTTTAAAATGTGGTGTCACTTTCGCAGTAATTATTATATCGTTTACACTTTTTACGTAAAAAGTTCCAATCCTCTCATCCTCATGTCAGAATCCAAGATCATTGTACCGGCTGATCTTCAGTAGGTATTCTGCAAACGTGCGATCACTGAAAATTTCAGACACTTCTCTGACTCAGCAAAAGAATTGTAAATACTATGATCGAAATGACAAAATTTCAAAATGTGAGTTGTTGACAATATTAATTGGTGAGATCATATTACTTTACTTAGGTGTGCTCTTAGTCCAGTAGTAGGTAATAAATTGAATCAATGGTCACCAAATCCTCACAGAATTTTCATAAAGTGCTAAAAGAGAAGAATTGCTCTGCATGATAGAATATGACGTGATAGCCGGATACACCATAATGGTTAGGGAAGGTACCTCTCGAGAAGGAATAGCCTAAACATATATGATATAATGTGAGGATTGGCTGAAATGGTAAGTTCCTCACTAAGTATTCATATCAGAGCTTTTTCGGGTACTAAACACTTCAGGTATAGGTAATGGCATATGACTAGCCTTCCGTAAGTACGTAGTTGATCCCTAGAAATTATATGAGCGACAAGGGTGCTTCACCCTAGAAACCTGTACGTGGCAGAACACTTGGCCATCATTTACAAGGAAACTGTAAACGAGAAATGTTAACGGAGAACATATGACATGGTCACCGCACGTCTACAACCTTAATTTATAACACAGTCAAATTGACGATGTCGACGTTTGAAATCAAGAAGTGTGCCAAAAATTCTGAAATTATTTTGACCAGTCATTGTAGTTCTAGGTTTTATCATTTTGAAAAAAGTAGAGGGGACATTATTTTGGGAGAGGTCCCCCTCTGACAAAAAAGTGAGGGGGACATGTCCAGCCGCCCCCCACCCCACCCTCATGATCCACGTTCATGAATGCAGGTACAGTATCTGAGTATAACGAAGCCAACTTTCTTCAGCATTTTGTTCAGCTTTATGTTGAAAAACCTGCCTGTCCATTATTTGTTTCTGGTAAAAACGTATTAACAGGGTCCAGGGTTTAAAATTCTTATGCCGTTTTCTTTTATCATCTTCACCAGGGTCCCACTTACCAACTTATTCCATCATTTACTGGCCAAATATGTGCCAGAAACGGTGACAAAAGGTCGCATGAAATTTGGGGACACACTCACACACATACACATCACACACATACACATGTACACACATACACATGTTGCAGCTTTGCAGTAATGTTGCCTGAAAAGTAATGAAGATCCATATATGGGTGTGCCCCAAAAAAAGTCAAGGGGGAGCAAAAGTAACAAAAATTTCAATTTGTCTGATCAGGGGGTTGCGGCAATGGGGTAACAAACCTCTGTCATAAAGTGGTGGGAGGGGGGCAAAGCGTTGAAGTGGGGGGACAAAAATCGTGACACTGTATCGATGCAGACAGCCACCATCAGTTGGCGCGTGGCGTACTGAGAAAACTTTGGATAATAATACCTCTCAGGTATTGCCTGAAAAGACCCTTCCTGGTCTCTTTGGCTTTATGAATTTCATTTAGATATTCCACACTATTTAGTTATGGGGATGGGGGTAGTAGGAGAGTTAAAAAGGCGGTTGCAGTAAAGAAAATATAAACGAAGAGTGTTTGATGCGTATATCGTTCAGAGGAATTGTTGATAAAAATGCCTCTCAGACAGCAGGAAATGTCAATTCCTAGTGTTATAATAACATCTAAGTGTTATTTTGCCATTTTGAGAGAATTGGTTTAGACAATTACACTTCCACTGCGTGAGGTTAATGTTATTTTTTCTTGCATTTTTTTTCAAGTTGCTGATTTTCCAAGTTTCCCCACATTCCCTTTGCAACCTGTGGCGGGAACACGCCGCTCTTCACTCTGTTTCATGCACAGACCAGAGGTTTGTCCTTGCGTCTGATTGGTCCAGCTTCATTACAGGTGTTCCTGTTCCCCGTGGGTGCTAAAAATACTGTGTCGACTGACAGAATATTAAACAGTGCTGGTACCACAGAAATGATGATCAGCTAGTGTTTTACCAAGGTATAAAAAAGCTGGATTTTCAATTGTAGAGATATTTTGTTTTACTTATTGTATTTTGGAAGGCAGCAAGTGTTATTCCATCTTCAAGCGAACAGGGCCTAGTCCACTAGAACGTGTATCTCATACTCATATAGCGTTTTCAGCATATTCCCCTGACTCGAAAAGCAAAGAAATGTCATCAGTCAGTCTATTGCAAGCGAAATGTACAATTAATAGGAAGTCCAAGATTATCGACCGAAAATCCAATATTATCGATCAATAATCTACTAATTAGATTTAACGCTTGTCAAACATTGTTTATCACACGAAATGTTGGATTATTACTTTCTTGCACAATTGCACTGACGAAGTCGTCAAGTAAGTACTTAAAACAAATTATGTTGTTATGTGGCAACCATATTTGAGGCATTGCCTCATTAGTTTTACTCAAATTTATGTCCGTTTGGGCGTTCCATACAGATCCTTGTCTAGTGTAGGGGGCGAAATGGTGAGGCAATTTCTGCCGGGAAATCCACATTGGGACCCCAACGCCGATGATTAAGCATATGAGCACGAAGTAATATGAGAGTGGGTGGGAGATGAAGGGGGGGGGGGGCGGGGGAGCACAAACTTCGGATTGTGCATCTCACATTACCCTCTAGGCCAAAACAATTATTTGTGTTAAATTGTCAGGCATTTTATTACAAAGAACAGAGACTTCAAAAATCAACATGAATAATGGTATGTGTTATAACTCGTGTTAACATGCCAAACTTCACCGAATAGGCAGGGGAGAACTTCAAAAAGAAATAAAAAAATATGTGGGACATGGATGAGTGCCGACAGGACTATCTAAGCGGGGAGCAACTGTTGGCATGCAGTAGGGGAAAAAACTTTTGGTTTTACAAACCCTCTTGAGGGCCGAAAGGCACTTTCAGGGGTACTCCATAAAATATGTACTCAGCCTTAGGTAATAAGGAAATAGGGATATCATGTCTGCAAATTTTGCAATTTATAAGAAAAACAAATTGTGAAAAATGGTTATACATACAGATGGGTTGAGTTAACGCATGAATCAAAATAAATTATGTGTTCTCTTTGAAATGTTGGCGGAGGAAGCGTGACGAGTAGGATAATTATAGTAATGATTACTGAGATTATAGGATTCAAAGACAGGCGATAGTAAACCCTTTAAGTACTTAAATGCAAATGTGCCTAGAGGTTAAAGTGGTAAATATCATGAATTGTCAAAATTCGCAAATTGTTAAAATAGGTGCTTTATAATCACAGTAGTAAGTGGTTAACTCACAGTGGGTAATTAAGTATAAGTTTTTATTTTTATAAGTATAATTAAGTAATTTTTTAAATATGCATTAGTAAAAATAATCCATCCAAGTACACATTATGAGTGTTTCCCCAAAGATTAGTAAAATACGAAAGCTGGGTTTAAACAAGAGTATAATACAGGGATGATAAAACCTATTTAAGAACATGATGTCTTATCTTGTAAAGAATATATATGACATTGAAAATCTGTAAATTTTAAATTAAATATGAATCAATAAGAACTCCAAAGAATTTGAACACAAGTTACTTTATTTATGATTGAGTTATTAAAAGTAAGTAGTAAATCAGGTTTAACAGAGTGTTTGGTATGGAATATGACGAAATTGGTGTTATTAACATTACGAGATAACTTTTTTACATGAAACCAATCGCAGATTATGCGACGTTCATTATTTATAATAGATTCATTGCCTGTCAGTCAGATCATTTCGTCGAAACAGAATATAAGCATCGTCCACAAAGAGGCAGAATTTTAACTTATTTGTCATGAGCAAATAGGGAGATCATCAATGTAAATAAGAAATAAGAGAGGTCCTAGAATGGATACTTAAGAAATACCACATGAAATATTAAGGTATTGCAACACATTGTTTACGATTCGAAAATTAATTTTTAACAGGTCGTGAGCTGTTCCTCTAATACCATAGTGATGTAATTTACTTAACGATATATTATGATTTAAAGCGTACTTTAGAGATATCTATAAATATAGCAACTGTCGACTGATTTCAGTTAAAACAATTGTTTCAATAATAGAAAAATAATTATTTATTTCAAACTACTACAACATCAACAACTGCCATATAAGTTGAATAATTTTTTTTTTTGAAATCCAAATTGATTAGAATGTACAAGTTGTTAAGAAAAGCAACAGATCTTGAATAAATAAGTTTTTCGATTACTTTAGATAACGAAGTAATTATATAGATCGGTCTTTGGCTTGCAGCATCGTTGGAAGCTCCTGCCTTAAAAACTGGAGTTACTCTTGCTAATTTGGCGTGAATTTACCACTTGTAAGTACCATGTTAAAGATGAAGGATAATGGTTGTACAATAGTATGGGAGACAGCCTGCAGGGTACTAGTAGAGGTGCCATCACCCCTGCGCTGAAGACTTAGTCTTAAGTTGTATGAATGAATGAATGAATGAATGAATGAATGAATGAATGAAAGGTTTAAGCACAGCCTCTATACCTTGACTACAAGGCATGCACGGTCGTGCTGAAAACAAAATAAACAATTTTAAATAATAGAAAACAATTTTAAATAATAGAAAACAAAATAGAAAGAACATCAAATTTATACAAAAGGCACTTACTTAACATGGAGCTTCATTACAAAATGATTCGCATTTGAAAAGAAAAAATGTTTTAAGTGTTTCTTGAAACTATGTACACTGTGCATGTTCCGGAGATCAACAGGGAGAGAATTCCACCATTTAGCACCATAAAATACAAATGATCTAGTCACAGAGGGTAGAAGTATTATTTGGTGAGACAATGACATTAGAAAGAGTAGAGGTGGTGAAGAGATCGGATAAGTAGACCGGAGTTAAGCCGTGGAGGCATTTGAAAACCATTAAAAATACTTTGAAAAGATTCTTTCGGGAACACACAACCAGTGCAGCTGAACAAAGAGGTCAGAAACATGTTCTCTTTTCTTTCTACCATAAATTAACCTAGCAACACAATTTTGAACAATCTGTAGTTTATTCAAGAAACTCTGATTAATACCATAATACAAGCAATTACAATAATCGATCTTAGAGAGAACTAATGCCCTAACACGAGTCTTAAGCTGATCAGAATTTAAATACGGTTTGAGCTTAGAAAGTTTACGAAGGACAGAAAAGCAGAAGGAAGCAGTAGCAGAGATTTGTTTGACAAACGTAAGCTTATTATCTAGGCAAACACCAAGAAATTTTACGGAGTTGGCGAACCTTACACAATCAGTGTTGTTTATAAAGGTGCCACCAATACTGATGTCACACAAAACACTGTCACTGCCAACAAGAATAATTTCGGTTTTACTAGGGTTTAAACACAGAAAGTGAGAATTCATCCAAGAAGTTAAAACGGAAAAACACTGTTGAATGTCACGATTCAAGACACGTGATTGGAAGGCAGGAGAGAAGGACTTATACACCTGATGGTCATCAGCATACCCTTCAATCTTAAAACCAAGGTTTTCAATTTTCATGTATAAAGAACGAATATATATGTTAAACAGAACGGGGCAAAGGACAGACTCCTGAGAAACACCATACTCAATATCGATATAGCCAGAGAAACTAGAGCCATGCAACTTTAACTCTCTGAGACCTAAAAAAAAAAAAGAATTGAATCATTTGAAAGCAATACTACATATGCCGATATCATGATACAGAACAGTAAGCAGTTTATCATGATCCACAGTGTCAAAAGCAGCACTGAATCAAGAAGAGTAAGAACAGAAACATTATTGGCATCACCAGCACATAACATATCATTTACAATCTTAAGTAAGGCAGCTCCTGTGCTGTGATACTTTCTGTAGCCAGATTGATGGGGCATATGGAGTTGATGACGATCCATGTGATCATTTAAACGTTTAAGTACAACTCTCTCAATCAGTTTGCCAATACACTGAAGATTAGAAATAGGCCGATATTTACAAAAACTTTCTTTGTCTAAAGTAGGTTTTTTAATTAAGGGAGTAACATCAGATTGTTTGACACCATCGACAGACCCCGTAGAGAGGGAAAGATGAACAAGCTTACACCAGAAAGGAAGGAGTATATTAATATGGTCAGGTACAATATTACTGGGCAGAGGATCACGTGGGACTGCACTTGATACCAGTATCTTTAACAATCTCCCTAAGTTCCTCCACGCTTGTCGGGGCAAACTCAGTCAACACATTGGAGGACCGTATCACGGGCCTATCACGAAGAGCAGAAGCAGCCATGGTATGACAGGGAAAAACTTTGCGAAGACTAGCTATTTAACCAGTGAAGAAAAAATTGAATTCATTGGCAAGTTCTGCGTTGCTAGAAGTATGTGGAAGAAGAGACTCCTGATTGACATCAAATAGTGTGTCAATCATTTTGAAAAGCTTACTTTGATCACCTTTTGCAGAGTTAACTTTTTCAGAGTAGCATTTTATTTTTTTTTGCAATGCCAGCTGCGTAGTCTCTTTCTGCAAATTGATAAAAATTTGTTTATCAACTTCCAAATGAGACTGGTTTCCATTTTTTCTCAGCTTTCCTTCGAGCACGACGCTTAAGTTGATATTCACCATCAAACTAGGGGGCATTATAAGCCCTTTTAATACTCTTAGATTTCAATGGAGCAAGTTGTCCAATAATATTAATTATTTCTGGAGGATAAGTAGGATACATGTTGGGATCTGTTTTAAAGGTGATCTGATTAGTATTACATGTAGGAATCCTCTCAGCTAAACAGTCGCCGACTTTTGTAAAGAAATTATTGAAAGCACTTGCAATAGTCTTCTCCTCAGATATGACGTTGCCATTTTGAAAGTTTTAGGGAGGGTATTTTTACTCAGCAATTTATTGATTTCTTTCCATGCTGTTTTAATATAATTGTTTTTCAAATGCTTGAACATAATGTTGTTTCTTATTGTCAACATCATTAACGTATTAACTTCCAACCTTAAAATTCGTTAAGTTGATAATTGCACTTTAGAAACCCTTAGGCCTGTCAAGTACGTAGGGCGGAGACGAGCTACAGCGATAATGTTCTTCATTTGTTTCGAGAAAAAAAAAACAATATATCCACAATCAATGGATGTATCTCTCGCAATTTAAAAGAAAGTCTGGACTAGCACGGTAAGTCAGTCAATCCGTTACCTTGTTTTGTATATTTGTACATTTACAAAACATGGTAAACAAAACATGGTAAACAAAACATTGCGCGCGAAGAGTGAGGAAAATCTGGGCATTTGGGATTTGCAGGGGAGTCTAACGTTGGAATATGAACATGTAAATTTGTCACACAGAGTTCCCTTATGAACATTTATGAGAATAACCCCTACACTCACCTAAAACTGTGGGACGGCATTTGTTACAATGTCCGTCCCTGCCAAAAAGTCGGCCACAACATTTCTCTTTTACGAAAACGCGGAAAACATTCTGATTTAGAAATTTTTCATATCTGGATGTACTTATCCCTTCCAAATAATTCCGCGTTTTCGAATTTCCTGTATAGCAAGATCGAAAGCGCTGAAAAAGGGGAAAATTCCATATTACTTTCTCGAGAGGTGAAAAGTGGAACTAACTACTCATTTCTGTCATCTGTATCACCTCGCCGGGTATACGGAAGGGTCTCAGTGGAGTGGTGAGGGACACTTGTTTACAGAGAAGACTGACAAAATCGGACACCACATACTATCTATAGTGCAGTGATACACGTTACTATGTTCAACACAATTTCAGTTCAGACCACGACATAGGGGTGGGGAGAGTAGGGAAACGTTCGCCCACAACATCATTTGAGACACATAGTGATTGCTGATTCCCGCCTCACACAATCCCTCAACCAATCCCTCCCACATATCTGCAGTCACTTCTGATTTTCACCTTGATTTATACTACAGAAGCTATCAGGCTAGTCGATAGCTATAAATGAAACTTACATTCACTGAAAAGTCTCAAGGGATGTAGGATATGAGATTAAGAACATTCATGTGTATATATAGTAACATCATTAGTGTGTGAAGGGACTCAGACTCTAAGGAACCAAGAAAGTAGAGCATGATAATAAAATGCCAAATGGGCTGTGCGTTACATAAGCGAAGAAAACGGCGAAGTACAACTAACGATTAATTGAAATGGTGCATTAAAATTTCAACCTCAGAAAGTCGAATTTTGTTTTGTCAAAATCAGATAGTATTTCGAAGTGGATATTGACAATTCTATGCCACAAAAGATGGAATCATAGTGGAGTCATAATTAATCAAGTATCCTTGTTGCTCAAATATGTGTACTATAAACTGGTCTCATAACGTCACAATTTGTAGATTATACACAAACGTGGGAGTTATTTTAGTGAAAGCTTCGGTTAATAGTATATTCGCCAGTGGCTACCCATAATTAAACAACTACAAATAACAAATATTTTATCAGTAAAGCCTAAACGATTTCGCAGTTGTTATACCCGGAAAAATTACTTCTCTTTGGCTTTGTTAATAAAACTGCAAATGCCAATTCTTTTTACGACTGTAATAAATTTCTGAAATGCTATCTGTTCGACTAATTTCTTATGAGGTACGAACTTTTTAATTTATAATTTGTTGCACGTTCGTTGAGCAATGGAGTTGGAAAAAAAGGATAAATTTGCCTGGTTGCGGTAGCGGTTGGAGCATGATCAGTCTTTCTGTAGCGGCAACGAAGTTGCTGGTAAGGCAAGAAACCGCTGACATATAGTGATTTGACCTGCTGTGTGTGAGCGTTCTGAGAACAGTATTAACAATCATTAGGAATTTTGGAATATCCATTCCCCTAACAATGGAATTGACACGGAAAAAAAATTACAATATGACACAGACCACAGATCAGGTTTGGCTTTTCTTGATGCTGTCTGAATTCTAGTGACCGTCGACCTACATCGACGATGCAAAATAACTTGTATTCTGTGGTTTTCAGTGTGATAACCACTGTGTCACATTATAGTATCTCCAGAATTTAGAGTGTATACAAAGACCCCAGGAATCTGAGGTATCAGAAAACTGACAAATAAAAATGACTGCTTTGGGACGTAAAGAGATACAGTCATGGTAATTCATGACATGGACTTTGTTAATTTATTTGAGTCTGGATAGATATCAACTTGAAACCGACAGTCAAAATTTCAAGTTTGAAGTAGAAGTGTTGAACTTGCAGGCAAGCACATCAGAATATCGACAAGCCCATTGGAGTTATGGACACGTACATTGCACCCATGGTTGCAGTGGCGCTTCCCTGCTGGTTGCACTGATCCGCTCGGTATAACACGTACGGCCTCTGCAGTGAGATTTGTACATGGGAAGTAAGATTGATACTGAGCTCTGTGTACAAACACTGCAACCTGCAGACACGTAGTATACAGTATCAGCGGGTGTTTGAACCTACGCAAATTTGGTTTTTGAATCAGTTATGGTTTTTCACTTCAAAGAAAATTGATAAACAAGGTTTATTAAAAAAAAAACTGGTCTTGTCGGGTGATAAATTAGGTTTATCAGCCAAAAAACCATAGGTTTATAGGTCGATAAACCTGGTTTAGTGGTCGAAAAACCAGATTTCTCGAATTATTGGGCATTTGTCTTGTCCTACACACGCCAAGAGACGGTTAGAACGCGATACATGACCTTTACAGAGGCGATATCAGTACTCGACTTCTAGGCAATCTGTACTTGTGCATGATTTTCTTGTCAGTAACAGTCTAGCCTTTTAAGGCGATGGGAGTGGTTTTTTTTTTTCTAGTAGCTTATTGATACATACCGTACAGTTCTAGAAACTCATTCATACAGCAGGCTATTATTACACATCACTTTGTTCAATCGTCTTGTCATATTCCTCATAGCGTGTTTACGATTTTTGTTGAAATCCTCCTTCCAATAATGGAAGGAACCAATCACATTACCACAAATGAAAACTGGCAAATTTCATTTCACGCATCATGTCAACGACGTAGCTATCTCAGATCGATTTTACTGTGACAGTAGCCTATGTGATTGACACAAAGTGGGTAGGAGTAGTGAACGTATGGGCTTTACTTCTTGTCACTGTGTTCACACCCAAGGACATGGGAGTTTTCCAAGACTGTGAACGAAAGCAATTCGAGAATATAACAGTTCAGAGCTACACAGAAGGGGCCGTGCGCTGGAGTACCGGTAGCGTTACCAACAGAAAGTATGGGCGTTGTGGGCATATGGAAGAAGGGGAAAGATTCACAAAGTCTTGACCAAGACTATTGCCTGTATGAAGCTA
Organism: Stichopus chloronotus; assembly: GCA_021234535.1. NCBI lineage: Eukaryota > Metazoa > Echinodermata > Holothuroidea > Aspidochirotida > Stichopodidae > Stichopus > Stichopus chloronotus. Next base: position 3,827,605 of record CM037848.1, on the reverse strand, counting down.
GCATGTACAGGCTGTTGATGTGGGAGATGGAAGGAAACGTCTTGGAGCAATCAATCAATTCCCTCCTATTTTCCCCGAGGGAAAGTCGGTGATGCTTCGAGTGGTAATCAGTGTTACACACTATGATAAAATTCAAGAGATATTACAAGCAGGCTATCATTTCGATTAGCACTGAAAGGGAAATAAAGCGTTTGTTTTAGAGAAGATCCCCATATTTTTGAAACCAATGTTTGTGGATGCAGAATGATAGATTATTCAAAATAAAGAAGGACAGTGGCCTTCTCTTCAAGAAATAAGCTCCCCACAGATAGAAATTCACTTGTTTGTTGCTCAAAAACTAATTTGTTCACCCAAACTTTTCAAAATTCAAATGATGCATCTTCCATTACTCATCACATGCATCATGTTTCGAGGAGATGAAACTTTGGTGATGTTAATTGATGAAACTGACTGGTTTAAGACTGACTACCGCTATTTTCTTTAGTATGTTATGTTGGTGTATTCTAAACGCCCTATTTCCCTTTAATGTGCGTATGCGAAGAGGTATTTAACGCAACGTATTCTTGGGTACCAAAGCAAATGAAAATGAAGGGAAAAAACCCATGACGGGCTTAGTAAATCGAAGTATCCAGGTTACTGGCTTCGATTAACTAAAAGGATTGAACTTGCAGGCAAGTAGGCTACATCGAAGCCCGTTGGTATTGTGAACATGTATCTTATGATTACACTGATCTGCTTAATAGTCCTATACGGCCTCAGTGCGAGACACATGCTCACGGTAGTTTGTGAAAGAGAGGTAGTCCCGATCTACGGCTCTGGTCAATGACAGGTAACACTGTTGCAGTGGTAAATAACAAAAGTAAGCAAACTTGCTACACGCAATGCCTGCAACTCAGTTATCTATAACTCGGTAAAAACCCTAATAAAAGCCCTAAAAAACCCCTAATACTAGTGCTATACTTTAGCAGTAACGTTTTTCACGTCATAAAAAGGCCTAACCTTGCTTGGCCTTCACTTGCCAAACTCTAATTCGAAAAAGTAGAAGAACACGAAATGAAATAAGAAAGACACCGACTCGATTTTTCGCACTGTGTAGGTCGTTTGCGTGGTATGCAACCTGTACTTTGCTGCGCATGTGCCAGTAGCACAGCATTCACTGCAGAACAGAATGCGAATCCTGTGCTGAACGCATGCTGTTGAATAATGCGTCGAGTGAATCCTGGAGACGGGTATAGTTGGCGGCCTCTCGCGAACCCTGAGTTGAATCTTGTGCTACCTTCAGATTGCTAGTGTTCGTAGGGAGACGGAAACCACTTGGAACAATCAACCAAATCCCCAATTTTCTCTCCGTGCAAGTCGGTGGTATATAGAGTGGTACCCAGTAGTAGGCTACACACTATCTTCAAATTCAAAGGCTGTTGCAAGCAGGCTAAATTGACGATTAATACTTTATAGACCGGAACAAACATCTGCGTAAATGTCCCCCTTCACTGTGAACCTACACTTCACGCGCGTGCACTAAAACGCTTTTTGATCACCAACGCAGATTCAAACTGAAAAAAAGGGGGGGGGGGACACATGATCAGATGAGTAAACCATTAAATTCTGCACACAGTAGAAAATGATTGCGCGTGTAGGCAAACAATAAAAACATTAAAATTTCATGTCCAAAAGTTTGGTAATCCTTTTATTTCCACCATTCATACAAATTAGGAAAATATATAGGTTTCAGGTGATTAACTCTGCCATATGATTTCAAATTCTTCTAACATAACGACAAAAAGTGTTAAATACGACAATGTAGTCGTTGACACATGATGTGATCACTTTGCAGCTTATTTGTACTAACAGTGCTTTCACCAAATACTTCAATACACGATACAGACGAAAGATCGACGACTGGAATAGTAATTTTTTGATATACCATTGAGACCTGTGCTGTTACACATTCATTATTTAGGCACTTGTGGTAAAAATCGTCAATTTTCAAATGTGATTTCTGTGTTGTACTGTTTTTATGCCAATCTCGTTGCTTTTCTATGTAGTTACTGTCATTTTCGTTCGTTGAAAGACGTAGTACCTCCATGAACAATCTTGCGTTCACAATTTAAATAACGAAAAAGTTAAGAAGATCAAGCATAATTTTATCCTTTTGGTTTTTCAGTTGACACGCAATCACATTTAATTGATTCGATACTTCCGGTCATGTTGAGTGTCTGCGTAGATTGTCTTTGGCATGCATTGACCAAATATATTCTACAGCTGCACACAGGGTACATATTTCTCAGGACAAGTATTGATAAACCACTTGTGTCAAGCCATAATAGAAAATTTCGTTGTATCGTTGCAGGGTGACGTGAATTTGCTTATCGACATTCATTTAATCTACTGGTAGTGCGAATTATATGTGAGTGTATTTAAAAATAGACAGCAAGCCTGTCAGACGAACAGACAAACTGGGACTAGTTTCTTTTCGTAGCGTGACCAAAGTACGTTGGTGTTACACCTGAAACATGTCGTGAAAAGAAAAAACAAAACAAGATTATAAACGTTTCGATACCATTCGAAGACTTTTTTGGTGCTGGAGGAAGGTTAAACAGACTAGAAGAACTAAGACTAAGAACTAGACTAAGAAAAAAACTTAATTCAAAGGAACATTCACAAAAGCAAAATTCGACCAGGAAAGAGAAAATAATATATTACTAACGCGGAAGAGCTATATGTTGCAGAAGAAGCAACTATTAGAAAGCAGCTGTTAACTTTGTTATTACCATGACAACTATTTGTGATCGCCTTAAGATACTTGTTACCGTTTGTCTGGTTTTCACTGTGACTTTTTTCGTCTACGGAAGCTCAAAAGCAGGCGGTGTCTTCTTCACGGAAATTACATCAACAGTCAAAGGTGTCGACGGAGTGACCCACGGGTTAATCTTCTCCCTGCCCATGGCCATGACCCAACTCACAGGTAGGGCCTTAACATCAGCACCCCTTTGTGGTCGGTGGAGATATGGTGAATCACGGAGGTGTTGGTCAGGAGTATTGCAATCCATCCCTAACTTTATTCGTTTCAAATTGTAGTTTGTAGTTATCCTATAAATTCTAAAATTTACTGATATAGATGATGATTTTGAATGAAAGTGACTGGATCAAGTCTCATTTCTTTATTCAATTTTGCTTTTTAAAACTCAAACACTGACTTTTTGAGACAGAAAAGGAGAAGCAGGTGGATAGAAGAGTAAAGAAAAAGTCAAACAACACTTACCATTATAGACGCAAGTGTTTGTCTATTGTGGAAATTATTAGGTGAGAGTTTGCAGTTACTTTCTTTATGACTTAATTTACATTGAAATATTCTGGGTTTAGATAAGCAAAAGCAAGACGAAGTTAAACTTACAGCCTTTCATAGTTCCCGTAAAACTACACGAAGAGGATATAAAGACTTTTAGCGATGATTGCGATTTCAATATCTGGAAATGATAAAAAATATGCCATTATTCCTGTATTAATTTCTCATTTTAGTTTTCTTATTTTTAGTAATTCTAAAGTAAAATATACTAACGACTATATGGCAAGCCGAACGTGAAAATCCAAGATTATCGACAGGTAGGCCTAATACAAAATTATCAAAGTACGATAATACACTGTGCCACTTGACAATCCAAACTTATCAAGGTTTATTGAGAGATAGTCAAAGATTGTTAAAAATAACTTGGACTATCGACAGACAACACAACTAGATTTCCCACCAATCATCCAGCTTTATTTCTGACTATCTTTGGATTATGCGCATAATCTTCTAGTCTCAGTCGAAACTCCACGTTTGTGGAACGATAATCTTGGATTATCAACGAATACGGCATTTGGCTCACATGTCAAATCTAGTTGGATTATTCTTTCTTTCTTTCTTTCTCGCACGACTGGTATAATAATCCAACATTGTTGACCGACAAACTTGGATTCTCAATCCATGATCTTGGATTCTAGATCCACGATATTTTATTCATCAAAAATAACTTTCGATCATCCAGGAAAATCGTTCTGGAATCTAAGATTATCAAAATAGTTTCGATGATTAAATATTATCAATCTAGAATCTATAACAATATCAAACGATAACCTAACATTATCAAATTGGTTTTTTTGAGCCGAGATCGTCTTTCTAGAGTTCTAGATCATCGGTCGGGAAATCAAGATTATCGAAAAACCAGATAACCGTACATTCTTGACGGATAAAGCAAGTCTTCAAAGAAAGTAAAAAAAGTTTTTGCAATAATTGTCTTATACCTATATGTAGTATAGAAGGAGGATATATTGTGCTCACTTTGAGCTGCTAAAGTCGCCAAAATGACATTTAAATGGTAGCCCACCTTACACCCCTTGTAGTATTCAACAGAAACTTGGTGGAGACCTCAAGGTATACAAATGAACAGGGATCGGGATTACAAACTGGGGTTTGGGGCTGACAAGGGGTGCCCAAATGTGTGTTTTGTGTGTGTGTACAACAGAAAGTGTGTCACTGTCTCCTCCTTGACGGTATTCGGATTATCCTCAAACTTGGTGGATGGGTGCCCGGCTATTAGGTGTAGTGTCCGTCCGACCGATGACGTCATAGGTCTAAGGTCACAGGTTATGAAAACGAAAAACACATTTTAAGCATTCTCTCGATGTGTGAATATCCTAGAATTATAAATCTACCATATATGGAAAGTAGACAAGACGGAAACTTTCTAAAAATATTGATGACGTCACCAGGTCAAACGTCACGCGATTGAGGGTCAAATCGGCAAAATGCTCTGAAAAAAGTATGGAAAAAGTGTGGATTGCCTACATATGTAGCAGTTTGGTAACCTTGATATAATTGGAAATCTTTCTTGAGCAGTAAAGTCTTCCTCAAAACAGCAATATCTTCAGTTAAGTAAGTGATATTGACATGCATGGGGTTTGAAATGCTTTCGGTGGTAAAGTATTCTCTTTCACTTAATGACCACTTCAATTACCAGTAAAATATGCTTTAAAGGGAAATAGGGCATTTGTGTTGCATTTGTTTTAAAACCAATATGTGGAGCTAGAATTAAAGATTATTCGAAATAAGGAAGGACGATGGCCTCACAGACAGAACCTCAGTTGTTTGTCGCTCAACAATAATTTGTTCACCCAAACTTTTCAAAATTCAAATGAGGCACCTTCCGTTACTCATCACTTGCATAATGTTTTGAGGAGATGAAGCTTTTGTAGTTGTTTATTGGTGAGACTGAATGGTTTAACAATGATTAAAGCTATTTTCTTTGTGACCCTGTTGGTGTATTCTAAACGCCCTATTTCCCTTTAAAACTGTCACGAAAATGTGAGGCAATTTAAACTTTGAAGGAAGATATTTAATTACGAGAAAGACTTTCATTTCAGTTAATGCGGCTATGTCGATGTTGCATACACGTGGGTAGTTCTTTAATTCGACCACAACTTGTAACGTTTCCTCACAAATTGTCAATATTTCAGCACCAGCAGCGAAATTCTTGTTGACTAAGGTTCCCAGGAACCTCGTTGGAACTATTGGAGGGGTCCTCTCTGGAGCTGGCTTTATGTTGATGGGATCAGTCGCCACCGAGCCGATACATTACATAGCACTAGCTTTAATGGCAGGTAAGATTTTATTCTATGATCCGAAGACACATAACGAAGGGATCTCCAAAGGGTTTCAATATCAGGTGCGGGAAGAAATATTAGGTAGATGTACAACAATCTGAAATGCATACTTACAAATTATAAATCAAACACAATAAAGTCAAGCCTGCGTAGTGTATATCCTCAACAGAAACACTGGAAAATATTTTCACTGGACATGAAAATCTGTGATACAAACACTAAATGCGATCAATAACCTTCCCATTAGACCATTCGCCCATCCAGCTATCTGTTGTCCTTATAATAACTTCATCTTTTAATCCTTTCTTTAATCCAATAGCCCATCCGTATTAATCCCAGCCCATCCCTACCCCTCCCTACTCGAATCAATGCATGCATCATCCCCATCAGTGAGTCTAAACATCCTTCTGTTCCTCTATCTGTCCATCTTCCCTTTGTTGATCTCTCAGTCTGTCCCTCATTTCGCCCATCCACCAATCAGTGGGTGCCCCTGTCCTTTCAATCCATCCTTATGTGAGTTCCATTCAGTCCTTCAGATGCCCATTCATCCGTCAGCCCAACCAACCACCCACCCACCAATCTGTCTTCTTCTTCCATCATTGGGATATTGCTTAGGTCGTGTCATTTCATGTATTTGTACTCGCTAATCTCGCTAATAAACACATAAACGTTTTATTCTTTGTCTGTCTCTTATAGGAACTGGCTTTGGTCTGGCCAACTTTACCTCCGTTTTATGTCTACACGAAGTAGCCGGTGATTGGTTCCCTTCGTTAATGGCCCTTGGATCTTTAGGGTCCTACGCCGGTGTCACCGTATTACCTTTCCTTCTCAATTTAGTTTTAGAATTACGTGGACTCAATGCTGCTTTCATCTTCTTCGGTTTGCTCTGTTGCAGTACGGTACTCTTTGGCTTACTTTTACCTAACCGTTCCTCTACTGAAAACCCCCAGAACTGTAAAGAGAAACTCGCATTTCTGGAAGAAGACGCACTAAATGATTCAGAAGAAGACTTGGTGATAATTCATTCTGACAGAATTTCAGAACGACCTTTGATTAAATCGACTTGTACCGAATCCTCGGAATCGCCGGCTTATTCACGTCACAAAGGGTCTTATGCGCGGATACATTACGTACTGCTTTTGACTTACATTATAGTGTCTAGCTTGAGGAGGATACCTAGCGGTGTGTGGACGATGTTTCTGATACCATACGTGAAAGAAAATGGATTGTCTGTAGACGATAGCATACTAGCTGGAACGTTGGGAGGGGTCGGTGGGGTCGTTGGCAGATTTCTCGCCGCTCTGTCATTTAAGCTACCGAGAGTTCACCCAATCGAGACCCTTGCATTTTACGTGGCCATTTTGGGCCTATCTTTTCTAGGGTTCGAGATATTCTTGTCAAAACTGGGGCAGTTGCTGTCTTCATTTGTCAGCGGCCTTCTGATATCGACGCCTGCTGCTATGGTAACTGGTGTACTTCGGTTGCTGGTGTCTCACGAAAGATTTTCAGTAGCTTTTACAATTCTTGAAATTTCAACTGGGATTTTTAGCCTGTTCAGTGGTTTCATAGCAGGTTGGTGAAGAATTATTACTTGTTTTATATCTAAATGTCAAAAAAACGTATAGAAACTGAGATATATGAGATTGGAGGGGTGGGGATATTGAACATAAAAATGCAAATAACAAACTTCCCAGTCACTTTTGTTGTTTGAATGTGAGGTTATATGTATGTACAACTACAGTAAGCATAATGTTAGTCGCTCCACCTCAATACCTGTTTCTTTCGTGGAAGAGTTTGTTGTTAATGTTTGCCTTCTCAAGAGGACTATGGTGAATGGACTAAGGCTTGCTTGGCAATATGTACCCTACCGCCTACGCTACTGTAAATTAACACCTTTGTGCTGTAAGACACCCCCATTGCAATGAAGTATAATTGATAAATAGATGTATCTAGAGAGATTAGATTAATCCGTTTTCTTTTTTCGTTTTGTTTTGGCAGGTTTAAGCTTTGATCTTTTCCACACTTTCGCTGTTACGTTCCGTGTCAACATCATTATATGTGAAATCTGTGCTCTTGCCTTGCTGGTCATTGCCTGTCTAGGGAGAATAGCAACCTTCAAATTATCATGAAAGTACAAGTTTTTTTACTATTTTCATCTCCGTGATATCTATTCGAAATAACATGCTATTAAAAATTTGACGAAAATTGAACTGATTCTATTTTTATTTCTTGGTGGAAAATATCACGCATTTATGTATTTATAAATCCAATAAACAAAGATATATGACTGAGTATTACAGATTTTTGAAAATAAATGTTGATGTAAGATATAATATATGTTTTTAGTATGAAACGAAAATTTTAAAGATAATCAGTTGACTATGAGAGCAGGAAATGTGAAGAAGAGGAGTGTAAAAAAAAGGGGGTGTAAAGTTATACGGGGAAGGGGGATTGGAGTATTGTACCTCCCTCACTGAAAAATGTCATCATGTATGCTTTCCTGTCGTAATCTATGATGTTGGTTACACTTCCCTTGTTGAATGGTTGTACTTGAATTGGGAGGGAAATGGATGGCGGATTCAACATTGAAAGCTCTCCCAGAACTCCCAATTCCATGATAGAGTATATTTTCTAACTACGGTATCCAGAGTATAGCATCCTTAAAGGTCGGGTGACATGCTTCCAGAAAAGAGCTCCCTTCATGCAAACGTTACAAAGTAAAAGCCAGAGTGAAAATCCATTGGAATTTTGTCTATATCTATTACCGTTTTTAAGATATGACTTTTCAAAGTTTGAAGAAAATGCAAAACAGATGACGTGGAGTGTTGAACAATGTCAGTTTTTCTTTTGTTAACCCTTTATATTTTGCCTCTTAATTACTTAATTACTGAGTTTCACATTGGTAAGTGATGTCGATATTTTAGAAGGAGAAAATACTTGCTTCCAAAATAAAACCCTCTGGGCATATAAAATCCTCAATTGACCTTGAAATAAAGGTTACATAAGCAAAGGATTAGCATAAGACATATCCTGGGAGTCCCTCTCCTGACATCACAAATTTGCATATTTAGCCAATGTTTATTCATGACACAGCTGTGAAACACTAACTTGCCTGTAAATTTGTCAATTTTTGACGGATTTTGACGCAATTTGTGGCTATTTTCTACATTTTGAATGGCTAATGCACCTCAAAATGTCATTTTCATGTCACACGACCTTTAACTATCCTTAACTATTGACATCTATTATATTTTATGTGTATGTGTGGATGTACCTGTATTTGTGTTGACTTTTTAGTGCAAACTGAAATATTACGTATGACAAAACAAAAATAGACTGATTAGCCATACACCGAACATCGACGGGGACATTTTCTGGTTTTTATGTCTCTTTTCCATCCATGGTTTATTCTCCAATTAGCAATTAAATGCAAGAAAAACGGAGCCCTACTTGCTTCTAAGAAATTAACAAAAATATTAATCACAAACAATGAAAAGCTGTCAAAGCCATTATCAGAAACTTGAAATTTGTAATAGGATTATTTATACGACTATAAATTAACTGTAAACAAAAGTGATAGTTACATACAAACGTACTTTAAACTGAAACTCTCAGTGATAACCCATACAACATACGATTTCCTGATAAAGTGCATGTAAGATATTCTGTATGCATTAACTCAAGTGAATAATATTTAATCAAAATGAGTCATGTTTGGAAACGGATGGAAGAGAAAAAAATGAAGAAAACAAAGAACTAACGAAGAAAACATAAAACTATTTAAATGCAAATACTGCACTTGCAAAGTTCACATTAATATGGTAGTACAGACATATATAACGTTTTTTATGTCTGGAAGTGAAACTGAACTAAATATGATGTGAAATGATCTGCACTGGATGATAGACTTAACTGAAAGCTGATCACGAAGCACTAAGTAAAATGAAATGAAATATATATGAATTGAGTTAAATTGATGATTATAAATTGAAGATAACTGAGTAAATTAAATAACCCAAAAGAATTAAGTCAATTCAATGCACTGACTGAAGTGAACTGCATGGAGACTAAACTAAAGGCTGAAGCTGAGCTGAAAGTAACACTGAACTTACAGTAAGCAATCAAGAACGCCGCTTATGTTCATAGACGAGTTACCTGAATAATCTGATAGATACAAATGTCCCTTTCATAGCTATGAGTTTTAAAATAGTCCCGTTATTGCTAAGGTACTTGAAAGTGACTCTTGATAGAATGTTTAAAAGTTAAGAAGAAAGCTGAGCATTGACGTCACTGAAGTGAAATTTTCAGCTCAACAGATAGCGCTTCACTACTGGTGTATACACTTGCGTTTACAGAGCTTTTGTTCATCTACTAACGACAGTTTCAGTATTCTGTTTGGGGAATTTTATCCACTAAAATCATGGCTAACGATAACTCCAAATTCAGTTCTGACGGGCTTGATATTGCTTATGTTCTTTGTCTTGTGATGAAATTTCTGACGACGACCAAATGAACCAGGAAGCAGGCACGCATTTAAAATGGTTTCTGGGACACTATATGTCACGTTCCAGGGTGTGCTGGTAATGAGCAACAGATCAAATTGGAAAATTTCTAACTGAAATTTCCGGACATTTTTCTTTCTTTTTGCTCAATTTTGAGAGTGAAGTTTTTTGTCATTTATAGTAACGTCAACTTACTTAGCTCTGGTAGTGATATTGCTAATGAATTTTCGTGAGTATTGCATTATCTTTAATTTGTTTTATGGGGGGGGGGGCATAGTAACGTAGGTTACTAGGCTAATATAAGTTTCTCCAGTCAACCTGTATAGATCGTACATTACTAAAGCCTTGAACTTAAAGACAAAGGATTATCTCATGAATCCGTTGAACCCCTGAGTGTTTGCAGTGGGTAGTTTCACCTATTTTGTGTACGTTACTTGCTTGATGTACAAGTCAATTGTTATAGACAAATCCGTCTACATTACCAGTGAACAATACTGTGAAATAAAATGAGGAAGTGACGTAACGGATTCTGAGACTGTCTATTCATAAGAGATGTGAGACGATCCTCTAATTCTGGCTGACATTATTGAAAAAAAATTTACACAAATCATACGGAGAATGCTGAGAAAAAGAAATTTAGTACAAGGTCGGTAGTATTTGAAACGAGGAAACGTTTGTAAACCTGTGAAAGTCAGTAAGCTATACACTTTGTCGAATAAAGAGTCGAGGCTTGAGCCCATATATACAGTCAGGAATTTTTTACGTCTTTATAGGGTTACTGTTGTTGTTTTGGTTTTTGTTTTTTGTCTCGACTTGCCTTCTTTCCAGGCTTGATGGAAGGATGTTTCATTTCATCAAAATCCTCCCTCAACTTTCAAGTTTACACTTGGGTAGCGAAGAGATTCAATCAAACTGCTGATGATCCATGTTACCACGTATTTCCCTTAAAAATGTGGGTTTTGCATCGCTTCGTTCTTTGGGATAATTTCAACCGTCTTACCAACAATTTTCGTTTTCATCATCCCCTACAAGTTTATCTCTGCACCGCGTAGTGCAAACTAGCAGTGCATAGAAAGGACGTGCGATAGAACTAATCTGACCCATTTACATGAATAACATACCTTTCACTGTCCACTTGGGAGGAATTCACAGGCCGACCTCGTCGGGCTTCCAAACCTGGTACCAGGCTCTTATGTGACTTTGGGACAACCGTGACTAAAGGCGATGTGTAAATGCACTATAACAATAATAGTTGAACTAAATATTACAGGAATAACCTGGCAATGTTTGTCTCTTTGATAAATCCCTCACGTTCGAATGTGCAATGACGAAGACTTTAAAGGGAAATAGAGCGTTTGGATTACACCAACATGACGTACTAAAGAAACAGCTTTAGTCATTATTAAACCATTCAGTTTCATCAATAAACGTCTGCCAAAGCTTCATCTCCCCAAAACATTATGCATGTGATGAGTAACGGAAGATGCATCATTTGAATTTTGAAAAGTTTGCGTGAACAAATTAATGTTGAGCAACACAATAACTGAGTTTCTATCTATGAGAAACTTATTTCTTGAAAAAAAGACGAATGTCCTCCCTAATTTTGAATAATCTATCATTCTGCATCCAAAAACATTGGTTTTAAAAATATGGATGTTTTCTGTAAAACAAACTCCCTATTTCCCTTTAAAAGCTCAACTATGTTTGTGTCAACCATGCATGCTGACATTATAGCATGAGCATAGATGATTAGGCGGTCATATGGAAAGCCGTTAATTTCGGAATTAAAGATATGTCTAAATATTTTGTGATATATTTAATCCTTTTAACGACATTCCTAATTGAATTACAGACATCTTCAAATAATTATAGATATCTCTACATATTTAAAGATATTTTATAATATTTAATAATATTTAGAGATATCTTTAATTAGTTTAAATATCTATAAGTAATTAAAAATGGGAGATATCTTCAACTAAATCAAAGATATATTTCATTCAGGTGCATTAAAGATATTTAAATCATTTAAAGATATCTTTAAATATTTTCATGAGTTACACAGTTAGAGGACTCTCAAATGAGATTAATCTGTGTGCGCCATATTTAAAGATATCTGTATACAAGCTTTCTTGATGTCATAGTTAAAGATATGTCTGATTCCAATTATGATACGTTTAATTCGATTTTAAATAAATTAAAGTTATTGTTAAATAATTAAAGATATTTTCAATTTCGGAATACAAACTGAAACTTCTTGCCATCATAGTGTTGTATATGGTGGACGCTACGCGCCACCGTACTCATAGGTCATACAAAGTTCAGTTTCCCCGAGTTACCCGAGCGTATTGACCTTTTACTTTTCCTTTCCGCCAGTCAGTGTAGACAATAAAACACATTAAAAATAGAAAATTCAGACACTGTTCGTGGAAAGATTCCACAATGCTACATGATTGGTCAATTCATGCGTAGCAAAAATTTACATACGATGACACGTACAATTTATGTCATTCAGATTGGTCGACGTCATCAACTATCCCGTGATCCTCAGTTGTTCGGCTTCGGTCTGAAGTGTCAGTGCCATGAGGCTCCCAGCACGGGTAAATTTCTCGTCCAACAGTCAACGTCATTTTTTTTTCTGTGTGCATTATGTAGGCCTACTAATCTACTAATTCTTCGTTAATTTATGTGCCAGTCGAATCATCAAATAAATGGAACTCTAATCAACAAAGTAAATTGAACTCTCAGTCTCTGTGTTTTCGTTGTTCTGACGTCTCTCTGTCTCATTTTTTTTTTCGAGCTTTGTACAAGGTAAAAGTTTCTTTCAATTTTATTCGAGCTTTGTGCAAGGTAATGAACAACACAAAGGTCTCATTAAATGCTATTTACACCCAAATTAAAGGAAAAAGGGCAACAAAACAATCGAGATGCTGAGACCGTCCACCTGCCAACAGAACAAATCAAAATCACCCCAGGAGCCAACCAAAATAACACAGTGAAAGTAACAACAGAATTAACAGACCCACAATTCCTAGTAGTCATCTGAGAGCTGTACTAAATTTCAAACATTTGTCCTTATCAATAAACACAAAAGATCTTCCCAAACTGGACCCAAATTTTTCAAACTTTTCTAGAGGCAATCCATGAAAATCAGCATCAACTCCCTTGTCCTTATGTCACACTTAATTAAACCCATCAATTCTGGATCAGGAATATACTTTTTGTCAATAACATATTTTACAACGGGCCTTCCAAAGGAAAAATTTTGCAACACAAAAAACAAACCACACCGGAGCGAAAATACTCCTAGGAAAATTGCAATCAGGAGAACCAAACAGAAAGATATTGCAACTTGAAAACCGCCTTGGCACCCCCAACATCCCATACCATGCGGCTCACCCACATTAAGCAGTAATAGGTTCTGCGTCAGTCCCTAAATACCTAACTGATCGACTCAGTGACGAACCTCGTAACAGGAAATTTCTCTGTTTCTTACGTTTAACATCCGTCAATGGGGCAGTCATACCAAAAATCCCCTAGAAATCCCCTTAAACCCGAGTGTGACAATGAGGTCACACCAGACCGTGTGTCTGTGTGCAAAAGAATTGCATAGGTAGCGTGTAGGGAATACTCTTGTGTTCTTTACAGTCACTGCCTTCTTTTATGCATCACTTGTGAACATGTGAAAAAGTGAGTAAAAGCCTAGTTTAAATGGCGATTTGCAAGTCTTCAAATTTTACCTATTGGGTATTTGTTAACGATGCTAACTGGTGGAGCTTTTGCCAATTGAGCAAAGCTGGATACAACAATACCCACCTCTAACTGGAAAATAGATTATCAATTAATTGACGTCGTTCAATTTTTTCTTTTTAGATGTCTACCTTTAATGCTTTGGCTTATAACATTTGGTTGCAGTACCGCTAGTGTAAGTTAGCTGTACTTGGCTTTTGATTACTCCAGATGTTCGTTCTTAAAAACTTCTCATCACACAAAGTCTGCTTGAATCAACAACCTATTGATAAGCCGAAGTTCAAATTTCAAATTAGAGTCTAAGTTTTGTACAGCCTGACTTTTCGTAAACACAGCTTCATGACCATATGCTAAACTTCCCACCACGATGGGTTGACGGAGAACCCTTCACGTCTATAGAATCTGAATGAGACAGCAATATATTGTTTCATAGCATCAGATATTTGCCACTTCAGGAATAGACGTCTTAAAACGAGAATGTATTCCTTTCCATTACTTTTCTTACTACCTGTGGTGGGCGTGTTCGCCGCTAAAGATTATACAGGGTAGGTATAATTCAATGCATGCATGTTTTTCAAATAAACAAGTAAATAAAATAAAAAAAGCGACAAAATTTGGTAAGTCAATAAGTTTGTCGACTGCATGAGAGGATAGAATACTACACGCATTGAAACCTGGCGTTTTGTTTTTGTTTACGCTAGTTAGAGAACAAGCTTTTCTATATGCAAATAATTAGTGCGCTTAGCGTAAATATCAAGTAAACCCACTTTACCCCTGTCTCATGGGCGTCGACCCAGGTTAATCAATTCAAATCGGTTAGAGATGCCCAATCTCTATATAAGCCAACGTGGATGCTGCACTCTGTTTCGTGTGACTGACACGTTGTCATAGTCACCTTTTCGCCTCCACTTCGAAAACTAGAAAACAAGTCCCTCAATAATACCTGTCTTTATAAATTTTAAGAAAAAAGGCTGTTAATGTGACATACGGTACTATGCATCCGTCAATAACTAACATAATGTTTATTTGCCTATACGCACATAATCTCTTTAAATAACAGTGTAGACGCATTGTCACTTCAGTGCTGGAGGACTTACACTAAGACCCTCACACATCATTTCATATCTGCTGTACATTTATGTTATTTTATGGGGTTGGCAAATCAATCACCTAAATATGAAATTTAGTAGCTATGTTGAACATGGTGCAATTGTGTCCAGTACAATGGATCTGTAATTTCCAATTGATCACAGTTCATCGACCCTAGATATATGTTACATATCCACTTCTTTGCAGATACAAAGTCTTACGTGTCACTCCATCAGATGATGAAGCTCTTGCCTTTTTACACAGGTTGGATTACCAGGTAGGCTGAAATTATGGCTTGATCCGGGTTTATAAAAGTACCATCCGGGTATGTATGCTGGGAAAAGGATCAGTGAATGTGGAATGGGTGATGGTATCTCCCCATACAGAAGCGTAATGAAATTGAGACTACCAACAACATTTCCTGGAAATGCCCCAAAGTAAAATCGATTCCAAAGTGGACCAAGTTTTTCATAGGTTAGCTGGTGAAAACGCTTAGTGGCGTGTCGGTTGGGAGAGGGGGGCGGGGACGATAAGATTTGTGATCTCCGTCGGGGAGTATGGAAGAGGCCCCCTCCCCTTTGAAAAATATTTGAACAATTAAGTGTCCTTACATGCGAGCTGGTGCTGCATATTCTCTTAAATATAAAGTGCATAAGTAATAACAATATTTAAATAGCAAAATGTTATAATTAAAATTAGCCTTCAAAAGTTGACGTTACTGAACTTCAAAAAACGCTTATCAGTGGACAATGAGCAAGGTTTTCTGTTGGGGGATGGAGTTGGCTACTGGCATAGAGATGATTTTTCAACGGGGGGGGGGGGGGAGGTTCGAGATGTAAATCGACTTGTCCAAGGAGCAAACAGACCGAAGGGACCGTTAATCAGAGCATGTGAGGTATACATTTCATTTAAGAGAAATTTTATAGGGAGAAAACCTACCGTATACGTTTCTTGATCAGGACAATAGCGCTGTCACTAAGCAGAGCGCCACCATGACGTGAGAGAAAATTTTTGACAAAAATACTTGCCAAATTGCAGGCAATGGCACTTTATGGCATATTCAATCAAAACATAAATTTTAATCAAGAGGAGTTTATAGGGGCGGACAAATAACATGGTTATTCAGGCCTCAGGGCACCCTCGGGAGCAAGATTGGAGTGGGGAGGGTTGAGTGACAACTGAATACCATCTAAGCAGAGCGTCACCATCGACTGGCGTGGAGATGTAGGAAATTTTTGGATTTACAAACCCCCAGATAACCGGAAAAGGGGTTTTCTGGGTGTTCTAAGCTACATGCAACCAGCTCAGGGAGGAGGAGTTGCGGCTGCAATTCGAAAAAGTTTAGGGTGCGGGGGGTATTGTGGCAAGACCACCTGTTTTTAATAGGATCCCCCACTAAACACCTACCAAAGATTGTGTTTTTCAGAATTTGGTTTATTTTCAGTATTACAAAGTTCGTCATTTGGAAATCAAGGTGCAGTCATATCTTCGAAAAAGACTTACAAAATGGACATGTCCTCATCTCGAATATTGTGGAGGAAATCATGACAAGAGTTGAAGCAGACTTTTTTTCCCTCTTGCTCTGACCAAATTTGAGAAAAGGTGGACAGTGGACAAGCTCTTCGTTGATATGAAAGATTCAAAACATTATTTTTCCTTTTAGATGTACTTCACAAATTTGGAAGGTGGAACTACTTTTGGAATAATTTTTTCTTGAGAGTGGAATAAGAGTATAAGCAATTCATTGGCTGCAGTCGTTTCAGCATTATCTATTTTGTATATATAGTATATTTGCATAGTGTACATTTGTTTATATTGCGTATTTTGTATATTCGTAAAATGTAAGCCCAAACCAGTGACTAATTATTTTTTTTCAGTTTTAGGTATTTTTTTCGTTGTATTGTATTGTATATAATTACACATTTTTCCCTCTTAAGGGTGTTTATATTCACACTAAATGATTGCTGAAATGGTGAACCTTCTGGGCCACTCTAACGAAAAAAGTACCCTCCTAAGGGGGGGGGGGGGAAACAGCAAAACACTCACTCTCCCCCTTACCATCTAGATGGGCTTTCCACGAGAGGCTAGTCACCGTATCCAGGGAGTTGCTATAGACTCCCTGCCGTATCTTCGTATGGACAAACATAAGAAACGGAGGATTTCAAAGAATCGCCATAACAAACATGTTGCACATTCTAAGAGTATTAAGTGTATTATTAGTTGGTTATCCATGTTTGTGTATTTTCTTGACAATAGACAATAAGGAGGGGAAGGTAGATGGTGTGATCGTCTTTTTTTTTTTTACCCATCTTGAGCTAAAATTGTGTCATGAATTGAAATCTTGATGTTTGAAAATATCTTTTTGGCAGTTTGTAAAAGGTTACTCTTTGTGAAAGATCACTTTTTTAAATATATATTATGTGATAACATATATCTGTATACTCTACAAAAGTTTTGCAATTGAACCTTTCGATATTACCATAAGTAATTTTTGTTACACTTACATAACTCTTAATGTGTTGTTTACTTATTTTTTTTTGCTCACAATGTTAGAAATGGCTTTGGACTCTGAGCCTCGTTTTGCATCCAATCAGCAGACAGAGCTGTGGGTTGTTTTACATTGCAATAGTATTTATTTCCTTTAATGTCAACTTGAATTTGCTCTTATTGAATTTTGCTCATGCCGGTGGTCTTGCGATTTGCATCTCATAGCGGTCGTCAGGTATGAGTGTCGTCTGTGCCGTCGTGGTTACACTGAAAAGAAAAGCTGAACACTTTTTTGCAACAGATTTTGAACAAGTAACGGTGTTAAGAAACAAAAAAATACTGGAACACTGATTTCCTCCTCGGGTGCGTCTTTGATGCCTCCGCTGAATGTCTTTTCATTTGGAGAACCTCTCAAGAAAATTCCTAAGTCGGAGAAAATGCTACCCGACTAATTACAACCAGCTAGCTACTATACGCTGTGCAATCTCTAGCCGTAGGGACGCGCTCTTATGCACTAGAACTGACATTCGCACATAAAAAAAAGCTGTCCTACGTTATTCCAATTACTAAATCTGACAGCCAATGAAAACCCCGTAATTACCGACACATCTCGGCCAATGAAATTAAATATTTTCATGTTGCTAAGCGCCTGACACTAGCAAAGCTTGGATGACCATGCATGATAGAATCGTAGAACCTCCCCGGTAACCCACCGAATAGCGACAAAGTTTCGATTGCAATGTAACGAACGAGTTAACTGAAAAACAACCCTTGCAAAAATAACACATTATCTAGGCTTCAGTTAAACAACATTTACAATGAGCTGTATCAAAGTTTAATAGCAACACATGCGAAAGTTGTTGTTGCCTTGTTACAATACATTACACACCGCTTTAGACAGTGAAACAAATTAGTCGCTAATACCACTTTGAACATGTATTCGTGAAACGTGTATCAACAAAAGTGCCTAAGGTTTTAACCGAACATGTTTAATTTTGAGCGCTTACATGTTAACTGTTAAACACTGTAAGTTTATCTGGCAGCTAATAGTACTTAAGCCTAAACATCTTTACGTGTTCAAAATCCTTAGCAAAAGTGATCAACTTTTTGTTCAATATAGAACTCCGATAACTACAATCATGAAGGCCTTTTTTCACAATTTTGGACGTTCCTGCGACACACATATGAATTAGATACAAATATTTAAAATCATTATCTTACACTTCCTGAAGATCTTCTTGTGTAACAGTGAAGGAAAAAACTTACATTAATTTTCGGTACTCGTTTGGCTTAGTACGACATCTGGAAAGGATCCCGCGGGGTTGGCTATTCAGCTGACATCATGGTGTCCGGTAATGGTTACGACCTACTAATGACAAAGCTAAAAGAGATGAGGTTCAAGGTGGAGACGAAGATACAAGATGTTCAACCTCTCATCGACCAGCAGATGATGAAATCATCTAAAGGATTTAATTACACTGCCTACAACACATTAGAAGAGGTCAGTATAAGACCTCATCCACATTTACGCCATCATTGCGGCTTTATCCCTCAAATATCCCCTCTCCAGGGAACATCTCTTCAATTAAAATATTTCATTAAATATGAGCGTGTTTGGCAATTTCTGCTTGTTTTGTTATCTCACTGAGAAATTACATCTGCAAACAAGTCCTAATTACTTCGAAGATATGTTTTCCTCATGTTTATTTTTTACAAACCTACGGCGTTAATGAAAACATTTGCATGTAGTCACAACATCATGTCGAAATGATTGTATGCATTTTCTCACTACTCAGTGTAACTTGTTTGAAACGTTAGACTTTTTCTTACGTTAGAGTCTCTACTTGTCTCAGCCTTTAAAAGTTGACTTTGCTTCCATTTAATCAATTAATTTAATAACAACTTCAAGAAAATTGTTTATCAGTGTACAATTTTTTTGTTCAAAGGTAGGATTTTATGCAATGTTGTCCTCCGCCATCCCCTACTCTCAAAGAAAGAAACAAAATTTTGGTTAGACTCTCAGGATTTAAAATTTTCTTGTCGGAATCTAAGAACGGAAAGAACACAGAATGACAAGCAATATTCAAAACGTCAGATTCCTTAAGAATGCATCCTTGAAGATGGCGAATACGAAAAAAAAAAAAGAAACAGAAAAAAATCCATATCACCAACTGCCGTGCATTACTATCTGTCTGAAAATCTGCTTCCATACACAATATAGATCGAGAAATGGATGGATGATATAACCAATCAATACAGCGATATTTCCGCCAAAGAAGCATTCGCTGAAAGTTACGAAGGTCGGAGTATTAGCAAGATTAAGGTATGTAATGATTAGCTGTCAGAGGTTGGCTGAAGAGTTTGTTTTACATGATCACCGATAACGAAATTATAACGCACTGTGTTACGAAGCTCAGATAGAAGAATTTAGTTCAGGGAAAAGGTTACACGGAAAGTTTTTGAGTTTAGTCGGCAAAACAGAAGATAAGGATGAGTGTTCGAATGTCAAATTTGTATGATGTATCTCTTGTCAAAATAATATATAAAAAACATTTAACAAAGGGAGGTTGTTACGCTGGAGCTACCTCCAATGGTGGACTCAGTGATTCCGCTATAGGCTTTCCTGAGAGTGTTTAGGGATGATTAGTGACAGTCAATGGACGAGATGTTCAATCAGCCTTGTCCATGGGAGTGGAAGGTAATGGTGGTTCCAGCAAGACTTCCAGTCCGGGATGAAGTATGAATAGTCCGTAGTAACGAGCAATGGAACCAGAATATAGGTTATACAAATGTTTCGATTTCAAAAGGAAACAAAAGCGAGAAGGATATCACTAATTTTTATAATTTGAATATTTCAAATTAAGTGAATATCGTTTCACATTTTATATCTCAGTAATGAAAGAAGCTATGAAGGCAGTTAGATCATCAACAGGATTTATATTTCAACCTCTAAAAGATATCTATTGTAATTTTAAATTTCATGTACAATTTAAATATAATTCATCGTCTTATAGATGTTGAGGGACCTCAGTTTCTTCCTTATAACGATTTACAAATGTTTCTAGTGTACAGTATACTCTTTGTTCGGAGAACAATAATACTATGATGACACCAAAACAGTACATACACACAAGCGTTCTACCGATGTTTTATTGTCACGTGCAAAAAGAGTGGCGTTTACAAAGTTACCAACAGAGACTGACGCCACGAGGTATTACAAGACGACCAATCACAGCTCAGGTTAGACTCTGTAGAGTCTTCTTGGGCTGGAAAGTTTCTGTTCCTAATCTTGGTTCCGCCACCTCTGAAGGAACATCCGCATATTTACAGTACTGCTCTTCCGGAAGAGTATTTACTCCCCTCATTGATCGTTGTCCTCGAGAGGACGGCGATCATAGAGAAACACGATTACTAGTTGAGTACATATCCTCGGTTGGGTATAAGTAGGTTGCAGCTCAAATTGTGAGGAATGCATCAAAGGAGGAGGATTCATTTGCCGAGAAAGACTTTGCAAAGTCTTAGCTCAGTCAGGCAACTGTCTCACAGACGGGGTCGTGTACAAAGCTAAGGTAACAACATCACCTGATATAGAAACTTATGAGTGGCTTACTGAAAACCCGGTTAAAAAACAGATGGAGGAATCACATCACCTCAAAAAGAAAGTACAAACACAATACTGTCCTTAGTAAATACATCAGGTTGTTGGAAGAAAAGAAGAGGCCAAGGGCTCTGCGATCCCTTGCGCAGATGCACAGTAATGTAAATTATGAAGGAAAAGGAGAATTTGCATTAGTTTGTGCAATATCCCATATGGTCCATTTCTGACCATGAGCCCTCACTTTTGCACATAGAATCTGTAGAATAAGGAACATATTTCACGATTTTATGTAATGTCCCAATGGGCCCATTTCGGAAATCTCTGAGAGAAAAATGTCTATTAAAGACAAGATTGCACTGGGTTTTAAAAGGATGAAAGGTCATTCCAACCCTAAAGTTACCTGTTAGAAACAATCTCCTCAAGTCAATTAAAGACCTAAAGAGATGAAAATTCGTTTCACAAATGCAAGATTGAAAGCAAAGAAAAGTGCGACTAGTTTGCAATAAACTCTATTTCCATAAACTCCATTTCTTCGTAATGATCCTCGCCTGTAACAGGATCAAAGTCTATAAAAGACTTTACTAATGAAGTAAGGTTTCTTTAAAAGATAATTATTCGAGAACGAAGATCCACACGAAGTTCTTTAAAGCACTAATAGTCGCATTCGTCACTGATGCGCTATTAAGATTGTCATTACAGCATAAGACACCCACGCCACAAATATAAAATATTTAGAGGCATGCTACTGATGACGCTCTAAAACTTGAGAGCAGAAACCGGTCTAGTTTGGTCATAAGAACCATTCCTAGTTTGGTCATAAGAACCATTCTTGTGGCATTACTACATCAAAAGTAAGTTTATT
The DNA here is from genome assembly GCA_021234535.1 of Stichopus chloronotus. Taxonomy (NCBI): domain Eukaryota; kingdom Metazoa; phylum Echinodermata; class Holothuroidea; order Aspidochirotida; family Stichopodidae; genus Stichopus; species Stichopus chloronotus. Next base: position 3,805,674 of record CM037848.1, on the reverse strand, counting down.
TCACTTAAAAGGTGAAAATGCTTCTAAGAGGAACATACAACAAGACATGTATACCTCAGGGCATTCCTTAAAAAATCTCATCAGGTTCTTCGTTGGATTGTGAACCAGTGCCCACCCCTCCTTCACTCGATTTTATGAAATTTCCCAATGGGCCCATTTCGGACAATGGATCCCAAATATGACAAACACCCAGACGGAACCACTTCCATAGCACTAATGTGACCCACCATCAACAGTGTTACATACAATCTGTAAGCGAAGAATTATTTTGCATCATTTTATTATTAAATAGCTTCAGGAACCTTTCCAATAAATTTCTTGTAACAGAAAGATACCACTACCATAGTAAGAATGCACCGCAATGTCAACTTAGTACGATGGGACCTGTGACCCATGCATACCGAACATACAGAAAGAACTTCCACAGTAGTTATGTGGCACAACCTTAACTTGCAACATACAATCTGTAGGTGAAAATCTGCATTTTGCATAATGTGATAAAATGACCCATTCCAGACCTTGCACCCTGAGCAACTAATCCTAAACAACCTGAATGTACCACTACCATAGTAGATATGTGACCTACCTTCTACTTTAATAGTAGCATACTATCTGCAGAAGCTTGCATTTTGCATGATTTCATAAAATAGTCCATATGGTCTATTTAGACATTGGACACCAAAATATTGAACACCGCTAATGCGTCACAACCATAGTAGTAATGTGATAAAACCTCAACTTAATTGTAAAATCTGATGAGAAACAATTGATGTACTTCTAAACATTGGGCCCTTTTGGCCGCCCATAGCCCATATGTGACCTCTCACACCCACATTTTGTACACAAATAAATGGTTCATTACCCAAGGATCATTGTCCCCAAGTTTCTGGAAAATGTATCAGACGGTGTTTGAGAGAGTGAGCAATTCATAGCAATTGTGAGCAGATAAGGCCGATATACAGAGAGTTGAAAGCCTCATCACAATGACAGCTCACACAGGGTAGATAGTACAAGTCACAAATGTTTAGTTACCTCTTATTTTGAGAGAGATGTGGAGAGAGATGTGGAGAGAGATGTGGAGAGAGATGTGGAGAGAGATGTGGAGAGAGATGTGGAGAGAGATGTGGAGAGAGATGTGGAGAGAGATGTGGAGAGAGATGTGGAGAGAGAGGTGGAGAGAGATGTGGAGAGAGATGTGGAGAGAGAGGTGGAGAGAGAGGTGGAGAGAGAGGTGGAGAGAGAGGTGGAGAGAGATGTGGAGAGAGAGGTGGAGAGAGAGGTGGAGAGAGAGGTGGAGAGAGAGGTGGAGAGAGAGGTGGAGAGAGAGGTGGAGAGAGAGGTGGAGAGAGAGGTGGAGAGAGAGGTGGAGAGAGAGGTGGAGAGAGAGGTGGAGAGAGAGGTGGAGAGAGAGGTGGAGAGAGAGGTGGAGAGAGAGGTGGAGAGAGAGGTGGAGAGAGGTAAAATTGGATGTCTGACATTCACCTCCATATATACAGTGTACTGAGATATAAAATTTCCCCTACACTGATGATACACAATGAAGCAAATACGAGTTTCAGGCAAAAATGGTATGGTAGCTACAGAGTGCCATAATATCACTATTTAGGGCTAAAAGAGGTCCTCTTTAATTTGTCTTTTGCTTGATCTCCACGAAAACAAATCAAATTTAAAAAATAATAGAGCACACCTTCTCAATAGGGTAGATCTATATACCAAGTTCTCATGCGACTTCTCCTGCGACTTCTCCTTATTGAGTATTCGATTGTCACAGACACACACGCACACATACACACACGCCATGACAGCATAGGTTCCTTTGCTGACCAAAAACCCTCAACACTGTAACATATAATCTGTTAAAGAACTATCGCTTGGCACAATGGAATAATTTATAGCCCATATGACCCAACTTAAAGTTGGACCCACAAATGTTGAACACTGCAAATGGTTACACTAACACAATGCTAATTTTACAACCCTTGTAATGCAAAATATATGCAGACAAGAAATATTCTGCACGATTTCATCAGATGGTCCACACAATCCATATGGGAACAATTATTCTGAACAATCAGAAGGAACCACTAACATAGTAGTAACGTGACAAAATTTCAAATAATGCCATACAATTTGTAGGAGAAGAGGCAATTTGCATGATTTCTTAAAATGGCCAATATGGCTCACTAGAAACTTAGACTCAAAATTCTTGAACACCCTGAAGGCACCATTACAATAATGCATCCATACACCTAGTACAAACTTTTTTCAAACTTTATAACTTGAGATATCGTCTTAAAAATGTTTTCAGAGTTTTGCCCCTAGTGTCCCCAGAGGACCTTTGACCTCCATCTCAAACAAAAGGGCACACCTTCTCAATATGGCAAACCTATACACCAAATTTGACTTTCATCCGACTTTCTCCTATTGAATTAGAGCGTACCTAACCAGTATGACAGACATACAAAGACATACACACACAAACACACGCAAACACACACACGCCAACCTGACTGCATAGGTTCCGTTGATTACGCAAGAAACCACTCACCGTTACATGGAGAGCAACGTCCTACGGTAATTTAACAAAACGATATGACCTTTGCCTCTGGGGAAATTGTTTGTCATGTGTGTACCAGGGCATGCAACTCTAAACAAGTCTTCGGAATTTATTTCTACCTGTAGGCATTCAAAAAAAGTTACCGTGTAATCCGTGACCCTACATTATCGTTTTTTTTTTGCCCGATGAAATCGTAACCTTCGTAATCATGCAAGTGTATGTATGTGTGTACGTATGCTTTGTACTGTAATACTTTCTGAGGACATACGCAAAGAATTTCATGTCCACGGGGAGAATTTCTATAGCTTTGTATCTCTGTACGTGTGTGTATGTGTGTTTGTGACGCTCTTGATATCTCAATTTGAGAAAGGAAGCTTGTACAGATCTCATATTTTGTATGTGGATGTACCATATCGAGTGCAAGAAGCCTATTGCTTTTGGTGGAGATCAAAGGTCATTTGGGGTCAACAGACGTCAAACGGTAAAAACCTGGTAAATAGAAGGGAAACTTGTACAGATGATTTAGTACATAGGTGTACCATATTGAGTACAAGATCAATATTGATTGTGGTGGAGGTCAAAGGTCATGTGGGGTCAACAGGGGTCAAATAGTGAGAACTTTGTTCACACAATATCTCAAGAAAGGAAACTAGTATAGATCTTACATTTGACTTGTGGCTGTACCTTATTAAGGACAATAAGGCTATTGTTATTTATGGAGGTCAACAGTCATTTGGGGTCAGTGAGGTCAAATAGTTAAAACTTTGTAAACTCAATATCTCCAGGAGGGGAAAATTGCACAAATCTCATATTTGGTAAGTGGGTGTATCTTATTTAGTAAAAGTACTATATTTATTTTGGTGGAGATGAAAGGTCATTTGGGGTCAGCAAGGGTCAATAAGTGAAAACTTTGCAAACACAATATCTCAAGAAGGAAAGCTTATACAGATCTTGTTTTTGGTATGTGAAGAGGTACCTTATTAAGTTTAAATGGCGTATTGATTTTGATGGAGGTCAAAGGTTATTTCAGGTCAACAGGGTTGAACTCTGGAAAACCTTGTAGACACGATATCTCAAGAAGGAAAACTTGCACCGATTTGATATTTGGTATGTAGTGACGCTCTTGGTTATCTCTGTAGTACGCAGTTATGCATTTTCGAATGGATACCTACAGTATCAGTCATCAACATGGTCAGCAGATGTCCTTGTACATCAATCAATTGGTGATACCACAATAACCAAGCACATAACACTTACTTTTCTTACGCAATATGTCAGATTAAAAAAATTGAAAAAAAAACCCATTGGCAACCACAATGTATTTGTTCATTTTTTTCTGTAATGGAGTATAATTGTTTTTGTTTCTCCGTACTGATGCGTAACATACGTTTTTCCGTAAGCTCCTATCTGTCTACATGCTCTTTTTTTATTCCTTGCCGAAGGCAAAAGGAATCATCTTTCATAGCATTTACATTCGGTTGGACCACGGAGTTGGTTGGACTGTCGTAAAGCTAATCCAGCCAAACCTGTCAGATACAAAGGTGAAATATAAATATTTGAGACTTTATATGTGCAAAATGTGTTCGAATGTCTAAGTTTATTAAAGAAGAATAAATGTTCAGGTAGAGGTGAAAATGATCAAGAAAAGTTACTGACTGTACTCTGCTACGAAGATAGGATTTTGTTTTGAATTTCAATTCTAGATTTCATCCAACTTGAACGATCAGAACAGACCGATCTTTTTCATAATTGGTGGGACTCATTCAAGAGAATGGATTACCCAAGCAGCCATGATACAGTTCGTCCACTATGTAAGTCAAACATAATAGAAGGAATGACATTTATTGCGTCGTTTCCAAGCACCCAAGGTCATAATATTTGGAACAAGGAAGGGCAAATGAGCAATCTTCCTCGAATCAAATAATACGCTATGTGACATTTCCCGAAGAGAAGATAATATATCGGAATTTTGGAACAAGTATTTCATCATTTTGTTTTTTAAATAATATACTTCATGTGGCCCATGCGATTATAAGGAACCTTTCAAAAAAGCTTATCTCTTAATCGCTGCAAGATTATCTCTTCTCGATCGACTGCAATTTCGTAATTGCATTTCATCATCCACCCCCTCCACCAATATCCATCACCGTCAAACAAAATGGAGTTACACGTCTGCCAGCTTAGATAGAAACTGGTCCAGATCAAAACTTTATCCATTCTTTATCTGATCTCTATGTTTACTTTAGTGATCTACTTTGCAGACATTCTATTTTCACTCTTAAATCATCAGGCGTAATGTTACTGTTCTATGTGATTAAAGGAAAAAAAAACTTTGTGGAAACAAAATGTCAGTAAAATGTGTTCAACACATTCTGCAGAGAAAGTGAATAACAAACACAAAGGCTTTTAGAAAAGTCTCTCCCAGCACCAAACCATTCCTCTACATTGCAGTTTTTGGTTACTTCGATGGACAATTTCAAGGAACAAGACTCATGGGGCCACGAAGAAATGGACACAAGATAAATTTAAGACGAAAAACAACATATTCTTTGTGTTAAAATTTAATTACAAACAACTGATGACCGAAAAACCAAACTTTGTATTAAAAGTTTGAAAATTAATTAAAAAATGAAAAACAACCTCTTAAAATGACTGAGTGCGTTCAGTTAAGAAACACATCACAGTCTGAGTTTCTTCTCATTGCTGAACGTTTATATAACTCTATTGGACTTAAAACTCATTGATCACTATCTTGTAGAGTGACTATAGTAATGATGAGTGCTAGGCTTCGATTCATTGTCATCATAAAGACACTTGCATTATTATTTTCAGCTACTTACGGAGTATGACCCATCCAAACAGGATAATCTGATTGATATCATGGAATTTCACGTCATCCCTGTCTTTAACGTGGATGGATATTTTGAAACATGGTTTGGTGTAAGTCAAAAACTTTTCTATTATGAGTAAGAGTAATACTCCTATACTACAAAATTCAATCAAAATAAGATTAAATAGAATGAATTGACAAAAGGTGAAACTTTATTGTCATAAATATCAAAACCACTGATATTTCTCAGGAACTACATTGAATGTAGTTTCCTTTCAAATTTAAAATCCTACATAAATGTAGCATTACAAGCAAATCCGTTATTTGAAAACTCACAAAATGGCAATATTTGGGTCAATAATTGTGTATTCTTTCTTTAAAGGTTTGAAAACACTGAAATAATGCTTGTTAAATGTATGTAAACACGTAAACTTTGAACTTTCTCACTCTTACAGGATCGAATGTGGCGTAAGACTAGAAAACCAAATAAATTTGGGAAGTGCATTGGGACTGACCCGAATAGAAATTACGACAACCATTGGGGAAGTAAGTCTACGGTATAGAACTAGAGTAATTTCAGGCTTAATTATTACCGTACGTGATATTCCTTCACCAAAGGAAGAACTTGTCCTTCGATTTTCACGACAGAGCGAATCTACTGCAGACAAGCAAGTTGCGTGTAACTATAGCCTGATATATATATATATATATATATATATATATATATATATATATATATATATATATATATATATATATCAGGCTATAGTTACACGCAACTTGCTTGTCTGCAGTAGATTCGCTCTGTCGTGAAAATCGAAGGTCGATTCTGAGTTCTAAATGCCAGCACAGCGGAAATGGCATGCGATTTCAATATAACGTGACCTACCATGTATATATAGTCTTCAAGCAATAGCAAAAAACAATTATGAATATGTAAAAAACAACTGTGCGAATACATTACTTAGGGCGATATTCTTAAAGACAAAAACTCATCACCCCAGACAGTTTCAATTCTCCCAACCACTTACGTCTAGTCCCTCCCTCAGTTAGTCTTGGTCAAGACCTAGTGAATCTCCCCCTTCCCGCCTTCATTCCCACAACACCTGTTGTTACCGCTATTCCCTTGTACGGCCCCTTCTCTGTACAGCTTTGAACTGTTATATCCTCGAGTTGCTTTCGTTCACTGGTTGGACAGTTATCGACTCTCATATCGTAGTGGGCGCGTGCTGCATGAATGAGTTAGTAGAACTGTATGGGATGTATAATGGAAGAAGAAAATACTACCATCGTCTTAACACAAGACTATCATTCAGCCTGTCTTAAATTCCTCCTCATGTCCAATCAAAACTATGGATCCCTGTGTATGCTGTGTAATATGAGCTACGCTGCATCCTTCGAATTTGCTGTCAATCAAAGGGTACTATAACTTAGAACCAGTTGAGAATTTTGCTCTCCGGAAGGTAAAAATATAGCTTAGGATGGTGAGTTACAGCCTTTAAGTTCATGCTTAAGTATGGACTAAAAATTGGCAAAAATTACGTTAACTTGTGACCAAAATGTCTTTCATGAAGCTTGTACAGTGCAATTTCAGAAAGAAAAGACAAGATTCTATAAATATCATTATTCTTAATTGTGGTAATTATTGTTTTTCTTTTGTTGGTAGTGATTGACTCAAGATTACTTCGCATAGACACTGCGTTGTGTATTGCAACCTTCATTTTAAATTAATTTTATATGGATTACTCAATCTAGACATCATCAAAATATAACACGAAAACAAAGACACCTAACTAATTATTACTGCAAACTTTTTATTGTTTTTAATAAATTTTTGAATACTTTATGGTCCGAACATCCGCTAAGGGATCGACTCAGGATACTCACACTATAACAAAGATCATCCATACGGTAGACAAACAAACGAAGCGAAAGTAGTATTTCAGCAATATCGAATTGATGAAAACTAGTTTGTGAATATTTTGATGTTGCTTGAATGTAAAACATATTCTGTGACATACCATAGCTGACCGTGACATTTTAAGTTGCATTTAAGAATAGAATGCCTCGACCTACAGAGGAGGTGGCAAATGTGATGTCAATGTGCAGATCCTCCTACGCCCTCTGTCTCTTCTCCAGCCTGGTTACTACTGTGAGGGACTAATGACATAACCTACACTCCGAATTTACTTTGTCCTCCAAGGAATCTGTTAAGGTTATTTAATTAACTATTTTGATTGCGTCGTAACCTTTTTGCTTACGAAGATCCTAAGTGTCCGGTTTTTTTTTAGATTATTACCTCATCGCCCTATAGGGGCTAGATGAGATATTGTAGTCAGTTGGCTAGTGGAGCTATATATTGTACTGTGCACCCATGAGAGAATGGTTGCCATGGAAATGCTTGGAGTGGATGAGTAGCGACACCCCAGGGGTACCCCATGGTAGAGTGACCATGGGTACAGGAGGGTCCTGTTGGGTGGTATAAATTAAAACGTGTCCATGTCAATGTGTGTGCGTGTGTGTGTGTGCGTCCGGACCTGTCCAAATTGTGGTTTTTCCAGAATAGTTTGAAAAGCATATGAGCGATTAAGTTGAAACTTGGTAAGGTTGTGCATGATGCCAACATGTCCAAGATCTATTGGTTGTATGGTAAATTGAGTCAAATTTGCTGATTTTTGAGAAAAAAAAAGCCAATTATGCCCCAAAATTGCTATTTCCAGCATATCTTGAGAAGTATTTGAGCATTTAAAGCAAAATTTTGCAAAATCTAACATGAGAATAAAATATTCAAGGTATATCACTTTTGTGGTAAAGAGAGTGAAATTTGCTGATTTTTGAGCGAAAAAAGCCAATTTTGCCTCAAAACTTGTATTTCCAGCATATACTATTAAACCAATTAACTTCAAGTACTTAGCAATAAACTATTACAAATTCCCATGTGAGGCTCTGTATTGAAATCAATGTGCATGTTGGCGATGAGATATGCAACTCCGTGGATTGCCCTCTTGTTTAAATAGTATCCTCAGAATACCTTGGTGTTTGAATATACAAAATAGAACTACACAGGAAGACGGATTGAGTGTTTCACACACAAACACTCAAACATACTTTTTATACTTAAAAAGTTTACAAGCATCATTTGAAAATAAATGTGGCGTGACTCTCGTTGCAGAAAATCCCTCGTGAGGTGTTTAAATCACCAAAAAGTTCTAAAAAATCCTTTTGCAGAAACATGAATAAAGTTTCTAAAGAAGAAAAAACATTTCGACCAAATAAAGGTTGAGTGTCGATTTTTTTTTGGCCAGAGGGTACAAAGGCATTAGTTATGAGGACATTTACTATCAAAAAGTGAGAAATGCGGTTTTACCCTAAATAGGTGGTGCCATTATATGACAACTGTATGCTTAAACGTGGCACGAAGGATGAACAGTTATAACCCAATGATGGTGGAGCGCACCTCAGTACTATTAGAATGCCTGGTTCCCATAATCCCCCCCCCCTCCTACAGGGGGGTTGTCCTAGGTGAAATTCAACTTATTGGGAATTGATCGTAGAGGAATATTGATTGATTGATTAGTCCTAACATTCTGCGCGACCGTTGTATTGCCATACTGCACTAAGACACTTCAATACTCTGGCCATACTACATGGCATACTATTTTGAATATTGCTTCTCCAAACATGAATAGGTCACACTGTCCCTCAGACTCAAACAATTCCTTACGTTTCAGTTTTTGGTTTCCATGAAAAGCGAAACCTGTGCGGTGATGATTGTGTCTGTGTGTGTGCTTGTGTTTGTGACATTAAGCTTGTTAACCGATATTTTGGGAAAGGTCGTTCCTAGAGGTCTCATACTTGGTACGTAGATGTCCCATATCAAGAAGAAGAACCTTACTGTTTTGGTGGAGGTCAAAGGTCATTTGAGGTCACCAGCGGTAAAGCAACTTTGTTAACACGATATCTCAATATGTGGACATGGACACTTTCGATACATAGTGTGTGGTTTCGTTATCCCAGGTAGAAGAGCCTTATTATTTTTAATTGAGGTCAAATGTCATCTGAGATCACAAGTGGTCAAACACTGAATATTTTGTTAAGACTATACCTCAAGACAGGAATCGTGGTGGCTTTTGACACATAAATTGTAAATGTGTTATATCAAGCAAAAAAAGGCTACTGTTTCTGGTGGAGGTTAAAGGTTCATCTGATGTCACAGAGGTCAAACACTGAAAACTTCGTTATGATGATATCACAAGATAGGTATCATGGAGACGTTTGATTTTCAGTTTTGTATGTATGACATCAAGGAGAAGAAAACTATTGTTTTTGGTGGAGGTCAAAGGTCATTTTGGGAAATAATGAGTCATGTAGTAAATGCATAAATATGGTATCTCAAGAATGGGATGTTGGACAGATCTCAAATTTGGTATATGAACCACATTGAGTACAAGAACTGAAATGGTCACAGTGGGATCAACGCGGTGAAATAGTGAAACCTTGCAAACATGATACCTCAAGAAGGACAGCTTGGACAGATCTGATAATAAGTGTCTTTCGGTGGAGGTCAAACGTGATAAGGGAACAACAATAGATGAAAATGTAAGGACCTTGAGTCAAAGGAAGCTTGCACTGGTCTCATATTTATTGTGTAGATGTAGTCAGGTGTAAATATCGAGCGCAGAGGTTTAACACAATTGGTAGAGGCCATTTTGGTCACAAGGGTCATTTTTTAAAACAACACTCACAAAACGTAACGGTAAAATAAGAACTCCATAACTTTTAGGTGAAATTTTACACACAGTTAATGTAAAATTTACCAAAATTATGTAAAATTTACATATACTGTTTACCTTTATTATGTAAAATAAGAACTCCATAAATTCTACATTTGATATATGTAAATTCTACAAAATTTTGGTCAATTTTACAATAACTGTGAGTAAAATTTTACCTAAAAGTTATGGTGTTCTTATTTTACCGTTACGTTTTGTGAGTGAATGTACACTTTAAATCTCAAGGCAGGAGACCATCCATCTATTCCTGTATGTAGTATGCACTTCATCATGTTGAGCACATGCCGCCTAACAGTCATCACTACTTTAGATTAGCACATGTCACTGTGTGTATCAGTTGCTGTATCTCAAGAGGTCCACCTATCCGCCCGACAAGTTTTCAGTTCGACAAGTAATGGGTAAAATGTAAAAAAAGTAAGTAAAAAAAAATAAAATGAAATACAGGTTTTCAGTCGGAAAATGAAATAAATGTTTTCAGTCCGAAAATGATTTTTGACTTCGCTGTCAATGACTTTTATCGATTTTATAAATCTTTATTGACCCAACCATCCACTTTGGGGCACATTGAGTTGATACCATTAAGTTTGTGATGACTTTAAAGGGTATAAACACATGACAATACTTATAATTAGCATGTTTAGTCAAGTTTCACATCAAAAGTTTATAAAAACTGTCAAAATGCTTAAATTTTTACCCTTACTTTTACTGGCTGATATGTGCTAAGTGCTAACATGAAAACTGTCTGATTACGAATTTCAAAAACCAGATTGAATTGTTGAATCCTCATTCATTGATGTTCACTTGTATGTGACATATGGGAATCTTCTTAGTTTGACAATTGGTCAATAGCGTCTTAAGAAAAGTTAAGGCAGGCTAATGAAAATTTAGTGAATGTCACGAAACAAGTCAACAATCCTCTCTAACTACCACAAAACATCAAAATAAGTTATTTCGAATAGCGAAATTGTTGTTTCTGAAAGGAATGTTATGGATGGTATTGAATTTCCCTCCAATTGCCACAGTAATGTTGACAAGCACCTCAGGGCTTTGGCAATGAAATGACAGTGGGGTTAAAGGGCGCTTTCTAAAATGTTATCTTCGGACTGAAAACGTCTACATTATTTCGGATTGGAAAGGGGTATTTCATTTTCGGAGTAAAAACGTGCATTCCTTTTTTCGGATTGACAACACGATTTTCGGACTAAAATCGTATATTTTTCTTTTTTATTTTCGGACTGAAACGTGTCGGACTGAAGACGTGTACCCCATCTCAATTGGTGACACAATACTGTAAAGACTAAGCCGATGACACACTCTCACCTTGTGCACTGTGTCAGATTCATGAAAAAAATACTCATAAATACATCATTGAAAGCACTATGCGTTTGGACATTTTGGTTGTACATCAGAACGTCCGTACAAAACGTATAGTATACTGCAAAGGAGTATGTACTTTGTCACACGCGTTGCTTAAATTAAAATAGTTCAGATTTAGATTAAGCGTTATATAAGCTCACATTTGACTGTCATCACAAGGTACATACGCTGTGACAGTGTGCAACACTTTATGTATATGTATTGACGAACATACTGCGAATTCAGTTTTCTGGGAGTTCTTTTCCGCTAATTCACTCTGGCACAATTCGTAGATAACTTTGTAACAAGGTTTTGTTTCTTTGTACCATCATAATGGTTACATATACTTACATTGATTTTTTTTTGTCATCACAGCGAGTGGAACTAACAACGTTCCATGTTCCCAGGCCTACATGGGTACCCACCCTGTATCTGAGATAGAGATTAAATTAATGCAGGATCACGTGATGTCAATCAAGGATCGAATGAAGGTTTTCATTGACGTCCATGCCTACAGTGAATATTGGATGTATCCATATGGTTGGACTGTGACGTCGGCGCTTGACATTGACGAACTGGTAATATTACTCAATTTACTTCAGATTCTTCTAAATCTTTGTTAATCAGAAACAAAAATATTTAGAAAAGAAGCCACCGTGTACGACAGAGAGACTTTACTTACTTTTCGTTAGTCTTCCCCAAAATGATCATGAATATTCAAAGTTAAAGATGTTGCGTATAAACTGTATTGATTGCTACTTGAAATGATGACCACGTAAATTCTTCAACTAAGAGAGAACAAAATTAACAACATCAACTTTCCAGCAGATCTGTACACACAAAATTTGAATTAGAACTGTTGTTGTCAGTAAAGAAATATTTTGACGGCTCTTTTGCATATTTAAACACTAAAGGTATGACCATCTCTCTGATTTCTTTCATCTAATCTTACGACTCGTTTGCTTTTGCTTGGTATGCCATTTGATCATACCTCTACTTAACTTTCTTACCATGAAATCGTTTTAAGGGAAAATTAAAACCCATGGCATAAGTCTGATAGAAGCCTATTTGATATGGTCGTCAAACGTTTTCGGTTAGAGCCCTATGTTCCTACACCCCTATGTTCCTACACCCCTATGTTCCTACACCCCTATGTTCCGACACCCATATGTTCCGATACTCATATGTTGCTACACATCCAGTATGTCGGACACCATTTGGGGCTATGATGCTCGGCCTAGTTATAATGCATTGATCATATTAAGAAGGGCTTACTTTAAGTTTCAGCGCATGGATTATAAGAAATATAACAGCGCTAATAAACAACGTGAAATATTACAGCATATATTACCATACGTAATTTGGAAATGTGTAAATGTGTACGGTAATGGCCGGAGACAGCTCATCTAACGGAGATTGTGGTACACCATTCTTTGGGGCCAAACACTGCTCATTTTCCATGGGATCTAGAGGGTCTTACTAAGCCGGAATATAAGTGTGTCTATTTATCTATCCATCTAGTCATCTATCCATCCATCCATCTATTCACATTTTTTCAAAATGCTTCTCCTCATACATGCTCTCATAGATTTGTTTGAAATTCAGACACGGTGTTCCTTGGGTAGTGGACCATTTGGAGTGTTTAAGAGTTTTGGCCCAAGGTCCCATGTAGGTCCTTTGGCCCACATGAAAATCTGCAAACTGCTTCTTCTCCTGTTTAAGTGTCCCTTTAAACTGTCATATACATCTCAAACTTTTATCGCTATCGTTCATGAATGATAAATAATGGCACAGTGTCAGTTGGTGTACTAACTGTAACTGTATATTGCCCTGAGGTAGGGTAACCAGTATGTGGACAAAAAAAAAGGGCACTTTGAGTTATTTCATGAAATTCAGCTAGCCTTCACAAACCTGTCAATTTTGCGTCCAGTTTCTTGTAATTGAAGGTCAAATTAAGAGGGTCGCCATTATGTGTCACACACAAATTGCCACATTTGAGTGAGAAGTTAATGATTTAAATTGGTTTTAGAAAACTTGTGACCATTTACTTTTCCACATTAGTACTAATTCATATATCCACAGCCAGTACAAACCATGGAGAAAAATTAATTAAAACTGAGTTTTCATAATTATTGGATGTGATTAGTGATGCTAATTATAAGCAGTTATAACCATACAAATTTAACCTATACAGAAATGCTGTGTCACCAAGATTTGCTGCTCAATTAGCTGAATCTTATTAGAAAATATGATCTGAAGGTCAACAATTAGCAAAGAGCATCCTTCCACTGACGCAAGAAACAAAGGCCTATTGTAAATCCCTGGAGAGAAGTAAGTCAGGCCATTATACTTGAGATGTTGATATCACAGACAACAAGGAGAAATGTTTATGTGAGAAGGCTGGATATTTAAGAGTTTTGTGGTACTTCCAGAAAAGAGCTCTCTTCATGCAAACGTTACAAACTAAAACCCTGAGTGAAAATCCGTTGGAATTTTGTTTGTATCTATTACCGTTTTTTAGATATGACTTTTCAAAGTTTGAAGAAAATGCAAAACAGATGACGTGGAGTGTTGCACAGTGTCAGTTTTTCTTTTCTTAACCCTACATATTTTGCCTCTTAATTACTTAATTACTGAGTTTCACATTGGTAAGTGATATCGATATTTTTGAAGGAGAAAATACATGTTTCCAAAATAAAACCCTCTGGCCATATAAAATTATCAAATGACCTTGAAATAAAGGTTACATAAACAAAGGATTAACATAAGACAAATCCTAGGAGTCCCTCCCGTGACGTCACAAATTTGCATATTTAGCCAATGTTTATTCACGACACAGCTGTGAGACACTAATTTGCCTGTAAATTTGTCAATTTTTGACGGATTTTGACGCAATTTGAGGCTGTTTTCAACATTTTGAATGCCAAATGCACCCAGCACCTCAAAATGTCATTTTCATGTCACCAGACCTTTAACAGGGTTTTTGCTGTAACACTATAGTTGAACACCTGCAACAGAATGGCTAGGAAACACGCTACATATTAGTCACGTTGAACACCTTACATGACCTTTACGAGTTTAAATTTTACTTTTCATGGTGACATAGAATCTGATGAAACAAAACTTTTAAAACCTTCCTGAAGAACTCTCCACATTACACACATCCATGATCTGTTAATTTATCATGACTACTATACTTTGGTATTGAGGTTTACACAATTTGCCCTCTGACCCCTTACGACCCTTTTATCTTCACCAAAATCAAAAGGGATTTTGTAGTAAACATGATGTGACATATTGAATATAAGATTTGCAATAACTTAGCTCTCAAAATGTTGAAGTTACAGTCTTTCAGTATTTCAAAAAGTTGTTCTTATCTCACATGACCTTTGACCTGCACAAAACTATGAAAAAAAAAAGATGGAGCACTATTTTCTTACTCCACCATATCAATATGACTCATCTACATGTGTCAATATAGGAGATAGGTGGTTTTTAAGATGTGTATACTTTGATATCTGCTGACCCCACATGACCTTTACCAAAACAATAGAGACCGTCAACTAATTATGATGAAGTCACATGCCAGTTATGAATCTGCACTAAATGCCTACCCCAAGATATGAAGGTTACAAGCGAGAGCAAGGTTTCCATCTTTTCACATCTGCTGACCACACATGACCTTTGACCTTTCGAAAATCATTACAAAATTGTCTACCCCAAACATTAAAAACTTTCTACAATGTTTGAGTTCTGGACATATGAGACTTTTATGAATTTCACGTTTTTATCTCCTCAGACCACGCATGACATTTGACCTCCACCAAAAACGATGGGGATCTAGTATTCAATATGTCGAAGCCACATGCCAAAAGTCAGTTTCAGTCAAGATATTGAGCACTGGCGGTGCCAGAATGTCAGACTTGGGGGGGGGGGGCAAACTGAGGCCAGAGGGAAATGTTTGGGGGGCCAAAGATTTTCGCCCGTAGCGCGAAACCGAGCGCGAAGCAGTGCGGGTGGGGTCCAGGGGCCCGCCTTAGGGAAGCTCTGAGGTTTTAGCATATCTCTGGGTGGAAAATTAAGTCCCAAAGAGGTATATTATTTATTTTTATATTATTTATTTTTTCGGTTGACCGTGCTCCAAGGTTCCCAACTTTTTTCTTTGGGAGTACCATTTCACATTTACGCGGTGCCACCGAGTACGCACATACACACACAGGCTACACACACTTCCATTCCAGTCACTTTATTCTATAAAAATGTGCAGTACTTACCAATAGTAATAAAAAGTGAGGCCTACTATTAACACATTTATTACGATGCAGCCAACGACATTCCTATATTTAGGAAAACGACGACATTCCTATATTTAGGAAAACAACCACCTACCCGCCCTTCCCTTATGCTGGACGGTAGACAATCCAGAGAAAATTGGTCTGACCAGGCTGGCCTACTGTTGAAGTGGCTACGGGCATGATATGAAAACTGCCTGCCTCTGTAACATAAATTAGGCATTTATCATTCATGGTTCCCCTGAAGCTGATCTTATTCAGTCCAATGCCAATACATAGTTTTGTGATTAAATTAATTGTCGATGAGTACAAGATCTGATTGGGAAGGGTGAGAGCAACTGGGGGGGGGGGGCAACTGGGGGGCAAGGAAACAATCTGGAGGGGCAAGTGCCCCCTCATGCCCCCCCCCCCCCGTAGCGCCGCCACTGATATTGAGGTTATAGGCAAGCGCGTCACACACACACACTTTGTTTTTCATTCATTCCGAGGACCTCATTGTGCTTTCTTTTGTTCTTTCTTCCTCAACCCTAATCTTAACAATTGACTGTCTATTGTTAATCTTGAGAGGACCAGAGAAATCTATTGAATTTTCTACAGAGGACCTAAAATCTATTGTTTCGGTCCTCGATCCCACCCGAAAGCAAGAGCACACAGCCACACATACACCACACGACGTGACTAGGTTACTTGTCTGCCCTCGGCAGGTAACCAAAAAGAGAGATTGTCTCTTGATTTTCGTAAACATGTAGCTAATGTGACATTTTGCCTAAATTTGCCATTAACGCTAATAAAAAATTATTTGAAGTAAAAATGCATTTACTGTAAATTTACACAGGTCCTTACAAGGTTTATCACATTTCACATTTTTTTTGTTTTAGTAATTCTAACTTCTAATTCTACAATGATGTTTGTAGGACGAAGCTGCTAGAGTCACTGTCCAGGCTATTTCCAAAGTCCACGGTAGAATTTACGAGTATGGACCCATATCTGTCGTAATATGTGAGTATAAAAGACATAACAAAAATCGAGATCGTCTTACAGGCACTAAGCCTACAAGTCACGATTCAAACTAATAGTTTTTGTTTTTTGTTTTTGTTTTGAATACGACTTTATTTGCATCGATATGGTTTCCCATCAGGTTCACATTCAACCGAGAGGGAAAGTCAGATCTCACCATTGCAAACTATAGTATATTTAACGAGACATTTAACAACCTTAAAGCCTGTCTATTCTACTGACAAAGCCTTACATTGATGCCTATTATATAAAGTGGCTTACAAGGGTGATCCCTGATAAATCAATGGTTTTCAGTAACGTAAAGAGGTAATGCCGAGTAAGTGCAACATTTAATTGCATTAAAGGACCTATGGGATAAAGTCACCGTCCCTTAAGATCCTCGGTTATTTCTGGCGCCAGTGATTTGAGTCTGTTCCTAAAAATACACAACAAACACCGATCCAATCTTCACCTGACTGCTTTGTGTTCCCCTCTGGAGTCATGACTGTTTAACGTTTTGACACAGACAGAAGATCGAACAGCAGCTTCAATTTTGAGTTCTTTGATTTTCGTGGTATCATTCCGCAGATCCCGCCAGTGGAAACTCGGCAGACTGGGCCTACGATCAAGCTCGTGTAAAACATTCATATGCCCTTGAACTAAGGGATACCGGTGATTATGGGCTGCTCCTGCCTGCTTCGGAAATTCAACCCAACTCGGAAGAACTCAACGCCGGAATCGACGCTTTCGTCAGACACCTGGACTCAACAGGGGCTCTATAAAAACTTCCAATTACTTTCCACGCAGGATTACTTCAAATTTTAGGACTCGGTGGTGCTTGTAATACTTAAAACCCGAAGTCTTATCATTTTGATCTGTAATTTCGATCCATTGCATTAAGTAATGAATTTGATGGTGAACAATTGGGACCTTTGTTGACAATTAGCGAACATAAGAACTTCCTAGTGTGATAAAATTACTTATTTCTTTCACTTTCTGTCATTTGGCTTGAAGTTTATCATACAAGATGGGTAATGGATAAAAAACACGAATTTCAAAAATAAATGCTAACTTTTTCTGTTCGTGTTTGCCTGTTGTGAACATCTGTCACTCACTTTGAAAGTGCGTCGCGACTGATCAGATATCAAGAGATCATGATTGCTGCCGTGGATCAAATAACTTAACAGCTCGTTTGCATTGTTTGGTACTTATTTAGTAGTTTTCTCTTACCCTTTGCTCACATAATTATATCTGTTGTATTAAAGTTACATACTGAAAAGTGATTCAACGTGTACTAATTGGTTAAAGGTTTGAGGTTCAAGATATAGGTGCACAAACATACTATAACCATGTCAGGGGCGGATCCAGGATCGGGGGGGGGGGGTGGATTTGGGCGAAGAAGAATTATTTTATTTTTCTAGTAACTGATATTCGGCGGTAAGTCAGCGGTCCGCAATCACCGTTTCAGAGCTATCTTTTTCGACAAACTGCACAATTTAAATAAGAATATTCAAGGTTGCCATGTCATCGTAGACCAATACATTTGACCATACAGACAGAAATATGAATTATTTTAATTACTTAACGTACAGTGGCTGAATGACATGTTCATTAAAACATAAACCAGTGAAGTTAGACTAAGGCAGCAGCGAAGAACACAACTACCACTGAATGCTTACAATAAGCATAATTACCGATCATGTTTCACATCTAGTAGCTACGGAAGCTCAAAAGTATTTAATTGTTGACTCTGGCTTGTGTTTACTTGGTGCGTATGAACTTACTAATGAGAAAAGGGTCTAGTCATTTTTTTTTCAAAATCAAACTGAATAGTTAATCACTCACTATTCACAAATGTTCATCTGTAGGCCCTGCAAGACACATAGGGATCCCCGATCGTCGCCCTTTAACTATTTGTCACCAGAACATGAAGGAACCTCGACAGATTTGGAAACATTCAGCAAATTTCACAAAGCAACTCAATATGCCGGTTGAAATGTTAAGAAGTTAGAAGAAACATGTAATCATTGGAGGGATGTCATCTCATGTATCTTAAACAACTATTGGAGAAGAGGGTTTACTCACAGAGTAACAGAAAACCTGAACAAAAGTCACATAACCTTTGACTGCAGTTATTGTAACATACATCTAACACAATGTTCTCAAGCTGTTTGTAAAGGTGCCATCTTAATTCATTGATTTCTAAGGGTTAGTGCCATACAATTAATTACTTTCACCTCTAAATTTGCCAGACAAATTACTTGATCCTGGAGCATCACCCTGGCTACTTGGAAATTGATCCAAATGATTAATTTCTGACACCTAAATTTCACTGCAGGATTACAGTTGACTATGGGTCAAATGGGAACAATGCCTTTGGTACACTGCTGAAATTGTGTCCAAAAAGTTTCTCTGAGATGATAGAAAAGGCAATCAATTTTTTTTAATGACAAAATTCAAAGTTCCCATTTAATGTATTAAAGACTGCAGAGGCTAATATGTAAAGTCTTTCTCATAACTACCAATCCTCCTGGTAAAGTCTTTCTTTGACCTACCTTTCCTGCTCTACAAGAAGAAGTCAAAAAGTGTTGATTCAAAAAGATGAAATGGAAATGAGACTTACAATGTTCATTCAATAAACATTTCAATAGTAAGAAAAGTACCTGAAGTCTTTCCACAAATGTTCCATCCCACACACGGTGCTTGTTTTAGGAATGAAAATTACTATAAGACATGGGCAATGTGAAGAAGTTAGTACTGATTAAGGTTAACATAGTTTAAGTTTATCTTATATTATTGAAAGTAACAAAATATATCTTAAAAAAATATTCAAACAAAATGTTAAAAAAGACAAGCAACAAGAATGCTTAAATGCTTGATGATCCAATCATAAGCATTTTTTTTTTTATGAATCTGATGTTATGGCATTAGGATGTTCACAAGGTACCTATGCTTTATATGAAATATAAGATCTGTACAAGCTTCTTTTCTTGAGATCATGTCTACAAGGTTTTCACAATTTGACCCCTGTTAATCTCAAATGACCCTTGACCTATACCAGAAACAGTAGGATTCTTGTACTCAATGTGGTGCACCTATGTACTAAATATGAGATCTGTCCAAGCTTCCCTTCCTGAGATGTCGTGTTTACAATGTAGGCGTCACAAACACATATACACCACCATGAGATTACAAAGGTTACTATTTCATTGAAACCAAAAATAAGATACCCTCATTATATGTTAAGGCTCCCAACATAGCTTTATTAGGAATTTAATTGCACCACTACTGGACTTGAATGCATTGAATCAAAGGGTCAACTTCTCTTTTCTATTTCTGGCAAACTCTGGGCAAATCTAAGAGTGATGGATGGAGTATCCTGGTTTGTTTGAATAATTGTTTTAATTTTGCAACACTTCAAAGTTGTGTGTCATGCATCTAGAAATTTGCACACGCTTCATTCAGAAGTTGCAGAGTAACAATCTGATGGAAATGTGTTTATATCTAGCCATTTTTGAGATATGACTTTTCAAAATTTGATGAAAATGCACAGCAGATGACATGGAGTGTTGCACAGTGTCAGTATTTCTTTTGTTAACTCCTTGATTACTTAATAGGTTTCACATTGGTAAGTGATACCAATATTATTAAAGCAGAAATATATACTTACAACACAAAGACCTCTGTGTATATAAAATTCTCAAATGTCATTGAAATAAAGGATAAGTAAACAAAGGCTTATGTAAGATACATCATAGGAGTCAATCTCTTGATGTCACAAATTTGCACACTTAGCTAATGTTTATTCATTATGAAGGTGTCACAAATCTTCCTGCAGACTGTCAATCTTTGATGTATTTGACGGAAATTGTGGCTATTTTTAACATGTTCAAATATTAATACACCAAAATTTGATTTTCATTTCACTATGATCTTTAATGCATCTACCTTTACAAATCCAATATCTTACTGGGTATGGTTTATTGCAAGCAAAGAAAGGCAAAACTTCTTAAACAAACTGAAAAATGAAAAACATTGTAGCTATTTTGTCTACAATATCTATTAAATTTATTAAAATAAAATGTAAACTTATTATTTCAACTGAATTCTAGTCATAACATATTTTGGGGTCAAAACAGCTATGTTTTTCAAATATTTTGGGCATCACTTGGATTTTACATTACAAAAAATATACAAGAATATATTACTTTCTAATTTCTTCTTTTTAGGTCTGGGTAATTAATTTCTAATTTCTTATTTTTAAGGCCTGGGTGATTTTGTTTACACAATTATTCAACCACTGTTGCTTGTCGATGAAATAAGTGAAGAATGACACTGAAAATGAAATGTTAGCAAAAATAAATTTGGAAGACATATTATCAGATCTACAAAAGGGTAGTTGTTAAAAGTTTATCACATAATATGACCACTTCTGGTAGTGAAGACTATAAAAACTAGAAATTTGAATTTGCATGGCAAATTCGACGTAGCAACGATCGGCTAGAGACAGGCTTGAAATAAAAACTGACGTTGGGTAAATCGCTGTAATGATACTTGCCGAAAATTCTTAGTATAGTCCAGGAACCAGCTATAATCAGCCTATCCACTTCAGGTAGAGATGTCAAACATCATAGAGGACATTGATAACTTCCAAAAGCATTCAAGTGATAAATTATGTGAACGAAATCACTTTTGTTACCCCACGTCCAATGCTTTGTGAGAAAAAAAAAATTGCCCGGTTATGATTTTGTGGTGATTTTGAAGGTCCTAAACCACTCAGGATATTGCCATATGCTTCATTGTTATGATTGTTATATGATTTAAGGTCAAGCTTGTTTGTGCGGTATCAATAAGCACTTGACCTACTTATGACTATTAACGACCTTTCGCCATGATTATAACCACAAACCAATCAAATTAAAAGTCACATGAACAGTCAAACTTTACAATCAGATGTTCAAGACCAAGCCTCTAATTAACAAAAAACAAGATAACATGCACAAAAATGTTATTACTAAGTGATTCTCATATAAATTTAGACCTTTATAACCAAAATTGAGTTTTTTAACTAGCGTCTGTGGGTAACAGAAACTATTCTTACATAACTTTTTCAAGCACACTACCGGTATGTAAGCGTAAGGGGAAAAAAATGGTCCATTCCAGCAAGACAGGCAAGAGTGCAATAAAACTTTATGACATAACCCACTTTTGTCTACTGACTTGGGCCCTAGAATTTTTTCGTGTACTAGGTTAGGCCTAGCAGTTGACCACGTAACATCATTCTTGTCATATGATTTTCAAGGTCGCTGTATGTTTAGGCGTCTTACAGAAAAAGTCTGAAAAGGGAAGTGTTGGCCGGATGGTTGACCTCCTTCTCCCTAACCATACACAGACATGATCTCACTCTGCACTTATATATATGGTATATGAGACTTTTTTTTATTTTCCCAGTTTGAATGGCGATTGAAAATTCATGAAAATTTCAGAGCGAAAAATTGTGAGCCTACTGACAGTATTTAGCTATACTAATCGCTTTGGTACCTTACTCTTTCATGGGCAGAATCATTTCACAAGTCCCTTTCTTGAAGATGATTGGGTACTTTACTTTTATATTTTACGTTTGAACTTGCTTTGATTTTTGCTGTTGATGGTTCATCAACTTATACTTTCACTTTTCTTGTTATGTGTAACTTTGTCTCTTTTTTGGCCCTAATCTGTGCTTAAATGTCTCACTGCTCTACCACAGATTTCAATTTCCCTAGTGAAGTTAGCAAGTGAAGTTGTCTTGTGTTATTTTCTTTGAAAGTTAGCCTAAGCCTACTTTGCATAGGCCGCCTACTCATGCATTGCATTTGCAAGAATGAAGAAGCATGTAATAGGTACAGCAGATATACCAGCACACATGTACAGGTTTAGGGAGAAATAGAAAATGAGGTATTTTTTTTTTAATTCTTTTCTCACTTTCTGGTTGATGTTCAGTAGGCTAATCAAACACAAACTCAGCTATAACGTCTAGGACTAGCAGGATGTGTAGGATCTACCTCGCTTACAAATTAGGCCTATGAATCAAACAAAAGCAGTTTACGCTAAGAAAAATTGACTGGAATACATCCAAAAATATTTGAGGTCTCAATAAACAGTGGTTTTGATAACCCTAGGTGAACTTTCAACGACATCTCCACGAAAAAGTTACTCCGTGCAGCGATCGATAAAGCTATTTTACACTGATGTTAATACATGTACGTATATTCACAACACGTACTGTATTAACGTTGCGCTCTAGCACGAAATGCACAGTGTAAGTACGGAGAAACTTTTCGCAGTTTCTTTGGTCGCGAGCCTGGCCATATCAGGCTAGCTTCAGTAAGCTGTGGCAAATATGCTATAATTGGATTGGGGTGGTGCTTGGTGCTCCAAATTGGATTTTTTACTATGAAAACAAGGGTACAACGCCTTGACTGATTGAAAATAAAGAAACATGTTTTTAAACTTTTGGAATAAAATCTATCGATTAGATATTGTATTCGGCTTTTAATTTTATATCTCAATGCCGCCATAAACATACACCGATATTTAACACAAAAATAATAAAAATAGTAAATAATGTACCTTCTTTGGGACGATACCATATAAAAATCTTTGATATATAATGCGGACTAGACAGGGTTACAAATGACTCTAGTCAAAAGGACTGATGTGTGCCCACGGGATCAGTGTAGTCAAAGTGATGTTGTTCTAGTCATGTCTTATCTATATACCAGTTCATTTGTGTTCTATCACTCCACGCATGAATCCTTTTCAGGAAGCTACCAAACCTAGACTACGAATGTAATTTATTTGTAATCTTTGCATAAAATTCATAAACAATCTTCCCCCGTGTGAAATTTCGAGAAGTTTCATAGAGCCAGAATCTTGATTTATGGCTTGATTGCTGAAACCTAATACTTGTCTTGGTGCTTTATTCCCTTCGCTCACGAACATTTACGGTTATTATGATGAATCGTGGGGGCGGGGCGACCGGAACTGTACTTGAGATTGTGTACTAATCCGCATGTCCGCCGACTGTGTGGTTAACGGATCTATTTTTCCTGCAAGGGTACCAATCTTGTGTCAACCGGCGCGGAAAACCCAAAGGACGATTCCAGAGACGTAGCCTGTGAGGCTACGTAATAAGAACAGTTACTGCCAGAATTCTAGCTAGAGGACTCTGAGTAGCTGCTGTAGTGCTTTGTCAGTTGTGACTATTATGAGAGAGTGAGCGACACTTGTAGCTATAACACTGGTAGGAAACCAAAGACCTTTCAGAAAGTTTTGCTCAAAATAGAAGTGATGGTCTGGGAACTGCGGATGAATGTCTTCTTTTGCATTAAATGACCAGATAAAAATGAAGGTTGTTCCACAATGCAACAATACATCTTTTCCATCAATTTCAGGCATTTTTGTGGGATTTTCATTGCAATTTGTGCCATAGGACAGTCTGACAGTTGCTCTTCATACCTGATGGCAAGTATAACTGCCTGGCTGTTACTGGCCAGGGTACCTAAAGTCCTGGGCACCACACATAACACATTTTGTATAATTTCAACCAACAATGTTTAACATCACCATCTGGACTGAGATGCTAATTTAAATGATATGTTTTAGAGGCAGCAAACCCTAGCTACACCTGCCAGATACCTAAGACACATACAAATGGACACCAGAATAAATCATTTTGGAAATGTTCAAAGCTAAAGGGGTTATTTTTTTTATTTTTTTTTATTTTTTTTTATTTTTAGTGGATGTTTATCTATAGCACCTTCTTTTATTGAGATTGATTGCAAAGGTTTAATCCACCATTTTGAACTTACCAATCTAAATCATAATTAATCAAATGTACCATCATTTTAATTTAATGGTTTTTGTTCGAATTGACAAGAAAATGTGTAAAAATTAAATAAGCAAAGTCTATGCAATGAAATTACCCATGTACTCTTCATAGAGCAAACCTAGTAATCCTCAGCAAGTCTGATCTTACAGTTCGTCATGTTTGGCTCCCTGCTGCAGCCACCAGCCTGATAACTTCTCAACCTGATCCCAATCAACCACTCTCCACCAATCTTCTACATGGTTAGGTCTTTTAAGTTGGTGCTTAAGGTAGTATGCATGTTCCCATACATCTAAAGTTAGGATAGGTTGTAAGCCATCAGTCAATGGACTGTCCTGGTTGGCTGTTGCAGAGATGGAGAAATGCAGACTACCATCTGCAGATGATTCTTGGTTTAGCCAGACATATCCTGAATCAAAAGGGACAAATATAAGTTGTAACAAAACATTTATTTAACCAGAAAGTAAAGGGCTTTCTGATTCTGAGCCAATATTTATGATGAAGAAAGGATAACCAACATACCAGTTTGGAAGTTCAATCAACCTTACCCACCTTGAGATATCATGTCTACTTGATTTTCAAAGTATGACTTTTGCTAACCTCATGTGACCTTTGACCATCATAAAAAAAGACAGACATTATCTACTCATGAAAAACAGCGAATAATACCAGTGGGAAGTACACACACAAATGCACACATGCACATATACACACACAAGTCATCAATAATGCATAGATTCCTTGCCTGCCTTCGGCAAGGAATAAAAAACAATGTCACAAGTAACTACAACTTTCAGTGACAGCAAAACTGTTCTATTCTTTACTAGTCTTATCTTCAAAAATTTAAAATCCCAGCTCAAAAAATGCTATGATCAGTCAGCTTCTCTTTGCCTACTCTCAAAATTTTCTGATTGCCGCAAGGACCAGAGTTTAGATCTTAAATGCAAGGATATATACTTTCATCACAGATAGTTGCATAGATGATTAAATTTGACTACCTCGTCTTAAGTAGCTGGAATGGACCAGGCAAATGAAAGGCACATGCAAAATGGGAACCTCAAAGGGTAGCTAAGAAAACACGAATAAGGGTAACATTGCAACACCTACAGCCCCACTTTCATTTGAAAAGTAGCAGAATATTTACTCACAACCAAAAATGCTGGCAACATGAAAATGCAATGCTTCAATAAATTGTTCCATTTGTATGTATACATAGCAATTTTGATTATTGAGAAGAGATCCAAGTTAAATACACCTTTGATTTCTGTCAGACAATACCCAAATTTGTTCATTCAACCCACCTAAATAAATTATGACAGACTAGAGAATATTTCTCTCACCTGAACCAAAAAGTTTGAGTGCTTCACCAGTGAATAGCTCTTTAAACTGCTCGAAGCTTCCGAAGGCATCTTCAATGCCATTCAAAATGGCACCAATGGGGAGGCGAGTATCATTTCCTTTATTCTGTGACATGACAGCAAAATAGAGGGCATGATTCAAGAACCTGTAAGTAAGCAACACAAAAGATTTTGCTCATGGAGTAGTTTGATCTTTTTCTACTTGAGTAACAAAAGGAATGGGTCTTCTCCTGACTGGTGTAGGAGATATATTCTATTTAAATGTAAGTTGTTATTGCTCCTGTAATAGTTATAACAAGATAAGTTTAGCTGCTATCTCACAAAACTATTACCATAAGATGTCATCTGATGCCATACTACAAATTGAATCATTTCTGGAGACACAAATAATGGCCAGGAATCTCCACATATTTTCCAAATGCTTTGTCACCAAACCAAAATGAAGTAGCAAGTCTGGGTGAGCAGACATCATCCTCTGAGAGGCAGTCAATTAAATGGAGAAACTTGACTTAAAGTGTGACATTTTGTTCTCCAAACTCACACCTGACAGCATGTTAGCAACAACAGTCAAGATGCTCCTACACAACACAAGACAGTGAAACTGACATTACAAATAGCCTTCCAAAATCACAAGCAATACTAGTCACTTTGTTTTTCTACATTAGAAGACATTACGTTGCCAACTGTTTTTAACCATTGACCTCTGTCGACCACTGGAAAACGTAAGGAATTGTGCATTATGTGCACGGCTTTTTCCAAGTTTGAAAACCTTCAGGAGTGACTGCTTTAGAAGGTTTACAATGTGTTCACTAACTTTAACTTGTTGGGAAAATGTTGGGCCTTAACAAGTTCCACCTGTAGTAAAACACATCCCAGCTACTGTAACTTCTCAAGAGGGAACACCTACATAGCAACTTTGAAGACTGAGAGAAAACCAACACTCCAGATGGCAATAGCATGTACTATTTGAAAGTGATGATGGATTTTTCAACCAATTTCTCTCTTCCAGTGACACATTACATAATGTGAAAACTGTCATAACTGACCAGCTAACCCCATCTAATATCCTACTGCCACAATGTTGCATTATTACTGATATTATCAAATGAATCATTATTTTTCATACACACATGAGCTGACTATAGATAAGAATCTTGATGATACATCAAGGTAAATTATATTTGACTACACTCCTGTGTGGTTACATGCTTATCAAATGAGTACTTCTGTAACAAAGGAAAAAATGGTAAAATAAATTTAAAAAACTATAGTCCCAGCACTCCTCCAGTCTGCCCCCACAAAAAAAAGAAACATATGTGCTTTCATTAAACCCTTTACTGTACCTTATCACTTGAATATTCATTAGCTAATAAGTGTAGACATGACAAACAACTGTTTGCACTGTGTTTACTAACCCTCCACCAAAGTCTTGCACTGCCTTGTGGTATTTTCTGGGCACCTCATCAACATCAGAAATAATGTCAACAAGGGACATTGATGCTAGCTCATCCGCGGTCTGGAAAACAACAACCAGAATGTCAAACAACTATGTGATTCTTTGCCAATATTTGCTAAAAAACAAAGGACAACACATATCAATTTGAACTTCAAACACCTCACCCTTCTTGATACTGTGAAGTGTCTACAAGGTTTAAAACTATGACCTTTACTGACCTCACATAACATTTTTGACCTCCATAAAATTGTCAAAGATGATATACTCACTAAGAACTACCAATGTGAACAGTTTGACATTTCAGCAACATTCTGAGATATCTCCCTCAGAACACTTTCATACTTTTTAAAGTGCTGGTGACTTCAATGACTTTTGACCTCCATGGTAAATGATATGGATCATCTATTCTTAATGGGCAATCTACACATCAAGATTAATGTTCCTGCAATGTTCCCTAGTTCAAATACCATGTCTTCAATGTTTTCAGACTATGACCTCTGGCAACTTCATGTGACCTGTGACCTCCTTACAAATGACAGACATCATCCAGTCATTAAGAGCTACCAAGTTTGATGTTCCAGAAATATTCAGTTAGTGAGACATCTTCCTTCAGACATTTATAAATTTAGAGGCCTAGTGACCTCCAATGACCTTTGACTTCCATGAAAAATGATAGGGATCATCCTCTTTTAATGAACAACCACCATGTCAGGTTTGAAGTTCCTGCAACATTCCCTTACAGATATACAGTACATTGTTTCAAGTTTTTCAAAGTGTGACCAGACCACAAGTGACCTCATGTGATCTTTGACTTCAATATAAAACAAGACCCCAATGGGCTCTGTGGTTCCTTGCATAATTATTTTAACGGTAGTCCTTCAGTCCTAAACATGGCTAATCCACAATTTATCACATCCCAAAAAGTTTTGACTCCATTTTGTCCTTAAGAATGCTGATAGTCACATGTAATCCACTACCAGCTATACATATCTGAACAAGAAGGCAGCATGCAATGTCCTCTATCAAATTGCTGAAAAGCTATACTGGCTATTGCAGAAATAATCTCAACTGAAACCAAAGAAGAATGTTAATGACCATCAATTGGAACCTGTCTTACCCCTCTCTTGACCTACAGTATACTTTCAAACAGGGAGGTAATGCCTAAATAGCAAGCTACCCAGCACTCTCTGACCTGACTGACCCCAGAGGTAGAAGGTGATTATGATACGAACACAGGTGGCTTGCCTACTCCAAATATGAACAATACATCAGAATATTGATAAAGTGACTAAATTATGAGAAGAATTACCTATTTTTAGAAATCAATAATTTACCCATTCAGCAGCATGCTATAAATGATGAATGTTAGTATAACCCTGTTTGTCCCTAAAAATGCTGATCAGCCAAAGGCACTGACTACCATGGAGAAAAACACTCAACATTGTAACACATAATTTGTAGAAAAAAACCATCACTTTGCAAAGTGTAATAATATATGGCCCATATGGCCCACTTTGAAGTTGGATGCACAAATGTTGAATACTGCAAAGGGTTCCACTACCACAATGCTAATTTGACAAAAATTTCACATTGTAAAGCAAAATATGCAGAAAAATTTTTGGCATGATTTCATGAAATGGTCCATATGGCCCATATAGGACCATTAATCCAGAACAATCTAAAGGGACCACTACCATAATAATAAAGTGACACAATTTCAACTTAATACCATACTATCATGCAAAATGTTTCCTATCTGCAGGAGAGGAAGCATTTTGCATGATTTCATAAAAGGGCACATATGGTCCATTTGGACCTTGGACCCAAAATCCTGAACACCCAGGGTTCCACTACCACAATGCTAATTTTACAAAAATTTCACATTGTACAGCAAAATATTCAGAAAAGAAACATTTTACATGATTTCATAAAATGGTCCATATGGCGCATATGTGACCAATAATCCTTAACAACCTTAAGGAACCACTACTATAGTGGTAATGTCACACAATTTCAACTTAATACCATACTATCATGCAAAATGTTTCCTATCTGCAGGAGAGGAAGCATTTTGCATGATTTCATAAAAGGGCCCGTATGGATCATTTGGACCTTGGACCCAAAAATCCTGAACACCCAAGGTTCCACTACCACAATGCTAATTTAACAAACATTTCACATTGAACAGCAAAATATGCAGAAAAGAGAAATTTTACATGATTTCATAAAATGGTCCATATGGCAATCTGTGTCCAATAATCCTGAACAACCTGAAGGAACCACTACCATAGTAGTAATGTGATACATTTTCAATTTAATAACATACAATCTGTAGGAGATGAGGAATTTTAGCATGATTTCATAAAATGGTCCATGGCCCATTTGGACCATAGACCTCAAAATCTTAAACACGCCAAAGGCACCACTACCACAATGCATCCATATACTAAGTATGACCTTTGTCCATGCTTTGTCCAAGCACTGGGGGAGTTTGGACCCCAGTTCCCCCAGACAACCTTTGACTTCCACCAAAAGCAATAGGGCACACCTTCTCAATATGGCAAACATACAAGTTTGAGTTTCATATGACTTTATCCTATTGAGTTAGAACATACCTAAGCAAGTGTCACAGACACACACATGCATACACATGCAGAGATACATACACACACACATACCCATACATGCATACATGCAAACAGACACACACACCAACCTGACTGCATTGGTTAGATAGCTGACACAAAAAACCAAAATAGACACACATCATCCAGTCAACAGCAGGTAATAGTTTAAAGTTCAAGTGATATTCGGTTACTGGGATAACTTTTTAATAGTTTATCATACTTAAAGTTCTGGTGACCTAAAATGACCTAAATCTCCATGAAAAAAAGTTATCTAATTGCAATGGACTACCTACAGTACTTCACCAACTTTGAAGTTAAACCACATTCTCCTCTTGAGATATTGCCTTTACCAGCACAGACTTCACACACACACACACACACACATTTACACACACACACCATCATGACCAGGTGCGGATCCAGGATTCTGAGAAAAGGACTGTCAGTCTAAGGCCGACTTACGAGCGTCGGGGACAAATTCATGGCAAGGGTCAAGGGGTCTCCCTCAAGAATATCTATATTTTTTATAATTCTAGATGTGCTAAGAAGCAATTTTCCAGCATCTGGAAGGCATATTATCCATATCTATTTCTCATTTTGGTAAAAAAAAAAACAAAAGAAGGTGGCCAACAAAATGGGAGGGGTAAAACAGGTGACAGATTCTAATACTGCCAAGCAGAAGTCAATTCTGCTGTAGCCTAGTGCAATCATTTCTCCACCTACCATATCACAAAAACCTCTAAAAACCTGCTTTAACATCAAGTTTTAGTATTGATGACAGTGATTCTTCACCTTTTGTTGTACAGTCATGAAATCTTCCATCACTAGATAGTTTGAAATGATGTGCTATCCTTACCTCTTTCCTCCATTCCTGTAGTTTAGCATTTATTTTCTTCATGTAACCCATGTGGTGGCCTCTGTGATGAACACGCAGCGTAGCTTCATCAATGTATGGTTCCAAGTCGCCATAACCATATTCAAGCTCAGGGAAGTCGTAACTTTCCGAGAACTTCTCCATTCCCTCATAAGGTGCCTTGCCATCAATGACTTCCACCAACTTTGTCACCACCAAGATGTAAACCATGCTAATGAGCAGCAGCATTCTGTATTTTCAAATTCCTAACATTGTAAAACAGAGGAATTGCAAGATTATAAATGTTAAAGGGAAATAGGGCGTTTGTTTTACAGAAAACATCCATATTTTTTAAACCAATGTTTGTGGATGCAGAATGATAGATTATTCAAAATAAGGAAGGACAGTAGTCTTTTTTTTCCAAGAAAGAAGTTTCTCACAGATAGAAATTCAGTTATTTATTGCTCAACACTAATTTGTCTACTCAAACTTTTCAAAATTCAAATGATGCATCTTCTGTTACTCATCACATGCATAATCTTTTGACACGATAAAGCGTTGGCAGATGTTCATTGATGAAACTGAATGGTTTAATAATGACTAAAGCTATTTCTTTAGAATGTCATGTGGGTGTATTCTAAACGCCCTATTTCCCTTTAACCAGAACGCCCAACTAGGCATTGTGGTTTCATTGATTCAGTTATGAGTATTTTTAAACTGGCATATTGCATATGGTGAGGATATATGATAACACCAACTAATTTTTTACCACTAACAAAATCAATGGGCTTCTTGCACTCAATATGGTGCATCTGAAAATCAAATGAGTTCTGTCCAGGTTTCTCTTTGTATTTACAAGGTTGTCACAACTTGACCCCAGTTAACCCAAATGACCTTTGGCCTCTGCAGAAAGCAGTATGCTACTTTTGCTCAATAAGGAACAGCTACATACCCCATATCAGATCTGCTGATTCTTCCATTCTTGAGATACCATGTTAATAATATTTCAACACTATGACCGCCTTTGACCTAGAGTGACCTTAGACCTCTACCAAATTTTGGCTTTTTGTGCTCAATAGGGTACACCTTGATGTGTCAACTAGAAAATCTGTCCAAAACTTCCCTTCTTGAGATATCATGTTTACACCATTTGACTCCTGCTGATCCCAAATGATTTTGACCTCCACCAATCCATTAGGATTCTTGTACTCAAAAAGGTACGTGGTACACCTACCACAAATCAGACCTGCAGTATCCCAGTTTCCCTCCTTCAAACATCATACTACTAGCTTTTCACAATTATTCAGAGGTTGACCTGTGGTTACCTTAGATGGCATTTGACTCCATAAAAAACAATAGGGTTCTTCTACTTGAAGTAATACATTCACATACTATATATCAAAAGTTTCCATGATTCATACCTTGAGATATTGAGTTAACAAGAATTTCAGTGTTTGACCTAGGGTGACCTCAAATTATGACTTCCACCAACTAGAACAGCAAAGCTGCTGAATCTTAATAATGCTTATATAATGTTTCTTTGTAAGGATGTTCTGAATATGTTCAAAACAGTTCAATTGTGATTGAAGAGGTTAACTAGACAGCCAAAGGGCTTTGTGATTGCCTACCAAATGGTTATACCAAAGATAAATTACCCACATGACACATATGAGATCAACTGCAAATTATTGTTCTTGCCACACCATACTAACAAACCCATGGGTCAAAGCATCAGCGACCTTGAAACTCTGGGCATTTTGTCAACATTGTACTTTATAATTCGTAGAAAAACTATTGCTTTGCACAATGTACTAATTTATGGCTCTTATGACCCCATTCTCAAGATGAACCAATGCATGTTGAACACTGCGAAGGGTTCCACTAATGCAATGCTAATTTGACAAACCTTTCCATTTTAAAGCAAAACATGCAGAAAAGAAACATTTTGCATGATTTCATAAAACAGTCCATATGGGACCAATAATCCTGAACAATCTGGAGAAACCACTACCATACGGTAGTAGTACTTTGACACAATTTCAATCTCAATACCAAACAATCTGTACGGGAGGAGGCACCTTGCATGATTTCAGAAAGTGGCCCACATGGCCCATTTGGACCCAAAATCTTGAACATTCCAAAGGCACCACAACCACAATACATCCATATACCATGCATAAACCTTGTCCAAGCTTTATAACTTGAGATAGCATATATTAAAATGGTTTTCAAAGTTTTACCTTCAGTGCCATCAGATAACCTTTGTCTCCACCTAAAACCAGAACGCAGAAATGCATTGTGGTTTCGATGATATGATTAAGAGAAGTTTTTCAGAATCTGATATAATATAGCATTAGTATGTGTCACATTGAGCTACGTATGCTTTATATGAAACATGAGATCTGCACAAGCTTCCTTTCATGAGATCATATCTACATGTTCACAATTTGACCTTTGTTGACATGGAATGACCTTCTATACCTCCATTAAAGACTAACGTTCTTGTGCTAAATGAGATACAACTACACATTGAATATGACATCTGTCCAACCTTCCCCTCTTGAGATAATACGTTTACAAGAATTCCACACTGTGACCCTGTACTCTGAGTAAGTGTTACATTAAGGTTCATCCCGACTCTACTCACTGCAATGTTCCTTACTTCCTATGGCATACTTGGTACACCTAAAGCAGCAGTAACTTGAAATTTCATGAAATCACTGCTTACTACATTATTTACACATAGTCTGCCATCTGTACATGCAATGTCTATGTTAAGTTGCTAACCACACATAGCCATCTTGAGAAAGAAAAATTGCTGCAGCAATAACCAGAAAGCCGAAAGGCTTTGTGATTCCTTGCCATATGGTTATATTATAACAAACATGAATTACCCACACAAATTTACCCACCAAAACAATAGGGATCATCTACTTAATATGACCAACCCACATATTAAGTATGACATCAGTCACACTAACCGTTCTTGAGATATCGTGTTTATGAGGTTTTCACATTTTTACCTCTGGTGACCTCAAATGACCTTTGACCTCAACCAAGAACAATAGGGATCATCTACTCAGTCTGACCAACCCACACACCACGTATCACATCAGTCACAGTTATGCTTCTGGTGATACCGTGTTTACAAGGTTTTCACAGTTTGATCTCTGGTGACCTCAAATGACCTTTGACCTCAACCAAAAACAATAGAGATCATCTACTCAATATGACCAACCTACACAATAAGTATGACATCAGTCATAGTTACCGTTCATGCTTACAAGGTTTTCACATTTTGACCTCTGGTGACCTCAAATGACTTTTGACCTAAACCCAAAACACTAGAGATCATCTACTCAATGTGATCAACCCACACACCATGTAAGAGACAGTCACAGTTACCCTTCTTGAGATATCATGTTTACAACATTTTCATAGTTTGATCTCTGATGACCTCAAATGACCTATGACCTCGACCAAAAACAATAGGGATCATCTACTTAATATGACCAACCCATACACCAAGTATGACATCAGTCACAGTTACCGTTCTTGAGATATCGTGTTTACGACGTTTACATATTTTGACCTCTGGTGACCTTAAATGACCTTTGACCTCCACCAAGAACAACAGGGATCATCTATTCAGTGTGACCAACCCACGCAACAAGTATCACATCAGTCACAGTTACGCTTCTGGAGATATCGTGTTTACGAGGTTTCCACAGTTTGATCTCTGGTGACCTCAAATGAGATTTGACCTCCACCAAAAAACAATAGGGATCATCCACTCAGTATAACCTACCCACACATCAAGTATGACATCAGTCATGGTTACACTTCTTGAGATATCGTGTTTACAAGCAAGGCGTCACATACACACGCACATACGCACACACACACACAAAATCACCATCTCATAGATTCCTTCTGCCTTTGGCAAGGAATCAATAACACCAGAATGCAGAAATGCATTGTGGTTTCGATGATCTTTTAAGAGAAATTTTTTTCTGAATCTGATATAATAGCATTAGTATGTGTCACATTTGTCACATTTTCACAATTTGACCCATGTTGACCCCCAATGACCTTTGACCTTCACAAAAAACGATAGGGTTCCTCTACTCAACATGGTACAACTACATACAAAACATGAGATCTCTACAAGCTTCCTTTCTTGAGATATCGTGTTTTCAAGGTTTTCACACAACTTGACCCCTGATGACCCCAAATGACCTTAGACCCCTACCATAAACAATAGGATTCTTCTTCTTAATATGGTACACCTACATACTAAATATGAGATCACTGCAAGCTTCCCTTCTTGAGATATCGTGTTTTCAAGGTTTTCACAATTTGACCTCTGTTGACCCCAAATGACCTTTGACCTCCACCAAAAACAACAGGGTTCTTCTTCCTAATGTGGTACACTTACATACTAAAATGAGATTTGTCCAAGCTTCCCTTCTTGAGATATCGTGTTTACAAGGTTTTCACCATTTGATCCATGTTGACCCCAAATGACCTTTGACCTCCACCAAAAACGATATAGTTCCTAAACTTAACATTGTACAACTACATACAAAACATGAGATCTCTACAAGCTTCCTTTCTTGAGATATCGTGTTTTCAAGGTTTTCACAATTTGACCCCTGTTAACCCTAAATGACCTGTGACCTCCACCAAAAACAATAGGGTTTTCCTTCTCAATATGGTACACCTACATACCAAATATGAGATCTGTCCAAGCTTCCTTCTTGAGATATCGTGTTTACAAGGTTTCACATTTTGACCCCTGTTGACCCCAAATGACCTTTGACCTCCACCAAAAACAATAGGGTTCTTCTTCTCAATATGGTACACCTACACACCAAATATGAGATCTGTCCAAGCTTCCCTTCTTGAGATATT
Organism: Stichopus chloronotus; assembly: GCA_021234535.1. NCBI lineage: Eukaryota > Metazoa > Echinodermata > Holothuroidea > Aspidochirotida > Stichopodidae > Stichopus > Stichopus chloronotus. The sequence goes on along the minus strand of CM037848.1, from coordinate 3,769,775 downwards.
GTGTTTACAAGGTAGGGCGTCACGGACAGACCAACACACGTACACGTTTTCGGCGCCTATCGGGGACGTAAGTTGTACGCATGCTAACCGGGGACTTTTGTTCTAAGCAACTTTTCAAAAATGTTTGCTCAGTTTCATCATTTGTGGAGGCTGCCATCGTACACCATCATATGCAAAAGTGAGAAAAGCTTTGTTTTCTTCGTTGGAACCTGCGCATGCAATATGGGGATAACACAATTTCTTTTTCTTTAACATCAAAGTGGGGATAAATTGTCACATCCCCAATTTTACTGTGAAAACAACATGATGTGTAACTAGAGATTTATGAAGTCTCACATGGCTCAATGATAGTATCATTGATAGGTGGTGAGGGGTATAATGTGTTATATCAAATCAGTTGCATAGTGTGGAATCTGCTAGTTAATGAACAAGGTATACATATTGTGTCAACTACAGTGCAATAAGTGGAATATGTATGCTAATGATGATGTGACATATCCACAACCTAAAAAAAAAACAATAGAACGACTTCCGTGTTGACATATATTTGAATGTACAATTGGACAACCTGGCTCATTTGTCTTTGTCCCTGATGCTAATGTCGAGTAGGTAAAGTTGGTGAAGTTTAAGTAGTTGAAGGTAAAGTTTTGAAGCAATGAACCTTAGCTAATAGGTTTAACATTTGATCCCTGTCGGGTTGCCGGTAAGATTTAGTTTTCTTCAATGAGTAATGTATTCTGATCTGAACTGACCTTGCGAAAAGATGCCAAACGTTGATCAAAAATTGTTGAGTTGTCCGTCATCCCACATGAAGTTGTAGCATATTTATATTACGAGTTTTCTCTACACTAATGTGGTTGCTTTGCACCAAATGAGTAACATTCAAAGTCTGAATTATGCGTGCCCTTTTTTGTTTAAGTACACACTTCATCTATTGACTGGTATGTATACATTCCTTTTTTTTGCCAAAAACACTGCCAATTTGATGTACAATAAAAACAACAGCAAACAACTGGCTACATGATGCATTCACACAGAAGGGGTGGGAGTTCACATGGAAAGGTTTCATTTCCAACTATAATGATAAATTGTTACATCTGTAAAAAAGGCTAAAATAAAAACAAATGTGAATTGACTTTCTTGAAATTATGTCTAAAATTCAAATATTCCATATCACCCTCCCATAAGGTACAATGTCTTCTATTTATGTTCATCTTAATCCATTAGAGCAGAATGCACTACTGAACTTATTAAATCAAAATATGCAGGAGGAACATAAAAACAATTGTGCCAAAACGTAAAGGGATAGGCTCCTGAAGAAAATTGATTTGTCAGAAAAAGTAGGAATAATTTTCTCTCTTCATTGGTAATAACCATATGTCGAGAGCACGTTTTGGTTTAGAGGTTATGAATTTTTAAAGAAGTATTTATTCTGAAATTGTGCCTTGCATAATGTTGAACTTGATTTGTCACACAGGTAGAACTACATGAAGATCCTTGTATATAATCTTGACTATCTTAAAAAAATCACAATAGTTTAATAGGGGTGTGGCTTATTTCTGCAATATTGTGAGTAAAACTACAATCTACTCAATCTACATGTTCACTAGTGTCAACTGGTTAAATGAGGGCTTCAATTTCAAGGGAAAACCAACTTATTTGCCACTATTACATGGCATTTTCTTAAACCTTAAGTTGATGCAACCGGAAATCTCATTTGATTAGAGCAGTCTTTCTTCAAACAACAATTGGATCTTTAAGGGGAAATCAGGATTTACAGTATTTTCACAATTTATTTCACTACAATTCCCCACCGGTATCGTACAATGAGTTATAACTAACAAATACGATCAAGATCATCTCAAAAAATGTGGAAAATTTCAAGAAACGAGTCAAATTCGCAAAAAATCGGTGGAGAACTCCACAAGTCTGTAACATCCATATTCATCGAATCAAATATAAATATTCAATACTAGCGCCTTTTCAATGTATGAGGAGGTGGGGTTCCCATTTCATACGTACAGTAGCCAGATACGGGTCTGCATCTTTCCTGCATTTCATGCCACTTATGAATATGTGTGCAGATAATATATGTAGGATAGGCGTGGCCTCGCATACGATAAGTGGGCCTCGTCTACGCTGCATAATTATCTGCCACTGGAGGTAGTTGTGGGCGGATGCAGCACCTGATGCGTAGCGAACGTGAGCTGTTTGTATCATCAACTATCACTAAAATCTTGTGTACTTAGCATTGCGCAATGAATGAACAGCATGGGATCCGTAACACATTCGTTTATGTTTATTCATATAACGTCATCTCGGTCTTACTCTGTGATTGGTCATCGTATAGAGGAGGCTGTCTTGTACATCATCCGTATATTTTTTGTACCGGACAAATATTAGGAGTTCTCATTCAACAGTAATTAATGCAATAATTACCGTTTCTTCTACCTTCAAACACCTCCCCAACGTCTCTATAGTTAGGTGAACTATCAGTTTAGAAAGAAAAATCAACTAAAGGTGAATTTGCTCAGTCAAACCCTGATTTCCCCTTTAAGTTCAGAACAATATAGACATGGGGTTCGAAATTCTTGCTGTGTAAAATTGTCCTCTTCCATTGATGAATCCCTTCAATTGTTACTTGAATATGTCCTTAAGACTGGTAGAATATTGAGGAAGAGAAGGGAGAAGAAATTTTATTTCATTACTAGCATATGCTGATACCGAGACTATTGTCAAACCTACAGTACTACATAGATTCTGAGTAATAAATTGCACTTTTGACTGTCTGTCAAGCTTACTTCCTTCCTAGACATGTGTGTAAAATTAAAGACATATATTTTTTAATTGAACGCCCCAGCCTATATATTTTAATTCAATATTTTAACAAATACATGTAACAAAGCAAAAGTTAAAGACCAACACTATTGCCAAAACTTTTTTAAATGAACAAAGGAAAAAAGAAATTACTAGAACCAAGAAGGAAAAGAGTGCATAAAGTTCATTTCGATGTTGATATGTGCTAAATGTGTTAGAGCTGTTCCAATCTATAGATAGTCATTTTTTCTTTTTTATGAGTCGATTTCAAAAAGTGAAAAAAGTGGGTGTATTCAACTCTATATCACCTATCAATCAACGATCAATCTTTCTGTAATAAAATAACCTAACAAACGTACGCTCAATTTAGAAGGAATCAAAATATGTTAAACATTATCAATCTCCTTCCCCCTTCCACAAAATGTTTTATTCGCAATTAGTGTTGGTTTACTTTCAATTGCGAAGACATGGTTTCAAATTCTTGCACTTGGCTATTACTGCCTTTCAGGGCAGCTGTAGTGCAGCTATGTGGTGCTCTAAGTGATGATCAACTGCTGAAACTTCTGAGAGGTTCAAGGTGTTTTATTTTTTTCTGTTTCTTCCTTGGGTGTTGCTGATAGATAGGTGTCATTGTAATTGTCATCCCTATTGTAATACGCATCTCCTATAGATGTAGTAAAAAGAGGAACAAGCAAATTATTGCAGAAACGTGACAGCATTTTGCCTGCATATCCATGCAAATGGATTATTCAAATACCCTCCTATACATGTTAAATTACAAGTCGCAGGTTTCCTGCTGAGTCAGATGATTGTGTCCTAAGCTAGTGATGAAATTCCTAAAAAGCTAACCAGCACAAGTTAGACAATAATATGAGGTCGTTTGAGTGTGTGTCTCAAGAGTCAATGGTAATTGGCCACTCTCTCTTAGTCCTAGTTCCATATGTCAGTCAGCAACATAGCGATAACCGCCATATCTATAAGGGCACAGACAACAGTAATGTGAGCAAACTGAGTTCAATATTTAAATGGAATTGTGGCAGTGCCACACAGGTTGATTTCAGGTTCATTCACGTTTTTGTATAAATTTAATGCAAGTTTGTATTTTTGTTTACAAAATGAGTACTACAATTTGATACAAAAATATTTTCTCATCTTCTCTGAGTGCATGATGTTATTAATCCTCTCCCGACTCCTACCCCTCCCACTCCACACCAGCTCCACCTTTGCAGCCAATGTACAGTATGTATGCCCCTTCCATGCAGACCTAAGAAAATGATTAAATTTTAGATATCACACACTATGATCATGCTGTTGCTAATTTCCCATATCTAGTGTGGCAGTGCAGAGAACACAGAACACACAGTTGAAGTTGTAAACTGACAACGGGGATAAATCCTTATTATTTCACAGGGAACTGGGGATGTGTTATCTTGACACAGACAACAGCAATGTGAACAAACAACTGTCATTGTGGTACTGTGGCAGTGCTACAATTTGATGCCAGCTCCACATTTGCAGCAAATGCATGTATGCCCCCTTCCCTACCGACCTACAAAAATGTTTAAAGTTCCCCTTTTGATATCATAAAATGATGATGTTATTTCTAATCTCCCATATCTAGTGTGGCAGTGCAGAGAACACAGAACACACAGTTGAAGTTGTAAACTGAAAACGGGGATATATCCTTATTTTTTCACAGGGAACTGGGGATTTGTCTACTTGACACAGACAACGGTGATGTGAGCAACCAGTTGTCACTGTGGTACTGTGGCAGTGCCACAATTTGACGTCAGCTCACATTTGCAGTAACCGTATGTATGCCCCCGTCCCTACCGACCTGCAAAAATGGTTAAAATTCACCTTTTGATATCACAAAATTATCAAGCTATTTCTAATCTCCTATATCTAGTATAGCAGAACAGAGAACACAGAATACACAGTTGAAGTTGTACACTGAAAACGGGGATAAATCCTTATTATTTCACAGGGAACTGGGGATTTGTTACACCGTCCATATGACACAAACGAACACAACAGTGGTGTGAGCAAACCAGCTGTCACTGCCAGACTGTGGCACCGTGGCAGTGCTACGGTTTGACGCCAGCCTCGTATTTAAATTTCGTTGTACTAAGTTTGCATTTTGTTGCATAATGAGTACCTTATTTGATATAAGAGATGCCAAATATACCATACAAATGATTTTATTTTTAATCATGAATCCTTGTAATACTGTATACTCATCTCGTATAGTTGTAAACAGTAAAATAGTAGACAGAGCATATGTACAATGAAAACAGGGATTCTTATTATTCAACAGGGAAGTGCTGCATCATCTTTAATTGAAGACACATAAAAATTTTTGAGAGAATTTCCTTGTGTCCACAACCAGGGTTGTGTTCCTGGATTCCACTTAGGGGCCTAAGCTCAAGGGGACCCCTTTACACTTCATTAATAGAGAGGTTTTTAATACTTTCTTAGTGCTTAATTAAGATAACCTCTGGCCGCCTAGCCACCCATAATCCCCTGCAATTTTACAGCTTTTATGCACATGCACAACAGTTTGCCTCCCCCTCCACCACTGTTTGTTTGGCTTAAATCCTTTCAACTTTTGAACTATTTGCTTAGCTCTAGTCTACTCGGCCTATGTTAGGCTTATTTAAAAAGAGACTGTGAGAAGAGGTTAATGGTTCATAAGAAATTATTGTCATATGTAAGGGCTCTAATACCATTTATTGTCCCAACTGAAGTTATATGGAACATACTGCAACATTTATTGCTCGGCCGCTAAATTGCTCAACTGCAGGATTTTAAAACCAACCATATACACATATTAACAACCAAGTTAGACATGCAGGCTAAGATAAACTATAATAGACTGTGTAATAATTAAGTGTAGCCTAGATTTGGTCTTAACTTAGTCCTATGGCACTACGCAATACTCATGTATCTCTAGTACTAGGCGAAGTAAATACTTGTACTAACATGGCACACAATCCACAATGGATTAAGCCTATGCGCTTTATCGTAACCTAACACAGGGGTCGGCAGACATCAACACAGCCTTTTCTGCAAATAAATCACAGGAGCATGAGCATTAAACATCTACTGTGTAATTTACATAGATTAATATTTTTTACGAAAGTCTATGGAGAATTTTTTTTAATACATGACACATATGGAAAAAATTCAAATTTAATCTGATTAAACTACTTAATAATTAAAATAATCGCATTAGTAATTTGATAATCACATTTATATAACTTGATTAATCAAGTTAATTAATTTAATTAATCAAGTTCATAACTTGATTTAACAAATCTATAATTTGATTAATTGAATTTTTATTGTAATTAATTTTATTGTAATTTTATTGTGTTTTATTGTAATTTTATTGTAATTAAAATTAATTAAAATTAACGTGACTCTAATGGGCTTTGGTACTTATTCACAAACATGGCGCGAAAGAAAAACCTATCTTGCTAATTGTTGTCGCCTGGACAATCCATACACACGAATTTGCGAAATAAGCGGGAAGCGGGGAGTCACATTTGGATGTTGTGTAACAACCTTACACTTTGTGTATTGAAATCGTAACTTGCAGCACTTACACATTTTTACACTCGAATGCGTTAAAAATCAGGTAACCGGGGAACGTGCCCGGATCGTTCCGAGAACCACAGGGGGTGTTACTAGCATTGTGATTGGCAAGGATTTGGTGCTCTTAAAATCGGGGATATCCCCGTTTCGCGGCGTAACCCCAGTTGACGGGTGTGTATCCTAACGAATATCCCCGGTAGGCGCCGAAAACGCATGCACACCCATACATACACACATACATACACACACATATGCATGATTACAAAGGTTACGATTATCATCGAAACCAAAAATGCAGAAGTGAAATGGTTTAACCTTGGCTAAAGTAAGTTTTACCACAGCATCTTTAATAATGATTATTTTTACATGTCACCATCATCAAATGGCAGGAAAATATCCACTTTATCACTTTAACTATGTCATCAATTAAGACCTGATATATTCTGTAACAACCCTGAAAAAGTATGCATTTGTTTTCTTTTTAACAAAATAGTGAGGAAACCAATACAAGTGACAATATGCAACCATCAACTTGAAGAAATTAAGTGCCATACACATTAGAGGGGGTGGGGGGTTAGGGATGGAAGATATTAGGAAGTTTTAAGTAGAACATTTAGAAGTGCCGGTAAATTCTTAACCCATCCCCTGTGCCTATGAGCCAATATGATTGAGCCGAAATGATTGAGCTTGGTCTCAAATGCATTGAGTTGGAGTTGTGAAATTGTGTTGGTTTGTCCTAACACTGTTATATATGGTGAACTTTTCTCCACTCTTTTTTTAAGTTGAGTGTAAGTTTTAGTGTAAAATATGCCATCCTGTTCCTGATGACTCAATACATGCTTAGCAATATATCAGGCAACATAAAGCACATTTTCAAACAGCTTAGGTCAAAATTTACTTGAAAATCTTAGCCTAGTCTGTTCCCGTAGAGTAAGTGCAGGGCACAACATAGACACATGTGCTGGCTAGGCTCTACCTCAGTATTACATATATGTTAGGCTGCAGCAAAGTCCCAAGGCACTCTGAACGAAAATATCTCGTAGAAGGAAAGATTTGGATTAAAGTTTGCGAAAATATTGCGGATTGCTAGTTTGGGGTCTTTTGCACATGCCATGCAAATGTTTTTGGCAGTTTTGACCGATTGAGATATTTTTTTTTACACTTTCGACATACGATGTTGTTTTCCTGAACATTGTGATAGTAACTACAGTACGAAGTGTACACAGACAACAAAACAGCGGGTGAAATCCAACAATGGCTTTTGTGAATGAAATCTCTTACTTTAGGGAGTCTAAAACCTTAATAACACTCGCAGTTTGCATCAAAAGAAAGTTCTCTTTGGAATAAACGTTGGGTAGGCATTCGTTCCGATCTGGGAGTTTTTGTTTGACAATAGCAACTCCCTGTTCCGGCCACACTGCTTTGCATACGTACGCTTTGCATGTGTCGGCCAGTTACATGGGCAGTAGGCACTTGCGACCAAAGACAGTGTAGTGCGGTAAGGCGCAAGACCGGTTACTCACACGAAAGTGTTCACAACTGCATGTAGTATGCAATGAAGCAGAGCGTCCACCATTTTAGTAAGCAGCTTTGATGTATGGTATGGTATGGCTTATAAAGCATCTTCATACCTCTCCTTGTTATTAGGGAATCTTAAAATGATAAGTTAGGTCTTTGGCGGTTCGTACAATTTATTGCCGGACAGCGAGCTGAACCCAACGCCATAACGTGGAAATCGATAGCAACCCGCTCGTACGTACATACACACAGTTCATCACATCAGCGCCGATGTTTAGTTTGCTTACTAAAATGGCAGGTGCTTCGCCCCATGGACGTACTATGGCTTTATATATGTAGAGTAACCGGTTTTGCGCCTTACGGCCCTATACTGTCTTTGCTTGCCACAAATCTTATTATTCTATGCAAACAGACTAGACATGGAGATGGTACAGGGAGATGGGCTCATAACTTAACTGTAGGTGAAAACCTTATTTAGCTTTTCTTTTCACGCTTTTACGACTGAGGTTTCTTTTTGGCAGGAATGACTGGGAAAATGTTACTCCATGTTTCAGTGACTGACATGCATGTTTTCCAATTTGTAAGAATGAAATGAAAACATGAATGCAATTCACTCCTCTTGATGTTATTCTGATGTATCTGATATGGTGGCAAGAACGGGCCATATCGGCCTTTCAACTATTTTTCCAGGTAGGTGTACGGTATTTCGGAATACTCCTCGGTCTCGCACTTTGCTTTTGTTTGCTACTTATTTTGATGTTTCATTGTCACAAAGTTTTTTTTCTCTTTACTAAAATGCTACTTTGTGTTTGATGTGCCCTGCAAGGTGCACAGCTTTTGCGTACACAACTTTAAGAATGTGTCTTGGAATTTTCCATAGCCCCCGATGACAGACTATTCCAGTTAGGTACAGTTCAGTTACGTACTCTCTGATTGACTAACTTAAGGAGCGAGGGCGTATCAATTGGTTTCTTCACACCAGCTTTACTTTTAATGACGAATTATCCATTTTTTCGGGTACACCTGGTATGTTTTGTACACTTGTTAGGTGTTAATTTTGATACTGTAGGTGTAGGTGTCAATGCCATGCCCACGTATACCAGGTAAATCCACACAGTTTTTTTTACAAGGTTTTCACACTTTGACCCTTGTTGACCTCAAGTGACCATTGACCTCCATTAAAATCAAGGTTTTCAGTGTTTGACCCATGGTGATCCCAGATGACCTTTGACCCCTATCAAAAACAATAGGGTTCTTCCTCCTACGATAATGCATCTACATACCACGTATACAATTTATCCAAGCTTTCTAACTCAAGATATCGTGTTAATAAGGTTTTTAGAGTTTGACATCTGGTGACCCCAGATGACCTTTGAACTCCACCAAAAGAAATAGGGTCCTTCCTCTTAGTATAACATATCTACATACTATGTATGAAATTCATTCAACTTCCCTAACTTGAGATATTGTGTTAACAAGGTTTTCAGTGTTTGACCCCTGGCGACCCCAGATGACCTTTGAACTCCACCAAAAACAATAGGGTTCTTCCTCTTCATATGGGGCATCTGCGTACCAAGTTTGAGAAACGTCAAACTTTCCCTTCTGGAGATATCATGTTAACGAGAAAAGTGTCACAAACACACATACATACACACACACACACATACCCGTTTAGGGCGCCTATCAGGGACATGAAGTTTTCTCACGTAAATGGGGATATCCCCACTTTCCATATGATGTCCCCAGTAAGTGGTATTAAGTGTTGCATGTATCCCCGATTCACGCCAGAAACGGGATTGTGTGTATAATAGACACATACACTCCTATACACAGGTATAGATCCATAAAATAGGTAACTGGGGAAAAAGCTAGATTCACCAATGAAGTTGAGGGCGCATATCTGATACCCAATATGCATTATGTTAAAATATCCAGAAACGGGGATATCCACGTTTTTCGGTGTAACCCCGGTTGCAAGCTTGAAGTTCCTGTGTGTGTCCCCGTTCGGCACCCTAAACAAACCCACACACACACACGCACACATACATACATACACACACCATCATGAATGGCATAGGTTTCTCTTATCATCGAAACCAACAATAGGGCACACCTCAATATGGCAAACATACAGTACAAACCAATTTTGAATTTCATCTGACTTTCCCTTATTGAGTTAGAGTATCAAAGTAAGTATCACAAACACACACACATACTGTATGCACACACACCCATGCACATGCCAATCCGGACTGTATTGGTTCGTTTGCTGACATAAGGAACCAAAAATTGATCCATGTTGTGTTGCAAGTAAAGCAACACTTTATACACGGTCTATTCCTGTAATCCCTCTTTCTGCTTCACTTTAGCTCTCCCCTTTCACTGCCTTTACTGAGAATTTTAACTTGCAAGGTATCAGTCATGTATGCACAACACCCAGAGCTTGTGTAGGAACACACAGCAATGTTTAGAGGCAGCATGTAGTCAGTAGAGAATCATACAGGTCAATTTGTGTTTAAATACTTTACTTGTACCTTGTGTTTTTATTATCTCTGCTTTTTGCTACAAGCACTGCAAAAGTGTTCAAGTGGTAAAAGAGAATGGGGTGCCCAAAAGATTGCAGCAGGTAACCGTATTTGGAATTTAGTGGGAAGCTTCTACAGCTTGATGCGTACAGTATTACTCTTAAGCTGGACTGGTCAATAAAGTTACAAATCTTACAACACACTTCCATTAGAGTGCCTCTGTGTCAGACTTATTTGTATGAACATGCTTTGAAATATTTTAGACACTCTTGCCAAATAAATTTAGGTTACGTACTCTTCAATACCGTATTTCAAGCAAGACGGCTTCTGATCCATCTCAACAATCAGAATATTTGGTTCATATCACAGCGAGTCTATGTTCACAGCATCTACAGCAAGTCCATACCACAAATCTATTTCATACCATCAGTCTATATGGTTTATACCATAAAGCTGTACAAAAGTAATTGTCATTCAACAAAGTCCAATGCACTGTACTGTATATGCACAACATGCTGCTCATTGTGTATACCCTCATTTGTGAGAAGCTGCCTTCATGTTCAGTAAATATTTCAGTTATAAACACAATATGTAGCCAAGCAGAGAAATAAAGGATTATGGGACTTCATGTGGGAAACAGACCTTCCAGTGAAATCATAGAACCTTTGCTGGGTAACTTCAATTGTGTGTATTGAAGAACTGATCTACTAAAGAGTTTCAACTGTGAAGTATACAGAAAGTCAAAACCATAACAGATTAATTGCTTCTCATCTTATATAGTACTGTACAACCTGACGAAGACAAAAACATCTGTGGAATGTGTTCCCCATTGTTATGAATTGCACACTTTTTAGCACCCAAAGTATACAGCAACCCTGAATGCTGGAAGTGGAGGGATGATTTCACAAGTGCCAGAAAAGGGATTCAATGAGGAATGTTAGGCTGGGAGGAGACACCAAGCACTGAATGTCCAGGAGACCCCTCGCAGCTTCTCGAACCATCTGTTGGAGTTTCCACATGCACCAAGATGAGGTGGCTTATATCATGAGGAATGAAAGATGTAGGTATTGTTGCAATAATGTGGGAACTCGTGCCCATCATGCCAATAATGTTACATCAATAGTCTAACACTATTACAGGGAACGAGAAGGTCACAATCAATGTCTCCTGACATGCGTAAATGAATGATATATGTTCTAAATGAGGACATGACACTTATGACAGTGGGCAGTAAATGCCTCCCTCATAAAGTGATTGTCTTGGTACATCATTCACAAGACCTTCCTAGGCTCAAACCACAAGGAACCACTTCTAGTCTTGTTGGCTATCACTGACAGCTAGAGTAGTGAAAGAAGACTTGAACAAGTGTAGTACTGCATGATATAGGCATGTTAAAGGGGAACTCGACGCAACTCCACGCAAGGAACATGTGTTCTACTGTAACTTTTTTAAACCATTTCAAACCATTTTTGTATATATTCTTGATATTTTGAAATGAACTTCCCATAGACAACACAACATGTTTAAACTTCCCGCCTGAGTTAAAAAACTATTCATGTATACGAACAGTGCGGCCACTATGTATGTAATTGACGACTTGTTCCTTGCCCAGAATTCCACTTTAATGGCTGGAATCCTCAATAAAAGATTGCATCAACATTCATAGACAGATGAGACAATGACATCACAAACAACAGAATGTCATACAGTAGTTCGTCAAAAATTCAACACATTATCCATGAGTGGTAAACAAGATAGGATAAAACTCTGTTAATACACAGAACACTGTACATGTAACAAGCAAGATTCCTTAACCCAAGAGCTACATGTATCTTGTAAAGCAGCTCTGCAATATGATAAACCAAAATGAGTCTCCAGGATACAAAGTGCATATCCTAAGGTGCAAATAACATTTTCATGGGTAACCCAGGTATCCATACAAAATTTACTATCAGATTCCAAAAGTGATACATCAATCTTTCTTAAGTAGCAAAAAAAAAATTACATACTCTGGAAACAATAGAGGGCAAATAGCCCTCAACCCTCCCTCCCAGTTCCCCTCAAAGTCCCCCTGTAAATCTTGTGCAGGGCATGTACAGTGATACATGATACAGTAACATACGACTACAAAATATGAATCTTTAACCATTACTATTCTAAGCCAGTCTTACCTGTCACTTCATGCAAAGAAAATATAGAGGCTTACAGTATATCATTCCCTATACAACACCCCTTTTCAGTATCAACATACCTTTCAAAACTTACATATTATTAAGCTAGCAGTGACACAGCTGAATTCCTGGGTAATCCTATCAACTGAAAAAAAATGAAGCAAGGTGCATTGAACAATATTGTAGCATCATTTGGAAGAGCAACTGAACCACCCTCACATACAGAACTAAGTACAACTTAATTAAACTACTGCAGTTCAAATGTGGGGGTAGGCTCATACACTCTATGCTATCACCAATCAGCTATGCTTGTCTATCAAATTCAACTTGAAAACAAAACTGTTGTCAAACTGTTTGTAAATTTACAAAAGGCCTGCAGTGTAGAAAAGTGGGTAAAAATAAATTGTCCTACCTTATCAAAATTCACATGTTTTTCCTATAAGAAATACCTAATTCCTGTGGGAAAATTTGCCATTTTCTAATAGGAAATTAGCAATCCTGAAAGGTAAGTTCTACTTCCCATAAACATCTTGTATGGGATTTTCCATTTCCCATATGGGGTGTTTTTCTTCCCATAAACTTCCCACATGATTCTTCCATTTCCCACATCCGAAGAAAACTTCCCCTAGGATTCTTCAATTTCCAATATGAGACAGACTGCTTCCCACATTGGATCCTCTCCTCCCAGAGTATGGGTTATACATTCCCATACGGGAATCTTCAAGTTCCCTCTAGGATATGACAGTTTCTCTTTTGCATCCTGTATGGGATTTAATAAATTAGGCCAATTATGAGATTTTATGTACTTAATTGTCACTGGGTACCAATGTAGTTGCAGAAATAACTAAGATATGATTTCATCATTTTCCAATTACCAACTGATACATGTAAAACTTATCGACAACCTTATTGCATTTTCTTACCAGTACATGTGATATTTTCCTGTATGATGTAGAATATTTCATAGTCAAAAAAGGGAAAAAAATGTTCTCATTTCAGAAGTGCTTTAGAAATAGAAAGTATAGAGAATATTTAGCATAGAGTTCATTTTTCTTAAAAAAAAATAATTGGTAGAGGTCCATAAGAGACATTCCCTTACCCTGCATTAAAAGGAATTTGAAATTCCAAGTTCAAGAGAACAAAGAAATATGAAACTAGTTTCTCAGTATGTAGAAGTCAAGTACTGTACCATTGAAACTAATATATATTATATAAACTAGCAGTCTACAGTAGCACACCTTAGTCACTGATGTGTACTTGAACACTTGACAGTATAGGCAATGTGCACTCTAAATTCTACCAAAACAGAGCCACTTAATGGATTCAAACAGAAGTTTCTCATTGAAGTTAATAGTTTTTCTGAAGGAAGCAACATTTACGTACTTTCTCAGCAAAAGGAAGAATCCTAACACTGTTAAAATTAAAACATGAAGAGTATGAACTAGCACACCTACACCATTGATGGTACGCACCCCTATTTCAGTATTTTGGCACCAAAAATATAGATCAATCAGAATGCTCAAAATAGGGCATTCTCTGTCACATCCATTCAAGACAATGCAAACTTGTTCATGTATGGTGATACTCAGTTACTCATACATCCTGCTCCCTGTTGCCACTACAACTTGACAAATTCCAGCTTGAAGTACCACCTTGTTTAGAAGAAGAAGATACTACAGTCAGGAATAAGTCACAGAATTCAACAAAGTGCTAAGATCTAGCTGTCAAGGATTTTATCAAAGTAAGGGAGAGATTTCCTGTAAGAGATTTCCTGTACAGGAAAATTTCCCATGTAGAAAAAGAAAAATGTCCCCATAGATTTCACATGTGGGAAAAATTTCTAACAGATATCATATGCAGGAAAAACTTCCCGAATGGGATAAGATTTCCCCACAGATTTTTCCATAGATTTCAAATATGAGGAAAGTCTCTATTTCCCACATGCCCAAATACCCACATAATTCCCATATCTAATTTCCTATACGGATTTATGTGGGATTTTTTTTATAGTGGCTGACATTTAGACCCAAACAGGATCTTCTTCTTATGAAATGGTAGAAGACAAGCAGAAAAAAGCAACACAGAGGAATATAGAACAACAAATAGAGAAGTGCAACTTGGTCACAACTATTTTTCATTCTTGAAGATTCTTTGGGTGCCATAAAAATACCTAAAAGTACTATTTAGGCTGCAAAAAAAATCTGAAATCAGGTTCCTGAGTATAAATTATTCACCTTTAACCACTCAAAGTACTGTGCAAGCTTAAAAAGGTGGAAGAATTACCTAACCCCCCATCATGCCGGTTAGGGGCAGTATGGTACAATTCCATATGGTTATCTAATGTACAGTGCATGGAAATCCTCTATTGACAGGAAACAATGCGTTCAAATACCAGACTTTTCCTTCCACAAGCATTTTCAACAAAATATAAAACATTTACCAAACACAGTTTTGGACAAGTCTGAGCAGTCTGAGCAACTTAAGCAGGATGAATTAATCTGACACAGTTTATGATATGAGTGGACATTTACTAGGAATTAAAGCTTCCATGTATGATTCCATGCATTTTCAGAGGAACCTACAATCGTGACATGTGCAGTGTGTGGTATCACACTACATGCAATAGGTCTACAGTACTGTGCTTGGGCACAAAATTCCACTAAATGTACAAGAGCCAGTGGCTTCAAGTTCCAGGTCAAAAAAGTTCAATATGCTCAACCACTTTCTTTTTCAACTATTGGCACTTGAAGTTCAGCAAAGATATCAGTATAAACACACCTCACACAGCTTCTCTCTTTGCAATTGCGAAGTTTCCTGAGTGACATTTATTGCTTAAGTTTTGCAAGATTCACAGCACATACCCTTTAATTACAGTGTCAATGAGTTAGAGGTGACAATAAACATGACATGGAATTTCTGTTACTTTATTGTGCTACCAGTTTACTGAGACACAAAAGTATTCTGTCTAGATGATCATGATACCATCACTGGATGAAAAAAACAATGAGGCTGATACAATATTACTGTCATATTGCAATCAAGCGTGCAAAGATAATATATGCTATAGCTGCTGCAGACTGATATCACACAGGCTGAACACAAACTATATACCAATTCTGCAAGTTAACTATTAGTGTTTCAAAGTCACATCACATGATTTGTATTACTGTTGCATGCAGACAGCAACACAAGTCTGTCTTAAACAGGCAATAACTGTTTGTTCTCAGAGAATTTTCCACCACCTTACCCTACAGTAAGGCCACTATACCTAAAAAATTACTACAAAGTATGAAAGTTATGACAAAAATTACCAATATCCTCCCAAAAACAATGAAAAATATGAAAAAGAACAGGGCAATTTGTAGCAAATTGTTTCAACAGTGCTAGAAACGAAAACCGAAAATACCTAATAGACTATTCATTACTTACAAAATGACCTTTCACCTTACCATGCCAAACTAGGCTCAAACTGTAAACAAGACACGCAAGTGACACATACTGTAGTACTACCTGTACAGAAACGTGATCTAACTTTGTCAAACTAACAACAGAAGTTGTCTATGCTACTGCACATTTCAATTAAGCTTGCAATGTTTCACTTTAGACGTAGGAATAATGTAGGCCTGAAACATTGGCCATAGCATTGGTAAGTAGTAAGTTAGAACAGGTAGTTGATTGCCTGATTAGAATCGGCAGGCCCAAGTCTAACTCGTTGAGCTCATTTCTCTGATTCAACAAAGATACAAAAGTGGTGTATTATTGTTCATCTCTATCCTCTGTGTCTTGATCACCGTCAGCCTGCTAATATCTAGGTTAATTTGCCTATGACAGCTTGTTAGGCTGCATTTTGAAATCTGTCTAGACTAGGCTTGGATTTCCTTTGGGTATCATTCCATTTCAGTGTTGTAAATAATACCCAGCCTACATGTAAGTCACTAAACGAGTAACATTACTAGGCCTAGTGTCGAAAAACTAGCCTAAGGCCTACGCTGTCCGCCTCAGCAAGCCACTACCCAAAACGACTTGAATAAGTAGGGTGGACTAGCCTTCAAATTACACATGAAAGAACAATATTCACCATGTTTATTATTCAAGTTCTAAAGAAATCTACATTTCGGCAACAGACACAACACACTTTGTGTATCTCGCCAAACAAACAACAAACATGAACACTACAGACTACACTACAGTGGAGTTACGTGCAGTTTTACTGGAACTTCAGTTGGCGAATTCTTTAGCTCTGTTCGGTATTGCAGCAATGCTGTTTCAGAGTGTCCTAGTTGGTTGTATTTGAATAAAAAGCAGTTGAATTATGCATAAGAGTCGCCCCAGAACGTAGTAGATGCATGGTTATCTATAAAAACAGGCTACATTAACTAATGATCACACAGAAATCGGTGAAATTTCTTGGGAAATTAGGTCAATTCAGTCTGTTTCATGGAGGCTATAATTTGTGTTTAACAAGGGAACCGAATGGGAATATCTCAGTTTGGTTGAAAATGGTTAAATTTAAGTCCACAAACACTGATTGCCCCATTAACAAAAATGCAGGATTGTGGATCTCTTTCAGATCTTTTCTGTCAAAAGTTTTGCAGCCTTCCCCATTGTCATAACCAATCTTTTAAACAGACACTTCGGTACCAGGTAGGCACACTGAACATATAGACTACAGCATCAAGTGTACTGTCCAACATCTAAAAATTCTGCATATATATTGCTTCAGCATCAACATTCCATACTAGCTATAACATTAGACTTAGAGTTCTACCTTCTAGTATCTTACTTCCTCTGTTTGATGCATTAGTTACAATAACCATACCAGCCTACCTTGTA
The DNA here is from genome assembly GCA_021234535.1 of Stichopus chloronotus. Lineage (NCBI taxonomy): Eukaryota > Metazoa > Echinodermata > Holothuroidea > Aspidochirotida > Stichopodidae > Stichopus > Stichopus chloronotus. The sequence goes on along the minus strand of CM037848.1, from coordinate 3,752,314 downwards.
AGGCCTAACAATAACTACAGTAAACTGTTATTAACTGAAACTTACACAACGTCACAAGCCAACAAATTCAATGAAATAACGAGAGTTGAGTTCATCTGGACGACATAGCTTCAAAAATTCTGACCTCAAGCTGAGTGTGTGCCGTGTTTTACGGTATTTGGCTAAGTGAATAAGGGTACATGATAGAAGCTGACAGTATTTAGTATGATCACTCTACTGAGGCAAGGCTGTTTGGTTTCGTCTCCTACTATAAACTATACCAGCTGCAGCGTGCCTGGGTAAAATACAATAACCAATTACGCAACATTTGGTTATGTACTATCATGGAGCTATTACAGAGCTCCATGGTACTATGTACGGTTATGTACGGTTGATATTATGTACGGTTGATATGTGATACATGGGGTCTGACCTGGAACCCCCCTCATTATGGCCCCCTCATTATGCTAGGGGTCAAAATGCGTGTGTCTGCCGCGAGTCTGTGGTTGAGTCTTCAGCTTTTGAGTCCCCATAAAATTTAAAGGCTGTAATGCATCACCCCAAACAGTTTGAATTCTCCCAACCACCTACCTCTAGTCCCTCCCTCAGCCAGTCTTACATTCCTCCGCATGTGTAATCAAAACCATGGATCCCTGTGTACGCTGTGTAATATGAGCTACTCTGCATCTTTCGAATTTGCTGGCAATCTGAGAGTACTGTAACTTAGAACCAGTTGAGAATTTTCCTTTCAGGGAGGTATAAATATAGCTTAGGGTGATGCAAATACAGCCTTTAAAAGTGGTTCCACCAGGTTTTTAATCCAGGGACCCACCGAGTTGACCTTCCACCCTTGCGTGTGTGCGTGTGTGTGTGCCCTTGTTTTCGGGTGGGATCGAGGACCGAAACAATAGATTTTAGGCCCTCTGTAGAAAATTCAATAGATTTCTCCGGTCCTCTCAATATTAACAATAGACAGTCTATTGTTAAGGTTAGGGTTGAGGAAGAAAAAACAAAAGAAAGCACAATGAGGTCCTTGGAATGAATGGAAAACAAAGCTCTGTGTGAGTGTGTGTGCGTGAGTGTGCGTGTGTTTGCGAAAGTAAATTCCAATTTCAAAAGTTTGCATCCGCAACTCCTCCTACACCTCAAAGGTGATGAGGGTCAAAGTTGGTAGACAGGTGACCCATGGTCTGAATTTGTGTCTCCCATCAAAATTTAAGATCAGAGGTTAAAGGTCAAATTAGTGAAATTTTTATTCTTGATGTTTTGCTTAATCCGAAATGACTATTTACATGGAACTTCTATTATATGACAGACCAAGATTTTATCTACAAATCATGTTTGTATGTGTTTTGAGGTCAAAGGACAAGTTCAGTGGTCAAAGATCAAATTTGACATTAAAAGTTTGCGTTCCGCATCTACTTCTAGACTGCAAAGCCGAGGGCCAAAGTTGGTAGACAGTGACCATGGTCTTAAGTTGTGCCTCTCATTAAAATTCAAGGTCAACGGTCTAATTAATGAAAATCTCATTTTTCCTGTATTTCTCAATCCAAAATGGCTATTTACATGGAACCTTCAAATATATGACTGGTATAGCCTACAAGATTTTATTTAAAAATTCATGTCTGAATGTGTCTTTGAGGTCACCTTTAGAGATCAAAGGTCAAATTCGACAGCGAAAAGTTTGCGTCCACAACCCATCCTAGACTGCAAACCCAAGTGAGGATGAAAGTTGGTAGACAGGTCACCCATGGTCTGAAGTTGTGTCTCCCATCAATATTAAGGGTCAGAGATCAAAGGTCAGAGGTCACAAGTCAAATTCCAAATCGGCAAAATGTTTTGAAAAAGCCTGTCCCGATTTCCGTTCAGACAGTAAGTCTAATGACCTTCAAACTTGGTCGTTAGGTCCTGTTAGTACAAAGTGTAACAAAGCTCATTAGATATTTTGCTTTTCATACAACGTGACTTAATATTTCAACTTATTCAACCATGTTTGAACTGAGTGATTATATCTCATAAAACAATGTCATTTTCCATGCTTTTGGTGATACCCCCACTCAGTATGTTTTTACTGTTAGGCCTACACGTTCTGTCTACTAGACAAGAAATTGAGTTATTTGGAGTACGTTTTGACGGGAAAAGAAACAGAATAAAGCAAATGATTATGACGTCTTCTTATAGAATTATTACGAAAACATCCAGAGTGGAGGGGCGCTGATCTAAGTAATAAAGGAAATCAAAGGATTACTTTGATGCACACGCAATCTGCATGGGAATTAGCCTATGTTTTGACGCGCACGCGTGACTGCTATACATTCACACAACACTTTTTTACATATCCACGGCTAAAGGCCTGTCCATACAGGATGCGTTGCGTTCCGATCCGGATGCGACACGTCACGTCACTTTTATCACTTTGCACGTAAATCAATGGAGCCGTCCACACAGGGTGCGTTGCGTTCCGTCACGATCGATGCGGAGAAAAGGTTGAGGCATCCTTCCGGATACGTCAAATTTTGACAAAGTCAGTGTGCGTTCAGAAACAGAATTGCCGTACGGAAGCATGCGTCAAATTGATTTCTTTCGTGTTTTTCTTTCATGAAATGCAAGTTAACGGGATATGGATGCAAACTGGTATTCTATTGAGCTTAAAATCACAATGAAACGTAAAATAAGTAAAGTAGGCCTAAGTAGAAAAGCTTATTTTTTGGCATATTTTTCACAACATTGGGAATGTACATGTAGGCCTCTGATTCTTTGGGTACCCACTACCCTTGCGATATGATTGACTTCGGTAGTGGAAAAACAGTTGTATTCATTATTGGGACGCTAGGCATGGGAAGTCTGGACACTAGACGTGGCTACACATGGACATTTTACGGCACACGAGAAAATATAAATATGCAATGCAGTGTATATAATCAGAGGCATAGCTTCGGGGGCTTATGGGATCGAGTCCCTTCTCCTCAATCGTTGCGCTCCACGCGCCTCCACAAGCGATCTGGGAAAAAAAAAAAAAAACTTCACTCGATTGGGCTATTCACCTTGATAATGATAGACTCTAACTGTAGAATATTTCCATTCTAATCAATCCACTGATGCCGATTTGTTTTTGCTCCTACAAATCCTCAAACTTTTTAACACAAATTTTACTTCAAAAGGTAGCTAATGTAGCACCAGATTGCATCCAAGGACACCTGCTGTTTCCAAACGCCTTCAAAGGAGGATGGGGGCAAACCCCTCCGCTAGGACACCTCCCCCAGGCCGGCGATCACGCAACATAATGCATGTCTCTACACTTCCATGAGAGGGATACGCCACTGACTGAAATCCATCGAGATAAACCCACTTTGAAGTAATTTTGTACAAATTCGGATAGATCGTGACAAACTGAATGTGTTTAGGAATAAAATCAAATCAAATTTTACATTTTTTTCACAAAACTTGCACGTCTTGTGTCGATGACTGCTGTAAAGCATGACCAATGGCAAGAGGCGGCTATCTAGGATAGTATTTTTTTTTTTATCTAGGATGTATTTAATTCTCAAATTTCCTTGACATCCTACGATTTAAATACACTTTTTTGTCAATTAGTATGCATTGTCATTGGAAACTACACACTGCATCTCAAAGTGACGCATCGAAATTGACGTAGAGTGTACGCATCCTGTACAGACAGGCATGCGTCTTGACGTATCCGGAAGGATGCGGAAAAAAAGTCGTGTCGTGTCCGGATCGGCACGCTACGCATCCTAGTGTGGACAGGCCTTTAACCGGTGTAAAACCTCCTTGCGTAACCCGCGTCAGTTCTATGTCAATTCTATGGTCATTTCCCTAAGACGTCATTGTCATTCTTTACGCGTAAAGATTTAGACGTTATGATCCGTTTAGCCAGGTTGGCCGTTCCGGTCATAACGTCTGAAACTCTTTACGCGTAAAGACTTAGATGTTATGACCGGAATGGCCAACCATATACGAGACTTACCTTTCTTCTGTGAGCGTCTTCGGTCCGAGGTCAAAGTGTATTCAAACAAACCGCAACAGCGTAACCAAGACAACAGGTCAGGAGATGAAAATAAAACACCTGAAAGCGGAAGCGAGTTAAAATACTTAAAAAAACGTCGAGTAAAACATGAAACGGGCACCAAAAAATAAAAACTTAAATATCGGCTGTAAACTGGCTCTTTCTTTATTTCAAACTTATATACACCAGAGCGCTACACGTGGCTTTTGTTTAAGTCGGAGCTTTCTAGATAAATTGACTTTTGAAAAATTAATAGCGTGTAAAGAAATAATCCTAGCTATGAAAGCGTTGTAAGCAGTGTTAGCGCCACGACAAGCGAAGGACTTGTGAAAACACGAGGCCTTCAAACAAGACGAAAAAAATACCAAGCAGGCAATTCCGCGGATTTGCAAATCTCTCTCCTATCGTTTTGCATCGTCATTCGATACTTATTATTTCATGTGCGTTTGAGCTGTACAGTAATTCATCAGTGATTCAGATTGTTCGTTGTGCTCACATAATATCATTTATCCCTTCTAGAAGTGCTGAATATTCTAGCCACTAAGTGACATAGCTAGTAGCATGCATAGATGTATAAAACTTCTCGCATCTAACGTAAACACCTTGGAATTGCTAGCTGTTTGATATTTAAAGTCCCTTAAAATCATATATCTTGTTTTCGCAAGTCTAAAATTCAATTTTACTAGCAATTCGATCCAATATTGCATGGATTGTACCTCGAAATCTGTTATTTTAAGCAACATTTTCTTGAGTTAACGATACAATGTAAACCTGCCAAACTTCGCGCACCTCACTAACGTTAACATGACAATCATTACATAATGAGTGTCCTTTTAAGCAAATCCTATCCCTAAACCTACCGCACAAACCTGTGAACAAGCTAGCAACAAAAAATGTTAGGAAGAATTCCATTGAAGAGCCAAAATCATTATTTGAAAATTTGCACTATTCGTCGGAAACTGCGAATAGGATGCTCTAGGCCTAGCCTACCTCACCAATGCAAATGCAGTACCGTAGGTTTACTAACCATGCAAGGACGATTAAATAAACAGTGTCTCAGCTTTCTTTTCAGTCATTTCAAGGCATTGTAGTAAAAAATTTGTTCAGCTACTTAGGTCATCGAATTTTAGGGCTTATCTTTTAGGGTTGCGCGAAGTTTGGCAGTGCGCGAAGTTTGGTGTATGTACTATACAGCAGTTCGTATCCGCGTGGAACGGCACAAATACTGCATGCGCGTACACATGTGCCCATAAATGTGTGCGCGTCAAAGTATTCCTCAGCAGGGCCGTCTCGAGTGTTCCCCCCAACCAAAAAGAAAAAAAAAAGGAAGAAAGAAAGAAAGCAATCCACGGAGTTGCGTATCTAATCACCAACATGCATTTATTTCAATAAAGTCTTAAATACAGGGTTTACTCATGGGGATTTGTAATAGTCAACTGCAACCACATGTCACAGAGACCTAGAGGAGGAACAGAACGCTCGCTGTTCTTAGTACAAGGCATTTCTTCTAAATAGATGCCAAATATTCTTCAAACATAAAATTGTAGTAAGCAGAAGGACCGAACATAAAGTGATAAATACTGTAATGTACTGCAGCAAACTAGTCTAGCCTGGTGCCACTACTGAGGCTCAAGTAACCGATAACAATAACGGCTCAAAAGTATCTGTGCATATTATGCAATAAAGGGGTGACCGTCGAAGGCGCCATTAGGAAATTTATCATTCCACGTTTGTAACAGTTCCACCTACAAATATCGGAATGTTTTCTCATGAATCAGTATTGTCTTAAATGAATATGTATTCATTGCAACGAAAAAGTGTGTCACCGAAGGTGAAATTATCCCACCTTATTTACGACAATCCAAACAAAATTAACTTTCCCAAAGGTACCCGTCAAGTGCGCCTACACTTAGTGTAGCAAAGACAGAGAACGGAGGCGTGCTTCACTATTTCAATCTTCAATCTGCCATAACCAAAGCTTTCAAAAGTTGTGATTTGTGAATGTTAGACTAGAGGCGCGTTCGACGGGCCAGCGCAGTAGATGGCTACCAACACATAACACAATTATAACATTGGGTTAAACTTATTCCATATAGCTTAATAAGGCTTAGTGGTCAGAGTTAGGAGCAGGCTATAAGAGCTGCCCTCTATGGATTTCTTGCACATTAGTCTCCTATTTACCTGTGTAGGACCTGGTTCTACTAGAATAATTGTTTGACTTTAAAATAACGTTCTCACAATTGACAGGAATGTTAAAATACATTACCCACAAGGACCAGTTCTCCTAAAATTGTTTTGGCCAAAATTAAAAGGTGGTGTCTATTGACCAGGATGCCATCTCTTTCTTTTTTACCACGCTAAATAGAAGCACGCATGTCATCATAGTGCGTAAAAATCTTGAGTTCTTGAACATTTGCATAGTAGGCAGATACGTTGTTAAAGTATACTGAGTATACAAATCAAAACCTGATGGTTTCAGTAATTACAATATGTTTCACCATACAGATGAGATTCTGATACAGCTGATGGAGGCAAATTAATCGAAGGCTGCAAGCTTCAATTGTTGGAATTACAAGGCTCGTGAGTTGCGTGCTATCACAATTTTCAGTTTTACTACGCCCGTATTAGACCTACGTCAAACGGTAGGCTACCTGATGATACTTCAGCTCAAATTTTTCAAAATGTTTAACCTTCCAATGACAGAAACATTCAAGTAATACCCCTTCTTAAAACACCCCTCTACTATGTGCTTCTCGAACAGACCCGGGCCCATTTATTATGTCTTGAGCATAACTGACACTAACGTTAAGTTTGATAGCCAACCAGTGACTAAGTTTATCCTATATAAGCTAACCTATCTGATATCGCAAAATGAGCCAATGGCAATGTTGTGAACAGCATGAGGCTTAATGAAAATAATTACCGACCGTCGCCTAGGTCTGTAGTAACTTTTTACCTTAATTTTATTTTTCTGTACCCACATTTTGGAAGTTATGTAATCCTGCAAATGTAGTGCTCAAGATATAACCAAATTACTGAGAACTTCACGCAACACTGTACATTGTAGGATTACTACCCGTTTGTGCGTAAAAATAAGGCGTATCTTGCTCGATACACAGTCTGTGCATGTTACATATGCGTACTCTACTGCACGTACTTACTGTATGATCGACAAGGCGTTGTCGATTGTCTTTCATACTCAAGATCACGTGACGTAAGTAGCTGTATGCATCCACCGTGCACGTACAAAAAATTCAAAATCGAACACCAGCATTTACTGATTTGTCAGTATTTGTAATCCCTATATTGAACTTAATTTGGTATACAAATTTCACGAGTTCATCAGAAATGATTAGTGACATCAGTTGAGAAATAGATGATCTATGTTTTCACGACATATGAGGCAAGGGAGTGAATAAAACTTCGTGTACTCAAAACAAAGACTTAACATAAGAAACTGGCAAAAGGAGGGTATGACTGCATTAGATTACGATGAGCTATCGTAATCCAAAAAAGGAAAATGACAATGGTACCAGATGTAATCAATCAGTAATCAATCAGTAAATCGATGAATCGATAAGATTATTGTCTAAGTTATTTAACTTGTTAATAACCGTACTAACATAATGTAATGTACGTAGTTAGATATCCAGAATTCGGCCTCAAGTTCGACCAGATCCGTGGAGCCACTGCGAGAAGTTGCTTGGCAAGGAAAAACCGGGCAGTGATGGAATGAATTGGCACATCATTTATTAACCAAGTAAGTATCGGTCTAACTAGCAAAACATCGATTTAATTTTAAAATTATGTTAAGCTAAACTAAACCTCCCTGCAGTTTGTCCCTCGTGATGACCTGCCGTGAATGAGATCAGGTTTGTTCTCGCCCGAAATGAAGGAGAAAAGAGCTTTGTTAACCTCCATTAACCACGTTCTCGGGAACACGCAAATTCACTAATTTTTTCAAAACATGTCAAGTGTCCTTCACATACTAATGCAAACTGCTAAAATTGAAAGTATCCCAAAAGTATGCAAAAGAACATTAATTGCTGAGTAATTAACGATTTAATTTGGTTTTGAAAATTCGTGACCAGACACTTTTCATATTAGTACTATATTCACATGCATACAACCAGTACAAATAAGTTAAAAAGCAAAACTTTTGACAATATTCATAACTATTGGATGTAACACTTCACTAATTATGCTATTTGCAAGTATTATCGTGTGTTGATACCTTTCAAAATCACCACAATCTTGTTGATATCAACTCAATGAGCCACTTTAATCTATGAATCACGCCAACAAATATTGGCGGGAAGTTGTTGAGAGACGAAGATCCTTCCCTAGCTTCAAAGCGCACTTTTTTCTTTTCTTTTTTTGCATATTAACGGCGGCACCAGTGGCCTTTTTTTTAAAGAGGTCGAATGTGTTCAATACTGAATGACCTCAGCGCTATTGATAGCAATGCATGTGACATCATCAGCATATTGAAGAAGTTTTATACATTTACCATTACCACCAAGGACTCGAAAGCCCCGAATATTATTGCAAGACCTTATGTATCTCGTAAAGGGTTCGGAATATAAAACATAGAGAGATGGAGACAGCAGGGCACCATTGTCTGACACCTCGTGAAATTGGGAAAGACTCGGAAAGGTTTCCGTTTATCAGGAAACGACTCTGAGTATTGCAATACAAATAAACACCCATTTTCTGAATTTTGCACCAAACTTGAGTTTTTCGAGAACTTTGATCAGGAAAGTCCTAGCAACTTTTTCGAAGGCCTTATGTTGATCTCTAATTATAAACATATTATTGTGGATTGATCCCTCAGGGACGGAACATGTTTGATGTTCATTATCAATGACGGATAAGATTTTGGCCATTCTGATTTGTAAAATTTTGGCGACCAGTTTGTAACTAGTGCACAGCAAATTGATTGGACGACAGTTTGAAGAATCAGTCTTTGGAAGAAAGATTATAATACTAGAACGTTGGCTCAGTGACATTGAACCACCACTGAAAATATCGCTAAAAAACATCAAGAAGATCGTCCCAAAACATCTAAGAACGACATATAAAACTCATAAGGTAGACCATCAATACCAAGTGATTTGTTACGAGACATTGAACAAAGAGCATGTTTGATTTCCTCCAAAGTAGTAGGACTACCGAGACTGTCGATATCTCTATCTCTTAGTGTAGTCATTTAAACAATTGATAAAAATAGCTTGGGTTTTCTCGGCAACACCGACCTGGTAGGAATAAAGATCACTGTAAAACTTTTGAAATACGTCAATAATTTCGTCATTATTGCTTGTAATACTACCGTCCAAGCAAAAGATTTTGTAGATAACTCTCTGGTCGACCTGACGTTTCTCTTTTCTAAAAGAAGAGTTTTTCTCCTTCTTTAAGAAATTTATCTTTGGACCGAATGCAGTCACCTTTTAGCTCGGCGTCAATGATGTCGTCGATTTGTTGTGAATCTGAATTAGAGCACAGAGTTCGAGGCTTGTAAGAGTCCTTCTCTTATCTTGGCAATGCGCTTACCGTGACGAATTGCAAACATTTTAATTCTAGTTGTAACATTCTATCACCATTTAGAGAGAGAATAAAACCCAGGCTTTTGAGTAGCCCGTAACTTGAAGTGAGTATGTAGATCTTTACAGGAATCTTTGTCATTGTTAAGCGACACATTGTACTTCCAATATCATTTCCCCCTATCAGCTGTGTGGGGAATTTTGATATCAACAAGAAGTAGGTTATGGTGGAAGTAGGGAAGCGTCAAAGCACTGGCTTTGCTTATGTCCAAATTATTTGGAAAATAAATACGATCGATTCTAGAACTTTGATATTTACTGCAACGGAACCACGTATGGCCTGGATAAGTAGGATGGGCTGTTCTGTAACAATCAACAAGGTAAGTGGAGATAAGGTCGTTGACCTCATCCCGACCGGCAAATGCCCAACGGTTCAGAGATGTGTTAGAACCTACAATATTACTCATGATGCAATTAAAATCACCACCCAGTATAATGGGATTTGGACCACGGGTGAAGACGTAAAGGTTTCCAAATAACTCTTTCCTTTCTTTTACAGCGTTTGGAGCATAAGTATTACAGACCCGAAAGGTGCACTTTTGCATGTAGTTTTACAGGCTCTCATCACACAGGGGTACTTGGATAGTTTCTGTTTCAGATGGGCCTTTGACGAATATTCTTTCAGTGCTTTGAACCAAGAAAAGCTCTCTCGATCCGCACCCTTTGGCTTGGCATAAGTGCTATTGTTCCTCTTCCAGGAACATTTGCGACATCTTGATACAGTCCTTGGGGTCTTCGGCTAGGTAGCGGATGTTTGACCTTGATCTCCCTGGTCTTTTCACTGGCTCAGGCTAGGAAGAGTTTTCGTTTCGGTCTTATGAGTGTAGGGAATGGGTTCTTCTCCGTATCCTCTGGTACCGAAGTTTTCGAAACTGGTTGGGAGTCCCTTAATTCTTACATGACTGTTTGATGTTTTCTGTCCTTTAGCGTGGGCATCGACCCAACTACATGATATAGATGGCATTGACTCTGTTGCCTCGTCGTTCTCGAAAATATTAATCTGGCTCGGTTTGGTTCTCAGTATTTTCAGTGTCCATGCTTAGCTCCTGAGTTCCTTCCACGCAGGTCTGGTTGATGTCTACAGAATCAGTAATTACTATCTCCCACCCCCCCTGGTTTGTTAACTTCCTTGCCTCCATCAGTTACTATGTCCTCTTGCCGTAGCACTGAAGGTTCTTTCACCCAAGTAAGGGCTGTTGGGTTGATTTTGTTAGCAAAGGATACTGGGCAATTTCTTGAGTTATGCCTCAACTTTTCGCACACAGTGCACTTGACGTCGGTTCCACATTCCTTAGCTGTGTGCGGTATCTCCTGACAGTTGAAGCATTTTGTCACCTCACAATTGTTTGCTTCATGACTTTTCCTCCCACACTTCAGACCGCTTCGGGGCTGACCTCTGTATCTAACCCAGCAGTTTCTTCCACCTAGTCTTAGGTAGCTAGGGATATGGTTAGTGATTACAATCTGGTACTGCCTTATCCCATTAAACTCTTGGGGATAGTCTGCAAAAGTGAGAAAGCTACAACATAACTCTTTTTCATACTGGCCGAGTACAAATCTCACGACTGTCTCCCAGTTCATATGGGACATGTAGCACTGTAACTAATGTCGTGCAACCGGTATACAAAGAGGCAGTGCAACCGTCTGCATCGGAAAGAGAAGGCCCGCCAAAACTTCTTCTTTTCTTTTAAAGATAACGTCAAACACTCTACCTGGTAATTTTTGCACAGCGGTTAGATGTGAACCTGGTTCAATACCTTTTCCCTTCAAAAAGCTGAAAACGTTTGCAATCGGTTCACAAGAATCTAAGTGAATCTGACTCGACGTGTCTCGGCTAAGAGTGGCAGAAAGTTGTTGTCTGTAAAAAATGTTGTAAAAATGCTGTAAAAATGTTGTGTGTAAAAACATGTATTGATCATGTTTTTGAGTTGCCCGGCAGCAGTTTTAACATATACCTATTACATTGTAGAGTTTCTGGGCCTGATAGGCTTCATCCATACTGGGGGTTACAAAGTTGCCAGGTAATGAGTCATTTGCTAGGCAACCGGATTCGTAACCCAGATGACAACTTACTCTTCAAAGATTCTCTGCGCACAAGTAATCTCTCTTTTACTTGCTTGTACCTGTTACGACGGCAGATCATTTCGTAATATTGAAATAGTATATGTAAATAATCATGGCACTGAGCATAAGTTTGAACACAATCTCTTTAAGTGTTTACTATTAATAACAAGAGGGCAAGCCACGGAGTTGTTTATCTCATCGCCACCATGCATTGATTTCAACACAGGGCCTGCACATGTTTATTTGTAGTAGTTTACTGCAACCACATTTCACAGAGACCTTGTTCCGGGCACTCGTTGTAAATTAGAGCCAAATATTCTTCTACCATAAAATGGTGGTAAACAGAACTGAACATAATATCTCAATACTGATATCTACTGTCTAAAAGGTCTCAAACTTAACCTTACAGCCTTGTGCCACTAGGCTCAAGTAACGATAACAATAACAGCTCAAAAGTATCTATGCGTATTACGCTACATAACACAATTATAACATTGGGTTATTCCATGTAGGTTAGGCTTAGTGGTTAGAGTTAGGGGCAGAATATAAGAGCATCCCTGTATGGGTTATTTGCACATTAGTCTCCTATTTACCTGTGCAGGACCTGGTTCTACTAAAATTATTGTTTGTTTTAAAAATAATGTTCTCATAATTGGCAGGAATGTTGAAAGACATTACCCAGAGGGGCCAGTTCTGTTAAAGATGTTTTGGTTAAAGTTAAAAAGGTGGTGTCTATTGACCCAGATGCTGGCTCTAAGTTTTTTACCAACTTTCATACAATTTCATCAGTTCACTATAAAAGTGATATACTGTGTCTTCATTATTGTGTTCATAGGAACTGCTTTTCAAAATTTTGCGTATAATGCTTAATTAGTTCTCAAGATATGGTGGAAATCCAAATTTTGGGGTAAGATTGGCTTTTTCCTAAGAAATCAGCAAATTTAACTGGATTTACCATTACAGTAACATTATCATGTTGAACAGTAGCCTATATGATCTCAGGGAAGTCCTTACAAAACTTTAAGTTGATTAGTCTCATATAGTTCTCAAGATATGCTGGAAGTACAAATTTTTCTGCAAAATTGGCTTTCTTCCTCAAAAATCAGCAAAATTTCACTCTCTGTACTACAAAAGTGATATACCTTGCATATTACATTCTCAGATAAGTTCTTGCAAAATTTTCCATTAAATGCTCAAATACTTCTCAAGAATATACTGGAAATACCAAATTTGGGGCAAAATTGGCTTTTTTTTTCTAAAAAATCAGCAAATATGACTCAATTTACCATGCAACCAGTACATTTTGGACATCTTGACATCATGCACAACCTTACCAAGTTTAAACTTAATCGCTCATGTACTTTTCAAAGTATTCTGGAGAAACCATAACTTGGACAGGTCCGGAAGCACACACACACACACACACAACTTTGTTTTCCATTCATTCCGAGGACCTCATTGTGCTTTCTTTTGTTTTTTCTTCCTCAACACTAACCTTAACAATAGACTGTCTATTGTTAATCTTGAGAGGACCGGAGAAATCTATTGAATTTTCTACAGAGGACCTAAAATCTATTGTTTCGGCCCTCGATCCCACCCGAAAACAAGGACACATACACCCACGCACGCACACACATTGGCACAGACACGTTTTCATTTATACCACCCAACAGGACCCTCCTGTACCCATGGTCACTCTACCATGGGGTACCCTTGGGATGTCGCTACTCATCCACTCCATGCGTTTCCATTGCAACCGTTCTCCCATGGGTGCACAGTACAAAATATAGCTCTACTAGCCAAGTGACTACAATAGCTCATCTTAGCCTCTAGAGGGCGATGAGATAAAAATGAGGGATAATCTTCAATACCTTCTTTATGTTTTGCGATCAATTATTACTACAAAGTGGGAATGAATCAAAAGGAGCACTCTGCTGAAAGGTCTGTCCACTTCCGTAACTCTTGTATACATGTGCGCCATTGTTGAGAAATATACCATATGGTATCAATTAATGATGATTATAAATTTTTGCTTTTCCTTCATTCAGATAAATAATGCTTGTGCTTAAAAGCTGCCACAGGAAACAAATATCACCTTTCCTTTTCGTTACATGCTTCTCCCCTACCCATACCTACACCGTACGAAGACTCATTTCCAACATATCTTGTCCTTTCCCATTTCTATAACACCCCACACCTGCCTTTAGAAAATACTTTATTAACGTTCTGCTAATAAATTTGTAAAGAAAATATATATCTACAAAATTATTTTGGATGTGACCTTTTACCTTACATCCTCCAATCCGTTTATATTCTAAACATATTTTCGAGTCGTGTTTTGTAATATACTTTGCAGTCGTTCTTAAGATACATCAAATAAATATCTGCCAAAAGAGTGGCAATATTATAATTAGATTAAAATACCTACATGGCACTTGATCAGTCGTCCTTCTTTAATTTATTAGTGACTTATCCAGTCGAAACTTGTTCTCTTATGTAACTAAGTGTGACATGAGCCAACTACGGAGATGCGATGGCGGTAGTCAAATATCAAGCATTTGGAACTACAAAATTTTTTGATGGTCCTTTAAGGCATCCGTAGGTGCCTTAGAAACAAACCACATGTTCAGCACACTATGGACAATACACTTTCGGATGTAAAGATCTGGATAATATCAATGATTCACCTCATATCACTTAACGCGCTTCTGATAAACCTCCCACCAACACTTTCTTTTTGTTGGGGGAGGTATGTTTTTCAATCATAGAAATAGAGCCCTAAAATAACTGGATGCAAGAAGCAGTTTTCTCCACATGAAGGTTAGACAGTCAATTCGCAAATACGTAAAAAGAGCTTCCTTCTCTTACATTTACTTCATGGCGTTTCCTGACGTCATGGGGCTTTAAATGTTAATGAACTAAAAGAGGTGATTCTTCAAGCATAATATTTCAACATTTAGAAACTATAAATATATTAAAATCATGACCACTATTTGCTAAAACACAAAAAGTACTGTTGAAGGTCACTTCGGTGCGGAGCAAGCATGTGTAAAAGTAGGAATTTGACCCTTCTTATGAAAGGTCCACAAATGTGCTTCCAACACCTTGTAAAATTATCTATTATTACATCGAGACGTTGATATCAGTTTTGTACCATTAAATTCGTAAATAAGTCAGGTACTCGGCAAATATAAGACGAATCAGTTCAGTCCCCAGATGTGCATGTCAGGACTGTTTACGCAACATGAAGTTGAACAAACAAAACAACATGAACCGCAATATGGCAAGTTTGCGACCACCGGCGACTTCTCGTATGTGTATAGGCTAGATGCAGTACATACAGAATGTACAGTAAAATCGCTGTATCCTAAATTGTTGATTACAGGTAACTGTGTCAATTAAACTTTGTAATTTTAGTGTTACGGAAAGCTTATGTTGTCATCTGCAAATATCGTTCGAAAAATATCGAATTGATCGATTAAATGAGGTGCTCGAAAAGTTTGAAGGCACTGTTTGAGAAGTGGGAAATAACAGTCTCTCTTCGATTGTATTTGTTTTTATATACAATACCGTACGTAATAACCTAAAAAGTCTTCCATTTCCAAAAAGATGGAAGATCAAAGTCTCCACCTACCTTGCTGTAATGGTAAATAGAAAGCCTCACTTTTTATTATTCAACAAACCAGTTGGCCATTACTTGTCTGTCTAGTTCCGCGACGTGCCTTCAGTGAGACTTTCCAGTGTAGGCTACAATGTAAGAGAATGGGTTACGTGACCTTATTAACTCGGTGGTTGCGAATAGACCAGTCCCGAGTGGCAATTTTCTCCACCCCTTCCATAATGAGCTACCGTCGCCCCACTAAAAGAATCTCGCTCCCTACCAAAGCTTCACACGGTTCATAAAGGTTGACAAGGCTACTGTTATTTTAAACACTTCAAGAAGTCGACTCTACGGGGCACCATTTTCTTTTGCTTAGCATCTCAATTAGGAAACATCTCAACCCCCCCCCCGATCGCTTCCCATCACACATGACAGTTTCCACCACCCCCACTACATCCTCCCCTCCACCTCTCTCTCTTAAATTACATGACTGAGGCGTAGAAATTAGGAGAAGGTAAGAAGAAATTAAAGCTCAACAAAGAATTAAACAAGTAAGCAATGCAAAGAGCTGCATTTTGGTGATGTCTAGAATGAGTAATCCATACAAAGTGAATTTTGATATAAATGTTGCAATACCCAATACATTGTCTATGAAGTATTCTTCAGTCTATCATTACCAACAAAAGAGCAAAGAAAAACAATTAACTGCCACAATTAAGAATAATGACATTTGTAAACAAAAAGAATGTTGTCTTTACTGTCTTATACCATGCTGTACCAACTGCATTTTGGTCACAACTTTTGGTAATGCTTGCAAAGTTTTAGTCCATACTTTAAGAGAAACCTACAATTTTCGCCATAATTTACATATTCGCTTTGAACATCAAAAATGATAAGGCAATAATTGCTTTTGATGTTGTTTGGGGAGTATACATTGTAGGCAACATTTACATTGAAATCGCATCACGTCTACCCGCTATACTGGCGTTTAGAACGCAGTGATCGACTCGTGATACTCGTGATGCGCATTGAATGCAATGAAAAGCGAGTTGTGCGTTCTTCAGTATTATCTTCCCAGTGTGTAAACAATTCGAGTTCCTGCACAACTGTGTAGTACACAGGCTACGCTGTAAAAATATACTGAGTGAAGGTACTACTGCGTCTTAAATGGCATTGCTAACGGACGTAATCACTTCGTCCAAACCATGGTTGCATAGGTTGAAATACCGTGTCACATTCATGAAAAAGCAAAGATGAAAAAGTCATCTGACACAATGCACTAAGAGCCACTAACACCCTGTATTATGCGCTATAGTAACCGTGACCTTTGACCTTAACCAATGTCGTCATCGGTTGAGGGAACACTACATCTTATGCCCAGGCACCTACCCACCAAGTTTGAAGTTTATACTACTAGAACCGTCTAGAAGGAGATCGTGACATACTTTTTCAAAGCTTTTCAATTCAATTCAACGGACTTCATTTCAATCTCTTTTAATACAAAAAGTACAAAAGAATATTTTTGCCCATTTGATCCTAAATCACGTAACCTTTGACCGGGTGACGTCATCAATGTTTTTAGAAAAATTCTTGTATGATCTACTTTCCATATATGGTACTTTCACAACTCTAGGATATTCTTACATATGGATAAATGCTAAAAATGTGTTTTTCGTCTTCATGACCTGTGACCTTTGACCTAAGATATTATCGATCCGGCGGACACTATACCACATATGCGAGCACCTACCCACCAAGTTTGAAGTTCATCCGACTTACCGTCTATGAGGAGATCGTGACACACTTTTTAGAGCATTTTTGCGGATTTGACCTTTTAATCAGGTGACGTTTGACCTGGTTACGTCATCAGTATTTTTCACAAAGTTTCCTGTATCGTCTACTTCCATATATGATAGTTTTGTAACTCCATGATATTCACACATAGAGAAAATGCTAAAAGTGTGTTTTTTGTTTCATGACCTGTGACCTTTGACCTATGACGTCATTAGTCAGGCCCACACTACACCTCATGCCCATGCACCTACCCAGTTTGAGGGTCATCCGATTTACCGTCTAGGAAGAGATCGTGACACAGTTTCTATTGTACACACGCATTTGCAAACACACACCCCGTCTCAACCCATTAACTCCAGTGGGTAATCCCGATCCATGTCATTTCTATACCATGAGGTAACCCCACATAAGAACTACTGACGCACCAAGTTTCGGTTGAATTGTATAAAGGGTGTGAGGTGGGCTACCATTTAGGTGTCATTGCACCGCTCAACGGAGTTCAGTATCTCCTCCCCTGGATGAGATAATCACCTTTTACTGAATACCTGCAAATTTTGATGAAGAAAGCAGTATGAGTCTACTTGGATTTGAAACTGTTCCCTGACAATTCCCTCCTTCCTAAACCCTAACCCTTTCCTGAGGCACTGTCAAGCGGGAGTTCTCCGCTGGGGGAATTCTTAGGGTTGGGAAATTGTCAGGGTGGATTTTTCTTCGGGACTTTGTCCGAAGGGAATTTTTGGATTCCGAATTGGGATTGTCGCGGGCAGATTTGTCCCATCACATTTGAAACTACACTTATGTTGTAATTGCTTAGATTTATTTTCCCTTCTGAATTTGTCCGCAATTCAAACTTTGACGGTAGGTGTTCATCTACAATTAAGACATTATATACCGGATTATAAGAAAAAGGACATACCATCGCCGAATTATTGTGGCTCAACCTGCTTCGAACCCTAGCAGGGCGAACAACAGTCTTTCCTCCGCATCTTATAACACATGGCCACCACGTTTGCTGATCAAATTTTGTTTGCATTAATACTTAACAATAACATGAGCAACATTTGACTTACAGGCAAAAATATGCCCGAAGTTAATTCGAGAGGGAACTCATGGAGAGAATTTAACAGATGGTAACCTCTTTTATGTTCTTCTACGTTGGGGACAGGCATAATCTAAAGTGCAAAAGCATTTAACAAAAATGTATGAAAAGGCATAATTTAAGCATTGAAAATAATGGTGAGTAGCCTTTGAGGCTAAGCTAAACAAAATATAGATTATTGTGATAAGACATTGATAAATCTACATTACGCGCATTTGTTTACATAGGTATGTGTTTGCCTGTACACTTACATACAATTTTTATATAAAAGAAAGCACAAAATGTTACAGAAAGCAACACATTCTTATTCTTTTACACGGTAAGCACAAAAGTCACAGTCAATACTTGGGGAAGGCTCAATTTCCTCCTGAGTTGTAGGACACTTCAGACGGCTGCCTTTACCACTGAGCTATTCTCTAGATGTGTAACGTTAATATTTTCTTCAGGTGCTTCATCGTCTTTTAAAATCCCACGTGACGTCAGTTTCTTCTTGCTTACTCTATGCAAACGTGCACAGTGAATAATACTTTCATGGTACTGCTGTACACAGTTAATCAACAGTAAAGACTTTTATCTTCTGTTGTTCTAAAAAATAGATCAGGTGAAATATATGTCAGGTTTCAATAACTGCATGTGATGTGGGGTATTTCTCTTACATCCCATTTTCGATTCTAGAATGCCTATCTCAACTATTCATCAAACAATATTCTTACAGAAACTGTAACATGTTTTATCCTTAGCTTTGCTCACTGATGTATCTGTACACAAGTTCAATTTCTTTTCACATGTGTCAGTTTTTAATGGTTCAGTGAAATACGGTGTGTCACTCGGTAGGTATGTACAAATCTCGGTAAAGCAGATGAATCCGGTTGTTTCAGTCTCTCCTTTTATCCTTTTTAAACTCCAAAACAGTCTACAATAGATGAAGAGAGTATCATAAGGTTAGAAATATAACTAAACTTGTGTGGGCTGGTGTGGGGTAAATTGTCTGGAGAGTAAACAATTACGTACTCTTGAAATTATTGTAGCCTATATATTTATGTCTGCCCGTTTAGTTTACCATTTTCTCCTATCGACCTGTTTCTGCTTTTGCTATAGGAACTTTTAATTTGCATCTTTACATCCATGTGGTCTATATTCCTTCCACACGTTCTAATTGTTATTATCCCTTTTATGCTGACCACTTCTTTTATCCAATACTGCCTTTTCAATTAGAATTAATGAGTTTCATTTGTAAAAGTTGTTAGAACATGACATGATGGCCAGATATACCATAATGGTTAGGGTAGGTCCTCTCGAGAAGGCATAAACATATATGATATCATGTGAGGATTGCCTGTTATTGGAGTACTATGGTATATACAAATGACATGAGTTGGATTAACTATTCTGGTGAGGGGCAAACAATGTGTGTGGCTACGCATGTGCATTGTAGTGCAAGATTGTCATATATACAATACAGTGATTCTAATGCTTATTGATTATGGGATACAAAATGAGGTTTATAGAGATTTAGTGTGTCAGACTATATAATAAAAACAAATTAGATGGTTTCAGTCATTGCTGTCGAAAATTAGATAAGACAAAAAAGGTCGTGTTTAACTTGGTTGAAAAAAATCTAAATATCCAGTAATAAGTTTTGTTATCCTTGAGTGATGAAAACTGTGTTATGATGCTTCTAGTTTATTCAAGTTTATACAAGTTGCATGTGCAGGAGCATGGTCTAACAAGGCAGGTGCAATTGCACCTCCTGGTCTAAATTAGGAAGTAGAAAGAGCAAAGTGTTTGTATCGCAAAGCAGGAGGGTGGGGGGGGGGGTTGTTTCCTCTGATCTCTTATTGTCAGACATTGCTTGCAGTGACTTGCTAACAATTTATTTTGAGCGAAAATGAAAAAAAATTTTGCATTAAAGCATTAGCACATTTTCTTAATCAGCATTGCATTTGCACATTGCATGTGAATTAAAAGATGCATGGACAAGTAACATGTATTTCTGCACGTAGGTAAGTAGATAGACCTATACTTCTGGGACTAAAAGGACGCAATGTGTTATACATGCTACCATCATTGGAGTGATACCCGTCAGCCTATAAAAGCCCACGAGAATACTTGCCATAGCGTCGGGAATGGGGGGGGGGTATAATCCAATTCCTCAAGGGAAATCCATCAAGTTCGTCACACACTCCCCCATCCCACAAGACATCTTAAAATCTGTTTTGCTCACGCTCTTCAAATGGAAAAAAACAGTCAAGGATTCCAACGGCTCGTTTGCTCTTTCTTCTCTGTTGAAACGTGTAAGAAAAGTCGGCATTGAGTCTGTTAAAAGCCTAACCATCACATAGGGATCATCCATCACTGCTGCCAAACGAATATGGTAACTAAATTCCCTTGACATAGCCTCATCTCTGTGGTAAATATATTTGATATCAACAAAGAACATCTTTCCTGCTCTGCTTCTCACTTCATCTTCTTCTTCTTATTTTTTCTTCTTTTGTGTATGCTTTTTTATTCTTTTTTCCTCCCGGCAGTCGAATATATTAGGAACCCTATATACCAAGCCTGATGTGCAATAAAATGAAAATCCAGGTTGATCACTCGGTAATCAAGATTTCTCCGCACTTGATAATACATATTTAACACCAAAAATCCAGGATTATCAGTCGAAAATCCAGGATTATCAAAATTACATTCGATAAACCTAGATGATTGTTTGATAAACCTGGATTATGAGTTCATAAACCGGATCGTCAAAAAGAATCCACGTTTATCAGTCGATTTACCCGATTTGTCAAAATGTTTGCGAGAGTGGAATTTTGATTTTTCGAACGAAAATCTAAGATATAAACTTCTCTGGTCTACAACCAAATGTTCTCGGTTGATAAAGCTGGATTTTCTAATTGTGCAAATACGACTCTATGATAATCCAGGTTTCTCTGCCTCCAGGTTCCAGTTTCTCTTCTCGTCGGCCGATCAAATCAGCTCTATCGGAATTACCTTTGCCTGCGTTTAACGGCGATTATTGTATTTTTGCCTTCCTATCAGCGAATGTTTCATCAGTCACGTGTCTCCCGACAGTCGAGAAAACATCGATTTTGAAAAACCAACAGCACCACTGTCCCTATAGTACAGGTCTAGGGCTTAAGCCTTAACGTTGTGGGTAATGACAAAGAACAGCTTCGTATGTTAATGCAAGAACACCTTGTTACTACTACGTGGTAGTAACAGGTTTCTTAGTACTCTCTAAAGAGCTACCCAGCTCTTCACAACATCAGAGCTTCCGCTCTGATGTTTTGAAAAAATTAAAACTTTATCTCAAAAGGAATACTATTTAGTGTCATCTTCTGAAAATCATTAAGCTTTTCCAACAGTCTTCTCCACCTATCAAGCAACCGTCTTCTCTTCCAATGTCATTTCTCAATTCCCCTCTTTCTCAAATAAAATACCGTAACTGAAAACAAGAGAAATTCCCTAAACAACTTGATAGCTGCCCATACAGACTACGCCATGAAATGTATTGAGTACTATTCGGATTTGTGTAAGCGACTACTGCCTATGTTTGTATACCATTTTGTTACTAAATTATCTCCAACCCATCCTCATCTATTCTATCAAAGCTTTACCGTTTTTAATAAGTTTTCCTTCAGTCTTTTGTAAATGAGGTGTCCTTGGGTCAGTATAAGGCTTAGGCTTCGGCTTGTTACGTCCCATTTTGTAACAATTGACCAAAATGTAACAACTTGGTCCAAAATGTAATAATTTTGTGCCCAAAATGTAGCACCTTTTCAGGTTGGTCCAATATGTAACAATGTTCTGTCCAAAATGTAACAACTTTCAAACTTGGTCCAAAATGTAACAACTTTCTGCCAAAAATGTAACAACTTTTTACAAAATGGAACGTAACACAAGTTTCTGCCCAAATGCAACAACGTAGAGGTTCACATCAGACGGTACTGAAAAATCTCTAACATGACTGTCATATTTTTCAAAGTGCCAAAACTTAACCAAACTAAGTCGGATCGGACTGGGAAGTGCATTATTCAATTTCTCATAACATACTCCACACCTGGAATATATTTTTGGGGGTCTTCTGTGTCGCAATGAAAATCGAAATGGCCACCATACGTCAGTTTCGGCTAAAACTTGCTCCGTTGAACTCAGTGTTGTAACAACAGATAATGTAAAAATTAACCGATAATGTAAAACAACCGATGATGTAAAAAAAATACCTATAATGTAAAAACACTGATAGTGTAAAAAAAATTACCGATAATGTAAAAAACTCTATGAACCGATAATGTAAATAAAATTACCGATAATGTAAAAACGCTGGTGTACCGATAATGTAAAAAAACAATTACCGATAATGTAGAAACTGTTCTAAAGACGATTTCATACGGTCCTACGTTCATGTGTGTATGCAAGTGCGTATGTACGTAGGTATGTAAGTAGTAAGGTAGGTAAATTGGCAGGCAGTGAGACAGACGGACAGGCGGTTAGGCAGATTGATAGGTAGGTTTGTGCACTATACAATTTCTTTCAAATCATGGGCGTCTGCTACGCGTCACACTATTGTTACTTGAAGATCTGAAGAAAGGGTCACTGAAAGTACTAGTGTAGGTCATTACATGCACCATGGTCATTGCAACCAAATCCTACCCATTTATTGGGAATGGACAATTCTCGATATTTTTTTCCACGTGCTTCTTATAAGACTACTATAACTTAATGCCTCATTTATAGTAATGTACTGCTGTGCGTACCAAAATTACACCTGGGTGAAGTAGGATTTCCTCAAGAAAGTAAATAATACAAAAAATATAATTAAAAATAGTCAAATTGTGATACTTGTGGTTTGTTAGGTGTCAGTTAAGTGCCGACTTAACATCATTTGAAAAATGCGTCATTTTAATGCCTGCAATGCCGTAAATACCGCAGAGCTTTCAGGAGATTCTCCCCTTGAACCCCCACGGGAGCTCTTCCCTTGGATTTCACCAGGGGTCCTCAGGCGGACCAGACCCCACACCGTTAAGGGGGAGTATATCGTGCCCCCAGGGCGCCTCGGGCGCCGTTTGGTATTCCATCAGGGTTTGCCTCCCGCTTTCATATGCCAAATCCCGCTCCTGCCTAAAAGTACATAATAAATACATTTAAGTAACACATTCGCTCGATATATACATATTGATATGTACATCTGTATACTATATAGTTATCCTGCTTGATTTATCATCCTCACCTCTACCCTGACTGAGGAATGAATTTCTCTCCCCTGAATTTTGAATCGTGATATTATTTTCATAATCAGCTTTATGCAAATGACTATTGGGACAAAACGAGGGGTGCGACGGGTGACTCTCTTTGCCCTTGGTGACCTTGGTGACCTTTTGGTTTGAAAACGACAGACCAGTGAGTACACATATCCAATAGCGTAGGCCATAGCGTTTCTTCCATGCCCCTCTCTGGAGCGACAAGGAAGAATTCCTAACCCAGTCAAAAACCACTTTTGTTACACTCAGATACAATATATTAGCTATGTATGTTGTGTTAAGTGAGTTAGGGTCCCCCGTGTCTTTATTTTTGTTTAACATTCACTAATACACTGTTACTTTTGTAAACCCATTTATATAGGCCTACACTCATAAACTCACATAGGTTGCATCTGCACATACACATGCACGCATTATCGGTTGTTTTTACGTTATCAGTTAATTTTTACATTATCGGTTGTAACAAGTATGATCTAAAAGATCTAGAAAGTCTATTTCCTGCCCACTTGAGTGCTTCGGTCAGCGTAATCCACATGTTGGTGGCGCTGTTACTTTCCTCCGTGAGTAAATGCTCATCTCTCATGTTTGGATGAGTTATGGCACTTTAAAAAAATGTGACAGTCATGTTGGAGATTTTTCAATACCGTCTGCTGTGAACCTCCACGTTGTTACATTTTGGGCAGAAAATTGTTGCATTTAGGACCAAGCTGTTACATTTTGGTCAATTGTTACAAAATGGGACGCAACACGGCTTCAATATTAGTGGTAAATATGCAAGTACACTATTATAAATCATGACGTTGCTACTGATAAAAAGAGTTCGAGATTGTAATGTCATGTTCACCACCAGAGTCAAAAAAATATAAGTATTTATTACCAGTCACGTGACTTACAACCAAAAGTTGACAGCAAATGATCACTCATCCAATGCATTCCCATTCAAGGAATTCAATTTATTTAGTTGTGTGTATATGAGCGTTTCATTTCTCAAATGTTTTCATCTCTTTGTATTAAGTACATGGCAACGGTGCACATGACAGTTTTTGTTGTCGCTTTCCGCGTTATAAGTTCTGAACGAGATATAAATGTTTGTAAACACATTCACACACAAGACATTAAAATCAATTTCAAATATAAGTTTACCTCCTCATCGGTGAATGCAAAATGAAAAAAAATAATATGATCCCGGAACATTTGTTAATGTCATCAGTCTCAGTTAAAATCTTTGTCCAGCAACATTGCGCCAAGGAAAACCAACAACAGTACCCTAAATAGGGGTAAGTTTACTTACTTGTCTATTGAGCGGCAAAAACACAGATGTGACGTCAATGTGTACGATCTTTGCATGTAATTAGTTTGCACGAAGTTCCTCGTATTGACATAATGGGTATTTTATTGCCACTAAATTGCAACCTGCTTAATCATAATGCAATCGTACGTAACAACTATTATGTAATTGTGTTCAATTCTTCTTTAAGTAGAACATAATTTGTTTTGAGGGGAATTTTGTTTTGAAACAACCTCGACTATGTCATTTAAGACATGCCAAAACAGCTTAAAGACTCACCTGATTAGTAACCATTCAATATCGAATCTCTATTAATTCTTCTTTACGCTTCAAGTTACTCATACCTTATTTAGGTTTTAATAAGTTAGGAGGGTAGCGATGGGATCACAGAGTTTGTTTTCCTTCATTCATGTTTGATAATATTTGTTTTTGTAACCGTGACCTGCTATTCTAAGCTAGTCCAGATAGTTTAGATTCTTGCTGGTCTTCACCACTTTTGTACTTGCCACTTTCTTTAATTAACGTATATTTGAAAGTGTAAATAAAATGTGTTGTATTGAATTACAGTGTAAATATTGTATTCTATGTTCACCAGCAACATGTGTACTTGCTTTCTCCTTGGTATTTTTTATAGTATGTATGAGCTATATTTAATTTTTTATATTATTAATTTATTATATTTATTGCTACTTTAACAGCCTCACGAAAATTGCAAGTTAGAGAGAGATTTTAATGTCTATCTGCTTACTTTAATCGCTCTCTCTCTCTTCGCCGGTATGATCTCTGTTATAAGCACAAGTCTAACACAATTTAGTAATGCTATATTCTAGTAAACCTCATCCTAATCCTCCCTCATGTTTTACCACAGCGTTACGCAGCCACTTGGGGAATACTAGTTTTGTTTCTTTTTTTTATACTGAGCAACAACAAAAAAGCGAAAGAAGGAAAGAAAAGCGAAAAAATCTCACAAATTTGTTGATATTTCTTATTTCGAAGACTGCAAATAAGGAAAAAATCTACTCTTTTCTTGCTTGGCTCGTATTTTCACAAGGAAAGAGATCCGAAAGTTTTTTCGATCAACTTTCCAAAGCCGATGACAGTAAAGTGTTTATGGGGAGACGTACGGCACCAACCCGTTGATTGTCCCTCCTAAAAGAGGCGTGATTGAGCCGGTTTTCGGCACACAGTCCAAACAAAGCCTACCGAGCTGAGAATGTGTATTAACTGTAATTGCTTTAGCAGATGAAACGAGCTTAACAGGCCCGTTTTTGACAACTTGGGTCGAAGGTTGCATCTTGCAAAAAACTTACTACTTATGCCCCAAAGCCTTGGACGTTTTTGTCTTATATCTCCATCAAGAGGAGGAGGAGGACATACCAAGATAACTAACTCTGTGAAGTGTCAAATAATATGGCAAAGAGAAATGGAAGTGCCTGGTACGCTTATCCTTTGTTTGCAATAGAGTCTTCTCTTTTTTTCTGAGGCCTTTTTCTTTTCTAGAGTCTTTTTTTTAATGCTGTACAGTATGTAATACCAGGTATAAGATTGCTATGGTGTACGACTATGTACTAATTGGCATAAGACTGCTATAGTGTGCAACTATGTCCTACTGGTAGGCATGCGAATGCTATCGTGTATGACTATGGAAATACACAGTTGATACGTCAGTACATCAGTAACTAATGTGTTGTCTGCACATTTCTCTTAGGTTTTATCATGGAAGTTGCTACTCCCTTTCTTGAGCACAAAAAAAGCTCAGTCGTGGTGGTACTAAGTTTCCTTGTAGCCTTGTAAGATAAGTCACTATGCATAGGTCTATAGCCTAAGTATGTTGACTGAAAGAGGGATCTGGAGAGGAGATTGAAGGAGCCAACCAGTTACGGTAGATTTATACGACATAGCTTGTATAAGTCCTCGTCTAACATAGCAAATGACTGTCGGAGACGTTCTCTCTAAATCCTAAATAGCGAGATTAGAGATAGCTCTAAAATTAAGTGTGAATATTAGAGCCATCCCTAATCTCTCTCTTTGGGATTTAGAGAGTACGGTAAGGTGGCTTCGAAATACAAAATAAATATTTTGAATTGATTCTTTAGAGAAAAAAAGAGGTCCACAGAATTAAAGCACAATTTCACCTTACGAACCTATATCTATCGGCATAGGGCCGTGATGCCAGGGAGTCATGTCCGCTTTCTGTACATTAATGATCACCTTTTTAGCCAAATCCTACCACGCAGCGCTGAGATGCTATCCACCTTACCACTGCTAGGCCTATTCTTCTTCCAAGATGTTGATGATACTTTTAGCTATTAAATTTGTCAGACGTGGCCTTGTCCAAGTTGAATAAAGTTTGTAATGTAGAGACTGGAGGGGAATTATATTTGAAGTTCTAATAAATAAATATATAGCACTTCAAGTCTAGGGCATTAATGTTCAAAAAAGCTCATTGAGTTGTTTTGTGATATTCACTAAATTGTCCTAAACCTGTCACGTTTTTCGCAACATACTAATATGACAAGAGGTCAAACGAAGAGGATCCCCATGTGTTACATTCAAAAGAACATTAACGAGTGAGTGATTAGCGATTAAATTTCGTTTTTGAAAATTCGTGACCAGACACTTTTTATATCAGTACCAATTCATATGAACTCAACCAGTAAAAGTCAGGATCAAACTTCAAAAGATTTGACAGTTTTCAAAACTAATGGATGTGAAACTTGATTAATTATGTTAATTGTAAGTATTGCCATGTGTCTGAACCCTTCAAAATCCTCATTAAGTTACTGGTATCAACCCAATGAGCCCCTTTAAAGTAAACTTGTCAAGTTCTGTTAAACATGTTGCGCTGAGTGGAACGTACAACTTCATTTAAGAATGCCAAGGGTTACAAGCTTGAGTTGAAAGCTTATTAAAGCTATTTCTAAAGACAGTTAGTTGGACCTTCGTCGTAATTCTATACAGAGGGATGATTTCCACTCCCACATAGATCGCACATGTAAAATATTACTCGTTTGAATTCTAAAATCTACACTAGCACTGACGTGCTGGGGTGACCATTGCCCGCTTAAGCGCTGACATCAATTTCAAGTTTTAGTCTACATTTTGCTTAATCAGTTTATCAACAAATGACAGAAAGGTTGACGTATTTTTTGCACAAAAAATCATGGACTGCCTTATGTAGGATCAAAAGTGGAGTCCAGTGTGTGGTCAAAATGAATGTCGAATTATACACTGCAGAACATCTATGATAGCTTGTCATAACTGCCTTTACACTTACTTAACGTACTTGTGTTTTTTTTTCAACGTAAAACTTCGACACGATAACTTAACTTAGAACCAAAACTGGCACAGAGTCTGTGAATGTTTGTTTCACACGTAAAAACTGAGTAAGCAAATGTAATTTAGAAAACAGTTTTCTTTGTTCATGTTGACATTTGGTCAACGTGCACTTGCGATATTTGTAAGCAAATGCAGTTTCAAGCACCTCTTTTAAGGAGTTAAAGGACAGCTCCCTCTACACGGCGACTGTTACAAGAACCGGACAAAGACATATTGTCTACTTTGTGACCTCTGAACAAGGCACACAAAACTAGGACACCCAAAAAAGATAAATAAAAGACAAAAGTTTGTGCTTTGAATAATTCAAGTTACATACAAACAATGTATAAGTTTGTGATAGAGAATGGATTACATTTGCTTTTGTTTATTCTCTGATGTTGTACTTTCTGACCATGTTAAAATGGAAATAAACAGACAATTTCATGACACGTTTTGCCTCATGATACCAATATCCTCCTTCCTGTCAGGAGATTTTTGTGTCAATTCCTCACATTGCAGAATGGCGGGGAAGAGGAGAAGGGAGTTACCAGTATCAATGTGTTGACATCGTAAAACATCAGAACACCAAAAAGCTGAGTGAGGTCGAACTAAGACCATGCCCTTGTCTCACAGGGCCGGATGCACCTGAGGAGGGCCTTTACACAAATCAATGGGGGAGGTCATTTGACTTTAATCCTCCACAAGACTACAGTGGCTCAATGTATGTAAGGAAGGAAAAGGGTTATGGTCATTATCCACCCGTCCTAACACACATACTCTAGAAATTAAATCTTATAGATTTCGTAGGTAAATGAAAGCTTACAAAACAAAAATGATCCCAGTTGATCTCCCCACATACTCCAAAACGAATAGCATCATCTCACTGACTGTAAGTGATCCTCCTTTGAAATATGACATACCTTAGATCATAACTTGATGTGTTTTTATTCCTTGTGTTGTGAGGTTTCCTTTAGTGGGGTCTCTGGGTACGTCAGTCCAGGTGGCTGATGCTCTAACCCAGCCCTTAGTAGCATGCACCGTCACCATGATTGAAGGATCCACACGGTGATTGACACTCTTCCTCGTACACCCCAATTGTACCACACATCAGGCCCATTCGGTTGGTTCACATCCTGTCTCAATGACCAACTCTAGATTGTCTAGTACCCTTTAAAATTCCAACCAGACAAGAAGGTTTGGCCCCAGTAACACCCTTTATCAATATTACATATACGGTTACAATGATTACATTGAAGGTGGGGTCAGAATATTACATTAATTGTTAAAAATATTACACTATGGTGGGTGTTACAATTATAGTTAAAATTTATTAAATTTATGGTGGTGCTACATTTATGGTAAAACTTCACATGTATGGGTTATATATTCACCTTTGGTGAAGTTCAATGACACCAATCAACTACGACAATGCATTCTCAAAATAAATTCTCAGTTTTGTCTGTAAGTGTTCATTCTTAAGTGCCTTCCAAATATCAAATGCCTTCCAAATACCCTTCCAAATACAAAACATTCTGTGTAGGGAATTTTAAACTTTCAATTTCAACATCGTAAACTTTAGGAACAACACAGATAACCGTTTAAATAGTGTCATCTCACGAGGGTCCAGAGGGTTGATTCGTCAGGATTTCTGCCTAAATTGTGATCAAAATATTATTTGGTACGCGGTACATTAAGATTTTTATATTGATATTGATGATATGATGTATTATATGTAAAGCAGTTAGTTAAAAAGTTCTGACATTTCAGTACATATTGACATTTAATTTAAGGTTTACTGCATGAATGTTTCCATTTCCTTCCCCAATAGGGTACCGATATATGACCAAAGTTTTTATTGTTTGAGGAGAAATGAGAGGTTTGCTGTACAGAAAAATCATAGTGGTATTTGTGACCAAAGAATGACAACTTACTCAAAATAAGGAAGGACGGCTGCCTTCTATAAGTTTTTCAGAGATAGAAATTCAGCTATTTGTTGACAGTCAAGAATAATTTATAAACCCAAACTTTAAAAAGTTCAAATGATCCAGCTTCCGATGCAATTCTGATGCAAGGTCGACTCATGCATAATCCTTTGAGGAGATGAAGTTTGTAGATGATTACCGATTAGCGTGAATGGTTTAACAATGTTCGTAGCTATTTTCTTTGTATGTCATGTTGGTGCATTGTGTGATGGACTATCCCGTTAATGTCTTTAATTAATAAATTTAATTAATAAATTTAGTTATAATTGTTCTAACTGCTCTTATTAGTCCTTTTTGTCTTCCATAGCCAGGCTGACCAATGTCTGGACAGTTACGATGGTAACGACTCTTCGTGGAGTAACTTTTAATTCTATACCACTGGGCTCACTGGAGAGGATCTGTAAAGCGTGTGTTAGTGAAAAGAATTGAACAGATACCATGTTCTTCAATATTTGGGAGTTTTTGTATCCACGTTTTTATCAAACAATCTAATCTAATGTGTAACTTAACTTTGACAAAGTGACAACAGAAACACGAAATAATAAGAGAGAAGAAAGGAAAATAAAAGTTCTTTTCTGACAATTCTTGGAAATGTCATTAGAGTATAAATATTTCATCGAATGTTTTTTTTTTCGATGAGTAATATTGATATGTTATGTAACCATTTCTCCTTCTGTCAATGGTATTCAGGTATTCAGTCTCTGAACAGACAAGGGAAGTCTGCCCACTCACCCACGAACACTTCTTAAGTGCTTACGTTGTGACGTTTTAAAACCTGCCCTCTCTCTTACCTAGTCACCTGCCCTGTGAATCATTGATTAACAAAGCCTTCTAACACAACCTAATTTGATAGCGGATTACTTCGCATAGTGACGAGATGTTTTGAAAGCAGTTGTCTTAAAGTACACAATTTCAGGTTTTTGGATCACGTTACTATATATCGGTGAAATATATGTAAAGTTTTGTTATGTTTACGTTAGGCCAGGAAGCCTAAAGGTTTTCAAATTGACGTGTGACAACCGCATGTTTCAATATCACTCACTTACTCATTGCATCAGTGTAATGCATGTTTAAGTTAATAGAAATGTAATTTAAATCAAGAAAAGATTAATCCCTTATTTGAACTCTTCTACACCAACGTTGGACGTGGTGTCGCGCCCAATAAAAGGATAGCTTAGGCTATAGATTGCACTTTCCATGTTTAACATACAGCAAATATGGACTCCTAAAAGTTAATTTAGAGCGGCGACACGGTAATTATTAAATTCACGTCAATTTTGAGAATGAGTGACATCATTTAAATGATTTCGTTGCCTCCTAGATGAATAGCTATAATTAACTATAAACTATACAATGACATCACTTGTCTATTTTTACGTTCTAGACCCCAAATCAAAATGATTGACATTCTTCAATTGTTCCATGAGTATGAAAATGCGTTAGCTTTTGGTTATATGCTACTTCTTTCTCACATAATAGAATAAATAAGGTCTTGTTTTAATGTATTGAAATAATTACCTTCATACTGTCATTTATATGTTTAGTGGAGGGAGATTCGATTCAACCAACATCTGTCATTCGTTTATTAAATAATACGTTTATATATGTATTTATTTATCCATTGGTCTATACATTCATTCAACGATTCATATATTCATCAATACACTGCCGTCGACTCACTCATTCATACATTGATAAGTTCATTCACTCTTCCATTCATTTTTTTTTCATTCATACATGTATTCATCCATCCAACTCTTTTAATACTTTAGTCGATGAGAGTCAATTAATCACTTAGGCAATATAGGAGCACTGCTTAATAGAACATTGCCAAGAAATATCGTCATCATTTTGTGAATCTATTTACATAATTTCTTCTTAATATTGCCTCAGACCCTTTTCAAAGAATGGCAAAGATTGTTTTCCACATCACCTTTCTTCTCTGTTGCCTTCTGGGCGAAATATCTTCTTTATATATTTACATATGCTTTATTACAGAATGATATTGTCTGCATGCATATTTTTCCTTCAAGTGACATTTGCCTATTTCGTGTGCTCCGTTTGGTTTCTGGTATTGCTTGCTTGTTGACAATTAGATTGAGAATTTTCCGCCATTTTGGATTCTTTCACAGCTGGGGAGTCCTTCAAATTTTTCACGCCTGATTCTTCCTGATGTTTACTCTTATCCACGTTATTTCTACTATTCGCGTTGCCGTGGGTTTTGACGTGTTTGCTCAAATGATCGCTGCGCATAAAGCGTTTGTTGCAAGTTGGACAGGCGAATCTTTTCTCACCCGTGTGTGTCCGTAGGTGCCTCTGTAATTCGTCGGAGCGGGTGAAGCGTTTCCCGCAGAACAGCCAATTACATACGAAGGGACGTTCGCCGGTGTGCCATCGTAGATGAGCTTTGAGGTGAGATGTCTTACCGTAGACTTTTCCACAACCTGGTATATGGCAGTTGTGTACATTCTTCTTTTGAATGGGCTGTCCTGCTGCCGCAAGCCGTTCGTTTTCCTGACAGTTAGGGCAGTCGCATGTGGCTCTGCCAGAGTACCGCCTGGTGTTCCTTGAAGAGAACATGTCGTAGATTCGAGGATTGACGAAAGTGGACCTCAAAGAAGAAATCGGGTAAATTGGGATAACTCCAAGGAAATAGTGCTCCTATGCTGTCACGATAGAGGTAATGTGAGCTGGCCGCTAGATGTGCCGTCGGCGAAGTACACGGGTTTAATCGAGTAGCTACGGTACAGTTTGGATCACGACAGACGGCTACTCTGTCCTCGGTGGGCTCCTGGTCCTTGTGAGTCGTAAGCGAAGATAAAGCAGTGTTGAGATTTCAGGTAGTGGTACCTCGCAGAGGTAAGGTCCGGCTCTCCTCTAACGGATAACGCGCCAGACTGTGAGGGTTCGGCTGGGGCCCGACTGCGCTTCATCCACTCGTCGTGGAGGTGCTGCTGTTCAAACAGATGGTACCAACCGAGGATGCCTAGCGTCCAACACATCAGGAGGTGGGCTAAACGGATGCAGTTTATCTGGGGACCTTTGGACTTGCAGGATATCATAAAAGGGTGGCAATCTGCCGTTTGTCAGGAGTTCACTGAGAACTGGGATGGTATCCCAGAGAGTCACGTGGGTGGTACCTGGAAAGTGACAACGACCTCCATGTCCCCCCTGACGTCACCTCCCGGGGTCCCGTTGCATTACTGGTTGGAGGAGGTGGGGACTGAAGCTTGTAGGGGTGAAACAGCTTCGGCTTCTTGATATGGTTTGACATTTCTTGACCTGTTCGAGCTCCAGGTTCCGGTGAACTCCTGTTGGTAGATGTGAGGAGCATGACGGACCACTGAGTGGGAACAATCCTAAAAGCAAAAAGAGAATAAAAAGGTTTTCATAACGTAAATGTGTGACCACTCTATGGAGTAGATAATTGTCCAGTCCGTCTATTGATCACAGTTTTTGTTTCTGGTAATGAAAAGTACTAAATGTGGGAGGTAAGCAAAAACTGAACATGGATCCCTTGTCCTTTTCAGAGCCACATTTGATAAATTGTATCACAGAGTTCAGTTCAACAGAGAGAGTGGCATCTTGCAATAAGTCCACTAACCACAGGCTCCTATCAGAACTATGAGATTGTTTGCCCCCCCCCCCCTCAAAAAAGTTCTTTAAAGTTAGGAACAGTGTCTTCGAGGAAAGTACTTGATGATATTTTCTAGCGCTTTTAGCTTGCAGATTTTGGATTACATTTCTTATGACCTTAAAGTGATTGCGTGTGTACTGAAAAAATAGAAAGATAAGATTATGTTTGATCTTAACTTTTTCTTTATTTTTAAACGTACACGTGAGGTTGTACATGAACGGACTACGTCTTTCAATGAAGGGAAATGACATTAACTACTTTGAAAAGTAACGGGATTGGCATAAAAACAGTAAAAAACAAATCATATTTGAAAATTAACGGTTCTTACTATAAGCGCCTACATAATGAATATGCAACAGTACAGGTCTCACTGGTGTATCAAAAACATACTACTCAAATTGTCGCTCCTTGGCAGGTATTGGCAATTGTAGTATTTGGCACTGTACTCACAAATAACCCACGGACAAATCACAACATTGTGGCCTCAGTGATCCTGAGTTGTTTTGACTAATTGAATATTCAACACTACTTCCCATTGGCCTGTTCACGGTTGATTTGAATGAAAACTGTCAACCATTACATTATCGTATTCTTAAGTTTTTGTAGTTATGTTAGAAGAATTTGAAATCATATCAGAATTAACCCGACTGAAACCTATTTATTTTCCCAGATTGCATGAATGGCGCACTTAAAAGCCTTACCAAACTTTTGGAGATGAAATTTCACTTTAATATAACATACAAAAGAACAACTGCTGATTAGAATGTTACTCTATCTCTTCAATCTGTTCACTTCCAATCGTTCCATTTTCCTCCCTGAATTTTTACTGTAAGTCTTAGTTACTTGCTTATTTGTTGCTTTGATTGTTCGGTAGACTTGGTCCAGTTATATCCAGTTATAAAGTGCATTTGACGTATTCTGAGTATAGTTGCAAATAAGCGGATAATTACAGACTAATTACTCAAATAGCAATTCAACAACTTTCGCCTTGAGTTTAACATGGACGTGGAGGCTAACAATCTAGAAATTAGGTGAAAGCATTATTGTTGCGATGGTACCGTACAGGGCTAATGGAACGTGACATCTGAACAATAACAGATATACCCACAGTGGTCTCTTACATTGCCAAAAGCCCACTCCAGCTGGTCAACTATATGAAATGCAAGGTGTACTAAAAGTCACAACAAGTCATGCAAAGTCAATGACGACTGCGTTATTTGCAAGATTTCGATACTTTTTGTTAGCGTGGGAATGTAAATACGCTCATCATTATGAAGAAAGGACTTTAATGTTTATAAGTGTTTATATTGCTCAGTATTTCCTTGAAAATACTATCAAAGACAATAAAAAAGTTTCATTAATTAAATAAAATTGAATCATTGTCATGAAAGCAACATTGTTCTAATGTACATGTGCGAACATTGCCGTCCAGTGATCAACAGAAAGTTGTATGACGTCATTATGTAAACTCTACACTAGAAAGAAGGTCCGTCCACAAAGTTTGTGGAATTTGAATTAGGGTTCATGGAAGCCACGGTAAATGAATGATGGTACATGGAAGCTATACTTCCTGTATTAATTCATCTTTATCATGGATCTTTATATCTTTACTATAGATCAAGCTTAACCATCTTTATTCAAGAAGAAGTACAATTTATGGGACACGATAACAAAATACCTTTCTTTTGTTTTTGTTTTTCCTTCTGCATAAGTCAAGGAAATTTAGTCTTACTAGTTTGGTACTCATTAAAATAATATCTAAATCATATTGCACACAACCAATAACAGTGCAACCCACAAATGAGAAAAATAAGTTACAAATAGGCAGAAATATAAGAAACGTTGGATATGTAAATAATACCAATTAACAGAAAGAATTTCAGGAAAGGTAAGAAATCAAAACGGGAACCAAAATTCTATCGAAATTGTTCAAAGTTGGATCTTGTTATTGGAGGTCCTTTTCACTAGTAGATAGTCGTTCAATCAATACTATACGTTGTGATGGCTACCAAAACACTCAGTCACCCCACTTGCCCCCCCCCCCCCAACAAAAAAGACGTACTTAACTTTTTTGACTTTATGTATATCTTTTCTCTTTAAGAGGAATCGCGTGTTGACGTTTTCAGTTAGAAGTCTGCCTCACTTAAAATATTTTGCGGCCGTGTAATCCCTGTCACTTTCTCTCCTTGCAATGCCCCGCGGCCTTGGGCTGAAACTTCAAACATTGTCTTTTTCTTTATTCTCAAAACATTTTATGTCTATAGTGGCACTGTCTCAACGGACTCTTCCTATTGTGTTCTTCAATCGACAAGATCCCGTTTCGACAATAGGGTTCATCCCCCATCTGATCATTGGGAATGACTTAAGCCGACTTTTCAAATCCTTTACTATGATAAAGATACCATTGCTGGTACGTCAAGCTTGTCAAAATGTCTCAAGGCCAATTTTTTTCTTTTCTCTCTCTCCTTTTCATCCTTTGCCTCTTCACTGCCGATCGCAAAGTTTGACCCTCCCCTCTTAATCGTCGTTTTATTCAACATTTCGACGCCCCCTTTCCTCTCTTTCCATTTGATGTTTTCTTTGCCATTTTCTTTTTACCATCGAGGTCCGATTGTCAATTCATGTGTCGTGAATACTCTAGTCGATATTTTAGAACATAAGAGAGTGAAACGGTTTTAACAATTGCAGAGTTGATATTAAACCCAATGAAATGTAATTGACGCGGAAAATCCGAAACCAAAGGAAGTTGTAGGATGGTTCTAGACAGAAAGGAAGCTGAAGGGAAAAATGCGACACTTAAATCAATGAATCTTTGGACTGATAAATGAGGTGTAGGCTATGTCTGCAGTCCACTAATATGTATCCACAGGACCTAAGCTGTTGGTTACACTGAGGGTTTAGGTATGATAAAAAAATGCGCTAACCTTGAAACATTAACACATGATACAATTGCATTTCAATGTATCATAAAAAATTACCATATTGAAAACTATTCAAGTTATTTTGGAAGCCGAATGCAACAACCTTGCTTGAGTAAGAATGTCCAAAGACACCGTGAGAAGTAGCTGTGAGACACCAAAGACACCGTGAGAAGCAGCTGTACAATGTAACCGTGCCACACAACGTAATTCTTTTACGTATCTATTATGTAATCAGACGTTTTGTTAAAGCTTTTGGAATGGGTCAATCATATCTATTAACCTGATATATGTATCCAACAAAGGTTCCTTACTTCTATTAAATCAGAGTTTTCTTTTTTTCTTTTATTGTGAGAAGGGGGTTCTTGTTTGACCGGTTATTTGATGTTTACCTTATACGTGTTTGTTGTTACCTACTCAATTCGAACATGTCGGTAGACAATATTGTCAGCTTGGAATGGTATACATGAATAGTAATTAACGAGAGACATTCACTTTGATTAAGTTTGTTACACTGACTGTACTGAGATGACAAACCATAGCAAGTTAATAGCAAGTTATAGTAGGAACATGCATTTAAACACTCGCATGCAAACATCTAACTCCCGGCGTGATTTACACAGGGTAACGTAAATCCGGTACAATTCAAAGTTTCAAAGATGATAAAAACCTTACACTCATCTTTCCTTACACAAACGATATCTAGTATGAACTAACAATTGGAAAATTACACTTCAGCCCAATGGCAGATCTTTAAATAAATTTGTGCTTAATCGCTTTAGTTACTGCGTCCCACTATCAGAACAAGGCCACAAAGGAAAAGCTTGGAATTTAAACCAAATTCAATCTTGTCTTTTACAATCTATCAGACCTCTTGACCTTATTTCTTGACGAAGGATTTTAGTCGCAAAGTCACCATCGAAAACTTACAATCAAAGGAAAATATTCCGCCAAAATTCTTC
This sequence comes from Stichopus chloronotus, assembly GCA_021234535.1. Taxonomy (NCBI): domain Eukaryota; kingdom Metazoa; phylum Echinodermata; class Holothuroidea; order Aspidochirotida; family Stichopodidae; genus Stichopus; species Stichopus chloronotus. Next base: position 3,714,784 of record CM037848.1, on the reverse strand, counting down.
TCCTAGAATATGTTAAATGCAAAGTGCAAAGTATGGCGTGGTAGCGTTAAGCAGTCAATTATTATCATTTCTTTTTCTCTTTATTGTTTCTGCTCTCCTTTTACGATGCTGCCTTTCTGTCTGGTGTTAATATGTCAACTAATGATGCAGAAACTCAAAGACCAAGTAAAAAATATATTTTTTTTAGTAAAATATTACCAAAAACGAAAGGAAGAAAAAGCAAATGATGGATCGGTTTGTTTGTAGGATTAATAGGGTGTAAGTGTTGGTATACGCCCGAGAGGTGACGGGGTGTTACATTTTAAATTTCAAGGCTCTTCAATCTCGTCAATCGAGGGAAAGTCAATTTATGCAGTATCATATAGTGAATCATTTGGTGACTTCTATGGAGACAGTAAACAAAAACGGTGTGTGTAGACCTCATTTGTCTTATCTTCTTTTCTTTTTTCGCTGCTTTAACTTCTCCATGGTGTGATACAGGATTGTTATCTCTTGACATTACAAACTACACAAATTACTGTCTAAAATTACAAGCAAGGAGAACATATATAATATACATGATATGATACATGATCATATGATATGATGATGATATGATGATATGATATATATATATATATAATGTATATATAATAATATATATATGATATATATATATGTACATATATATATATGATAGTATACATATATATGATAATATATATATATATGATAATATATATGATAATATATATATACATATATATATATCCTAATCGCCCTCTTTGAACCTTTTAATTACTTTGTGATTGCTTCTATGACAAGTCATTTAATTATCATGTGTGTTTGCTTTAGACACTTAGTTGCCTTGTATACGCTTTTCTTTCCGCGCATCATTGATGGCCAAGCACAGATTACATGTTTGGAACTACAACACATTCCAAATTCGATTTTTACATTTTCCAAGGACCCTATAGTCTTTAATCAGTCATTGCATCACTCCGTTCGCATCACACTCAACATTTTGAGTAAAAAATATAGACGAACTATTGCTGTGATCTTTAACAACATTTCTACCTTTAGTATAAAAAAGACTAAACTTTCCCATAATTTGATCCGTATTTTTCCCTGTTCTTTGTTGTCTTTCCTTTTCCCCTTACTCGCTTCTGGTTTCCCCCTCTCTGTGTTCATGACAAACGTACGTAGCAAAAAACATAAAATGGTATTGTAAAACTGCCCTGAGCAAAACCCATCTTTAAAAGGACTATGGGTTTAGTTTTGATGTTATCGAGTCCGATGGGAAATACTCGTAAAACACCAAGCGAAGATGTAGGCTGGCATTTGTACGAGTCAAGTTTTGTAAATTCTACGTTTTTTATCTTTTTTGTTAGGCTTCAGTCACAGAAAAAAGGCCCATAATACCCCCTTTGGCCAATCGGAAGGCGCTTTCTCATTTTCACTTCAATATCAATAACTCTTCAACAAGTATTCTGAGATATAGAGAAAAAAGTTTTGCTTGATTTTTATAGATAAAAAGGACGTTGTGCAGGTAAATTGCAATAAGACATTTGTGTTACAAAATAAAAAGAGGGTGGGGAAAAAAGAAAAAGATCAAGAAGGAAGACAAAACGACAAAAACACTTGCGAGAACTTGGAAAAACATCTTACGCAAATGCAGATTGAGGTGAACGATATATATATATATATATATATATATATATATATATATATATATATATATATATATATATATATATATATATATATATATATATATATATATATATATATATATATATATATATATATATAGAAAAACTTACTTTGTGAATAATTCGGGAAGGTAAACACTTTTCGTGGTATTCCTTGTATAATGCAGTATGCGCTCCCGGACTTTATTTGGACTGTAAGAGGAAATCAAATAGTTTGGGAAATGATCAGCAGCTAACTGTTCATGGGTTCTGTTTATGCCACCGAAAGTATCAAATGTGCTTGCAGATTGTACGAAACAAGAAAATCGATCAGAGTGCGCTAGCTCAACGATTGTCCAAAACTAGTTCCTTCTCCACTACTCGTCACTGTATGGTATCTGTTAATGATGTCACTTGCTTGATATCTATTATATTCTTTTCTATTCCATTTCTATTCTGATCTATAATCCTTCGCATTTTGGGTTCAGTTTTTCGTACATTGTCGTTTTGACTTTCAACTTTTCATAAGGTTGAACATTTCATTGTTTGTAACTATAATCAGTTGACCTCTTTCCTTCTCTTTATTTTACTTGGTTGTTGATTTGGTTTAGGATCACAAGTTAAATCATTGTAATCTTTACGTCAATTGAGGGTAGCGGCAAAGTATCGATCTGTTCAAGCCGACGGTTACGGTTGGTTTATCCCCGGGGCGTGCGTATTGGGACTTGACGAGGTCATCTATCGAACAAGCACAGCGGAGTAAGTGAAAAGGATGAGAGAGGCAGAAGGAACAAAATGCAACCCGATCATTCTCAAATTGTCAAATACGAGATAACTGGGCAAGTTTCTCATTGTATCTTTAAGTTTTCTGTGTTTTCTATATTTCTCCTGATTGCAGACATACCACATTACTTCATATTTTTCTGTATGAGAACAACTAATACACATTTAACACACTTTTCGGAAATTAAGTAATTTACGTTGCGCTGCAAATAGCCTTGCAAAAATTTTAAAATTCATTAATTGTCCATGATGATGAAATTTCACCGTTTTCAGTGTTAGCTTTTCTGGAGGCGGTTCTAGTGAGGCAGTCAGACAGTAAATTTAAGGACTTTTTAGTACATCCTTCCTCTAAATTATGGTGAAGCTATAATCATTTATCCTGCAAAGGGAAGCATAAGACTAAAACCTGATTTTGGCAGTGGATTTTTTTTTTAATTTTAAAGTCTCTAACTTTATAAACCAGATGTCTTTAAACATGTCCCCGACTACAAGAAAAAAAAAGTTGTGCAAACTTCCAAATAGTAAGCCTAGTAATTCTTCAAATACATTTTTCACACCAGAAGTTACTTTTTAGTAACAAAACAATTTAAAGTAAAAGAAAATACAAAGTTTTTTATGAATGTCCATTTTCAAGCACTCGCAAGTCACCATGTTATTGAAAAACTAGAAAATGTAGGTACGAAAATCGCAACCGCTTACATGATTGCTCCTGTGGTAGATTAATTTAGAACGTTCTATATAACATTACCTTGTTAATTAACGGTATGCGATTGTCGGCAACGGTGCAATTACGACTTGTGGCGTAATATTGTAGAGGTGTGTACCCAGTGTGTGGTCTCTCCAGAGAAAGCAACCTCCTACTGCAGAGGTATACGATAAACGAAAGCACACATAATGTTGCGTCTTTGATTTGCTCAAGTCAATTAATTACTTGCAAAATATGCATAAAATACATAACTGCTATAGTAAAAAAGCGTACCTGCCTAGTTACTGTGCATGGCGTCATGGACAGTGCAAATTGTCTGAATCGTGAGTTCACACATGCACCTTCACAAGTCACGTAATATTGCAGGTGCATGATATTATGATGTGTCATACTTTCCGAACGTGCCTACACGCTCTACAACAAAGGTGGGAAATTTGAAGTAATATTTGAAAAAAGTTTTGGCCCACGAGTAACACAAGTACGGTTGTGTATGTTTGTACGATGGATTAATGCGTACAAAGTGTGTTGAAATGGAAGCATCCACTACGGCTCCTTCTAAGGTAATATTCACAGGCCTATGGCTAAGGGATACTTTGTTTCAGATTTCCAACGTCAAGGGTTACTGGATATTCATAAACTTTCTGTCTGTAAATTGCGTAATTATTTGAAGGACTATCGGACTACTTATTTGAAGGACTATTGAACTACAAATCTTGTGCACAAAACTTCCTTTCATTCCCTTTTAGCCGAAGTAGCCTTAGCTCACCGGAGAGAGCACTCGACTGAGATCATATAGTCGGAGTATGCTTCGAATCGTTTCCGCTGGATTTGTTTTTACTTTTAGAACTCATTTCTGTCTAAACCTTTAAAACATAGGTCTGGTTATCATCTAGCAATTTCCTCATTTCACAATTTACTCCTCACACAAAGTAGAAGCTTATACCACCATCTCCACTTCACCATCAGCCTCCGTCTTTCTTTCTTTTTTCGTTTTATTTTTTCTTTTTTTTTTTGCTACAAATTCCAAGCCTAAGGATCGGCTGCCACCATGCAACCATATCGGAGAAAAAAAAACAAGCGGTAGGGACTTAGTTTCTGCTAAGCAACTGGGTAGGTCATGTACCAAATAATGTCTCAACAAAGACAAGTGAATTTAATAGATTGGAGTTTGAATTAAGCCACTGGAATGCATGTTTAGTTCTTTGCTTTTTCTTATTTTGACGTCTGAGTCATTCATGTGTGTATGCCTCTCGTTAGCTTTGAAGGTAAATATCCTTAATATATTTCGGTCAAAGTTCACCGACTTTATGCTGTAGAAGCTAGTAGAGCGCTATTAAAGCAAGTAATCATTGACGACCTTTGACCAAACACGTTCCACGTATTCAAAGCTAAGCAAAGGCATACATACGTAAATAATAATGTGTGAGACGTCAACACAAGAAACATTAAAATAAAAAATGAGAGGATTTCAGTTAAATAGCAACTCCCTGGTCATACTCGATTTGAAGGAAGAACCCGCAAAAAGTTTTGTAAGATGTGTGTGAGTAATGTCACCACTACCTATTTTTTTAACCAACTGACCATTGGTATGAATGTCCTATGTTGAAACATATCAAAAGCATATCAACAAAATACAAAAGAAACAGATCAAGAATTTCTCAAAGTTCTCATTTTCTTTCACATACCTTATATTTTCCATTTTCTAGCCAGGTTTTGTATAGAAGACCCCCGCCCCCTCTTTTTTGTATACCCTAGTGACAAGCGAGAACTGGAAAGTCCATCGATTCCAATTTAAAGGCTGACTTATACGTCTGTGTTATGTTTCCGAACAATAGAAAGCTTAGGTCCCCCCCCCCCGGCTGCTTACTAATTCAATACAATGAATGGGTTACGCTTTTCAAGGGCGGGGCGAACAGAGGAAAAGCCGGTGAAAAGTCAAAATTCAAGAAATGAACAATGGTAGGTCTTTGTCGGGAAGTTGTTCCAATCAGAGAGATTGAATTGTTTGAATAGACACTCTATGAAATGGACAAGGAGCATCACACAATAGTGTTCTAGTTGGTGTAACACTCTAATTTTTTTCAACAGAACGGGGATTAAGAGAAGACTTTTTAACGAGTTGAATCCCTTTTGTTACAAATGTCACAAAGCGTTAGATGAGGTTTATCCTCATATACCGTATTTGCGGTTTATACAACAGCATTGAAGTCTTCCAAACTGCATACGGTGGTGGGGGGGGGGGGACACTGCCCAATTGGGTCCTTGAAAAAGCACTCACAGTGACATGATGGTATGTGAAAGAGATCACAGAGAGAAGCCAAGCGGGTGAGGTGAGAGGAAGGCTTCAAACCGTTAGCAAAAAGTGATAGTTTGACAAGAATTCAATGAACATAGTGTGGACTGGTCGACATCTGATGCGAATGTAATGCACATTAAAAAAATGTTTATTACCAAATGTGTTGAATGATTTTGTTTAAAGGTTTGCAATAGAACTAGAAATTTGTTTCAACTCGTATTACTTGACAGCCATATTCATCATATAGTTGCACCTATTGAGATTTAACCTCTGTAACTGAACCCCCCTCCCCCCCCCCGAAAAAATACTAATAATACGCAAAACAAATTGTACGCAAGATTTCTAAGTAATACGTTTGTATGGTGCTGTATTGGTTGAGGGCGAACAGAGCACGCCGTTGTTAAATCTGCGAACAAACAAAACAAAATTTCCAGACAGAAACCTTCTTTTGAATTCTATTGTCAGTGCCATCTCGACTTAGTTTTTTTTTAATGTTTTAAATCTTGTGGAACATGCCCTTATACTATGCTAAAATAATTCAAACAATCTGGGACTAGAAGACGTGAAGCGCTACGAGTTTTCGCCGGTCTCATGATTTGAAGAGTGTACGACCTACAAAAACTAAAACTGAATAGTGGGCACAAACTGAAAATACTGAAAAGGAAATGTCAGCAGATTCTTTGTTTTTCATGTTGAATGGAAACAAAATTAAGAAAATGTTTGGAGGCGTGTTACGGACGGTCAGTGTACTTAGCCTCATTTTTCGAAGGTAATTTTTCTATAGCACCATTTTTTCTATTGGATAAAACTAGGCGTTATCTTATGGGTGTCTTATGAGTATCTCAAGGGATATTTGGCTATATTTGGCTATATTTCAGTATAGTAAAGTATATATACTTTTTCTCAGAACTATTTAGAATGGCATTTAAAGCTTCTGCTTGAAAGACAGAATTAAGCCAAAGAAAAATAATAAATCCAAAAAGGAATTCTTCGTTGTCTAGTTTATAATTGACAAACGAAAATGTGTTCAAAAGTAGGATTGTAGTAACAGTTTCGGACTCATTTGTTTTAACAACTTGCTAGGTAATTAAATTAAGAAAGTAAACTTCAGTTTTCGAAATGAAACGTCATTTCCATGGGCATCATGCCATATATAACGGTACCGTTACTAAGGGGACAGAGGCGTGCTGCCATACTCTTCCGACTGGTGCCACGTACGGTAACTAATTAACGTTATGGTTCAAATTAAATTGACGAAAACGGACTGTGCTATGTCTCTTTGACTCCAAGAAGAAGAAAATATCATGAAACATCAATAGAAATGATCGAATGAAACTTTGTTTAGACAAATAATCGATGATCCTTCATTCAACAGAATTATTAATTGTATTTTGATAATATCAATGTTCATTTCTCAGTTTGAAGTCATTGATTTAACATGAAAATGCGTTGACCCGAAACGAGGGACTTATGGCTTATCGATCTCCTGGATCAGCAGGAGTGCCATCTTCAGGTCAGGCTATGTGAAGGTCATAAGATATAAAGAACCAAACACAAACTGAAAACATATATCGAATGGCCAGCGCAACAGCAGACCCTGTTGGGCCGGATTGTCTCGTATACATTCTCATCACCCATCACGGTTTGGGGTGGGGGGGGGGGGACGGCAATCTGGTGGCCGGGGAATTGAAGAACAGAAAACAGGTAACACATGTAAGATGGAGCTTTATGCAGGGATCTGCGTTCGGTTGAATGGATAATAAGAAAAGTTTTCCAGGAGAGAAGGGCTGGTGACGTGAAAGGGGGTAACTGCATATAATGGGCTTAAATGGGCTTAAATAGACAAATAGCCCTTAACAAGAGCTAGAGCAATAGAAATTCAGTACCATCTGATGATTTTTGTGACCAGATTCAGAACGTACGGGAACCAACTCTATGCATATCTCACAGAACTACAGCATGAAAAAGAAATGGACGGTGAGGCCGGCCATGTAGTTTGCAGAAATTTGGGGGAGGGCTGACAGATGGCTGAGAGAATATTTGGACTATTTCATCGTATTTAACGGTGGGCGACCAATAGCAGCATCCTCCGACGCCCAACCTAAAACAAAATCTTCCTATAATTCGCATAATTTAAATATCTTTGGACATACATGAAGCGCCCAATAGTCACAAGATATACATTTCACATACTGGTCACTTAACCATTCTTTCCATTAAATGGAGTAAAACCTTAATGATAGAGATACTAATACTATTTTCATAACATAAACTTACTCAGTTGCGATACTTGAGTATGGGAGTGTTATTTGGTACTTATGTACATACACGTGAACAAAGTGTAAATAACAAAAGCATAAGCTGTGAGGTGAAGCTCAGCATCACACATGTATTATCTGAGAAATTCACCAATACCCATGTGTTTCAAAATGAACGAATTAAATATTTAACGGCAGAACGTGATTTTTTGGCAAAAATCACGGAATACTCTCCAAGATTACTTTTGAAAAAATCTTCAATGTTTCACGTCGCTCTCGTTTTTTTTTTTTCCTCTCTTTATTTCTTTTCATAAGTCCCTTTCAGTCGCTTTGATTTTCTTTTTCATTTTTTCCCTTTCTTGTTCTTTTTCTTCTATTTTCCGCGTTTTGACTTATTTTTCGATGAAATTTATTGTGTTGACTTTCTACAGCCTACTATCTCAGATGTTGGTTCTGAGTGTGTCACATACACGTAAGAAGCCCTTCCACATGATTTGCTCATCATAAACAAGGTTTGCAATTAATCGTTTGACCCGTGCCAAAGCATGATTCTGAAAAGAGAAATTACGGGTAGCGTAGGAGTAGCTGGTGCAGAAGATTGAGTGAGCTTAGTGCCATGGGCGGTGTAGGAGGGGTGTGGAATAGGTGTAAGAGGAAATGTTGTTTCTTTAAGTGTGTAAATGCTAATAATTCAATCTCAAAATCCAACAAGACAGATCGGTCGATTAAAACAATGAAAATAGGTAAAACCATAAGATATGCCTACAATTGTAATCACAGGATGGGGTCCGATACCATGCGATACATTGCACTACAGCAGCCTACAATTTAATATAAATCCTATGATTACAATTGTAGGCATATCTTATGGTTTTACCTATTTTCATTGTTTCAATCGACCGATCTGTCTTGTTGGATTTTTAGATTGACTTATGAGCATTTTCACACTTAAAGAGAACATGCAATTAAATTTAGTCGCAATGTTAAAATAATACGGTAGTAGGCCTATGCAATGCATGTAAAAGAGTACAATGCAATCTACTACAAAGTAAGTGTCGTATGTTATGTCAATGTGTTTTGTAATTGTAATCAATGCAGTGCAATGTACTGCAACACAACAATGGCAATGTTGACAATGTAACAAGACAGAAAAGAGACAATGCCATAAATCACAAAACAGTGCAAGCGAATACGTTGCAATACATAATCATATGATGCTATAAAACTGATGAAATTTATTGTAGATGACCTTCCTGAATAAAGCCACCAAATGAGCAAATGTCTTAAAACTACATCAGTGAATATTTTTACCGAAGGAGACAACGTGGACGTGGCAATCACATGAATGCGTTTCACGTAAGCTATAATTATACATGAGATACCACGTGGCACCACTTTAAATGAGTGAAAATGAGGACCAATGTATGTAAATTGTTCTACGTAAATAGCAGTAGCAAGTAACATTGTGCATGATAAGGAGAAAGTCAAAAGAAATAATTGTATTTGATCAAGAAGCACTTCTTTTTTTTCTGACGCAAAGTATAGCTGATACTTGTAAAAATACTTAACCGCAACATCAAACACTACTAAACGCACATGCCCAGTAAATGCAACCGCGTTGTCAAGTCAATCTCGACAGATCAGGTTCAAATATTGAATGCTGTAAAAGCTTCGATGGCAACAAAAGTAACGAACTTTGAGACAAATTACTGAAACGGTAGCGTACACTTTACCTACAGTTACAAAAGCTTACAAAAAATAGCTTACAGTTTTACATTTGGCCAATTATCTGCTCACGTTGTCATTCCACTCAGAGTAATTTAAAGACCCTTCCGTTTTGGGAGTTTAATATCTTCTGTCACCTTCGCCCCTTCTTCTTCCTGTTGGTTCTAATTTATCAGAGGCGAGCAACAACGTTTGACGGTAGATCTCAGATTGGCGTCGGTTCGACTTCATATCATGGATTGAAAAAGGCAAAGCAATTAGAAATGGCTGAAATCATTTTAACACGTCGTCGAATAAAAAATGGAAAGGAGAGCTTCATCCGATTACGTAAACTTTCCAAAAGTACAAACCCAGAGTTCAAACATGAATTCACGATCAATTTCTTAGAGAGTTACGTAATCGAAATACCATTATCACTGGTAACAGCAGATGATGAAAAGCGACACACATGCTGCGCAGAAATGTTTGATGTATACTCCAGACGGATAACATTTGAAAGAGAATGTAATATTGACTGACTACCAGTTCGACTCTGAGATGTTTAATAACATCAACAACAACGGAACACTAATTACTGCAGGGAGGAACGTCGGTTAAAAGAAGAGGGATGGATCCTTATGTTTCCCTGAAAACGGGTTCACGTGTACTTACAAATACTATGTCTCGTTTCGATCGCTTTTGGGCAGACAAATGTTTGCTGCTCTAGCTGTTAAACGGCCTTTGAAATCGCGGTTAATATCAAAATAGAACAGATAGAAGAGAGAGAGGTAAACCTAGTTGTGTAGCCCATCGACCAATGTTTGTGTACACCACAAGTGTTAGAAAAAAGGAAAATTGAAAATGGATAGTTAAGTGATGGGCAGCAAATTATTATGGTCATAGTTAAGACAGAAAACAAACAACAAGAACCCGCTTAATTATTTTGTTAACGATGGTTAACGATATTTTCCATAATGTTGCTCGATATGATTAAATTGTGTTTAATAAAGTCAGGAAATATTTAGTTACTAGTTGTGTGATTTGGCTACGAGGTATTCTCACGTTTAACGCTCCTAACGATTCTACTTTGGTTGATCTTGTTAAGCATTGTGACAGTGTTACCTCTGGAAATAAATTGAATCTCTTCGAATGAGAAACTAGCATGCTATCGTCTGTAATTTAAGACATCGGTTTCGTTGACCAAAAACTTTAAATCAGTTTTTCTAGTAGCAAGTTTTTTTCAGCGAATATGATTTCTATTTTCATAACCAAATAGATGCGGGAATGTATGTCAGCTATGTTCTGTTAAGTTATATTTTTATATCCAATGAAATTTCTTAGTGTTGAATAAGCCTAGTCAAACTTATTGAGTGGGTGATGCACTGTCAACCGTGACCTTTGACGTCTTTTGTTGGCGGACAAAACACCGTTTACGTAGGCATCCGCCCACTAAGTTTCAAGTTAATCGAACTTACCGTTTAGGAGAAAATCGTCGTAGATTTTTTGGTTGTTTACACACACACACAGAATTTACACACACACACTTACCCCCCCCCCCCCTCCACATACACTCACGCAGAGGCCCACTGACACACATTAATAAACCAGGCTTTTTCATCCCTACAAGTTTCACTCGAATACTACAAGGGATATAAGGTTATTACAATTTAACTAGATTAAAACAACTCGATGGAGTACAACATCTCCTCCTCATTGGCCTACAAACTACGTATAGGAATCAGATAACTATTACTATTTACATCACCTCCCAGGCCCCACTTATATCCCTGACGACATTGTCGATCATAATATGTGCATACTTACACACGAACCTACATATCATTTATCTGCATTAACGTTGTTTTTATTTTCTTTTAGTATTGTTATCCAAAGTTTGTTTTATCTATATCCATTGTTTTACACACACGTTATCCATTGTCTTATCTATATGTAAATATCACTTGATGAAAATATTTTTTATACCATGGTAGAACAAAACTGTCTTACGACTGCGATAATAACCAACTTCACTCTTATATAAATTATATGTATTCGGATATCTATACTTTTAGTCAACCCGACGCCTTTTCGTCAAACCAAAATTTATCGATTTTGGAAATAAATTTCTGGCGTAAAAAGTTTCAAAGTAAGTATTTAAATTTAGATATTTACCTCATTAAGTATCTAGTACACCCAGAATTTCCATAATGTGTTAAAATCATGTCTCAAGAATATCCTTTTTGCATGATATAACATGATATCGAGTCGTACCATCATGGTTAGGGTTTGTTCCTTCGATGAAATCTTATCATGCATGATATCATGTGAGGATTGGCTGTCCACAGTAAGCTGAATCACTGATATACAGCTAGGAGCCGTCGGGAGTGCATGAAACACACATGGAATGAAGGGGTATTTAAAAAAAACCAATAAACCCAGAGGTAAGCACCCATGATTAAAGTCCAATTGGTAATGACAGGGTTTCCACATTGACAATAGTGTACTCGCAGATTTAAATGTGCCAAACTATTATGGTAAACAATAGGAATGAGATTTGCAACTCCGTGGATTGCCAATACTGTAGTGTTTATAGTGATGACGGCACTAAACAAAGGGGTTTGCTTCATTTCAGCTTCACGGTACCAGGTACATGGTATTTGTTCCTTATGTATTTCGATCCCACAAGTCCGTCATAGTATACAAAGATTTTCTTTTTCTCATACAATTTTAACTTAAAAAACTCGCTACCTTTGATTGGAGTTGAAATTCCGAAGTTGGCATTTCTAATATGTTCCTGAAGCAATATATTGGCCTATGCACCATCGTGAATAAAAGTCGTAACTGAAAATAAAGTAAAAGCCTGGTTTTGGAGTCATCACTGGTAAGACAGTGCTAAGTTTCACTGGAATAAAAATTAAACCTCACCCCAAGTAACAAATTATAATATAATTTTCGAGTTATGGTTTTGGAGAGGTACGAGGATAGGCCTAAACAAAATGTGGTACAAAAGTAAGATAGAAAAGGTTCCCTCTTCCACATTTAACTAAACAGTATAAAAGTTTCCACTGTGCCCTATATTCGACGCACACAAATTTCTTTCAAATATGAGGGGAAAAAATGGAAATTTAGTATTTTCTTTCTTTAATAAAGAGGTAAGGATAAGATAAAGACTCATTTTTCTATTTAGCTTAGGTGAATGAGGGAACGTCTATTCGAGGAGGATCTGAATCCAGGAAATAACGAACGTAGCGTATGATAAATACATGAATAAAAAACTAAAAACGTGAAGACAAAAATAAAGGAAAGAAGAAGGAGAGCAAGAAAAAATATTGCCTTTGGCCTTAGCACACAAGCCAGTTCCGTCATCAACCATTGTAATTCTATACCCAGTTGTTCTCTGTGATGTCTGAACCGATCCCTTCGTTTTTCTTACCCTTTAGACATTAAATCAACAATTTTATTTCATACGTCAATTTTTTTTTCTTAAAATTGCATCTCCATTTTCACACGTTGAGTTCAATACGTGCCTACTTCTGCCCACACAAAACGTTTGTCTTTTTCCTGCTTTTTTTTTTATCCTTCATCCTTTTTATTTAGGATCTTTTTTTACAAACATTGTTGGAACACAACAATGGATTTATGAAAAACCGCTGGGGGCTACCGAGCGGGGATGTGAGCATTGGGTATACAGGTATACACACCGACTACTTTCTTTAGGAGGGCAAGTTTGACCGACAGTAACCTACCCAAGGTTTAGTCGTTTCCTTTCCGTGCGCTTGCTTGATTAAATCTATGTCAATGCAAGCTGTACGCCGAAAGTTTTGAAAGATAATTTCTAGAGCAAGGGTTAGTGGTAAGGCAGGCCTTCCCGACAGGTATCCTAGCGATTTGATTACAAAATCACAAGAAAATGAAGTTAACTCTTGGATAACTTCATCAAGCCAACTATTTTTTTTCTCGCAGTGACTCCCCTTGAGTAACATAAAGAATACATATATATATATATATGTGTGTGTGTTTGTGCTTGTCATGTTTTTCGTCTTCTTCGAGAAGGTACCGGCAATCCTTTGATTGATTTAAGCCATTTGAAATAATTACAAATGTCACGAAATTTAAAAACGGTTGCTATGGTAACGGTTTGGAAATTAATTATAATTATAGGCAAAGTGGTTTTGTATATTTCACTTTTTATCCTGAAAAACTGACTTTGATGATTGTTGTATTTTCAAGAAACATACCCACAGCCTTAGAGAAAACTCCTGGGGATACCCATAATGTAATGTTAGTGTATGGAATTCAAATTATGGATAAACTAAAGGTTTTTACAGATAGCGATAGACAGATGAAGGCCAGATGACAGACGTATTGACATAACCTGCAATAATGTATATTATACGTTAAATTAGATCTATTTGTCCAACAGAGTAACTTTAGATCTACTTAAAGCTATATTTATTACATCTACTTAAAGCTATATTTATCATTAAATTAAGTAATTGCAAAATAATACAAATCGTACGCTTTACATTGGCGTAACAAGACTTTCATGGTGGGGGGGGGGGGGGCTGAGGGGTGGCCAAGGGTTGAAGTGGGGACAACCAGTAATGACACCATCTGAGCAGAGCGCCACCATCAGTTGGCGTGTAGCGCAGAGAAAATCTTTGGACAAAATTGTCTCTCAGATTGCAAGAAATGGCACTTCCCAGTCTCTCTGACGTTGTGAATGTCATCTAACATTTTCTTTATCTTTAGAATACAGATTCGGAAATGTACATTTCCAATTGCGAATGGTGTAGCGGGGACAGTAAGAGAATTTCACAGATGTACAGTTCATTGATGGGTATTAACATGTAATCATCATAGATGCTGCATGGGTTTTAGTGTAGGTTGATCGTTTAGATTCACGTTCGCCACTACATCACTGCGTTACACGTCCCTCATGTTTATTACACAATTTGTTGGTCTGTCTTTGACTGTATTGTACCTGTGGCCTACTATTTCTTTAAACTGTAATATGATCTAACTTGTTTAATCCATGTTAGCATGTCATCAAAGACCAAATATTTGCTCATAATTTGTTCATTGCTATGTCAAAGAGAAAAGTTTTCCTTTTACCGCATCAGAATCAAGATTTGCAATTTTTGCTACTTTCAAAAATAAAAAAGACATAGCATGGACACTTAACCACTTAAGTTCAGTTTTCATTTCCATTGTTTGGTTCCTCCTTCATTTTGATCTTGACTATCTATCAGTATCAAACTAGTTTATGCTCAGCTTATGTTTTTTAAGTAAAATATACTGTATTAGTGGTAGTTTTTTTCTTGTGCAAATTTTGCCCTATGTCTTTTATAGACATAAGGTAGAACGTTTTCTGGGGGTGGCTCCCACCTCCCGCTGGTTACGTCACTGAAACTACACCTTATACTACCGAACGTTATCTAAGATAACTAATTGTGTCAAACAAAAATACTCATTTTTCATTATTTTAGACTTTCCCGCCGTAAGTTTAAAAAGACTGGAGGGTACACTTAGATATGTAAAAGACATTGATAATTGCCCACTCAAGTCCACTTAGACTTTGTTGAGGACAAGTTGCACTATCACAGTTCGTCCGTGCAAGATTTTAGTCATATCAATCGCTCAGCTGACGGTAGGATGGCATGATCTCTCAAGAGACGTCCAAGGAGCACAGTACTAGGTTGAACTAATAAATGATCATGTGATGCTATCGTTTACTATGTTGAGCTAGTAAATGATCATGTGATGCTATCGTTTACTTTTCGTCCAGTGCCATACCTTTTGTCGTCAGCTTTGATAATCCAAGTTTAATATCACTGACCGTAAATTAGAAGACATAATACCAGTCCGCTGCGGTTACTTTCTTCACAACCTCTTGGGTAGCAGCACGAAGGTCTATGTCTACATTGTGCATCTGAGCACTATTAGCATTTTGGGATTTGAATTGTTTTGTAGGACTTTGAAGAATTCGTCCTCATAACATATACCCCTTTCTGAAAATGAAGTGGTATGTGTATGTGATACCTCTGTCAATCCTTTTTTATTGTTTCATTTTCGTCTCAAAACTTAATTTTGCTAAATGAAACTTACTGAGAACAGAAGTGCAGAACTTTTGACAATACGTATTACTGTTAAATGAGGTATTAACGTGTCCAACATTCATCTACATATATTGTTTGAATATTGCAATTTGAAAATTAATAAGAAATCAATCGGGACGCTGCCATTCTGAGATAGTTATGTCATAACCTGACCATGTTGTAATTTAAATACGTTCGCTCTGTTATCATTTATTGTAAAAGAGTTTTAGCAGTTATGCATAAATTCACGTCAAAGTATTAACCATTTTATCATTGCATAATCCACCTCCGTAACTAAACACAACATGTGTACAAGCGTATGTGCATTTATTGAAAGAAATGATGAAGAAGCAAAGGAGAAACAAAGAGATTATGATTCGACCAACTCAAGTCTGTTTACATTCAATTGAGACGAAAAGGGCAGCACTTTTCTCAGAATTTCAAAAGTATATAACTTTGGAAGAATATAATAGTTTAAATGAAACTGTGTGAAGATGTTTTGAAACGTCTCTGCTTTATATTTCTAAAGATATTCCTAGGGGTTTGTTCTTCTTTAAACTATATTTGATAGTACCGTAATTGAGCAAAATAACAATCTATTGCAACTGTCAACCACTGCAGAGTTAGCAGTTATATGTAAACTAATACTTGTCATGTAGATATATAAGTTCTTGCCGTTCATCGCATCACTTAGTGAATAAAATATTTATAGCTAGAAGATGTCTCACAACGAATGCGTCTGAACCTTTTTAAGTCAGATATCGAATCATGCGTCCTGATTCGTTTTCAGACATTTAACGTATGACTGCAAACGCAAGACCACTGTGGGTTATCCTGTCCCTGAAATGGAGCTCTTGATTCAAATTTTGACGGACCTCCACAGTTAGTACACACTGTTTGCACGAATGCGTGTGTGAATGAGAAAGTGATTTTTGAAAAAGGCTAGAGAGACGGCATGTGTACTTCAGTAGAATTTGTAGTAATATTTATTCCATCTTAGGAAATACGATTATTCTTATAGTGATGTCTTCAAGCGGAATTTCATTATGATATCACAGTTTTATATGATATATACAAATGTATGTAGTTATATAATAAATAAATTGTTTTTAAAATAAATTATTATTAAAAGTTGAAGTTAACGTTAAAAGTTTTATTATTGACATTTCTCACTGAATGTATATATATATATATATATATATATATATAGCAATGAAAGCATTGCTAGTGAAACAGTCATGTAAAAAACAAGTAAAATTATTATCGAAACTAGACCTATACGCGACTTAAGTTAGATAAAAAACTAAAACGATAAAAAAAAAACTACAAACGTAATAGATAAAACTACAAAATCCAATAAAAAACTAAGTCATAAAAGTGTAGAAAAAAGGAGCAAGGTGAGAAATTCTCTCTCCGCTTCCTTATTTCGCAATGGGTAATTTTCCACCCCCAAAATAGGACCAGCTACAACTCTCTGTTATGTATAGTTCTGATGTTTGCTTACCCTTATCGTGGATTGAATCTGTTTATGTCCATATGTGTTTTACTTAAGTCCACTCAGGGTACATTATAGTCATTTTAATTATGCAAATATACAATAGTAAAAACAAAACACAACCCGCTTCCCTAAAAAATAGCTTCAAAAAGCTTCATCTTTACTGGTGAATAAATAACAATGATACCTATACACTCTGAATTAGATCAAACCTAAATACAAAACAAAACGAAAACGATATGAAAGGCAAAAATATGGCAATGAATCACGGCTTAACCTCAGCTATGCACATGGGAGTTTAATCAAAATAAAGACCAGACCGTAATTGATTTAGTTTCCATATTCGCTGAAAGTTATTGGAGTGCAAAGTACTGAACGCTAAAATAGATAAAGTAACACCTACATTTGATAAAATGATACTCATTTAACCAGTTCAAGCTTAGAAAAGAATCTCATTTCCTTTCTTCCTTTTGGTATTATACCGCATACTATTTACAATAATCCAATAGGGCATTTAATGGATCCGAAAGGTCTG